>OY757904.1:41198743-41233743 GCA_963585895.1 Sepioteuthis lessoniana | reverse complement strand
TCTCCTCTTTCAAAGCCACTGAGATTTTCCAAAAGAAGAACAAAAAAAGCTAATAAAACTTGGCTCCAAGAAGAACAAAAGATGATTCAAATTGGCCCCAGTGTTATCAGAGAAGCTTCCAGGATAAGGGTGAGGACAGTGCTGAGATGCCTTAGAGATTCTAGGTCTTGTGTTTGAATCCATGGTCTTTCTCTTTGATTGATTTTAATGACATGCCATCTTGTCTAGTCTTGTTTTATGCTTAGAGGTTAGGAAATCATGTTCATTGTATGTTCATATTTATATTTTTTGTTGTAGTTGTTTCTTAAGAGTTTTTGTTTTATACACAGTCTTAACAAATACAAATAATTTTTTAAAGAGCTTTATTTAACTTAGAGATGGAACCTAAACAGGTACTGTTACTCAAAGTCTGAGGGGACCTAAGGATAATGGCAATGAAAGTCTACTCCCTACTTCCCAGATCTACAGAACAAAAACCTCACCATCAGATGCTATATTATACCCAGGACACTCTTTCTCCTTGGCTGGTCACCTATCAAGGTTAGAATGTCGTGACTGCAACTATTTTATTCATGTAAGGAAAAATGATTGATTCATGCCTTTCATGCAAAATTAATTAAACACCTTTGACTGAAGTTTGAACTCAATTCAATAGTTCCATTGTCCATTCTGGTTACTGGTATATCAAACTCAACTCTACAATATCAATAATATGTTATTAGTAGTATAGCTCTTGATCGAATATACAATTTGCATCACTACAATTTATTTAAACTAATTTGTTTTATTCTTAAATAATTAAAGGAAATTAATGACAACAGTAATATTAATGTACAAATATAACAGATTATTTCTTATGATTACTTCTGCTTGTGTCTTATCATAAATTGCTTAATTTATATAGCCATAATTTGATTGAGACTAATTCATTACTGTTATGCACTAATTTTATTATATATTTATTTACACACTTCATGTTATCTGGTGATATCAATTTCAGATTTTTCAATAAACTCTGAAATTAGATTAATATTGACTTGACAGAAGTTAATAGAAGGTTAATAATTTGATACAGAGGAAAAGTTGAACGATTTTATGATTGCAGCTACTATGATAATGATAGTCATATTTGCATGTTTTCACATCATTACTAGCTGATGG
Organism: Sepioteuthis lessoniana; assembly: GCA_963585895.1. Taxonomy (NCBI): domain Eukaryota; kingdom Metazoa; phylum Mollusca; class Cephalopoda; order Myopsida; family Loliginidae; genus Sepioteuthis; species Sepioteuthis lessoniana. The sequence goes on along the minus strand of OY757904.1, from coordinate 41,232,582 downwards.
CCTTCACTGGGGTTCAAGTGATAGCACATTACCACATTTCTCCAGGATTCTCCCCAGTATTTTAGCTGATCTCAGTAATTCTATAGTATAGACAGAGCTTATCCTTTTCTCTCCAACTCTGCTATTGTACAGTTTAAGAAGGAGCCAGAGTATGTTACAAGAGAGACTACTTAGGTATTTATTGCTTTGATTAGATTTCTGCGACAGAGTTTGGTTTTAAAAGTTTTCTTGTTCTTCTGAGTTATTCTTTTCTTAAATCTTTTATCACTGTTTGCTTGAGAGTATCCATTTCTAATATTACTAGGTATTTGTCGTCTTTTTATTCAAGTCTTCTGATGCTTTTCTGATTATGCAATTCTATTCCTTTAGTGGTTTCTTATTCTCCCTTCTTACATTATAAGATTACATTACATGCATTTTTCAGGATCAAATTCTATTTGTATGCATTAGTTGTAGATTTTAATATTTGATATTAGAGTTCCTAATTCTTTCTCATACTTGGCAAAAATTTTAAAATCATCTATGTATATGAGGTCATTGGTCTTTTCTTGTGACTTTTAAATTTGTTGCCTGTATTGTGTTTTCTTAGAAAATAACTTAGTGGCATCATAGCTATGACAAATAGTAGTAGAGATAATGATTCTCTGTGGAAGATACCTCTTTGGATTTAACCTTCAGCTGCTAGTTCAATTCTAATTTTACATAGCCCTTGTGAGGACATTTATGACTTTTCTGATATCAGGAACATTTTCACACCTTCTATTATCCATAAATATGAGATCATGTCATATGCCTTTTTGTAGTCTCTCCCTGCCATGGCAATATTTATACTTATTATAATCATCATTTTGTATTGATTTAGATGTTTATACCAGATATTTAGGGGTTCTTACAGGGAAATAACTGGCTCATTGGTCAAGTGGGTAGAGTGTTTGCCAATGGTCTGGGAGACCTGGGTTCAATCCCAGATCGAGTCATACCAAAGACTTAAAAATGGTACTTGATACCTCCTTGCTTAACACTCAGCAATAAAAGGTTCATATAAAAGGTAAAGTGGAGCAATCTAGGGAAAGGAGTAGTGCACTCCCCTACACCCCAGTGTAGTAGCTATTGAAAAGGGAGCCTTCTGGTTGCCCTCAACTACAGTTGCCAACTTTATTTTTACTTTCAGGGAAATAAATGATAACAAGCTTCCTGAAATATTTTGCACCTTCCTCTGTATTATTGCAAATTACTGCACTCATCTAGTCTAGATGATATTAATCATTCCTGTATCTTAATTTTTTTCTGAACATACCTCCTATACATAGTTACTCTTTTCTTCATGTTTCATAGTGTTCTTAGTTACCCTTAAGGTCCAAGTAATTTTGCTTTTACTGCTTTTTATCTCAACATTTTTTGATTGAGATTAATACTTATTTTATTTAAAACTAATAAAAATGATGCAAATGTTACAATTGGTTTAAAATTGCATTTTGAATACAAACAGTTGTAAGTATAAAAAAAAGTTCTATTTGATCAACAGAGATTTCTTCTGAAAGTAAATGTTGGGGAATGTGAATCTGCATAATCTCTGATGATTAAGGCCACTTGAGAAAAAACAATTTCTCCTACTTTATTGTCTCATCAGTTCTAGAGCATATTTTATTTTCTCTAAAGATTTCTTCATGTTAAAACAAAGAATCTTAGCTATGAAATTAATTAAGTTACATCTATAGACTCAAACATTTTCTCCTGTTTTCTCCACTTTCATTGCAATCAGTCAAATTTCAGATTCATATTTCAAAACTGATCAAACAGTTTAAAACATACAGAATTTCATGAATGAAGATAAAAATGAATATCAATCAATGAAAATATTATATTGTAGTAAATTTAGTCTTTTATGTTTTAAATTGTCAATCATTTGTCTTATAATATACATATATATACTACTCTAAACAAGGAAATATATCACTTTCATGGTGAGTCTCAAAAAAACTCGGGGACCATTTAAAAATCATGGCAGCCTTCCATGATCTCTGTTGGTTTGTTTATATATTGTTCTACTCACCACTTTTTTGTCCCTTTCTGGAATGGTTTCATTTTGGTGTTTATCCCACTGGTAATTGTGGAATAACAGCAGTAACACTTACCTGCCCAGGGGTCCCAACTAGTGTCCAGTTGGCAGACAAAATTAGAATTGGCTGTAATGCAATACAGACCCTGAACCACTACTAAATTGAAGCTGGTATTTATGCATTAATATGTCTATTCCTAATCCAGCAACCAATTACAATCCAGGAAATGGACTTGTCCGTGTATGCACAATGGAATATTCCAGTGAGCCATAAATAAGTCTCCTTCCTCAGAATTTTAGTCCAAGATCTAACTCAGCTTGTTACACAAATGAGTGCTGATTTTGATAATCTACCAAACTCAAAAGAGACAACATCTACACATCAAAGAACCAAGGCAAAATTAGTTGACAATGAGTGTCAGGCACTGTCAAAGGAATTTTCTTTTGTACCTCGTCAAGTGTCCCATTCTCTAAGGGATAATTATTTATTGTTTCAGGGCAACGGTTGGAGACATCATCTCCTATTCAGAAAACTGAAGCAAAAGTCATTGACAATAGGTTTCAGGCACTCATGGGACACTTGATGAGGCACATAAGGGAAATGCTTATTCCCTAAGGGATAATTATTTATTGTTACATGGCAACAGTGGGAGACGTCTTCGGTTCAGAGAACAGAAGCAAAAGTCTTTGACAATAGGTTTCAGGCACTCTCATGGGACAACTGATTTTGATGATGTACAAAACTCAATAGTAATGTTTTTCTTTCTATTTCATTTGCTCAAATGATAAATATTAGTTAAACCTCAAATTAAAATTCACGACACCTTCTACAGAATCAAAATGTATATTCAAATGAATGACCGAATATGTATTTTATTCCGGATTAATCAATCATACTTCTGGACGAAATTGATAACCACTATTTATTTTCTATGCACAATTTTTCATTCTTCATTGAGAAAAATTGTTATTCTTCTGTGAGCAAAATTTCTCCTAACTATCTACTAGGCTGGAAAGTTCATATGATGATTTCATATCTTTGGTTTGGTCTGATTTCTTTGTTTAATGAGATTTTAAACCATTGTAAATGCCTATGCCACTCTTGTTGAAGAATAGAACTGGTACTATTTAACCCATTGCTGGAGGATAAGGGGATTCAATACCTTTCCAAAGGGCATTAGTCAAAAAGTGAATGCAATAGCATGACTGGAGTTCAAAGTCATTTACTTTGAGGCTATAGTCCAGTTTTTCAGCCATTATACCATATGGACTCTCCACTCTGCTGTTGATGACTTTTTTTTTTTTTAAATGGAGCCCAAGCACAGCAACACTGATGAAAGAACTAAATGGATTGTAAGGGGGATTATGTTGAAAATAAACCTCATTTGGACTGTTTTGGTCTGCCAATGGAATTTTTAGTTGGTCCGCATATCTATGCTTGGAGGAAATGACAGATTAAGCTCCCAAGATAGATTAATAGCTAGATTTTTTTTCCATATAATGTTCTACAAAAAAGGATAACCGCTGATATTTTATCAAATACTGAAGGAAAGTGGTTGATTCATGTGAACCATATTTACTGCTATCAAATAAATAAATTTATTCAAGAACAAGTTTTATTTTCAATACCAAGTGCCTGTCTTTTCATTTCATCTGTTTTGAGCTGAAACCAGTGAACCTTTATTTTTAAGATATACACAGTGTGTTCAAAAGTATCAAGACTCAAGCAGTATTTACCAAGACAGAAATGAAAAATGAATAAAAACTTGATTTTTAAAAAAATAATCCCTTAGCTTTTAACTGATTTATTATAATGAGATTTTCATTTGTTGACAGTCTTCTTTTGATATTGTGTGAAGCTGTGTCATTGTATTTCTTTAAATATTCTCAAGATTATCAAATCTTACTTTTGAGATGAATTGTCAGCTAAGAAAATGAAGAAAAAAGTCACATGTAGTTAGTTCTGGTAAGTATGGATGGTGCTACTCAGGCTCAATCCTATGTTTCACCAACAACTACAGATAGAAAAGTATCAAAAAGAGTTGGCATTGACTCATCAAAACAAATTTAGATGTTCATCTAGACATCATAACTTTATCATATATGTTGCTCATCCATGCATGTAGGTTCATTTTAATTTTGAATTAAAAAAATTAAAACTTCAATCTTAAAAACTCTTTGATATGTCTCTCTTAATGTCCAAGACTGAACAATTTAAAAAAATTCAGAAAAAGTGGTCAATGCTGGGTGGCAAAGTTAGTTGATAACTTAACATATTCAAGGTCTAACTTCCTCCTCATCCACCATATTGATGTTAAGTTTCATATAGCTATAAAAACAATTGTCAGATATGGTTTTATATATATATATATATATATATATATACACACATATGTATCTCAAAAACCTCTGCCTTGAGCAGGACATGACACAAGGTCAATTTTTAGACACAGTACAACTGGTTTGAATTCTGTTTTTCTTCTAGACTGGTTGTCTTATAAGGTCTAAAGAAACACTACCATTTACCCATAGCTAGAGGAAGAGAAGGATCATTCTTTTCCAGAGGGCATTAGTGTGAAGTGAAACACAAACAGCCTCATCCAGGATTTGAACTCAGGTTGCTAATTCCATTACATACACGCACACACACACACACATATATATATATATATATATATATACTTTCATTACTAACATAGAAAATGGTTTGTATGACTTTTGAATCATGTTTTATTTAACATTATTCTTTCAATCTTATGCCAAATCCATAAAAAGAATAATTTCAAAAGAGGCCATAGAAATTAGAGATTAGGATAGTTTTTAGAATTAAACTTTTTAAACTTATGCAAATTAATTCAGTTAGAAATATTTTCAAAAACAGATATAAACCTAAATTCATCTTTAAATATCCATTGCAACTTCTCATGGGTTTAAATGTGACCAGGTAGATTGGTTTGGGTTTAGTAGAGTTTTATGGCATATCAACCAATGTTGGTTATTTAATACCAAATCCTCTTTATACATATATTTGTAAACATATTGTTTGTAGATAACATTTTAAATGAGCCACAGCTAATTTCCTTGCATACAGGTTATACATATGATTTGTAAGTCAATAGTTTGTAAGTAATATTATTTTTAAATAAGTCAGACCAAATTTGTTTGCACACAAGTATTATTATTGTTTGCACACAGTTTAATGGTTCCAAACATTATGATATAACACTAACAATTCAATGTATGCACACAGTTAAAGAGTTTCAAGTATTGCTTGTAAAGTTGTTGTTGGTGACTGTGGTTGAGGGTGACCAGAAGGCTCGCTTTTCAATTGCTACTACACTGAGGTATAGGGGAGTGTGCTACTTCTTCCCCTGGATTGCTCCACTTTACCCTTGATGTGTACCTTAAAATACTGAGTGTTAAGCAAGGAGGTATCAAGTACCATTTTTTAAGTCTTTGGTATGACTCGACCTGGGATCAAACTCAGGTCTCCCAAGTACTGCTATTTAACACTAATTACCCTCTTCAACATTACTCATTTGTTTGGTACACAGTTAAATAGTTGCACGTATTGCTATTTATCCCTAACAATTCCATTAAATATCTGTCATTTGTTTACACACTGTTAAATAATCTAACAGTTCAATTTAGAATAAGTCATTTGTTTGTAGTTAGTTTAAATGTCCAATAGTTCTGTTTGACCCACAGACAGAACTTTATTAGGTGCTACCCTCTGGGCCAGAGTGGACCTGGGAGCAATGGCTATGAAAGGGTACCACATATTCTCCAAAGCTCCAAGACCAGAGCCTCACCATCAGATTGTTTAGTGTCATATGTACGGCACTCTCTGGAAGAGTCTTACCCACTCTGTAGAGATGCAGTCAGTGTATTCTGCAGTCCCAGCTGACTGGGCTATAGATTGGTTAAGTATTCTAATAGAGATGTAGTTTTATTTTTTAAAAATCCAAAATAAAACACAAATCAGTTTCATGAAGTAGGTGACACACGCTAAAAGGAAGGTAAGTAAAAGATATTTGATATTGGAAGAAAAATTCAAATGCTGTTTATCATCTTTGTCACATAACTGTTAAGATTTTTAGAAGTATGAAAAGAAAATTAAAACAATTCAAACAATTTGTATTATCAAGTACTAGTTAAAATTAGAAAATCATAGAAACTTTATTTCTTTAACATAGCTCCAACCATAATCAAATCATATGAATAAATGAAAGAATTTGATACAAAGTAAATGATCAGAAAGAAAAATGATGATCATTGCTTGTACTACTACTACTACTAATAATAATACAAATCCTAAAGAAAATTTATTCTGAAAGCTTTCAAACCAATAATAATAATAATAATTATTATTATTTCTGAGAATGAGTTAGTCATCATGTCATTAAGCAATAACATTCATAATTCCATTTTATAATTCATTTCACATTTAATAAAAAGAAAACATTTATATGAAAATCGTAATGACAGGAATGGCAGAGGAAGTTAACAGCGAGCAAACTGAATAGAATCTATTTTTACTCTTTGAGGATTTGGGGTAGACAAACGGAGACTTCAATTATCTCATTTTAAAACAGAATTATGTTTATCTCAGGAAAAAGACAACATGGAAGTAAGAACGACAATGAGATTTTCCCACTGTTTTGCCTATAAATTATAAATGAAATTTGTCTTAGAATCAAAATTGCCATTTCAAAACAAGTTGAATAATTGCTCAATTAAAAATGAAACGATCAGATAAAACAAAGCTGAGAAAATGATAAAGATTTTTGTTGAATTCTTTACGTCTAATAAAATACAGGCCTTTTATTTTTATTACAGCAAATGCACACACTTATTCACAGGAAATTCAAAAATATATAAAACCAACTTAGACAGTTCAGATTATTGTATCCACTTCTATAAAGGCCTATAGCTTTTGTCGAAAAAATATCCCTCATTTTTAGAATTACTTCTTTTTCTAAATCATTTCTGTTTAATTTTTGTGTATGTGAATTCATTAGTAGACTATTCTGGAAAAATCATCATTTATTTATTTATTAAATAAATAGTGCTTAACCGATATTCATATTTTTTTTACATTCAACTCTTTCAAAACAAGACCCTGTAGCTCTGGTGTTGAAATTGAAAGACAATAGTCCCTGTGGTTTTCAATAGAAATTTATTTTGAACATTTTTCGTTATGGTGTGAAGAGTGAACTGTCTTCAGATATGTATGCAAATAATCTATGATGTCACTGATTTTGTATTTTATTGAATAAACAATTTATTTCGAACAAACCAAACGGTTCTGATATTTTACATAATTAAATCAAAATCACTTCATCGAAACCATGTTTTTTTTCTTATAGTAGAATTAATTTTTAAAAAAACAACAAAAATACCTTTATTATCAATAAGAATAAACATTTTTTTCCAAATAATGGAATCAATAGTATGCTTAAAGTGAATATCTGATCATGAAAATGTTTTATTTCAACATTCTTGACATGAAATAACATGGAAATATTTTATCCAGTTCTGGAGATCTGGGGAGAGTGGAGTACCCCTTCATTACCATTACTCCCAGGTCCACTCTTATCTCAAGTGGTAGTATCTACTAGGGTCTTGTCTATGGATTAAATAGATCTATTTAAGAATTATTTGCATTTGATAAGTTTGTGTATTAGAAATGAATAACAAAAATCTCTTAAAAAACAACTACACAAAAATATAAATATGAATGTAATGCTTTAATGTCTAAGCATAAATATCCCTACAAAGGTTGAAATGCCATTATAATCACTCAATCAATCAAGCAAATGTATAAACATTAAATTTATTGTCATAATAATTTATTTCATTTAAGATTATAGAAAATTCCATTATAAAATTATTGCTGTTTTTTATGGAAATGGAGATATGTGTGTTGACAAGGTAGTCACTATGAATAGCTTCTTTGACCTTATTTTCCCCAAAAAATCTGAAAAATAAGGTTAAAAAAGTTTTGGTTTCATGAACAAGAGGGAATCATCTTCCTTGTTTCAGATTGGATAAATGCAGTGCCAGCGATATTTTCATAGAAACATGAATGAGAGTGTTGTACTTACACACACTGCTTGGACTATATCCATACCTTCCACACTTTTTAGTAGTTAAACAGAATCAGCTCAACTGCTGGTAGAACATTATAGGCAAAGTAATAACAGTTCTTCCTGATCATCAATACTGAATCAAAGTTGATAGATTAGGCAGGATTACACTTAGAAATCACCTTTTCTTGAAGAAGTTGGAATTTAACACCATGTCCACTTCCATACCAAGAGCACTGTCCGAGCCAACAGTCAGACATTCTAATTCCCCAAATCCTGCCAGTGATGACACCTATGCAACAGTTGGACATCTCACAAGAGGCACTTACATATCATCATGATCTTGGTACACACAATGCATGCCACTGAGAATATCTCAAGCCTAATCCAGACTACTCCGGTATAACCGTGTAAGCCCTAAAGAACTGTTTGCCCCTCTGCACACAGAGGAGGGGAGATGTTTGAATAAATGGGAATTATCTCCCTTGTTCCAGATTGTATAAATGCTGAGGCAGCAACATTTTTGTAGAAATAGGAATGAGACTATTGAATTGACATATGTCATTCGGACCTTACCTATACAATTCGACCACCAATATTCTACATTACCCGATCATACTTTTAAACAGGACTAATAGTATTTCATAGTTATATTAGTCATTCCCTTCTTGATCTCATATGTCTATTAAGAATTTTTAAAAATTGCCCTGTTTTTTTCTTTAACAATTAGAGACTTGATAAATATTTGTTAACTGGTTTTTAGTATTTTGTATTTAATACTTAGTTAGATTAATGTAGAAAAAAATGATAATTGACAAAATACACTTCAACATTGCATTGTGTTTTCTTTTCCAGTTATACATTAGAAGCCAAAAAAGATGATTGATGAAGCTTATGAAGATGGTTTGGTAGGAAGTGTTGTGAATGATTTACCAAGTTCAAATAGGTGAATTTTACTTGGAGAAGAAACCATAGAGCAGTAGATGACAATAATTTGCTAGTCCTTTTGGATAATGAATCCTACTCAATCAAAGTTGGGACTTTTTTAAAAACTCTGTGTTGATCACTCAACAGTTACAAGTCAATTGTAAAGTATAGGAACATTCAAAAAGTGGGAAAAAATGTGCTTCCATTGTAATTGACAGTGCCAAGCTTTTGACAGAATCTAACCATTTGTATTTCGCTCCTTGTCAGTCATGTGAAAAGTACTATGGTGGAAGATTTTCATAAAATATGAAAAATCTGAAATATCAAAATCATGGATGAACTGCAGGATCAACAGTAAAAACTAACCTTTTGGGAAAATCTTATTGCTTTGTATTTTCTTCTCTCTCTCTCTCTTTCTATATATATATATATATATACACACATTCATTGTCCAAAAGATCCCAGTACATAGGTAATGGATGGACTGCAGTATTAACTACAAAACCTAATCTTTTGGTAAAAAAGTTATTGCTTTATATCTGTTTCTCTCTCTTACTGATGTATATATATATCACATTCCAAATAAAACTTTAATTCCCTTACACAGATGCTCTTGGGAAAGTATGAGTTTATTTCTTTCTCCAGCTAAATGATCAATACTAGAGCTGATAAGACTTTTGGTAGGACAACCAAGTTGGAGAAGAACAATCCTGAATACAATCCCATTGTCAACATCAAAGTCCAGTATGGCTGAGTTAGGCCCATTCACACCCATGTCTCACAGGTTTCTGGAAAATTGAAAAGCCTCGTCCTGCACTTGACTTGACTGGGATATATATATATATATATATATATATATATATATATATATATATATATATATATATATATAGTGTGTGTGTGTGTGTGTGTGTGTGTGTGTGTGTTGGTAGAAATTGCAAATTCATAATAATAACAAAAGAAAGCAATAAGTTTTTCTTATATTTCTTGAAAGTTCATCAGACATTTTTCTGTGCTTTTGAAGATGCAAATGTTGATTCCAATTACCAAGAATTTATGAGTTTAATAACTGCTGCTCCTTCTGATAATGAATTGGTTGCTCCAATCAAATTTAATCCTCACTTTAAAGCTGATCAATATGTTTATCTTTTCCTTCTTATTCAATTCACTCTCTCCAAGAACTTTATCTTTTCAGTTTCAATATTCCTTGAGCAACAACGAGACCCATATAAAAGCATATTTCTTGATATCCCAGTTATCATTTTTCTATGAACCACATTTTAGTATCCAGGAAATCAAAGGATTTCTTTGACATTCTTTCATTCTATACAAAACATTATTATCATCAAAAATAGAATTACCAACCCAAGTTCAAATCCTAGACAAGACTGTTTCCCTTTACACTAATATCCTTGGAAAAGGCATGAAGCCATCTGTTTTCCCCACTTCCTGTTATAGTTAAATAGTTGTGCAGACTGGTTTCCTTAGCCTTGGTTAGGCAATCAGTCTTGGAGAAAGTAAATTCTGAATTGAAATCAGCTGTATTCCACTCAGAGATTGGCCTTGTTTTACATCTTGCCTATGGTGAGGAAATATATATATATATAACCATTTACACTCTAATTACTCATTATCCAAATAATTAGGAAAATGCATCACTTTGGCGTAGCGGTTAGAGTGTTCGCCAATGGCCCGGGAGACCTGGGTTCAATCTCAGGTCGAGTCATACCAAAGACTCAAAAAATGGTACTTGATGCCTCCTTGCTTAACACTCAGCATTATAAGGTACGGATCAAGGGTAAAGTGGAGCAATCCTGGGAAAGGAGTAGCGCCCTTCCCTACACCTTGGTGTAGTAGCTATCGAAAAGGGAGCCTTCGGGTCACCCTCAACTATGGTCGCCAACTACTACTATTTAAAATTAAAGAATCAGGATTAAGATCCTAGCTGCTGAATATTATTACCATTACTGGACCTGGATCTCAAGATAAAAACCATATCTAAACCTTGTCATTCTTTAACCTCAATCTCCTTTTTCTGGTCAAACAAATCACACAAACACAAACTCTCCCCCATCATATATCTGAAATGCTGTTTCAATGTCTTGGAAGATGGTCTGCCTCTGGTTATTAAAATCTCTGACTGCATCCAGCAAAACAGACTGGCACATCCCCAAATCTTCCATAATAGACAATCCTCAATTCTTGGAACTTTGCCAGATTTTGTTCTTCCAATATCTTATACAGTGTTATTAACTACTTTCACCATTACCCCATCTTAACATCAAACCTTCTTCTGGATGTATCACTTTATCTTTCACAGCATGGTGTTCAAACAGGTTTTGTTTGCATATACACATTTTATATATGTGCTGAAGTACCCAGTTACATTGGGTAAGCAGTTGGAATTCAGATTGCCGATGCAGACAAATGTAAAAAATCTAATTTTTTGCTAAAATGTTTTGTAAACCCCTTATATATATATATATATATATATATATGTGTGTGTGTGTGTGTGTGTGTGTGTTTGTATTTGATTGTAATGGTATGTCAGTCTGTTCAAGGTTATTTTATGCCAAGAGGTTAGTGAATCATATTTATCATACAGTCAAATTTGCATTTTTTGTGTAGTTGTTTCTTAAGAGTATTTAGCCCATAGTTCTGTGATGTCAAGTATTTGTATCTAGTACAAATAATTGGCACACAGTTGTATGGTCTCAAGTATTCTCATTAAATAAAAATAATTATATGGTTTCAAGTAATTATTTTCATTTAATAAGAGCCATTTGTTTTCACAGTTATGAGAATTCAAGTGACTAATTATTATTCTTTGTAAACAATTATAGTTTCAAGTAACAATTCTTTATATAATTTACAGTTATATGATATCAAGTATTCCTATCAAATAGGAATAATTTTTAAACAGACCTATTTGAGCTATAGCTGGGACCCTAACAGAGCCATAGTGGATTTGAGAGTAATGGCAATGAAGGAATACTTCCATTGCTCCAGATCTCCAGCATTGCAGCCTCACCATCAGATGTAATTTAGTGTCATATTCAGTACACCCCTTTTGTACTGGATATAGCAAGCATATTCTAAGCCCTATCGATAGAGCAATATACAGGTACATGTATTTACGTGCACGAAGTAAAGCAGCTGCCTACACCAGGTAGGAGGACATGACGTGAAGATGATTTGTATAACAGAAACTTAGCATGTATTTTTTTATGTTACTGAAATGAAAGTGAAGCAGTAGACAATGGAAAATTACCTAACATTAAAATCTGAAAAATACATCTGAAATTTGGTTTTAAAACAGATATCTATATATTCAACTGATTGGTTGGCTGGTTGGTTTTATAGCATGTCAACTCTTAGCAGGTTATTTTATAACTGTTGTGTCGTGGAACAGCACTTATCAATACACAAGTGTATCTGGTCACATGTCTATTTATATTGTGTGGTCAACATAAGAGGACATGGGATATGTTAATATGTCTACAATAACAAAGTTAGTCTTTGTTTCAAGCAATTATAAAGTTGATTTGGTTAATGACATGTCAACCTTCATGTGTAATTTAATGCCAAATCCATCCTTTTAGAAGGACAGTATTGGTACTATTTAATACATATCTGGGAGGAATAAGAGGTTTCATACCTTTTCCTAGGATATAAGTGCAAAAGTGCATGTAATAGTATTACTGGAGTCTGAACTCTCTACAATTTTACTGTGTAGCGTGTTCACTATTATGCCACTGATGCTCTCTTAATTATAATGTTTTAAATGACTATTCTAATTTAGTAATAAGTATTTGTAAACAATTACTGCTGTAAGTAATTATTTTTTATATTTAATTCATATGCAATCATATCGTTTCAAGGCTTACTCTCTAATGCTAATTATCAAGTCATTACATTTCTGTTTAATTTGGTAATAATCAAATATATTCAGTTAACTATTCCTATCTTACTGGAATTACATGTTTTAAGATCCAATATATAAATAATCAATAATTACTTTATAGAGGTAGCCACTACCTACTTAGTAACAATATTAATGTTTCAAGAAAAATTTATTTCAAAATCATTTTAATCATCATTTCTGACCTATTTCGCCAATAGATAAGATTCATCAGATACTAACTTTCTAAGTCAAAATGAACTTGGGAGTAATGGTTATGAAGAGGTCACTACACTTCCTTGAACTCCAAAAGAGGCAGGACCCCACTGGATGCAGTTTAATATACATAGGGCTTTATATCTGTTTGAATATTTTCAATAAAGAAATTTTCATTCATTTTTTTTTTTTTAGTTGAGTTTAAAAGACATTTTTGTATATGAGAGGACTTTTATCTTGAATCAATTCTTCAAGATTTGGAACAAGTAAATAAACAGAATAAGTATTTTTGTACTGAATAGTTGATAAGCAAATAGATATCACTAAGGTGCATGACACTAAAAAATATATTGGATTAATATTTAAACTTTAGAGATTAAAAGAAAAGTACTATTAAAATTTTCACCTTTGGGGAGATTCTATCTTAAAATAAGAACAATGCTTGAAAGAAGCTTATTCTTTCCTTTCTTTTTTTAAAATCTCTTAAAAATTTTTTCATTGAAGTCTCTTTTTTAGAAAGAATCACTATTAATATCAAGTTTTGGATATTTTCACTGCAGGGAATTTTACTTTTAAGTTAATTCCCTTTGTAAATTCTCTACTGATGGGTAAACAATGAACTTGAGAAACCCAAGAAATTAGGTTTATTTTCTCTAAGTTTTATTATGACACTTATTTTTCTTTATCTGTACTAGATGACCCAAGAACTTGTATTATGTTTTTGTTGGATTATGGTTACATACATATAAACAAACATTATCATCCTAGGAAATTAAATTGGTGACCTGTGTTCAAATACTGGACAAAGCATCATTTCACTTCACACTAATGCCTTTAGAAAAGGCATGAAATCCACCTGTTCTTCCCCTTAGTAAGAGCAAATACTACAGAAGACAAGTTTCTTTATCCTTGCTCTGACAACTTGTCAAGGAGAAGGGAAACTCTGAAAATTCAAACCAACTGTACTCCACCTAAAAAAATTTACCTCATTTCACATCTTGCCATTGCAAAGGGGCTGGATAAATCCATACATATGTATGACAAACATAATGAGAATTTCAGTAATCTATAAACAGTTAAATCTAGATTGTAACTAACAATACTTATCTGAGTTGCAAGACGCAGCAATTTTTGCATGTATAAAGCCTTTGTTTTAAAATCTTTTTCACTTGAAAGAATATCACCTCTGACTTAAAGGAAAATTGTACACCTCTAAAGAATAATGACTTTCTCATAATATAGCTGTGCTCATGTTTATGAAATGAAACAAGATTTCCATATTTCCTCAATTAGTTTATTTTTCTTTAAAAGAGATAAAATGTTTACAGTATGAGAGTGACTTATTTAACTAGTTATTATTTACAATTTCTTTGTGAAATATAAGCAAGTATATTATTTTACCTTTGTTGATATTTTTCTTTTAGGTTAGTCTGCATGTTGAGAGTATGCAATTTTAGCCGGGAAAAACAAATTTAAACAATAGTTGTCAGAATTAAAGATATTAGAAAGGATTGATTAGTAATTAATTTGATGATAAAAATATTTTACTGTCTATCTCATTACTTAATAAAATGCCCTTGTGTTTCAAAGAATAATCCCATTTACAAATAATTTTTTAATATTAATTCTGGAGGTAATTGCATTCTAAATAGAATGGGAGAAATAAATCAAATTTCAATTGTGATTATTTCTATTTATTTCATTCTAGTCCCATAAAAAAGATCTTCCTTCTGTTAAAGACAAGCATATGGTTGCAAGAGACAGCAGACAAGAGGACTGGATTTAATTTTGTTGATTTTTAAATAAATAAAAGAATATTAAAAGAGATACAGGCTCTCTTTTTCCATCAGATAAGCGACAGAAGGTGAGTGGGTTTAAGTTGTTCTTAGGTGGCTGGTTTCTTTGCTTATGTCACGGTGGTGTGGCTTGGGTCAGTAAGCTTTGAACAATCTTGGTCTTGTTGTGGAAATGCTGTGAACTTAATTTTGTGGTGTGTTGAATGTGATGTAGGTTCATAGGACATCAACAGACTTTGATCTTGTTCAAAATGTGACGCATGACGATTCTGTTAGCTCACAGTTCCTAGTGCTGACAGTATTTGTCATGTGCCCACATGTACATGTGAGTATAGCACCAGGCCTTTTTTAATGGCGGTATCAGGTGCAGGACCATAGCCCAGACACACCTTATGGCTCCAAAAATGCCTTTGGCCTCATTGGCAATCCTCTAAAAAGGAACGCCTCAGGCACCAGGCGATAAACCTAGTCCCTCTGAGGAGGGTTAGAGCCTCCAGAGGTATGAGGAGTACGTCAGTGTTGGCTGCATGATGTGAATGTTGGGCTTCCCAGGCACCCATGTCAGGCAGCCTTGACCAAGTAACCACCACCAGAAACAACACCCACCCGATCAGATCAGCACTATTGAGCCAAAGCCAGCTGAAGTGCATCATACTGGGTATTGACTACTTTTATGAACTTTTGTTGAGTGTTTTATTGCCTTGTTTGGGATCAAATCGGCTCAGAAAAACTTATGAGAGAAAGTTCATGATTGGTTGAAAAAAAGACTTTTTTAATTGTAAATTCATTTTTAAATTTAAAATGTTTGGAGTCTACCAGTGACGTGTTTTATTCATTTTGTTATTAGCCATCTTTCAGACAATATCTGATTAATATTAGCTTTTTATCAAGTGAAATGTATGCTCAAGGAGTTTTTATAAATTTCTTCATTTTGTTAGTGAGTAGGTTTGAAATGTATTTGTAAATCAGAAGAGATTTCTGTATATAACACTTCTGACACTACTTATCCATTCTCACTTTATGTCCCTTGGCAGTAGCACCAAAAGTTGTTGCCAATGTAGTCAACTCATTTATAATATAATATATTTGAACCTGTACATTCATCAATTTAAAACAATTATGAACAATGATTTATTTTGCACCTGTATTCAAATTGCCCTTATTCTTAAAAAAATGTTCTCAGTAAATTTATAACGTGAAATTATATTGTTGCTTAGGTTTAAATGAAAATAATTACAGACAGAAATTTATAAGTAACAAAATCAACGACAATAATTGAGATGAAAATACTTACATATATGACTGTCAGACGAGCAAGATAGAGGAAAAATGGTCAGCAAAAAAACTTCAACAGAAACTTTTAATCCTCTTTGAGTGTCAAATAAGTGAGTCGCCATTTTGGTTCAATTTGGTACATTCTTTGCTTTGGCACTGACAGGCAATCAACTCTGAAAATGTTATCTACTCTCACACTTTGTCAATAAGTTGAGAAAATATGAAGAGCACTCAACAAATAACACTAAGAGGAATATTCTGAAAGCTTTTGTTTCAAATTGTTTCATTGGACTTGTTCAAAATCATAGAACACGACATAGGAACAAAATATTGGCAAAAACATAAATGCACAGTAAATTTATATATGTCTGTTTAGGCAAAGTATAGCTAAACAAATTTACTAAATAAAAAAAACTGATAGGTTTCCATATTATTGCAAATTTGTTATGCCAAATCAAAGATTACTAATTTTGTAAAAAACTAAGAAAAGATATATTCTTCACTTTTGTTCAAAAGAATTTTGATGTGAAAAAAAAAAAAATCCAGGTTAGTATCCTCATCTTATTTAATTCTATCACAACATTTTAGTTCATGTAATCTGCAACATTCTTAAAATGCATACTACACCTAGTAACATTTAAGACTGACCAAAATGTTGTTAAAAAAAATCAACAAATACAAGTAATTCAGATAGAAAAGAAATAAAGTTATTTCATAAATATTATCATAAATCCAATAGCCCACTCTCTCTTTCCTTTACTACAACACCTAGGAATATGAAAAGTGGATACCAAACTGAGATAAAAATAATAACAAAGAAGTACCTCACTTCTTTTGGACGAAGAATTTCTCTAAAAGAAATACTACCAGTGCAACTGGGCTTTGAACCTGAACCCAATTCTCAAACACAAGTCACAAACAACACTAATTTGTGCCTCCTTTTTATACATATATATGTATATATAAACAACAGTATATCTCTCTTGGTAGGTTTGTGGCAGACCAAATGCAGTATAATTTGGAGAGTTCTCAATATCTGTGATAGAGCGATTATATAATAATAAATGAATATATATTAGTTGTTATATATATTTAATGCCATGGATGCTTACCTGCAACCACTGGTTTCATGCTGTCTTTACACAGCAATCATCAGAAAGAAAAAGCCTTTTCCACCTGATGATTGTTGTATAAAGACGGCATGAAACCTTGGGTTGAGATAAGCATCCATGGTATTAAATATATATAAAAACTAATATATATTCATTTATTATTATATCTTATATAATTATCTAGATGGATGGTTAATAGAAGTTAATAGCACCACTTTTTGTACAATGTTAGGGAAATCTTTAAAAGTGATCTTTTTATTTTGATGAATAGAAATTTTATCATTCTCAAAGTTTTACGTGTATTTCTATTATAAAAGAGAAATCTTACCCTGATGTGATATTTTTGTGAGTTACATTTGCATACAAACATAATGAGAATATTAGTAATATACAGATATATATATATATATATATATATATATATATATAATTTTATAGTATTGAATTAATTTAGACAGCTATTGCAATGTGAAATAATAATTACTTGAGTCTAATTTATTTCAAAGTAAAACTTCATCGTCAGAGTTTTTTTTTTTTTTTTTTTTTATAAATGAACATGATGTTGGAGGTTCAAATAAAAAAATTTAAACAATTTGAACCTCTACCATCATGTTCATTTGTTAAGAAATATGTCTCTGATGATGAAGTTTTACTTTGAAATTAATTAGACTCAAGTAATTATTATTTCGTATTCCAATAGCCCTCTAAATTAATTCAATACTATAAAATAAAATATTTTGTACAATGCTTCAAGCAAATTACAAACTACTTATATATATATATATACATTAATTTCTTTCATCTTGATTTCAATGATGAGAAAATGAAGTGCTATTGACTTCTATAAGCATGCATTGTCACTCTTGGCAATGTCATTAAATTCATTATAAAAGAAACTGTTAAATTTTATTAAAGAAATAGGTTACTGACAAAAATTTAAGGATGCAGAGATGTTAAAAGTGCTGGTGTGCTGGAAGAATTATATTCCAGTTTGCCTGGCCTTGTCTGACACTTCACCAATCAGCACTTTTGATTGGGATGACCTCTGCAAAGGTCATGTCCTGCATCTCATCAAAAACCATTTATCAAACTCTTGAACAAAAAGAACTCAACATGATTCTGGCAGAATATCAAAATCTAAAACCTTAGATCTATTTATTTTCTTATAGACATCAGAAGAAACTTAAAAATTATAAGATAGCATGAGAACTCAAACATAGGTGAAATTTTAACTGATGATGTGCAAAAGTCAGAAGTCAGACTGCTCAATTAGTGCAGGAACAAATTATTTTTGAAAATATAGATGTATGTATCTATATTTTTTAGTTCCCCCCAAAATTTTGATTAAAACATTTAGCTATAAAAATACTTTTAAAAATGCAAAATGGTAAAATGAAATATGAATTTAAGAAATGTCTGTTATATCAATAAAAGAATTAAGAACAATCTTCTCTTAAAAAATTTAAGAATTTGCACTTTAACACCATGAAGATTTACTTTTTATATAAAATAATCTACTCACTTAAGGTGTAGCAGTTGCTCTATGTACTCCATAGTTTAAATATGTATCCTTTCTTCCTTCCTGGTAGATTAACATGAATAGTGTAAGGGAAACAATTATATAAGGACCCAAATCTGTTTGTAATCCCAGAATGCAAAGTGGTTTCTGCCCATGCTTGGACCAGTTGTAAGATTTGGAGGAAATTTTGTTTAAAAATTGGACTTTAGTAGTTCTTTGATACTGGTTACGACATGCAGGTGAATTTATTTTCCCAACTTTCCAGTGAAATTTCTGTATTTCATAAGGCCCCTTACTGTAAGAATATTAACTATTAATTGTTGTTTAAATCCTTTTTATTTCAGTATGTCATTGTGTCTTGAATTGAAGCAGAACAAAACTAGCATCCAGTCTAACATCAATCAAGACTTGTATTTTAATTTTCAGTCTGAAAAATGTGCCTAGGAGCTGCTATATATGGTATATGAAATTATATCAGTCAGTCTAATGATGAAAAAGTATTCATTTTTCTATATAATTCATTTCCTTTTCAATGCATTTAACTAAATGCTTCTCAATCATATACATGGAACTTTATACAGCAAAAAATGTCATATCAAAATCCATGTCAAGCTATGAATTTATTGGCCAAAATGAAGCCTAAAATTCTTTTAACTCTAATAGTTTTATTGCAGAAAAATTGTTGGCATTGATTTTAGAATACGGGTATTTTCTGGTTGTTTCCTCTTTAATATTAAAGATGAATAGGAAGCAACTTAGTTCTGAATTTGAAAGCTATGCCTTATCATCATCATGTCGTGCTGGTTGCACGGATATCCCTGACCCTCTCTCGCCACTTTTCCCTATCGTTCATTGCCTCAGGCAGGTCTTCAGGACAACATCCCGTATCCTCACATAGTTGCTGAATGTATGTTCGTGCTGATCGTCCTGCTTTTGCACGGCCATGTTTGGGGGTCCATAAGAGTACATCACTTATGAGTTCGTCCCTGCTTCTCCAGCAGTGTCCTGCATGTCTGGTTTGTCTAACTTGAATAGTTTTTGTGATAGGAGGCAGGTGGCCGTACAGTTGGTGTCTTGTGGGGTGTTGCAATCAGGACTTGTTCAAGATTGCTCGCAGCATTCTTGTGTAATTACCGTCTAGCTTCTTCTCCAGCCGTTTTCTAAGAGTCCATGTAGTGCATCCATATAGCAGTATCGATGCGACCACTGCCTGGAAGAAATTGCGTTTCATTTTATTGGTTAGGTCTGGTTTCATGCCATATGGTTTGGGTTTATTCCTAGTTATATGTCCTACTGGACTATTTAACTTAATGAATTATTGCAAAATGATTTCTCAATGATAAGGTGTATCCATTTCTTTATTATGATAGATGTTTAGGCTTTCTTTAAAGTTGGACTCCACGCCCACATATATATATATTTATATATATATATTGTGTTTCAGATCAAATAAAAAATAGGAATAAAAAAAAAGGACTATTTCATGAAAGAAATAATTTGCTTTTTATAAAACAGTAAAAAAAAAAACTAATCTTTCTGAAATGATTTAAATAATATACAAAGGACCATATATATATATATATATCCAAAGAAAATACTTGCCAATAATACTAAGTGTAAATTTCTATAAATAATCTCATTTCTTGCATAATAATAATACTTAATTTGTGGTAGCATGGCTTTTTATATCCCACTCAAAAAAATTACTTCATAATTAAAAAACCTTACATTGAAAGAGTCATAGTTGTAATGGTCTTGTGAACTTATTAATACAAAAATTACAGAAATGCCAGGTTTGTTATCATAAAATAAAATGAAATAAATAAAATTCAAACAGAGGCTAATCTCTTGAACAGTCAGCTACATTCTAGTAAATATTAGCATTTTTCTGCATAAAGCAAAATGTATTTTGATATAATAAGTAAGTAATGTTGGCGACCTTAGTCGAGAGCAACCCAAATGCTCCCTTTTCAATAGCTACTACACCGAGGTGTAGGGTGTGGGCACTACTCCTTTCCCTGGATTGCCCCACTTTAAAGTGTTTAATTATTTAAAAAAAAAAACTTGATTAGGAATTAAGACTGGTCATTTGCAGTGATGTGTTATTGTCCTGACTTGAATTATTGTTTGTTATTTATAAAGTTTTACTTCATGTAAGAAAAGGAAAGATTGGATTAAAAGTCTGGATTAAAATAATTTTCCGAGCAGGAATTATTTGCTAATATTCAAAGTCCATTTTAGATGGAACACTAACCTTTAAATCCTGAACTATTTGCATTTTACTTCATTCTAATACATATGGGAAAGCCATGATTCCATCTGTTTTACCCTTGGCTATGGCTACCAGCAGGCAAGATTGTTCTTTAGCCTTTGTTTAACTACCAGTTTAGGAGAAAGAAAAACTCAATTCAAACCAGCTTTACTACTTAAAAATTAACCTTGAGTCCCATCCTGCTAGACTACTAGACTGGTTGGATGAATACAAACACTGAGTTCTGTCACTTCTGCAGAAAATGCATGTATCTCAGCCACAAGGCTGACACACAATATTACATTTCCTTTACAAAGATTAGTTTATATTTATTGGATTTGCAAAGTTGCTTTCTTAAAAAGAAACTTTGGTTTGGATGGACTTTTGTTGTTTGTTCTACCACCAAGTTGAATTACAGAAGATTCTCATGTAATGGCAATCCTCCAAGAAAGACAGTAAAAAGTATTTGCTATTACCTATTCAAAGTCTTTTTTAACACAATCCATTAAAAAAATTAAAAGAGAAAGAAGTGAAAGAAGATGCATTAAGCTGATAGATTAGCTCCAGTTGTGTTGTTGGAAGTAACTTTAACTAAGCTAAGAAAAGAAAGATATTAACCTTGTTTCTCTTATTCTTAACACTATTAAATGTAGAACATCTAAATAGAGAAGAATTTTGCAATATTAAAAATGCTCATGGAAAGAAAATTAATCTACTCACAATTTTATATATTTATATAACTTTCTGTATTTCTTTTAGTATTATTTTGACTTAAGATATAAAGCCTGCTAAAAAGAAAAAAAATTCTATGAAAGTCCCGCTATTCACATTTTCAATTGATTGCATTTTTGATTATACTTTCCTATTAGCGTAATTGGGTGGAATTTCTCAAAGTAAAAGACGTCATCATTCTTTTAGCAGCTCTATCGACAAAACATAGCATCTTGTTTTAGCATCACTTAAAACATTAAGTTAATAACAATTGCTAAGTCAATAAGTGGAAGTGAAACTGTCTGTTGTGATATCATATCTATCATGTGTTTATAGCACCATTTGAAGTAGCTCAATTGTTGATCACAGGGCCAGATGTCAAAGGTGTGGTTTAATTAACAGTTGGAGAAAACTCTTTCTGAACACTTAAATCAACAAAAAAAAAACAATTCAAAATTATACAAGACCTGTACTACAGTATGGTTGCTTAATTTGGACTTTCATAAAATGCCTGGAGAAAAAGCCAGATGGAAACTACTTAAATCAGTAGCTATACAACCACTTACCTCCACTCTCATAAGATGAACAATATAAGCACTACAAGAGAAGTATGCACAAACTCATAAGCAATGTTCTTCTATGGATTCTTACACATGGACACTTGTAGAGAAGAGGAAAATCTCGTATTTTGGTTTGGCGCAAATTTATTTCAACACTTAATTTCACCCAATCAGGATGACTTATCCTATTCAGCCCGGACCTTCATTTCCAGCTAGCAAAACAGGTGAGCGGCCAAACCCAGTCTCTTTGGCTTGAGACGGCGACCAGAACAGACGTTCCTCTGGCCGTCCGTACTTAGCGAAGCTTGTTAGCTAGACAAGCTGCCCAGTGTGGACATCTCACTGTGGCTCTAATAGCAGCAGCAGCAACATGGACACTCAACGAGGGAACCATCTAATTTATGGATTTCCTACAAGGAATCCCAGTTGAACATAATTTAGAAACATACAACATGCCTCGCACAGGCCAAACTTTGTGTCACCCCAAAATTGGCTATGTCGATCTGAGCGTAACTCCACTCTCGACACTAGTTCCCTTTTCACCTCTGGTCAACACATGGAGACAACGCAGACTCTCCCCCAAATACCAAATACAAAACTACACGGTGAATCTAAACACAATCCCTCACACGTCCCACAACACACGCTTCTTTCTCAACATCTCTCTACGCCATTTCGTCTCCAGCACTAACCAGCCTAAACTCCACGAGTCTTGCAGCACCAAAAACAAACAATATTCAATGCTGCAAATAAAAAACTTTCTTTGTTGTGTTGTTAAAGAAAAGTTTCGTCATTCATTTGTGTTGCCTAAAAAATATAGTGTTAGAGAAATTAATAATTTCCCAAAACGCTATACACTCCAGGGTTGGCCAATCAGCAAAAATTCACATATATCAATTCTGTGTGGATAGGGTATGTCATCTAGAGGACTGACCAGGAGTAATGACAAATAGAAACAGAGGGCAACAGAGAGTTAAAGGGAATCCATACAATTAGCACATCTTGATGTTGATTACTCAATGCTATCTGTCTTGTAGTTTGCTAATATATCAAACTTTTTTTCAGTGATTTCATCATAAGTCTTGGCTTTTTGATTTGTTTCCATAAAGTGACCAAAAATTATAGTAAACAGAAGAAAAATACCATTTAGGTCTGTAATCAGTGTTGGATGTTTTTATAGAAAATCATTTTTTAGTTATATATATAAATCAAATGTAAAACTGTGAATAAAATAACAGAATTTTTGATAAATGCATGCTTATGTACACAAAAAATAGACCTGGCAAAATGACATTCATTTCTGTATGTTTTTTTCACACTAAAATCTCCAAGGTTAAATTATTTGGTTTTATGACATATCAACCCTTGATGGTTATTCAATGCTAAATCCTGTCGGTACATATATATATATATGATTTGTAAGTAAACAGTTTGTAGGTAAGTTTATTTTTAATCAAATTAGAGTTCATTTGTTTGCACACCATTAAATGGTTTCAAGTCCTACCTGATTTAATATTAATCCTTTATTCTTACGCAGTTAAATGGTTTCAAGTACTGCTATCCATATTTACCAACCCTTCCGCTCAGACAGGATATGATACAAGGTCAATTTTTAAGCGGAGTTTAACAGGTTTGAATTCAGAGTTTTTCATCTCCTAAACTAGTTGCCTCACCAACACTGAAGACCCCAGTCTGCCCTATTATTTAGCCATAGCTGGAGGGAGAATAATTGGATTCATACCTTTCCCAAGGGTATTAGTGCTATGTGAAATGCTATCAGTCTCGTCCAGGATTTGAACTTGTGTCACCATGTCCATTTCCTATGATGATAACCCTTACATCACAGGCACCTCCTAAATTAAGTACTGCTATCTAACTGTTAATTCTATAAAATATTAATCATTTGTTTGCACTCAGTTAAATAGTTTCAAGTATTGCAATTCAACATTAGTTATTCTATTTATCAACTATTACTATCTAAAACAAATAACTTGCATCCAGCTGTATTGCATTAAATAGCTTATTATAATAACAATCGCAAGTAAAGACTGAACAGCTCTATTGAACCCATAAGATGGGACCCTAACAATTACAACCATTCTGGGTGAGAGTGGACCCAAGAATAATGGTAATGATGGGGTCCTCTTCCACATTCCCTAAACTCCAAGACTGCAGCCTCACTATCAGATGCAGTTTAATGTCATATCCTGAAGATCTAAAATCTCTAAGGAAGATTTTATATCAAGGGAGGTAAACCTATGGCATAAATGCCCAAGAGAAAAATCGAAAAACATTTTATTGGCATGTTAAAGACAAAAAAAAAAATTTTAATGGATTAAAAAAAAAAGCAAAACCATTAAAAGTCACCTTCAGTCATTTTTGTTTTGTACTTTTGTAAAGTTTTACTTTCTTTTACTTCAATTTTCTAACATTTTTGGCAAATACTTTTTTTATGGGGATATTTTCTCAACTTGCATTCCCTTATTTATTAGATCTACCCACTAAAAATTTTTCAAGGTTATATTAGAGTATTCCTTTATTTGGCCTAAAGAATTTTTGAGACAATTATTGACAATTTTGAGCTTATGTTTTCAAAAATAGTTCATCACCTGCTTACTATAGTTTCCTTTCATTCAGAACTCTGTCATATTCCCAGAAATCTTGGAAAAGATCTTGGCAAAAACATGCTATTGATAATTAAGAGAAAAGAACACTGTTAAGTCAGGGATTCTTTTCCTGGCCACTTCTATGTAGCTTAGTTGTACCTGCCTCATACTAAGTGCAGCAGAAATGATCCCTAGTGCTTCTCAAACTGTACGCTCCAACTATATATCAAGCTTGCTGTGAATTTATATATAAGTTCAGTACTAAATATATTACTGCATATTCATATTTTAATAAAGTAGAAGGATACTTTATAGCATAGGAAAAATATATTTCTTAATATGCTGATTTATTGATTGATTGATTTTGATGGCATGTCAACTTGTCTGGGTTTATTTCATACCTAGGGTTTAGGCTATCATATTCATTGTACATTCATCTTTAGACTTTTTGTGCAATTGTTTCTTAAGATATTTTTCTTTTTGCACACAATCCTATCCAATACAAATAATTTTTAAACAGATCTATTAACCTATAGATGGAATCCTAACAAGTATTAACACTCCGAGTCAGAGTGCATTTGGGAGTAATAGCAATGAAGGAGTACTCCATACTCCTTGAACCTTACCATCAGATGCAATTTAGTGTCATATTCAGGACACCCCTTTTATCCCCTTGGCAGGGGATAAAGTCAGCATATTTAAAGCACTGTTGAAAGAACATCTTACTGTTAAAATATGAATATGCAGTAATATATTTAGTATTGAACTACAATAAACTAGAGATATTATAAATGATTAAGCATAACAACACAATCCTCTAGATAATACCACCAACCTATTTATCCTTCAATTCAATACTAGGGGTATCCATATTTACCAACCCCTCCGCTCGGGTAGGATATGACACAAGGTCAATTTTTAAGCGGAGTTTAACAGGTTTGAATTCAGAGTTTTCCTTCTCCTAGACTAGTTGCCCAACCAAGGCTGAAGAACCCAGTCTGCCCTACTATTTAGCCATAGCTGCAGGGAGAAAAATTGGATTCATACCTTTCCCAAGGGTATAATTGCTATGTGAAATGCAATCAGTCTCGTCCAGGATTTGAACTCGTGTTGCCGTGTCCATTTCCTATGATGATAATCATTACACCAAGGGCACCTCCACAATACTAGGGTTATCATATCATTTAGAAAAGAGATGAGCATTGTCAAGTAGCTTTCTAGCTTCAGAAATGTCATGCAGGACCGAGTATGGCACTCCCAAGGATTTCCCAAAGCACATGATGAAATGATCAAGATATTTATGCAATTAATGATATCTAAAATAGACAAAAAATATATAACTGTTAACTTTCTACTACTGTGTATTGGTTCAGATTTTCTTCTTTATGATGAATGTATAATTCAAAGTTCTGAATATGATCAGTCTTTTTATAAATAATAAAATATTTGTGAACTCCAGTGGAGAAAAAAAATTGTGATGTCTTCTAAAAGATAGTGCAAACTTAGAAAATCTTTTCTTATCAACAACTTTCTTAGAAATTGTCAAGCTTTGCACACAGGAATGTAAAAGACATTGGCTTGTTAATAAAAAAAGCTAATGTTCTCAGAAGACAGAAAATTGTCTTTTTGCTCATACTGTACTAGGCATCAGATTTTATTAGAAAAACAAAATAAAAACACTCATCATTGAAGGAATAAATAAAAAGGAAGAAAAAGAGGAAAAAAGCTATTACAGAAAACACTTAATGTTGACCATCTAAGGTTTATATTATCAAATAAGCCACCATGAAAATCTTATTGGATCTTTTATTGATGTTTATTCCAATTTTGAGAAAGCCTGCCATTTGCTTTGGTCAACATCTCCACCTAATAAACGTTTATATTGGAGGAAACTTTATCTGACAAGAGCTCCATTGTTTTGGTGGTTGTTTAATTTTCAATCTAATATGACCAATAAATATTGGGAAAGACTCATGCCTGACTGGTAGGGCCTGATTGATTAGAGGAATAACTGGAAACCTGTAGTATATGGAACATTATTAATAGATATGTACTTTTCAGGAATAGTTCTATTTAAAAAAATCATACTAAGAACATTAAATCAAAGCTTACAAGTTTATTTCTGAGTTTATATTGAACTTTAATGGTTGATTTCTATTGAACTCCAAACTAAATTAACAAACAAAAATATTTATATCTAAAAGATTTGAGCAAGATATACCATCTTATTATCTGACCAGAATTTATCAGAGTCACAAACAATAGAGACTTTATGATTAAAAAAAGATTTTATTTAATGAACTATAAATATACAAGTTCTTAATCTACCATTTTACTTACAAAGCATCATTCTAATTCTTGTTAGGATGAGATTATTCTTTGTCCATGAATTCGACTAAACATATGATTTATTATCAACTCTTCATTCTTCCTTCTAGTTTTCCCGCTATTTAAGAAATTATGCAAAAGTTTTGGTAATTATTATTAATTATAAGATTATACCTAATAATCAGTGTTAATATAAATATGTGAAACAAATGATTTTCTTATGATCTTTTTAAGAAGATATAAAACCAGTTAAACCTTTTGGTTTTCTATGGAAAGTCATTTCTATACTTCACAAACTTTCTGTCTCTCTCTCTCACATATACACGCACACTCAAAGAAAAAAAAGATGAACATTTTATTTTAGATTTTGTAAAGTAAAACTAAAAGAAATAAAAAAAGATTTTGAAAATTTTTGATAAACTGGAAGGTAGAAATTGTCTATTAAAGAGTGCTAAATTGTAAAACAAAAATTATAAAGCATTATTTTGACATGAAAAATAGTTTGATATGTGTTTTAAATATTTTGTTTACATCATATATACATATATAAAGTGCCTTCAATAATTTTCAAGACTTTTTTGTACAGGCATTTAAAATTGTTGCAGACTCTTGAAAATTCACTATTTTATTGCTATACATCTTATGAGATGACAGACCAATTTATATGATTTCAGCTTCAAATGAACAGCTATAGCAGGTATTGGAATACACCCTACTGAAGCCTGATTGTCACAGTTAGTGAATTTCAAAAATGCAATCTGGACATGAGGACACATTAAAAGAATGATATGCAGTAAAATTCTGTTTTAAACTTGGAAAAAATGCCAGAGAAACGTATGGAATATCTTCAGACTGCTTTTCGACCATCTTGCATGAATTGAGCATCGGTTTTTGAGTGGCATAAGAGATTCAAGGAAGGCAGGGAGTCTGTGAGGGATGATGTGAGGTATGGGGGGAGTAAGGAAGTCAATATACCAGAGTTGATTGGCCAAAAGGTTAGGGTTAGGATTAGGGGTTACTATGTTGAGGTTTTAAGGAAGTTCAGCAAGAGATTCCTAGGGAAGAGGCCAGCACTCTTCAAATTGGGTCAGTGGCATTTCCATCAGGACAATGCACCAGTCCACAACTCCATCCTTGTCACAGACTATTTGACTAAGAGGAGCATCAAGACAGTTTCCTACCTTCCCTATAGTCCAGACCTTGCTCCCTGTGACTTTTGGTTATTCCCTAAGCTCAGAGGCTGTCATTATGAGACAATTGAGAAGATGAAAGAAGCTGTGACGAATGTCATTGACATGCTCATACAAGAGGACTTCCATGAGACCTTCCAGAAGTTGTTGGAATGGTACAACAAGTGCATTGCAGCCGGAGGAGATTACTTCAAAGGGGCTCGAGTTTCATGTGTGTACTATCAATAAAAGTGCCCACTCGAAAAAGTCTAGAAACTTATTTAATGATCCTCGTACATATTTTAAATATATTATAACAGCATTAATAACAAACAATAATACCGTAGATCAGCTAATTATAAAGTAAAAATGTTAAAACATAATCAAATATAAGTGTGACTAAAAGTTCCACATTAAAAAAGCAATCATCTGAATTCAGCACGAAACTTTTAATCACAGTTATAGTTATTTGTGTTTTAATACATTTTTACTTTGCATAAATATTATATATATGAATTATACTAATGAGAGAATTTAATTTACCTAAGATATAATAAGATAAGATATTACTTTTTAGAATCATATTTACATCTACATTTTAAATTTATATTGTATCATCAAAGCCTGCATGTTTTGAACATTGAATGTATAGTCACTAACATTTTTAAATATTTTGATCCATGATATATTTTTTATCTTATGTTTAAAAATCATTTAATAAATGAACATTGAGAAAAAAAGATAAAAAGGTCTGTGCTTAAGATTTCTGTTATTTCCTTGTGTATTGCCAATAAGCAGCTTCTGTATGGTAGTCATGGTGTAGATTCACTTTATTTCATTAATGTATCAAATATATTTATGTAGTTGAGAGACTGATTAAAAATTAACTGCTATGTAGGGATTGGGTTAATGGATTTACACAACAGAGTAAAGTCTGTGAGACTTCAAAGTTTTTCTTCTCCCAGATTGATTACTGTATCAATACTAAAGAGCCCATTCTGTTCTATTTACTGGCCCAGTTGGCCGGGCTGCAGAATACACTGACTGCATCACTGCTGAGGGGAAAAACTCCTCCAATGAGTCTCCTGGAGATGACACTAAAAAATTTGATACTGAGTTTCCAGTAATTCTGGAACTTTGGGAAATGTGAAATACCTGTTTATTGCCATCATTCCCAGTTCCACTCTGGCCTAGAGTGGTAGCACCTGATAGGGTCCTAATCTATGGGTCAAATAGAACTAAACTGTGGACTTATGCTATAAACTAAATTGTTTGAAATAGAACTATTTATACTTGTAAAAATGGATTTGGCATTAAATAACCTACAATGGTTGATATGCAATAAAACTAAACCAAACCAAACTTGTATTTACCCATAGCTGGGAGGAAAATAGATGGATTCATGCCTTTCCCATTGCTATTAAGCATGGAGTAAAATGCAAACAAATTCATCCAGGATTTGGACTCAATTTGCCAATTCCATCACCTATTATGTTAACCATTACATTAAGCTTGCCTCCAATATAAATAAGTTCATATTAGGAGTAATGTATAAAAACTATCTTGAATGAAATTACTGTTGGTTGTAGTTCAGTTCAGTTTTGACATCAAAATATCAGATTGTATTTTAAACATTTCTTGCATTTCAGAAAGGTAGACTTGATTCGAAGGCTCTTGTTGATTATAGAATTTGTTTATCATTTCTTCTTGTTAATCAAAAAAAATAAATAAATAAATTGAAAGAAATTTCAAGTAAAAATTTTGATGAGTAATCAGATTATTAGCATGTTGTGAACAGTTTCAGATTCATTTAGCTACTGAAAATTTTGTCATGGGAAAACAAGATATTTATAGAGAAAGACTGGATTAAAAAAAAACTATTTAATTTAACTTTTCACTGACTAGTTAAAAGAAAGGACAAAGGTTGAAATTTTGAATTTCTTGTGCTGTGATTTGCTTTTTTTTTTTCCCCCATGGATTGCTAACTGATAATATAGAAGCTGTCCACTACAATATATAGATCAATATTTAACTATCAGAACCATTGATTTATACTTAACTAAGTTAATTTGTTTTATCATTTGATCAAAGTCTTGTCAGATTTGGGGAGAAAATTAAGTCTGAAATTATTAGTTCCTGTATTAAATGCTTAAAATAAGTATATTATCAAAGGAGACTGCATCAGAAGTGGGGGTGTAAATTTGATACATTTCTGCTGATACTGGCACCGCTCCATTTGACTGTGTACTCTGGTTGACAACATATTGCTATCTAGTTCTAATTTTCAATATATTCATGTTCAAAAACATATAAGCAAATTCATGTGACCTGATTATGTACCCTGTTCTCATTGAACTTTGTTAACCATTTACAAGCTATAATGACTTGTATTAATTCATGAACACACAGTTTTTTCCTTATCTTTTAAACTTTCAACCTCTGTAATGTTTTGAAATAACTTTTGGTGGGGTTATTGTTTGTGCTGGAAATCATATTTGAATCCTCCAAATAAATTTCAATGAGTTTTCTGAAGATATGAAAAGATTATTATTATTATTATTATTATTATTATATGCTTGAAAAAGAACTCGATCTATATATTTTCAACAGTGTGTAGATACACACACATATTATGCATGTAAGAAGAGATACATTTTCTCATATGCACATTATATAAGTATTTGCATGGACAAGTATATATGTGAATATATATTTGACAAAGCCATAACAAAAACTACTCAAAACTTTTATTGTTATTGAAATTCACATGTGCATATCAGATATTGAGAAAAGTAAAAGAGATTTATGTAAATGAAAACTACTTTTCCAAATAAAAAACAGCAGATATGTTGTATTAGAATCAGACCATTTTCCTCAATTTTATTATTTTTGTTACAATGTTTCAGCTTCTGCAGTCACCAGTCTTCATCAGATGTCACTAACAAGTTGAGTTATCTACTGGGAAATTCAGAATGCAACCAGTTGGAGGATTCAGTAGCCAAAAACATGATGATAAAATAACAAAGATGAGGAAGCTGATATGAAAGAATTGCTGTCTAATTTTAATGTCACCTCATCTCAAACAGAAAAAGGAAAATCAAATTTTGGATAAGGAAAATTGTGAGGATGAGACAATAAGTTTTTAGTCTGGTATGAAGCTGAATTTTGATCTGAAAATTTCACAGGATAATATTTCCGTTTTTACACTTTTTTCACAAGAGTTTATTTTATCTCCCCTAATACTAATGGTTTATACACAGTTACTTGGTTTCAAATGAAAATTACTATTCATCAATCATTTATTTGCATGCAATTGTATGGTTTCAAGTAAAGAGTAATAATAATAATAATCAACAATAAAAGAGAATTTGCAAAATTGTGGATTTTGCTGTCCTGGCTGACCACAGAATAAAACTGAAAGAATGTGAAAAGAAAGATAAGAACCTCAACCTTGCTTGGGAATCGAAAAAACTATGGAACATGAAAGTGACAATTATACCAAACGTGATTGCTGCTTTTGGTAGAGTAACTAGATGATTATTAAAGGGACTGGAGGACTTGGAAGTTGGAGGACAAGTGGAGACCATCCAAACTACAGCATTATTGAGAACAGTGAGGAAACTTGCTGTCACTTAAACTCCAGTGAAAAACCATCGGCTAAAACTGATGTGAAAAACTCTTGAGGAGTAAATAATAATAATAATAATGATAATAATAATCTTTAGTAAATGATTATAGCTTCAAGTAACTATCCTATATGTAAGTTAAATGGTTTCAAGTCTTCTTAACAGTGATAATTCTATTTGATAATAATCATTTGTTTGCACACAGTTACATGATTTCACATATTCTTGTCCAATATAAATAAATTTCATTTTTAAATATATCTATGTGACCCATAGATTGGTCCCTGACAAGTACTACCACTCCGGGTCAAAGTGGACCTGGGAGTAATGGCAATGAAGAGTGCTCCACACTTTCCAGAGCTCTGTAACTGGAGCTTCTCAATTAGACTGAGTTTAGTGTCTTACTCAGGATGCACCATTTTTAGTGGGGATCAGTCCCTTTTGCAGAGGATACAGCAGTATATTCAAAGCTCTAGTAACAGGGCTGCGAATGACCTAAGACAAAAGTTGTACTTTTTTCTAACAATTGGGCCCTGGCTCTTCAAGTCACTGATCATTTGCCAGTTATTTTTTTTATTTTCTTTCTACAAACCAATGCAAAATTAAACAAGGTCAAACCTATTGTGCTCCTTCATTTTCATGAAGAAACAATATAATTTCACTTTTATTACAAAAAATCTATGACCCAGCAAATACTTTTATTTTAGCCATCTTTTGTTTGTGGTGTTTTCCTGTTCCACTCTCAATCCCAGGTGTAAAGAAAAACATTTTACAGCCTATTTCACTTATCACACGTTTTCCGGGAAAGAAATGAATATTCAAGCTGAATGGAATTTTTTTTTTTTCTTGCACTTTGTCAGCCAAATACAATAGATGTAGGTGTGAGAAAATAATGGAAAAGGCATTTATCAAGTAATGGAATTGCTATGTGCATATTGATGAAGTGCATTTGTATTCATCCACAATGACTGCTTATCATGTTGCTATAACCAAAGAGCAACTGAGCATATTTGAAATTAAAATCAGCCATACAACCAAAACAAAAACAAAAATTAAGCAATGAAAACTTAAACAAAAGTGAGAAAAATCTGTTGCAAATATTTGTTGCTTAATATTTGTTAAGGGTGTTTAGAATTCATCATAGATATGCCAAAAGCCATCTTTGGTTGTTGTCATTTTTGAAACTTCCTCTTTTTTTCTTCCATTTTCCAGAAATTCTGGATATCATTGCAGATTTACACCACATATGAAAGAATCATACAGTGAAATACAAAATTTATTTGACATGGAATTTTTGATCTTACTTTTTTATTAAACAAAGATTTACAAAGAAACTTAAGGAAAATACAAAATGGAAGAATATTCAGAATGCTAAAATGAAAGTTTAATAAATCAAAGAATAATGTTGTGAAAATGAAACAAAAATTTTGTGAAATCAAAAAAAAGGAATATGAAGTGAAGTATGAATAATTTTTTTAAAGATATTTGCAATATCCAAAAATATATGTAATTTCTAATTATGAACTGGTAATGTGCAAATGCTTATAAAATATTTTTTACTCAAATTAAAAAAAAAAAACCAACCAAAAAAGACAAATAAGAAATAATCTGTTTTCTTCTGTGAACTCAATCTTTATTTTTCAAAACAAAGACTATGATAAGTTTGCACACATAATTTATGCATTTTTAAAAAA
>OY757904.1:40508743-40566243 GCA_963585895.1 Sepioteuthis lessoniana | reverse complement strand
TTTTAAATGATGAAGATATTTACAGGGGTAGGGCAAAAGTAACTTGGTAAACAATAAGTTATTTTTCCCACTATTCTTCTGTTCTTTTATATATATATATATATATATATATACACGGGAGTGAGGCAAAAGTACCTCACTATAAAATAATTTATTTGCTTCCCTATTTTTCTGGTCATTCATGAATATATATGTGTGTGTGTGTGTGTGTGTTTACTTTAAACAAGCACACATTATATATCATTTACAGGGGTGGAAAAAAGTAACTTGTTCGACAATAAGTTATTGATTTCCCTATTCTTCTCCTCTGCTGTATACACATACACACACCCATATATATATATATATATATATATATATATATACACACACACCACATAATCACATATTTATGATGTATAAAATCTAAATGCCTGAATAATATAGACCTCAGACATTATAATACAAAAAAATAAATGCATAGATGCATATAAATTAGTGCATGTATGTATGTATGTGTACTTTTACCCAGAATTATACTTAAATGTTCAGGTTTGTGTGAGTGTGTGTATTGCATTTATTTGTTTGCAGTCAATCCTCTGTGATAATCAATTTTTTATGAGATTGTCAAAGAATCATTTATAGTGGATAACCAAGTGAATAGCTCATACTTGTTTCACCGTGTGGGCTAAATTTAATGAAAGATATATTGAGTCAAAGAGAGATTGGACTGAGAGTCTGATCGAAGAAAGGAGACAGTAAGTTTTTTGATTTTTATATTTAGAAAGGAACAAAAATAGGAAAACTGATCAGGAAGTACTGCAACATGCAGTAACATTTTTGCTGCTAAGAGAGTTGTGTATTTTATAATATTGTTTTAGCGTTTGATCCTATATACATACAGTTATAAAAGCATTTTTTTTATTCTTGCAAACCTTCACCACATGGGAAAATGGTTCAGCACTATTTTCTTGGTTATGATTTCCCCAGTTAGTCATAATTCTGTATGAAACTAAGCTTGGAAAACTCACATTATCAAAACCCAACTAACTAAACACTGAAGAAGTTACCTTGTGTCAATAAAACTGGAGAGGTTAAACTCTGCTGAAGTTTTCCTGCTTTGGATTGTTACTAAATAGCAGTATCTGAGGATGTATTATTGAGGCCATACAGACATAAAGCAATGGAAACCATGGGGTGAAGATGAGTGAACTCAATGACCAGGATCTAATGGTTCAGTCAGAAAACTGATGCTGGTTAGCTATATGAATGGCATCTATTGATGAGACGAAAAAGATACTGAAAGAGTACCATAGCTCTTTGTCAGGGACTCCATGTTATCAGCAGAATTTGATAATGTTTAATAGGATCAGCTACACAATTTTACCAACTTTCTAAGAACCAATTCAAACTTAAATATTCATAACTAATTTGCTTTATTTATTTAGACTAGTGTTTTTCAAATTTTGGGGACCAGGACCCCTTTGTCTTTGAGGGAATATCTCATGGACCCCCATATAAATAGAAATGAAATTCATGAAAAATATTTAATGAAAATCACATCCAGTATTTTCACTAAGTAATGAATTTTAGTGACTGAAATGTGCTTGACTTCCTTTGTAGAAATTGTCAGTTCTTGTTGATATTTTGACAAAGAGTCCTACAGTTTATTTTGCACAAGTCTAGATTAGGTCATCAAATAGCTAAGTACTGAAATTGTTGTTTTGGATAAATGTGTTGTATAAGGTAGCAGCAATTTGACTACCTTTTGAGACAACAATGGATATTCAAACATCACGCTAAGCCAAAAATTTGTTAGTGACTGCTGATTAAACTGAATTTTTATAAAGGTGTGATAGTAGGTATAAATACAAATTTGCAGTTCTATCACTAATCAGATAATATTAATTTTCT
Organism: Sepioteuthis lessoniana; assembly: GCA_963585895.1. NCBI lineage: Eukaryota > Metazoa > Mollusca > Cephalopoda > Myopsida > Loliginidae > Sepioteuthis > Sepioteuthis lessoniana. The sequence continues at coordinate 40,564,350 of OY757904.1, read as the reverse complement.
CCTGCAGACACCTGCTGTGAATGTTTCTAACCCTCTGTGATCCCCAGATCACAATTTGAAAACCAGTGATTTAGACCAAGAAAAAATCAACTTAAAAAAAAAAAAAAACTCTGGTAGAATTATTCAAATTGACTCCAGTTGAATGTGAGCAAATTGAAATCTTATAAACATAGTGTGTAATATTCTGATTGACTGACCTCCCTTTTATCTAATGAGTTTTCTGTAAGTATCTTTTCTTCATAGAAAACTTTGATTTACTCAGTTAATCAGATCAGCCAATTATTAAATCCCAAATCTTTGTTCCTGATGGAGTTCTATTAACCAGAATCTAATGTATTTGGAATTACAAATCTAAAAGCAAGGGGTTTTTAATGCTGATTTTTAACATAAGCAAACACTCCACATCTAAAAATTCTTACTGCAAGTTTTCCTAATTTGGCCTTATACTTGACTATGCTAACAAAATATTAGTATGGATTTACCCAACTCCTCCACCGTGAGCAGGATGGAACAAAAGGTCGATTTCTTAGCTGGTTTAAAATGAGAAGTTTTCTTCTCCCAGACTAGTTGCCTAAAGAACCCAGTCTGCCTTACTGTTTACCCATAGCTAAAGAAAGAAGAAATAGATTCATGCTTTTCCAAGGGACATTAGTATGAAATAAAATTGAAACAGCTTTGTCCAGTACTTGAACCTGGTTTATTGTATCCATTTGCAGTGGTGATAACTGTTATGCCACAAATATTATTATACTGATCATGTAATGCTGGCTTTTTCTAATTTTTTTCATATAAATTAACAAGAGAATAATTTGCATAAATTCCTTATGAAATTGAACTGAAGAATCACATATTAGTCAAATATGATGAATCGAATTACTGAATTAAAAATTAGTTGAATATAATTTTTTGACAAAGCTTTCATGTGAAGAAGATCAAAAGAAAAATACATCTTAGTATAATATGATTAATCAATTAGATAAAGAAATACACGGCTCATACAGGATTTTTAAAAAGTCAAATTCATTAATTAATTAATCAAAATATTTACTTTTTCTCAAAAAAATTAAAGCATGAAACTAATAGAGCAGTTGGTATTTGAGCCATTACCAAGAAACATTACAACATTTGATATTTTAAGCTATTTTTTTCTTTTATGCCCACATCCAGGGGTTCCATTGGCACAGGGGGTGCAGTGTTCTAAGAGTCAATGTAATTAATGTATATCGTTCAATTTGCATTACTTGTCGTACCAGTGTACAGGATAGCCGAGACATTGCTCCAAGGATAAGCAAGGTAGATTTGCTAGAATAACCATTCCCACTCATAGGGGTCATTTTTAGTATGCTTGTCTTCTTCCCAGTATGGGTGAGAATTGAGATGGCAAATCAAGGAAAGAAGATGTTTATTCTCTGCTTTTTCTTTTTTTCCTTTTTATATATCCTGATAATCTTGGAGATTGTTTTTTCCTGTTCTCTGTAATGCGTAAATATCTTTGAAATTCAACTGTCATTTTCCTCTTTAAAAGAGATTTGTGGACTTCCTACTCAAAAAGACATGACCACTTAAACAAATATACTTAAAGATTTACAAGGATGGACAAGGAAATGGATAGATTGATTTTTTTTCAGTTTTAATTCATTCAATTTTCTTTGGTTACATCATTTGTTGAGAACTGTTATTTGGCATTATGCAAAAACTTGTCCAAAAGCAGATTGCAGCATAAGAATATTAAAAATTTTTAACCAGAGATAAAATGCAATTCATTAGTGAGCAAAAAGCTGACTTTAATACATTTGTTGATTCTGTCATCCTGATATTTTTAATTCAAACCTCGATCTAAACTACAACCAACAGTAAATTCATTTAAATTTAGTTTTATACATTACTCCTACAAACTTTTTATGGAACTTATTCTTAATCATTGTTTCTTTTTTGCTATAATCTCATTCCAACTTAGATTTCGCTTCCCATATTTACCATGTACATGTTTACATCAATAAATTTACTGCTTAAGGAAAAATATTCATCTATTTAAGCTGAGCAATATTTATTGTTTTACAATCTCTGTCCTAATCAAAGCATTTAATTCAACTCTTCACTATTAATTATATATCTTAAAAATTATACAGTAAAAATTCAGCTTATAACTATATCAGTATACATCAATAGACTTTTTGTATCCTTACATATTTATGTGTGCCTATTTTACATTTGTATAGATATTCAGCAGATTTTAAATTCTATACCATTTAACCAGTTTTGAGCAAAAGTAGTTTTAAAATTACACAAAAAGATAGAAAGTTTTGGTGAGTGACAACTGTTTATTGATACTTTGTTACTATCACAAAGCATCCAAGAAAGACAAGCAAGATTTGGTGGACACAGTTGGAGAAGTAAGGATGTACTCATAATTGATGTTCTTCTGTGGACTCCTGAGCATTATGCTGACACTGGATGCTGTCTAAAGGACTTGCCAAGAATGATGACTGATAGGAAGGAATTATGAGAGAGAATTTAGAGAATCTGTCTTGTCAGTATGCCTTTATAAGGATGACATATTTGTGGAGATCACATAGACTGAGCATTATTCAGTAAAGATTCAGATCAAAATTTAGCTAAAAACTATATCAGTATCTATTAATAAACCCTTTCATTTTTACATGTGTTGAGGTTTGCATAAATTTAATATTTTTACAGTCCTTAATACATGTGTATTAAAATTGTTTATCATAGCAATGTTTAAGTTCTGCATAAAAGAAATTCTAAAATTACATTAAAGAAGATAGAATGTTTGGTAAACAAAAACTGTTTACTAATTATCTGTTTTTGAACAAATTGCCAATTTTACTTTAGTAACATTTAGAGAATACTTAGGTTAACTAACATCATAATCAATTTACTTTGTAATGGAAGAGTCAAGATATAATATTTTCCTTTTTATTACCCTTACATCACCATAAAATTGCTTCCATTATTTTCTAATAAATGTTTATAATGAGAAAAAAAACCCATAGTAAAACAGATTCATGATTCAAAAAGGAAAACTGAAGATAAAATATCCGTCATAGTAACAGCTTTTAAGACTTCTACAGACAATTTTGTATTTCTGTTAAAGTGAAGTCATATCTAAAAACAAACCAATCTGTGTTCATATATTTATCAGTTGTATGTCAATTTTGGCAGTTCTACAGAGTCAAGCAAGGGAAAAACAACAGAAGCATCCAAAACCTTCTGCCACAACTGAATATCTATCACACATCAATCTTGACATGAAGATCTACAAATCAAAACTTTGGCCAAAACTGCACAAAACACAGACATCTTTTATATTTGCTAGTTACTCTTCTGACAATGAAAAAATATGGTTCTGAGATAATAAAAGTAATTTTAAAATTTGCAATTCAATTGTAGGCCCATTGTTTTTCATCTTTTATCATAACACCTGGTGGCATTCATCTTGGTTAATGTAAAGCAATTATTGTCATAGTAACTAGTTTCCAAATTATTTTTACTATTAGGTTATTTGCTGGAAAGTTCTTTTGATTTTTAGCCTTATAAGTATATTTCTGTTAAAACTTAATAATGTAAAATACTCAAAATGGCCAATGAATTTTTCATGTACCTGATGTAATGTCTATGATAAGAAAAAAATCAGATTTTAAATAAATTTTTGCTTCTGTTAGCTATGTGTTCTTTAAACACTAATCTAACTATGTTTTTTTTTCATAGAAATCATTCAATAAAAAAGGAAACATTTACAAATGTGTTAAACAAAGTTATTCTAATTGTTAATACCATTCCATATTTTAAAATACATGATATGCTCAAATACTAGAATGCAAGATCACTTCTTAGTATAACGTATCTATGTTTTAATAAAATTCTCATATTACATATAGAGAGGGTCACATTTAATAGGTAAGGGCTTTTGTTTTAAAAAAGCAAAACAAATTTTTGTCAGATTTTTTTCTCCGTAAATATAAAGTCTGCATTGTTTCAAATTGGTTTATAGCAGAAATGATTATGATCTTACAAAAGTATTCAAAATAGCTGCAAATCAAACAAAGTGCCTGAAGCTCCAAAGGTCTTTTATCAAATTTTAGAAGAGCAGACTATGTAGAATTTATAGAAGAATGTGTAATGTGTATGAAGAAGTATGTCTTAGTCAAAAAATGTTTACAAACTGGTTAAACATGGATATGCCACGACAAGCCAAAGTTGAAAAGACAACTCAGAGACTGGAATCCCACCTACTCTCTTGTAAAGAAAAATTTCCTGGTACAGTGGTCAATAAAGAAGATAATGCAGAAAGACTTCTGGGACATGAAATAACTCATTACTATTGCCAAATCCTTTGGAAGTATTACCATTTACTGGACAAACCTTGTATATTCCCTAATTTATTTTTCCATATTTTGATTGCTTTCATTTCTAAAATATTTTTTTTCATATGGGGATTTATATGAACAAACATTTTGTCATGTAACAAATAATGAACCTCATAAATATATTTGATTAACCACTTTTTTGCATATTTTCATCTGTCAATTGAGCAATCTACACAAAACTTTATAATTTGAATATTTTTAGGTTTTGAATCTATGTTTTCATTATGCACTTTTTTATGTTTTTTTTCTATTCTCCACGTCTATAACTTTGCAAAAGTGGTGCATCATAGTACGATTTCTATTGAAGCAATGTTCTCTCTCGAGGAATACAAAAATTTCCTATCCAATTGGCAACCAATTTTGTGGGGTTTGCCTTTATGCTGAATATTTTTTTTTTTTAAATCAACAATTTTTTTCATATCTCAGATATATCTAGAAGGTTCAATCTAATTAAAAACCATTAGTTTCAGTGAATATCTAGTTTTGTATAAAACTTGCAATTTTACCACTGACCTTTATCAAATTTTCAAAGGTTTATTTGCATACAAAAATATGGAAGGAGGCCCATGGCATAGTCGCTTATATGCTGGACTGTGACATTGAAGTAACCAAGTTCAAACTCCAGTTGTTATTATGTTTCAGCCTAATAGCCTTGGAAATGGTATGAACTCCCTATGAACAAGGTATGGCTAAAATAGTATCACAACTCTTCCTCTACAAAGATGGCTTTGGCATTAAATAACCAACAAAGTTTAATATACCAAACAAAAACAATTTTTTTTATAACTTTTTCTGCATTCAGAGTGAACATTTATTATTCTTTTTTGTTTACTGAAGTTTTAAGATAAAGGCTTTTGATTTTGTAAAATTCACTAAGAAACATCTTCAGATTTTTGCTTCTCTTTTATTTATGGTCAAAACTGATCTGATCGTATTTCTAACTGAATTGAACAAAATCAACAAAGTCAAATGTAATTGATGTATATTTTCCAAAGAAGAAAATTCAGTTTTGCAATTTTTAAAAGACAGTGAAATATTTTAAAGTTAATTTCTCAATGATTCTTAATTTTCCTAATCTGAAGTAGAATTTATCATTTTTATATTTCTTAGGTATTATCAAAGCTTGTAATTGTTGACAAAATAGTTTGATTTCTAATTTTCCTCTAAGAATATTTGATGAGAAATTCATTAATGATGTAACAACATAAATGAAATCTTTTTTAATTGCAAATCATTCACTTCTGAATATATCATGTTCTTTTTTTTAAATGAGTTATATTAAACAATTATAATTCTGATTACAGATGATTTGGTTTGGTTTTATGACATATCAAACATTACGGATTATTTAATGCCAAATCCTGTTTATACATATACATAAACTATATCTGATTTGTAAACATTTTGTTGATAATATCTTTAAATGAGCCTTAGCTCATTTTTTTCCCCACTGTAGAATGGTTTCAAGTATTTCTACCAAATATGAATAATTCTATTTACTGTTAATCATTTGTTTGCACACAGTTAAATGTTTTCAAGGATTACTATTTAACACTAACAATTCAATCAAAGATCAGTCATTTGTTTACTCACAGTTAAATGATCCAACTTTGCTTCAAACTAGTCAATTTAACACAAGTCATTTGTTTGTGTAGACTTTAAAAGTCGAACAGTTCTATTTGATCCATAGATAGGACCCTATCAGGTGCTACTATTCTGGGTCAGGGTAGACCTGGGAGCAATGACAATGAAGGAGTACATGACATTCCCCAAAACTCCAACTTTACTGGAACCTCACCATCAGTTTGTTTAATGTCATATCTAGTACACTCGTTGGTGGCGGAGGTGTGGGGTCTTACACCTCTGCAGAGATGCAGTTGGTGTATTCTGCAGCTCCAGCCAACTGGAATATAATTACAGATGATGATTTATGTTAACCTTTAGAATTCTGAGGTCACAATGCCCATCAGTCTCTTACTTTGGAACCATAGTTGATAAATAGTTGAAAATGTAAAATGTTGGTATCAGTTATTTAACAGCCAGATGTAAAGATGGTGATTCCCCAGTCCAAATTCAAGCCACCCATCTACTTCAAGGTAGCTGCACCTTGGGTGGTTTAATAGTTAGCAAGCTAATCTAGCAAACCTTCATGAGTGAGTTCAAGTCTCATTAGGTACCCATTCAAATGGCCTTGTGCCACATCAAAACAAAAGGCTTTGTAAATTACAACTTCTTGGTAGCTGCAGAAATACCAACCATGTATGTTCTAAGTATTATATATATATATATATATATATATATATATATATATATATATCTGCATGCTCATGTGGTGGTTTGTGGAATGGAGAGGCTAGTTATTGTTAGTGTTTATGCATGCATATATATATATATATATATATATATATATATATATATATACACACACATAGGAGAGTTGCAAAAGGGAGACTACATATGTATATGTTAATACCAACCATTCAAGTTCTCTCTCTCTCTAAATTTATATATATATATGGATTTTTGAAGTGAAATGTGTATGTGTTACCATCAGCTATTCAAGTGGTAAGTATTAACATACATACACTCACAGACACACATGTGTGTGTGTGAGTGTGTGTGTGTGTGTGTGTGTGTGTGAAAGAACTTCAGCTGCTGAGTCTTTCTATAACTTTGCCATCAGGTGAAATAAAGGAGGAGAAGAAGATGGTATCACATTAATGTCATTTAACTATCCAATGGTTGTAAATCACTATATGTATGTATTTCTTTTTCTCTCTCTACTTATCTCTAATACTCATGTGGATATGTGTGCATATGAAATGGTGTAGCATACTGAGTCATGTGACATGACCCAAGATAGATTGCACTTGTTGTCTTTTTTTAACAAAGGAAAAAAGCAATATCTATGTAAAAGCAAATCCTAAAGATTTGCTATCTTTTATCATTTTCTTTGCTTTTTTTTTTTTTTGAATATCCAGAGCATTGCAGAATCCACATTGTCTATCTTTGCTTTCTTTTCTTTGCTTCATTATGTCAATTGAAAACTGATACTATTAGCAAGAAAATTAAAACAAAAACAAACAATGCACTTATTTTTATCAGAGATTTTATGGGACAGTCATTTACCTCACACTCTCTTCTCCTGCAACCATTATAATATATCACTGATCAGGCTGTTTTTTTCTAGATATCTGATGATGAAATAGACAGTAGGGAAAAGAAGGTTCATGCCTTTCCCAAGAGAATTTAAATGACTTGAACATGACCTCAGCTAGTTACATTTTCAGTGTAGATAACTGATATACATTTGTATGAAAACACACACAAACACACATATTTTAAATATATAAATAACTGATATATGCACATTTTTTGTGTTGATTAATTTTCAGAGTTTTTTTCAGAAAATAGGACAAAAGTCCTCCTATATATATATATATATATATATATATATATATATATATATCCTGATACAAAGAAACTAGCTTGCAACCTAGATGGAAAACCTAAGATCATAAAAAAAGCAAGTTCCATGGTCTTTAACCAAACTTGTCTGAGATATATATATATATATATATATATATATATATATATATATATATATACACACACACACTTATTAATTCATGAATCTAAAGCTAAATAGAAATACATGTGTGTGTGTGTATATATATATATATATATATATATATATATATATTCACACACACACACACACACAATTATTTAGCAAATCTAAGGCTAAATAAAAATAATGTGTATATATATATATATATATATATACACACATTTAATTCTATATATATAATAAATAATAGTGACTAATGAAAGATTTTCATCTAATTTTCAAATTTAAAAAACTCCTAAACAACTAACTTCTTTATGTAACCACATATACACACACATATATTTTTCATAACATACACACAAAAATTACTAGAGAGAGAGACTTATAAGTTCACAAAACTATATATATATATATATATAATGTATATTTTTAAGTTACTCTATCAGAGCACTCACTCTTTTCAGAAAATGAACATGTCATACGTTCGTAAGAAGAGTAAGTTAAAGTTGTAAGTAAAGATCCAGTGGAGATAAACTAAAAATAATTCTGTAAAAATCTGTCACATAAATCTTAAATATACTAAAAACTAAATAAACCAACAACAAATTTAAACTTAAAAGATCAACACTGCTTTCCCAAGAGAATCAACAAACAGTACCGATAATGGATTCTGAGTGATGCAAAATGTTAGTTTTGTTTCGCAGATTTTTCAAAATAAGAAAGTAGAAAAAGAAAGATAAAAATATTGTGAAAACCATTCAATAATGTTTTACTGCTTTGTCATGTCATATATATATATATATATATATATATATATATATATATATATATATATATATATGGATGTAAGATTAAAATGTGTGCATGTATGTCTGTATTTTTGCTGTCTTTGCAAAGAATATTGCCGTAACATTCTGGCTAATTCTTGGCAAGATGGCCTAAAGCAAGAAACAGCAGTTTAGGCCACTTGCTTAGCTAAAATGGCATGACTATAAGGCATATAAACCATATATGACATTTATAGATTATGGTTACTACTGCCGTCAAGTAGTCTGAACAAATATGCTGTCTGTATAATCTATGTCTTTTTTGCATTTATTGCAGATATATTTACATTGTTGGTTAGTGAGTATGAGTGTCTTCATTAATGAATTTATATGAATCTGTTAGATATGTTGTCTGTATTATTGAAAATAGAATGGTTCCTATAAAAAAAAAATGACATTATTTTGGAGTAGATTGTCTCATCTTTGATTTCTTTTTTAATGGCATATCAAACTTTATTGGTTATTTAACGCTAAAGCCATTCTTTTAGAAGAACAGTAGTTGTACTATCTAACCAAAAGCTGACGGTTGAACTTTCCTGATATTGAAGTGTACAGAATCATCTTTATATCCTAAGATTTGCTTCCTGGTATTTCTGTTTGAGATCAGAGTATAGAACTCATGGAAATTGGATCAGTTAAATATGTTATTTTATTAAAAATAGAATGGTTCTGGTAGAAGATTGACAGAATATCTTTCCTAATATCAAAATATTGTATCTGTATACACTAAGTTGTTTCTTCAGAGATTTTGAACACAGTTATATGATATCAAGTTTTCCTATCTAATACAAATGATTTTTACTCAGTTGTATGGTTTCACATATTCCTATCAAACATTAACAATTACCTAGTTTTAAGTATTACTTTTTTTTAATGACAGTCATTTGTTTTAATGTTATTATATGGTTTGAAGTTACTAGTTATAATATTCCTCACTAAACAATTTTAGCTTCAACTTCTTATTATTAATGCAAATAATTCATAGTTATATGGTATTCCTATTAAATATGAAAATTTTTTAAATAGATCTATTTGAGGCATAAATAGAACCTTAACAGGTACAACCACTTTGGGTCTGAGTGGACCTGAGAGTAATGACAATGAAAAGATACTCCACTCTCTTCAGACTTTAAGAACTTTAGCCTCATTATCAGATGCAATTTAGTGACATAATCAGGACCACCCTTTGGAGGGTTTTTTTACCCCATCTACAGTGGATATGGTCAGTGCATTCTAAGCCTCACTAACAGGGTGGACTTTTCATTTGGTTTCAATTTTCTATTGATGTGAAACTTTTTATTGAGAGTCATTCCAGTAAAACTGAACCATTTTCATAAAGATCATTTATTCTGCTACATTCTAGTAAATCTTTCATAATGATTTCTTTAATTATATATTTGCTTGTAGATGTGTGTGAGAAGGTTATATATGCCTGGCCTGCATCTGAACTAAGTAAATAAAAGCTGAATATCCATCAATATAAATTAGGAAGATAAGGAGAGCCAAATATGATTTGGGTCTTTAAAAAGGCTGTAAATTGATCTATTTATCCTGTGTTACTCAGCAATCAAAATATTGGTCTGTAAACCATGGAGATTATTGATTTATTCCAAGGAATAGTCTCTAGGGATCATTGTCTTTGAACTGTTAAGAAATGGTACCCTTGGTAGCTTAAGAATGGTGAATTTCATTTCATTCTAAAAGAAGAAAAAATGAAAAGTTATGAAAGAAATGCCAACTGCTAATACCCAATTAACTAATGAAAACAACTGCCTACATTCATTGATTAATTGAGCATTATCCTGAAAATCTATTTCTGTTTTACACTTGTTATAAAACTCATTTGCCACCATATCAGTGGCTAAGTAATTTCGTGAAAATACAGGGTGTTTAAATAGAATTTGAGATTTATAGAGTGTTTCAAAAAATTAATATCATTTCATAATCTAATAACTTGACCAATTTTTATTGAAATGATCTCAAATTTTAACAGTATGTCTAGAAAAAACTCAAAATTCTATATCTAATGTTTAAATAGATTTTCTCTTCCAGTGAATAGCATTTCTATACTTGAAAAGAGAATAAATGTTAAACATAAAATGTTGAGTTGTTTCTTCACATACAGTTAAAACTTGAGATCATTTCAATGAAAACTGGTCAAATCATTGGATTACAAATGTTTAATGAAACATCCTTCATATGTTTTTTTTTTTTTTTTTTAGTTTCCTTTTTGTTTGCTTTAACCTTTGTGTGTTTTTTTTAATAAAAGGCAATAAAAGGAAAAATAAAGTGCCATTTCATCTCTTTCTGACCATGTTACCCATGAAATTAAGAAAGACTCAAATACTTGTTTAAGTATCCATCTTTGCAAGATAAAAGATTTAGATATATTTTAAAGGCAAATGTTAAAAACATTTTGGCTAGTCCCTATGGGTTGTGTAATCGCTAAAGTACTTGACGAGAGTTAAGGAGTAAATGAGTTTAAACTCCATTCCTACAATTACTTTCTCTTTTGGATTAATACCCTTGGGAAACATGACTGTCCTTATCCATTCAACTAATGGTGAAATAACATCATTGTTGTTCTTCTACAAGGATGGCCCTGGCATCAAATAAACCATGAAAGTTGATATGCCATCAAACAAAAGAATTAAACCATGCCAAAAACATTTCTTCTTATTTTAATTTTCTAAACAGTGTCTACCTTCAGATATTTGTTGCCAGTTAAAGATTTATATTGAACTCTTATTAATAGTAACTATTAATATGAACGATAAATAAATATAACAGAAAAAAAAATTACCTATTATATTTTTTATTTTATCATATGAAGTTAATGTGGTTTTCTGAAAAACCTCATGATATTTTGTTAAGAAATATTTTTGATTTTAAGTGGCAATTAAGATATTTATCAAGTTAAACGTTTTTGGGTTTTTTTTGTTCACATTGTTAGCTCTCATAAAGCAGTTATACTTTTTCATTTTATGCATCTAACTTGAAGAACTATTTACAATCCTCAACTTTAATATGAATAATCATTTTCTTAAAACATACAAATCACTTTTTTTTCCTCAAGTTTAGAAATTTAAAATCTATAGGATTAGTTTTATCATCCAGCATCATATCTGCCAGCTGTTTATTGTAAAGTATTGCCTCTCAAGGAGAGGGTCTTTACTTCCATTGAGACCAAGTCTTGTTTTTGAAGGGTTTTTTTACATAAAAAATTTACCCTGTATCCAGGAAGTATTCATACAAAACTTGGTCTGAATATCAAACTGTTTGGTCATCTATAGAAGACTAACAAACTCTTTCCAATTATTTATATAGATGTTACCCCTTCATGACTTGTATGTTTATAGAGAAATACTCCAAAACAAACTAAACCTTAAATAATTATCTTTTTTCTAATGACAGTTTTATTTTAGTGGTAATCAAAATAGTATTGTCACCTGTTTTTTTTTAATGATAAATATACAAATCAACAATAAACACCTCAAAACAATTCAAGTAAAAAAATATTAATAAAAGATTGAATATAATAAATTGATCTTGTGTTAATTTCATCTGTTACATAATTTCAGTTGAGTTTTCATAAGGAACTGAAAATTATTTGGCTGATGACTTGTTATAAGTAATGGTTTAGTGGATAAATAAAATATTCTGCCATTAAAAAAAGGACAAAACAAATTGTGAACCTTAATGATTTTGTGTATATCAAACATGCAATTAAATAAAAAAAAATGGCTTCAAAACTATTAGTCATAAAAATGTCAGTAAGGCCAAATGTCACTTATGCACACACAAAAGATAATATTTTAATTATTTCGGGAATTTAGACTAATAAGTGGAATTATTCAGGAATTGTCAGTTGTTATTCATAGGTTTGAATGGGAAATACCAAAACAGGGTCAAAGGCACACACTAATGTAAAAGAAATTCACCTCTAACATCAAAAGGATTGTCCATTTGAATCCCTAAAAAAACAAAAAAAAGTAGTTACCAATGATAATGATTATTTCAAAATTTTCTTCGTTTTTCTAAGTATTCTATTTATAAGAACTAAGATTCCAAATATGAAGGTTATATATATATATATATATATATATATATATATATGAACAAAAAAATCAACATATGATGATTAAAATTGTTTCAAAATTTTATTTTTCTAAGTATTCTATTTATAAGAACTAAGATTCCAAATATGAAGGTTATATATATATATATATATACACACACATATATGAACAAAAAATCAACATACGATGATGAAAATTATTTCAAAATTTTATGATTGTTTTTTTATAAGTATTCTATAAATAACAACTTAGTTTATATATATCTATGGAAAGATGAATCAATTAAGTCTATGGTATGACACATTAGTTTAAATTCTGTTAGATTAGTTATGACTTGCAAAAACATGGTTTCTTGCTGATTATTGTTTAGTGTGATATCTCTCTCAATGAGATCCCAACTTTCTCTATTAGAACTAAGATTTTTTTACATTAAAACTTTCTCCAGGATCATTAAATATTTATTACCCAATCCCTCTGCCACTGACAGGATGTAGTCAATTTTTAAGCAGAATAGAGCTGGTTTGAAGTCAAAGTTTTCCTTCTCCTTGAGTGGTTGCCAAACCAAGAGTAAAGAACCCAGTTTTCTGTTCTATTTCAAACGATTCAGTTTAGCATGAGTACAGAGTTTAAATAGTAAAAAACACCTCTATTTCAAGCTATTCAGTTTATTCAAACAGAGCTGATTCAGTTCAGTATAAGTACAGGCTTTGCTTTCACACAGTTAAAATATCAAAACAGTTCTACATCAAACAATTCAGTTTAGTGTAAGTACAGTTCCATTTCAAAAAATTCAGTTTAGCATAAACACGTAGTTCAAATGTAAGTGCAGTTTAATGTCAAAAACATTTTTATTTCAAGCTATTCAGTTTAATCAAACAGTTCTAATTCAAACAATTCAGTTTAGTATAAGTATGCAGTTAGTTGTATTCAACCCATAAATAGGGCCCGATCAGGTGCAACCATTCCGGGCCACCGTGGACCTGGGAGCAATGGCAAGGAGTACTCTGCATTCCCTAAAGCACCAGAATCATTGAGCAATACACAGAGTTAATGTCAAAATAGTTTTATCTCAGATAAATCAGTTTAGCATAAGTACACAGTTTAAATGTCAAAACAGTTCTATCTTAATTTAGTTTAGCATAAATATGCAGTTTAAATGAAAAAACAGTAAACTCAAGAAACCACAGTTTAGTTCTATTTAACCTGTAGATAGAACCATTATCAGGTGCTACCAATCCGGGCCAGAGTGGACCTGGGAGCGATGACAATGAACGGATACTCTGCATTCCCCAAAACTCCAACATTACTGGAACCTCACCATCAGATTGTTTAGTGTCATATCCAGGACACTCGTTGGAAGGTGGTCTTACCCCTCTGCAGCTAAGCGGTCGGTATATTCTACAGCCCTGGCCGACTTGGCAAGCCTCATTCAGGATTTGAACTCAGATTACCAATTCCATTCAATACAATGCTAAATGTTACTCTAAGAGTAGTAACTCTATTGTACATTCATTAGGTGCATTGACAAGAAAAGTAATTAAATTAAAGATATATTTTTTTTTATAAAATAAATGTTTTCTTTAACAAGCAGTGGATTTTTTGAATATATATATATGTGTGTGTGTCTGTGTGTGTCTGTGTGTGTCTATCCGTGTATTATATATATATATATATATATATATATATATACACACACAAATGCTAAATATATTTATTAGTAAATGCACAGATAGATACATAGACCAATAGATGGACATGCCAAATGTCATAAATTTAGCTTGTTTATTCCTATGAAAAGATATGCCCTAATTTGGCAAGATGCATACATCACTAACATTCATGTTGCAATTCATTTTTTTTTTCTTTTGCAGCAATTGATGAACCTAAATACCAATTTAGAAATGAAAAGAACACAGCAAAGAAATCTCATAGAAAAATAAAAACAAAATAAACTCAATGAGTTTCAATTTTTTTTTTTTTTTTTTTAGCAGCAAAAATCTGTGTCAGACAGAATTCTAAATGAAGGTAGAACGTTTATATTGAATTGGTGCAGGAAATGGTATTAGCCTACATTAACTACTTCCCATTAGTAAAAATACATAATTTTGTTTAGATTTTTGTCTATTTTAAATGTATTGTTTTGATTAATTGCATTTAAGATGATGCTAAATGTCTGCTTTTACAGCCTTTCCAAATAATGAAATAAGCAGATATTTTTTTCTATGCACAATTTCCCCGCATTTTGTGTCGAATTCTATTTTTTCATCCACTACTGGTGAGTAAAACCAACAGGTGAAGACTGAAGGTGACAGACATTATAATTATAAGCATAAAAAATGAAATCCGTAAACTGGGTTCAGTTTCAGACAAAAATGTTTTACTTTATTTCACACTGTAACCTTATGATCAAGTTTCACATAAAGCAATAGTTCCTGCAATGGTTGGTTAGTTGGTTCTATGGCATGTTAACATTATACCAAAGTCAGTTTAATAATTATGATCTTCAGTTCTATAAAGTGCAAAAATTCATTGCCATCTGTCCCAGTCAGCCGTCACTCTTAGTAGTTTGGTTTAGTTTGGTTGGGTTGGGTTTTATAGCATATCAACCATTGTAGGTTGTTTAATGCCAAATCTTTTTTTATATGTATAAACAGTTCTATTTTAAACAATTCGGTTTAGCATAAGTACACAGTTTAGATCTATTTGATCCCTAGATAAGACTATCAGGTGCTACCACTTCAGGCAAGAGTGGACCTGAGAGCAATGGCAATAAAGGAGTACTCTGCATTCCCCAAAGTTCCAGCATTACTGGAGCCTCACCATCATATTTTTAAGTGTCATATCAGGACACACATTAGGGGAGTCTTATTCCTCTGCAGAGATACAGTTAGTATATTCTGCTGTCCCAGCCAAATGGGTCAAGTCTCTAGACGGCATCCAGTGTCTGCACAGTGCTGAATATAAGTTTTTGCAGGATGGACAGTCTGTACAGTGCTGAATATAAGTTTTTTGCAGGATGGACAATACTAGTGCATCCATGTATTGGATTCATGGAGATGACATTACTTATGAAAGCATCCTTAGTACTCAGCATGTCTGGCTCATCATACTTGGATTGTTTGTGTGATGGGAAGTATGTAGCCATTTATATAGCATTTTGTTAGAATCCAAGGGGTGCAGCCGTATAGGTGTACTTACATGCCTACAGCCTGTAAGAATTCCTGTTTTATTTGAGAGATCAGATTTCCATATGGTTGATAACCTGTCAATAGTAGTCCTTCCTTCACCTATATATATGTTGACATTGGTTTCAATAGATAAGATATTGCTACCGAAATATAATCAATTCAACCATTTCATACTTAGTTGCTTTATCAACATTACAAATTACAATGTATTTATAAAGTTCACAATCATTTCAAAAAGGTGAAATTAGTTTAATATTCCCACTCCATTTTCATACAGTACAAAAATATAACTTCACAATCATTTAAAAGAGGTATACACTTCATAATCACAAACAGATTTATTTGATCCAGTTGCTATCTCTCCCACTTCCAGGGAGTATTGGAAATGAAGGGAGGATTCCACACTCTCCAAAACTACAAAACTAGAACCTCACCACTAGATGGCATTTAGTATCCTCTCTAAGAGACCCCCACATTTTTAGCCAAATGTAAAGGATACAGTCAGTGTATTCTTAGCCTCACTAACTTGGCAAGTTCTGGCAATAGGCCTGCTTAGCACTTAGAAAGATGATCACTGAGAAATGGCAGATATGGTAAGCAATCTGAGACCCATGTAGCAGATATAGCAAAGATTAGTAAATTATAAGAATGAACTGATTACTGAAGTAAATCAATTATGAATCTGCTTAGTTCTTTGATGAGTAACCACTTAAGAAATTTCAGAGTTATGGTCAAATCATACAGAAATCTCTGGTTCCCACGAGATCACTGATATTAATTTGCAATAACCCTGCTCAGTATTAGATGGGGGTGGGCACTTGGTAACAGCAGATACTCTAAGAAATTTAAAGCCTGTGTGCTAGACCTAGACGGAAATAGATAACAACTCTTGCAGAAACATAAGGCCCTATCTTTTTTGAGAAAAATGCCTCTAAACAGAATGATACAAGTGCAGTTAGGCCATGGCTCTTCCTTCTTTCTGCTATTCTATTAGAGCTGAGTATTACGAAGTAATCCTTTGTTTGAGAGCTGTTACTAATAGCCAAAATATAAACGGAATAATGGGACTGACCCATGAAATATGGAATTTAAGGTGTTACATCTTATGTTAGTTGAAAAAAAGATTAACATGACCATTTATCTTGATTGATTTTCCCTTTCTAGTAAAATTCATTGTCTATTATTCAGACATAATTGTTGTTGGAATTCATTCATAATGCTCATTAGCTGTGAGTAAATTCTCGTTAGTGTAAAGCACAATGGGGCGAGATTATATGGACATTGGGGTATTCCATTGTTCTCAAGTGGCTAAGTCCATTCTCTGGACAGTGATTGGTTGTTGGCCCAGTGAATGGGTATATTAGAGCATGTATACACTGGCTTGCTTAAGATGTTATAGGCTCGATATTGAGTTAAAGCCCATTTTATTTTTTGTCTGCCAGCTGGACACTAGCTGGGGCTGTTGAACTGGCAAGTATTGTTCTTGTTGATATTCTGCATGTTAGAGTAGTGACTTCTACAATTCTGATTTCCTCTCTGAGAGTGTTTTGAAAAGTTTTTTTTTTACAATCCAAGAGCTCTTTGGACAATTAGACTTCTTTTTTTCTTGTCTAAATAATGTTTGATTCTTTTTTTTTTAAATGATGCTTCTCCAACCTTCTTTAGGTTGTAATATGCAACTCTAAGGAAAAAGACTCTTGACTAAGTTTCTTTTCTTTGAAGCGTGAAATAAAAAATGGTATGATTTTTTTTTTTTTACCAGAGGTTTTTCTCAGATCTCTTCATAGCATCAAAACCATATCCTTGATTATGGCACTAACCAATTAACAAAACTATAAAATGGGAATAACATAGAAATGGCTAAGCATAGTTAATTGATCAAGGATTATGAGAATTTAGAATTAAAGATATAGCAACAAAACTACAATGGTAAATCTACAGTGGATTTGATATATTATTCTTCCAAGTGAACATAACTAAAACAGATCATCAGATAAAGCATAACCAGAAATGAAAATGAAAAATGGTTATGTTAACTGCAGCAAACTCATATGCATCTTGTGGAACTTTTGTTTCATTCAGCCCTCTTTGTATGAATCATCGAGTCAATAAATCAGTAATTTATCACACTGGATGGCTGGGTAATTTTCATCTGGTGAAGACAGGATTCTTTAAGTTGTTGGTACATTGTTGTCTCAGGATAGCTCAAATTATTTAAACATGTATCATCCTCATTTTTTTTTCTTTGATGCAACATTTAGAATGGTGCATTGTCCTCGTTTTCTTCTTTCAGTGGTGAGTCAATGAACAAGCAACTCAATCACAAATCATTTTTTTTTCCCAAATTTTAGGGTCTCTTTGTCAATCTATTCACCATTTGTAAAATTTTATTGATCTAATTTCACCAACATTGTTTCCAGTGAGGTAAGAGATTTCCAAATATGCATATTTACCCAACCCATCTATACAAGCAGGATAAGGCACAAGGTCAATTTTTAAGTGGACTTTAATGGGTTTGAAATTTGAGGTTTTTTTCTCCCTGACCAGTTGCCTGGCCTACTCTACAATTTAGACATAGTTGAAGGGGTAGAATAGTTGGATTCATACCTTTCCCAAGGATATTACCACAAAGAGATATGCAAACAGCTTCATCCAGTATTTAAACTCAGGTTGTTGTGTCTATTTTCTACGGCAATAACTGTTACACCTCAAATGCTTCCATAAAAAAGAGACTACCAAAGATAAGTTATTTATTCCATATTTATTTAGTCTTTTACTTTTGAATCATTATGTGATCATCCAATTAGTCTCCCTCTAGTAGTAAAAAAACTTTGGTATGGTAACCGATCTAGTTGAAGGAAAACTCTAAATTCAAATGTTAAACTCTGCTGTAAAAAATTGACATTATGTCACATACTGCTTGTGTGAAGAATTTGGGTGAATTCTTGTATGAAGCTTTTTTACAATATATTAACAATATGAACTCACGAGTGAGTAACCATATCTAAAAGGTGGATGTTTTGTATCATGAAATGATGTTTTTACATGTGACGCACACACACACACACACAGGTACCAAAAATAAAGAATTTTTATTCATTTTTCATATCTGAACAGTCCAAATTTTGGTAAAATACATTCTGAAATGAATAAAATTATATATATATATATATGTGTTTGTGTGTAAATTCTTTATGTACATAAATAAGTAGACCCAAGGAATTTTTTATGCAAATATATCAAGATTTTATTGTTTCTGATAGAACCTTATACAATCAAAACGGTGGAGCATTTTTTCTTGTCAGTACAATCCAATTGCATAAATTATCATTTATATATGAAACTCATTAGTAGAATTGAAAATTCCTTATAAATTAGGGAAAGATCTTGGTCAAAATATGATAAAATCAATAAGGATAGGCACAGATATTTGCATGAGTTGTGGAATGATATGAATCTAACTCTGAAGAGTTAGATGTTTTATCTATCTGTTGGGTACCAACCCTTACTCAGTTGACTACCCTGGGAAGTCACAAAAAATATCATGTGGATATCGAATTATAAAAGAACCTACAGAATAAGAAAGGAAAAGTTTTCTTGAGGGACAAATTGGCTGAGTGAAGCTAAACTGAATTCCTCTTATTTCAAACTGGCTATGTGTTATCTCATAACAAACTAGCTTTATGCTATTTGGTTTACAATCAAGTTGTTACAAACAGGACCACATCAATATTATAACAAAATTATATATATATATATATATATATATATATATATATATATATATATATATATATTCATGTTTTTGTATTTTCTATGCCAAGAAAATCCAGTGTAATGAAAAGGCAAAAGACAGTCTGAAAAATTTGATGAACCAACTTCTATTGTGGTCTCTCATTGCCAGGATGAAAATGTTTTTTCTTAGGATTTTCTAACAATATGAAAATAAACAGACTGAAGTGTGATACTTTGGAAAGATGTTTTAAATGGAATAGAAAAGATAATCTCTTGAAATAATTAATCTCTGCCTTCATCTAAATTCCTAAGCCAAATCTAACTAAGGTATCCTCATTGTTCTATTTGCATGGAACAAAATATATCAATCTGATTTTCCAAATAATCTTTTTCTTTCCCATTTATGTAACTCTTACCACCCAAAAATGGGACATCATAGTGAAATTTTTATCAAAGCAATACACTAAAATTGCTTTTGTTTGAATAAAGCAATATCCAGTTCAATTTGCAAATGAAAGATAATTTTGTCAGGTTTGTATTTGCACTGAACATGCTTTCTTAATGATTGAAGTTCTCAATATAACAGACATAGCTTTTAAATGTTATTTAGAATCCATTACATCTTAGTAAATAGAAGTATTATTATCATCATGGACCACTTTTAAAACAAGAACTTAAAGGTTTCATGAGTTGTCTAGCATATACATCATTGCAATGTTTAATTTTTTAAAATATATATAATAAGAGGGTTTGATATCAAGTCACACTGCCAGCACAGATTTCTGTGCCTCTGTCTTTTCATCCATCTCAGTCAGTCATTCATTACTCCAGGCAGGTCCTTCAAACTGCATACAGTATCGGCTCTGAGATGATGTAAATAAGTTCTTGCTGGTCAGCCAACTGGCACGTCTATGTGATGTGTAGGGGTCCATGGAAAAACGTCACTTATGATTTTACCCTTGCTTCTTTTATAGTGTCTCACATGTCTTGTTCATCTTGGAAGGCGAGTGGCCATACAACTGTTGTTCTGTGGAGTGTTACATCCAGGATTTGTTCAAAATAGCTCATAGCATTCTTGTGTAGTTCCCATCTAGCTTGATATAGACCATATGAAGGCACTATAATTTAGAAATCAAAATAACACAGCCAGTACTATTGTATGAATTTGCTTTGTTTTACAGTGCTTGAATATATGTGTGTGTGTGGTGAGAGTATTCTGGATGTTTTCATTTGACTATATTGCTGACCAAGGTTTTATGTCCAACTCTTAGGATTATTTCTATTTGTTATTTTCACTATATTTCAAATAATGTTTTACTTCTTAGTGGGAATGGTATAGTTCTCATCACCAAATTATATTTTTACTTATTAGATGTTTGGAATATAGTGAGGTGCTTTGAGAGTAAGAATTTTTGGAATGCCAAATTACTTAAATAGTCACATGTATTCAATCGCAATGTAACTATTGTCATTAGCTGACCTCAGTTGTAAGTGATTTATATTTGTGCTTCTCTTGTACCAATGAATGGTCTCATACTAATCTTGTACTATCAGTTTAGACTCATTATATTGAGTCTTTAATGAAATTCAAAAAACTAATCCATATCTCATCCTTGATGTATCCAAAAATATTTGGGGCATTGTAGTTAAAGTATGATAAGAGTTGTAACAGTAGCCATATAATGTGAATTTATCCAACCCCTTTGCAATGAGTGGGATGAGACACAAAGTCAGTTTTTAAGCAATGTTCTGCTAGTTTGAATTCAGATTTTTTCTTCTAGACTAGTCTGGCCAATGTAAAATCCAGTCTGACCTTCTATTTACCAATAGCTAGGGGAAGAGCAGATGGAATCTTGCCTTTCCAAAGGTCATTAGCATAAAGTCATATTCAGTTAGCTTGTCTAAGATTTGAACTTGGATTACCATTTTGATTTCTTTTAATAACCTTTATGTTAAATGTGCCTTTAAATTATGTAGTTGAATACTGTTCCTTTTTCATTTATTTTAAATCTAGGAATACTTGCACATAACTAACAGAAAATATAAAATCAATAGAGAAAGAGACAATATTGAAAGGTGTGTGCAAGCATTTCCAGATTTAAAATAAATTAATGAAAAAGAGACAGTGTTCATTCATAAAGAAAGAGAAACCTAAATGGGTTTGTGTATGGTCTAACATATATTTCAAAAGTGTTAAAAGGTTGCAGTATAGTAAAAGTGCTTGTTATGTGTGAGTATATACGAGAATCACAATCATTTAGAAATTCAAATAACATTGCTAGCATGGGTACTGTTATGTGGTTCACATTTCTGTTTTATTCAGTGTATATGAGTGTTATTCAAAAAGTTACAATCCTCAGTCATAGAGTCAAAAGTGTCTGACAATGTCATCATTTTTCATCTTGTGTTTTAATTTTGGCATTCTTGGGACTCATTTTGCAGACAGCTTATTCATCTCCAAGATCTCAGTTTAGAATATTCAGCTATGGCTTTTCTTTCTAGGTGAGGTTTAGAACATTTTTAACATGCATCATGTGTGTGTGTATATATATATATATATATATACACACACACACACACACACACACATAAAGAGTGGTACTGTTGTCACTTGAGCAGATTTTAGAACTTGGCTTTATATGAAACTATCATATTCATGGCCATCTGTTATATAATATTTAATTTTAGAGTGTATAATTATTTTGCTTTTCTTTGAATAAGTGTTTAGCTATTCATATAATTCTAGGTATAACAGCAGGTTCATTTAAAACTGCATTTAAAATTTGTTTAATTCCTGAGTAGAAAAGAGTTCTTTTTTTATGGAAGAGAAGAAAGTTTTGATTGGATTCTTCCAAACATCTGTCATTATCACAAGCATCAGCAAGTAATCTATAGTTTCTGCATTAAATGTAGTTGCAATTTAGTGAAGAGGTTTCGATTGTAAAATGACAATGAGTATATTAAAGAACACTACTAATTGGTACAATTGTAGACATTTTGAATCTGTGAATGATAAAAAAAAAATTAAGAAATAGAAATGTTTAAAATTGAAAAACAAACAAAAATGCTATTGAAACTAAGAAAAACTATAAAGTACTGAGGTCAGTGAATCTTTTCCCTTTCACAACTTCATAATTTAATCAACTTACATTCAATATTTTTTCTACCAAGATGTCATCCCAATTATTCAAAGTGCGTGCCTTTCATCAACTGTTTCCAACCACACGACTGTCTGTTTCTCTCACTGTACCTCTTTTCTTTCTATATACACTGAGCTACACACATGAAGAGTTGAACATTATAGTTTTGTGTTTCAGTAGCTGATGCATTGCTCTGTGAGTGAGGCCTAGAATACATTGTATTTCCTGAGAGTCCAGGGTATGATACAGTGATCGACTCCAGACAGGAACCCACCCATGCTCCTATTAATATCATATATCTCTCTTTCTTGGAACATGGTTAGATAGCAGTAAGAGCCAAACAAACTGAAATGTCAGCACAATTAAAAGTCTGAGGACAATTCTGATTGGGAAAACCAACCAATCAGCGAATAGAGAAACCACTGGAATGCCAACCAATTTTGACCACGGAATGATTTTTCATAGAAAAGAAGGTTGCTGAAAATGGATTCAAAGAAGGAGACAGACTTATGTGTTGGTGCTTATGAAAGCCCACCTGTAAAAAAAAACTATAAAGGAATTGGAAAGAACAATGAAAGTTAAGCCCAAGGAAAAGCACAAAGGTAATGAACTCATACAGTAGACCCTTCTGTGCACCAGAATGACAGTCAAAGAGAAACTTGGGAACTTATTTCTGGCTATCATTAAGAAAAATAGCTAAAATAGAAGAAAGTTGACTTATTCGCCAGACTTCTTCGATGATAATGAACTTCTAGAGTAGACTCTTCAATGTACTGGAATGAAAGTGGCAGAGAAGCTTATGAATACAATTCTAGCTATTACAGAGTGAAATAGTGAAAACAGAATAAAGATAGCTTGTTCATGAAACTCCTTTGACTGCTGAACCTAAAACCAACTAGAGAACATCACTTATGAGCAACTCAAAGACATAATCTATTGCATGAACAAGCTATAAGATTAAGAGAATATGAAGGAAAGAAAACGAGAGAAGAAAAATAATAAAAAGAGAAGAAAAAATAAATTAAAATGTATGTTTAAATTCAACAATATCAACAGCCTTTCCAGCTAAGAACTTTATTTTTCTCCTTTGGTAAAACCTAAACTCATTCAGTATCCCTAAATGTGACATTATTCAGTTAATTTACTTTACTTTTCTTTTGACTTTTGCATTTTTTCCTGTTGTTATTAATAAACTCTTCATAACTCAATTTACTACTATCTCTATCTCCAGAATGTTGCTTATCATAATAGATATCATATGTATCCATGTCTGAATAGAAAGGGGACCTGAAAACTAAGGTGCAATCTAAATGTTCCATCTTTCTTATTTTATTTCTTTTTTTCTATTTGTCTGGTCAAACGGTGTTACCTCTCTCTGGTCCCTTGACCATAGATAGAGCAACACTTTGCACAACTCCTGACCTTTCATTGAAGGTCCATAACAATACTAACTTTCATCCAGTGGTGAGGCTCCAGTTCTGGGGAGTATGGAGTCACTCTGTCATTATCATTATTTTCAGGTCTCCTCTGATTTAAAGAAGTAGTACCTGTTAAGCTAACATTGTCGCTTTAAAATGATTGTGAAGATATATTTTTTGTTCTCTCAATAAATGGAAAGCATATTAACTAAACTGTCTCTAGCATAAAAATGACCCGAAAATGATTGATATGCCATAAAACCAACCAACCAACCTAACTGATTTTATCAAAAGAATTTTCATTTTCATAGGTATTTTATTCCAAAGATTTTTTCATTTATGCATCCAAAAACTATGATACTCTTAGATGTCATATAAGTATCATTACTATCTGGCTATTAATAAAGTACTAAATCTTCTATTTTTGTTTATCCTATGTGTTGATAATATACTTCAATCTCGATTATATCAGATATGCGTCAAATTTGCTTTTGATTATTGATTCAAAAAAGATTTGCATGCAAAGTTAAAGTACATGATGAAAAAATTTGGCAAAAATGTTGATGCAAGAAAAATAAATAATCAGCAAATAGATTTTTATGAAAATGTTTTAATGGTCTGACACTGTACTTTCAAGAGTAGTATTCTGAATTCCAAGAATTAAGAGGCTAAATATATGATAATTATTTGATTGTTTGAAAAAAAATCAGCAGACACTTAATATCTGAAGGTAATAATGACATGGATCACATGAAAAAAAGTGAAAAATCATCAAAAACAAGTTTTCTTTTTAATCTGAAGCTTTGAAAATATTTAATTTTTAAAAAAATTAAAGGTTCCTCACTTTCAAACATTCTTTATATTCTGTTAAGATTTTATCTTTTCTTCCTTCATAATTCTGGTTTTAATAAACCTTTTTTTATATTCTGTTAAGATTTTATCTTTTCTTCCTTCATAATTCTGGTTTTAATAAACCTTTTCTCTTTCTTAGAGAAATAAAATGGTTTCAATAAAACCAACAGCAACAAAAAAACAAGAGGTGGCTACTTTGAATAAATGACAAAATTGCATGATGCTTAATCTCATGAAGATCACTTGCAAACACAGACAAAACAAGGTTGCTGTAAGATGATTGGTGGTCTTATTTCCTGTAATGTAGCAATAAAAATAACAATGAAGATGATGTTTGTTCAGACAAATTACCGAGTTAAAAATGATCATCATTCTTCTTTGACTCCAAAAACATTGCAGATATAATGCAGTTCAATGAATCCTATCAGGGAATGGATATGAAACACACAAGTTCTTTAGTTACAATAAATGGCGCCATTTGCAGACTGACCAGAGTTAGAAAATCCTTTATAATGGATTCTGAAAAGGCTATCAGGAAAGCCATGGATGGAAATTTGCCAGTGTCAGGAAGTATAAAGGTTGCGTGTTGATAAATTCAATCATCGTGTTTATGATTATTGGATTCGTAGCAACATTTAACGATTGATGGGAGATACTTCTAATCTGGCATTGTCTGTCATTTTGTCTGTCAACATTACTTTGCCTGTCATCAGTTGTGGGTTATGGGTGGTCAGAGTAGTGACAACCTTATCTAGACTACTAATAGTCCCATTCCTTGTAAACAGAGAGCTTGAGTCTTGCAAGCTAGACTCTAACATGCCATTCTTTCATTAATCTATATTTGAAGATATTCATGCTTGAAAGAATGGTTCAGAAGCCAAAATGTATTCAGTGATCATTATAAAAACAGAATTATTTTTAGAATAACTTGATAAATTTAATGGTAGACAGTCTTAGCATTTAAAATGGGTAGATGTACATACTAGAAATCTTTTCAACTATTGAACCTCTTTTTAATGTTTGTAGGGATTGTTTTTATACAGCCAAACCAGGCATAATGTGATATAAAGTCAATTTTAAGGTGGAATAAAGCTGGTTTCAATTCAGAGTTTTCCAGCAAATTCTAGGAGTAAAAAAATGGATCTTCTGCACAGAAAAAAAAAAAGTGCTATGAATATATTTAAACAGATGGCTGCATTACCACAAAACCAGGTACATTAACAGAATGATAATGGCTAGAGACTTAAGATACCTGGCTTAGCGGCAATGAATTCATCTATTTGATTGATTGAATTTAATGTAAGGTCACAACCCATCAATGTTTAGTTTTATGCCTAAAGGTTAGGGAATTGCATATATTGTATGAGGGTCAGCTGAAAAGTTCATAGACTGAACAAGATACTCTCATGAGAATGTAAACAAATGAGGTTTATTTTTTAACATAGTCTCTCTGGTGATCCAAACACTTCTTCCATTAATGCTGTTGTACTTGAATCCCATTAGTAAAAAAAAGTCATTAACAGCAGATATGAAGTCATCAAATGAACTTTCATCCCACTTTCGTGTTTTTATATTTATATTTTTTGTGTTGTTTCTTAAGAGATTTTTATTCATGACTATGATATTAAGTATTCCTATAAAATATGCATCATTTTTAGACATTTATATTACACATATATGGTAACCTAACATGTATTACCACCTGGGATCAGAGTGACTTTGATGCATTTGACATTCTCACAGGCAATATCTATTTCTTTGTGATTTAAACCCAGCTATGTAAACATGTATTCAAAGGAATCTAAAGAAAGGCTGCATCAGTCAGTGCAGCATAAAGTTTAATACAATGAAAAATATCATGACTGAAAAAAAGTTATCACTATTGTCCCACAAGTGAACAAAGAATGATTAGTACATGCATTGATTTATTCAACATATGTTGCTGACATTTATTCATTCTAACTTGGAATAAAGATAATGTCTTCAGAAGTGTTGAACACCTGAATCAACAACAATAGGGACTACCTTTGAATGAATAATTTGTACACCTGAGGATGGGCTGAGATTACATCAACTGAAATATAGCAATAAAACTGACAAAAATGAACTTTTAATCACAACAACTCATGTATTAATACACATTCTTGCTAAGACTGTAAATTATGTATTGAAACTTTTCTGATTTCATTATTGCTACTTTTTATACTAGTTTTATTTCATATTATTGTTGCTTTTTATTAGAAGACACTTGGTCAATACAATTTCAGACTGCTCCACCAAAAGGTAAAAAAAAAACTCATGATGACATCTGAAAACATTACATTCTACAGGATTCCATCTTTCATCTAAACATTGAAAACTTAGTCAAAATTAGTATTAGAATACTAAGTAGAAACAATAAATATGGCCAAAAAGAGGTGGAAAATGCTGACAGGTTTGTGATTGGCTTAATTAAAGTTTTGGTTTTCAAAGTGGTTAATGAGTTGTTCCTGAAAGATTGGCTTAGAAAGTCAGTGATGTGAGTTAATGTGAGTAAAAGCCTAAGTTATTTATTTACTTTTGATTGTAATCTGTTTCATGCAAATTAGAATTTTTTTTGTAGGAGTAGCAGGAAGAGAATATCTATTATCTGAAAGGATCCCAGTTTTTACAGGATAGCTCCTTTTTTCTGTTCCAACAGTAGTTGGTTTTTCAAAGACCCTGTATCAACATGACTCCTTTTTAATAGCCTCTGTTTTTTGTAGAGAGGATTATTCATTCTATCTCTTTTCTCAAGCAAAAACCAGAGGCTATTTCACTGAACAAGAGAGTTTTTTCCTATACTTGTCATATGACCAGCCCATCATTGATGAGTAATTTGCAACATAGTTTCAATGTTTTTGACTTGAAAGCTTTTTGCAAAAGTCACTCTTTGAAAAACTGATAAAAATTTCAGTCTAACATTTTGTTCGGACAATACTGTTTATATGTATACTTTAACTAAATGAAAAATCTATATATGATTCTAATTTAACTGTGTATTGCCCAGTTGGCTGGGGTTGTAGAATACACTGACTACTTTTCTGCAGAGGGGTAAGACCCCCCCACCCATGACACTAAACAATCTAATGTTGGAGCTTTGGGGAATTCAGAATACCCCTTCATTTCCAACACTCCGAGGTCCACTCTGGTCTGGAGTGGTGGCCCCTGATAAGGGTCCCATCTATGGGTCAAATAGAACTAAACTGTGTACTCATGCTAAACTGAATAGCTTGAAATAGAACTCTTTTCATATTTAAAATGCATACTAATGCTAAACTGAATTGTTTGAAATTGTTAAATGTCAGAACAGTTTTATTTCAAATAATTCAGTTTAGCATAAGTACAGTTTCAATGTCAAAAACAATTCAATGTGTAAACAAAAAATATACTTATAGTAAACTGAATTGTTTTAATTAGAACTGTTCGACTTAACTGAATAGCTTAGAATAGAAAGGTTTTTGACAATTAAGCTGTGAACTTATGCTATACTGAATTGTTTAAAACAAAACTGTTTATTTGTATAAAAATAGATTTGGCATTAAATAGCCTACAAAGATTGATATGCCATAAAACCCTGACAAACAAACAAGATTTTAACTTTTCTCCAGCTATAAATGATGTAATATTTATTTGTAGGCTTGAACATTGTGCTTTATATTGTTTATGTGGAAGGTTTTGATTCTATATAAAAGGTTTTCACTTTATAAAAATACTGATTTATATCATAATGGTCCTGATATAATTATTTTTACCAGATATTATCAGTGTTATTTTAAAAACTAGAGGATGAAATAAAAAGGCATCTACATCTGGATATGTTTTTGTTTTTTCTGCTTATGTTTTCACAGCACTGACTTGCCTTAGAAAAACATTTTATAAATTAGGCTGTCTTCTACATCAGACATAAAATTAAAATAGTGAAAATTGATGGTATGTCTTAATTTTTGTTAATTGCGCTTTTATAATAGGAAAGACGATTTTGGCTGATGTCCACATTCTGACGTGAGACATCAAATAGGATAATTACTTCTGAAATCTTTGTTTCCTTGTGTAAGCAAGCAAGAGTTGTTGGCAAAAAACAACCAGTGAGATCAAACAAGTGAAGATTATCAGGGGATAAATAAGATGTCTTACCCTTATCGATATGTTCAACTTTTCTTCCTATCAGAGTCTACATCACAAATCTCTGAAAGCAGAGTCCTTTTCATGATACTTTGAGTACGTTACCATCATGATCACTTAAATGTACACTGATTTACATATAAAAGATACTGGCCAAAAGATTAGGGAATTCAAACAGTAGGAGAACTGGAGGTAATACAGACCTTTGCTGTTTGTGAGCAGCAGCCTAACATCCAGTTTTCAGTCTCCTTTGAAATCATACATTAAAATAATTGTGGAACAATGTACAAGATGTCAGAGGAAGTAATTTTTATTTTCATGTTTACAGTCACCAAAATTTTGAACAGTACCCTATATATAAATACAAATAAGTTTGGACAGCATAGACACAGAGTCAGTGACACTTAGTGACTGACTGTTTTTTGCTTATGTGATCCAATAATCACATAAGTAAGAAACTGCCGGTCACCAAGTGCCATTGACTGTGTTTATGCTATCTTTACTTAGATCTACACATGCTGTATCTCTGATATTGAGCAACCTTTATTCATAAATATAGCAAACTATATATAAAACATATAATTTAATTTTGTGAATCGACTTAAAAAGAATAATCCAAATTTAGTGCTCAGTGCATGGCTTATTAATATATAGAAACATATTTAAAAAATCACATACAGAGCAAAATTTATCATAAATAAAAAGAAAAGAAATAGATATTCTCCATCATAAATTTATTTCACCAGTTAACAACTGGTTCATCCTCCCATCTAATGAACCAGTTGTTAACTGGTGAAATAAATTTATAAAGAAGAATATCTATTAATCTTCTTGTTATTAATGATATATATATATATATATATATATGTATGTATGTATACCCAACTCTTCTTTAACGAGCAGGATGTGACACAAAGACAATTTGGAGCAGAGTAAAGTGGGTTTGAATTCAGTTTTCCTTCCCCTAGGTATGAAGTGAAATGCAAAGCTCATAGTCCAGGTTTTGAATTTGAGCTGTTGTTTCTCTGTTTTATAAGAATTCAAAGTATTTCTTTTTAATCAGTTGTATTTTCTGAACTAATGTCATACTCTACAAATAGTATCTTGATAATCCAAACTATTTCAAATATTTTTGAAGCCTGGTGGTTTGGTTAGTCTATATCTTGTATTTTAAATCATTATAATTAATGTCTATCATTAACTTCTGGCTTTAATTTTAGCAAAGCAATGTTCTAAGCATGATTTTTTCTTCATACACAAGAAAGTAAAAATGCAATAATTTCGCTTCTCACTACTCTTTAATACATGTGTAAATGGCCTTCATAGCATAAATCTTATTGTCTTAGGAAATGGGCTCCATGAGTCAATCTCAAATTCTGGATGAGGTTGCTTGTAATTCATTTCATCCTCATGCTCTGGGGAAAACCATGAATCCTTCTCTTCTACCACTATGAACTATAGATAAATGGTAAGACAAAATCTGTTTTTAGCTCATTCAAAATGTTTGGCTGGTTCTACACAAGCATTCGCCACTATAAACAAAACACCTGTGTTGACTGTCTTGCGTTTTAATTGAACTTTAAGGCACTAAAAACAGGATCTTTGCCAATGAACAAGAGCCAAAAAGAATGTGTGCTAAAGGGAGAAAATATTCAATTCAGAATAAATGCATTTTTAAAATACAGCAATATTTTTGGAGTCACCAAAATTGGAACACAGATTGTTTCATGAAAATTGATGTTATTTTGTAATTTGGAAATTTGACCAATACTTATTTAAATGATCTCAAATTTTAAGTGCATGTGCAGAAACAACACAAACTTCTATGCTTATTGTTTAAATGCTTTTTCTTTTTCAGAGAATGACATTTCTTTATCTGAAAAGAAAAAACAAAACATTAAGCATAGAATTTTAAGTTGTTTCAATGCATGCTGTTAAAGTTTGAGATTATTTCAATATGAATTGGTCAAATTATTTGCTTAGAAAATGATATTAATTTTTCTAAAACACCCAGTATATTCCTCAGAAACAGCTACATATTCACAACAGTGTTAACTTAAAATGATTCAAGTCAATAAATATACAGCCTTACACAAGCAGGCTAAATCTCTTCAACAAAGTTATTTGGATTCTTATATGGAATATAAGTAAGTTGACGACCTTAGTCAAGGGTCACCAGAAGGCCCTTTTCAATAGCTACTACACCAAGATGTAGGGGTGGTGCCACTCATTTCCCTGGATTGCTCCACTTTACCCTTGATAAGTACCTTATATTGCTGAGTGTTAAGCAAGTATGCATCAAGTACCATTTTTAAAGTCTTTGGTATGATGCGACCTTGGATTGCACTCAGGTCTCCTGGACCATTGGCGAACACTCTACCCTCTTGACCAATTTGAATATTGCCTGATGGAAAAATTATCAGATCATCCAGTGCTATTTTTTTATTAGTAAGAAAAAAAATCTACAGCCAAAGCTATTATACTTTATGCTTGGAAGACATCAGTATTTCTTCAAAGCTTAAAATTCTGCTATCAAAAAGCCACAAAATATGCCGTGATATATATTAGACAGAAATTCTGCACCTTAAAATATCCTTCAGTGTCAGATCAATCAATAACATTTCTTTTATTTTGACAAACATTCCATTTTCCTATTCTTCAACATATGACAATATATTTTTGTCTCTGCAAGATGTTTCCGGACATTGTTGATGCAGAATTTCAGTATGGGACATATGTTGATTTTGTTCTTGAATATTGATGGCTGCTCTGTGAGCAGCAATCAGTGAAGTGTGCTATTAGGTTCTAACATATCTTGTCTGATCTGATTGGCTTATCACTTGACCAATCATTAAAAGTTATATCTTCTTTATCTGGGAAGCACATTGCACCCAGTGCCCTGTTCGTTTTATAATACATCCATGTTAATGCTTTATGAATAGATCATTTGCTTCTGTGATTTTCTTTTTAGGCTTTTTTACTTTTCACATAGAACCTCTGATAATACTATGCATGTGGTGATGGTAACCTCTATGGTTAATATATGTACATATTTTCATGTATTTCATTTGTTCATGTAGCAATAAACTTTGCTCAGTGGGAATTTTTGAAAGAGACTTATTCAGAAATATGGACGTCTCAATTTAGGTAGAGATAAAAAAATGCATTATTGCATTGATGATATCATTTTCTTTCACTTGCTAAACTTGATGAATGATAAGCAAAGCTTTTTTTTATTTTTTCAAATTTTATTTTGCTTTCATCTTATCATTTTTTGCTTCAATAAGAAAATAAAACTAATATTTTAAGTATAACTGCTAAGATAATTAAGATATACTAAATTTTCGGCTGACCTGATCCAAATCAGTTTGAATTTATTTCTATAATATATATGTAAAATAAATTTGGAAATGAAGTGTTGCATCTGTATATTACTAACATTCTTCAACATACTAGAAATAAATTGCTGTACAAAAAAAGAACATTTTTTATGTAACAATAGACATGTTGATATATATCTCCAGTGTCATTTGTCATTTAATTCCATAATTCTCGTTTATTTAGACTACCCTAAATTATATATGTGAATGCATGTGTTAGTGTCATGTGCACTTAGATCTTACCCCATGACTATACTTCACCCAATGAATATGGATTATTTGCCATTTTTCTCACAGTTCTGTCTGATGATTGTGCACTCCACATTAAACTTCAAGTAATGTTCATAAGTATAAATCCTTCTCTGTTGAGATGAGATATTATCAACACCCTCTCATAGACATGTTTATCATGTATTTAGCCAAACACTCTCGCATGAGCATGATGTGACACAAGGTCAGTTTTTAGTGGAGTAAAGCTGGTTTAAATTCAAAGTTTTCTTTCTAAACTGGTTGTCTTACAAAGGTTAAATAGTCCCTATCAACCATCACTTTTGGTAGGTCCTCTAGCCAGCATTCAATGTTTGTTTAGAGCTAATTGATAATTTACTGTAAATGAGCTCTACTACTTGTATTTTTAATCTTAGCTGAATTGAAACACATTCAAGGTGCTCTCATTTTTTTTCATCAGTGTATTTGTATCTGTATATTCATTTAGGCAATATTGGCTTGCTCATTACTTATAACAAAATTTGATCTGTTATCTTAAGGATTAAAAAATTCATATCATATAAAGTGACAATAGAAATGAGAAAATAATTACAGTTATTCCCATTGATATCTCAGTCATGACAATGTGATATTGTTACAAGAAAAGCAATTCTTATCTTAAAAGGTAAAATCAGTTTTTCTTCAAAAATGTTATTATTTGTCTCACATTCTATGCCCACTCATTCATTTATAATGAGAAGACCTGATAAAATAAAAAGAATTGCAATAGCTAAATCATCAGTTAGAGTGAAGCAATCATGAATAACAAAACAAAATCTTTCATGTTCACCTGAAAGCCTCCAAAACTTACGTTTTCTGTTTATCTTTTCTTCAAAGAGAAAGATTGAAGAATTATCAATATGCTTTTACAAAAACTGATGATTTCCTCATCTGTACATTTATATATAAATAAATTCTATCAAGTAC
Organism: Sepioteuthis lessoniana; assembly: GCA_963585895.1. Taxonomy (NCBI): domain Eukaryota; kingdom Metazoa; phylum Mollusca; class Cephalopoda; order Myopsida; family Loliginidae; genus Sepioteuthis; species Sepioteuthis lessoniana. The sequence goes on along the minus strand of OY757904.1, from coordinate 40,530,435 downwards.
TTAGCTTGCTTGGTTAATGAGATAAAAAATAAGTCAGGCTTTTAGATACTGATTTTCAAGGCAAGTAGACAAACCTAGCCCCTCATACTGCTTCAAAGAGGAGCATAATATAATTTTTCCTATTTCGTTTTTTTCCTTTTGACCTTGTGCCTCACTTATCAAAGCTTAGTAAATATCAAGTCCAAGAAAGCGCTTAATCTTTCATTTCTTTTACCCTGGGCATCTCAATCACATCATATGTATCAAGTTCTGCGGCTATTAATCTTCGATTATATATTCAATAAAGATTAGTATGCAGTGTTAGAATGCTTATTCTGTTATAATTTGAAACGGTAAAATTCGATAAAAGTTATGATTTAAAAAAAAAGAAGTGATCATTAAAAATACTTTACTGGAGAACTTGATGATAAAGTTTTGATTAAAAAATAAAAATCAATAAATGAAAAACATGACAAAAAAAAGAGTTTTTATAATAGTTTAGGAGTTATTTAAACTAATATTCCCACCATTCTCAGTCTAAATAACTTGTAGGATGATGAAAGCAACACAGAATTTCAGACAATATTCTTTCTTTTGAAAAAAATATTCTAAACCATAATGTAGAGTTAACTGTAAAAGTGTTGGTAAAATGATTGCAGGAGAAAAATTACTTATTTATTCTATTAACAGCTTTAGTCTTTGAATAAAGATATTTTTTCTCAACTACTTAGCACTCCAAATAAAGATTTAGGGCAGTTTTTCATGTCTGTTGCAGGTCCACAACCATATTTACCAACCCCTCCGCTCGGGCAGGATATGACACAAGGTCAATTTTCAAGCGGAATTTAATAGGTTTCAATTCAGAGTTTTCCTTTACCTAGACTAGTTGCCTCACCAAGGCTGAAGAACCTAGTCTGCCCTACTATTATTCTTCCTCCATAGCTGGAGGGAGAATAATTGGATTCATACTTCTCCCAAGAGTATTAGTGCAATGTGAAATGCAATAAGTCTCGTCCAGAATTTGAACTCGTGTCACCGTGTCAATTTCCTACGACGATAACCATTACATCACGGGCACCTCTACAACAGCCAGTATAACCCACTGTTGTGTTCTTCATACAGCAGTAAGAGTAAATATAACAAACTCAGAAATTTCCAGTTTTACAAGAACTCTTTTTTTTTTGCTCTTTTTGTGGTTTGTTTCTGCAAGTGTTTTTGCCTGATAGAAATTGTGTCATGTTTCCCTATCAGTAACTGTTGTTGTTAACTGATTTGATAAGAGATGAATTTTGTTTTAAAGTAATTTTTGTGTCTGTTCAGAGACACCATTTTGCTTGCCTGACCAGATACAAGGGTCAATGATAGAAGATTGTTTTCCATCCTCACTACTAATTCCAATCCTTGTCAAAATAGCCGACTTAAGGTTTGGCATTGTCAGTAATAAAGTCAATGAGAATTGTTTCAAATTATTCTTTAATTTGTTGCTAATTTTTTTATTGCTTATTGTGACGGTTACTGTATCTTTGTTCCGAGGTTACATTATCCACGAAAGACGGGAAGAATCTCCGTTGTCAGTACCGTACCACCCAAGCTCTAAATATTCTCCGTGACTAGTTATATCTTATTGATAGCTTTGAAAGCCCATATAACTCGCTAAGTATAAAGCTTGCATATAGGTTTAATTTTTCGAGATACGGACGAATGAGGATGTGTCATGGGTAAAGAGGTCGACGTGATATAAATGAACACATGGGGAATTCCGAACCGGACAAACAATATGACGCGTAGTTGTTTTTCTCCTTTTTTTAATATATGTATCTTTCTCCCTGCCTCGACCAATGGCATGTCTTTTCCTTATCTGGGTCAAGACCTTTGCCCCTTCTCGCCTGGTCCTTCACTGTTGCTAGGGCTCAAAGACCCGCCGATCGCCTGCCCCTCTTCCGGTCATCATACTAGTCCCTGCTTTCCTGCATTATAACCCTACCGTGGTCGATGGCCGTAACACTTATGCTGATGTAATGTTACTTGATGATTACCACCATTTGAACAATTAGACAATAATTATGTAATTAATTATCTTTTTCTTCTATACTTAAGGTTCTAAAATATGCCTTTGTCATTGAATATTATGTTTTCAGAAGAATTTAGATATTAGTATTCTTTAATAGCTGAAAATTTAATACTGATTTAAAGATATATAAGGAGGAACATGCACTGTTATATGTACATAGATTTTTTCTTCTTAGTTTTGCCAAGCTGTCTGTCCATAGAATTTTATCTTCTATTTCTTGGGCATTTAACTCTTTGAGCTTGTTAAACTAGTGAAACTTTCATTTAGCGCCAGTTTACCAGTACCAAGATCATGCTTAAACAAAGAAGGTACATTTAGGCTCAGAAGATCAAATGCTCAAAGAGTTTAGTTTCCATCTATTTATCATTGAAAAAAAGAAACATACTTGTATTCTTAAATAGCTGAAATTTTAGCCATGCATTTCATGAAGACAAGTAATAATGAATATGATGGTTCAATGAGAGATATTTGCCTCTTGCATTTTTGATATCATTCGAGGGTCTCAGAAAATTCTTTTTCCCTGATGAGTTTCCATAGTTGTCTTCAAAGAGTTTTGATCCTCTCATCAAAGATCCCAGTAATCCTTTTGAATATCCAGACAGATTCAGGCTCAGACAAGCAGAAATCCGATTCTTAAGAAGTTTATTTACCCTAGCCTAATTCAATCAATCTTCAAGGTTACTTGGTATCTACATTTCGTCTAAACTTGTAACACAAAATGATCTCAAAGTAAATAAGATTTTGCCCAACATCTAAAAGAGCTGATCTTCCAGAGAATTGTGCTGAGTGGGAAAAAGTCATTGAAGATAGGAATGAGTTTTCATGATTGGTTGGTATGATTTGTATGAAATTTGTGTTAAATAAAATCCCAATGGGAAAATATCCTGTTTAGTTCTAGATCTTCAAAAATTGATGAGTGAAATTGTGATAATGAAGCTAAAACTGAAGTTAGATATTAACTAATATTTATTAATTGGAGAGATGCTTATCATATATATTGATTTCAATCCTCGTGTAATGTTTGCCTTGGATGGAAATGGTCCTGGTGATCAGAGTTCAAATCCTGAATGAGTTTGTTAGCATTTCTCATTGTACTAATACCCTTGGGAAAGGTATGGCTCCAACTTTTCTCTCTCCAGCTATGGGTAAATAGTAGAGATAGAGTAGACTGTGCTCTTTAAACTTGATATAGCAACTGATAGAAGAGTAGGAAAACTCTGAATTCCAACCAGTTATTCTCTGCTTAAAAATTGACCTTGTGTCAGATCCTGCTTGTTTTGGAGGCATTGAATAAGTAAAACTTTAGATGACAACAATTTTTTTGTTTCATGGATATAATAAAAAAATGCATAATCTTCATTACATATTTATATTAAGTTGAAGCAAAACTATTCACCATTTATTAACACTATTTTTTATTACTGTGAATTCATGACATTATCATTCCATCATCAAAATATTTTCCTTGCCTTTTAATGACATCACACAGCTTTTCAGGTAAATTCTGTATCCCTTCATGAATAACCAATTCCAGGTTTGAGCTAAAAGAATTCATTGAAGAATTTTTCTATATTATTCAGTTTTACTTCTTAAACCTTATCATCACATGCAGAGAGCAATAAAGAACATATGTGAAGCATTTTTTTGAAGTTCAACTAATTCTTATTATCTTTTTTTAACTTCCTAATTACTTTTTAATGCAGTTCACTTTGGTTCTCACTTCTGCTGCTGCAAGGAATAGTGTTCTTTGGGAACAAGAATAAAAAATAAGCTTTCAATGAGATTTAAACTCACATCTCCTTTCAAGCTTGATTCTATTGAGGATCCTTTCTCAAAGTTCATGTAGATCCCATTTTTCTAGCTTCAACGTTTTTTACAAGGTTTGTAAAAACTTAGTAACATTGACTTATTGCACAAGCAATAAAGAATTGACAGACTTAATGGCTCTTCCATGATTTCTCTAATATTTTGAAAAATATTACTCAGAGCATTTACATCAAAATAGTATGAGCATACATGCTTATATATATATATATATATATACACAGTGTATTACCTATCAATAAGTACACCCCTATCAATTTTTTGAGAAAGTTAATTTTTGGACAAAACAAATATGTCAATTTTTTTGAATTTCTTCTGTAATATAATAAAATTAAAATGGATATTATTAGATATTATTTATCTGCAAACTCAACAACATAAAACTTCTATAACATGGATGATAGCCACATTTTCATGAGCAAGTTTTATGAAAAATCTTTTTTTTAATTTCAAGATTTTAAAAACTCAGGTGTTGTATTTGATAAATAATGCCTAATTGTATGAATTATTTAATTGTTAGACTACTTTGACAGAATTTAATCAATAATTGTTTTGGAACTTAATGCACGTATTGGTCTTTATATGTGATCATTTATTACTAAAATCTAGCTATATTACTCATATCTTGAAACACATTCAGGGTGTTATAATTTTTTTTCAGTCAGTACTTATATGAACCCACACATAAAATGTATCTAAATTGCTAAAATCAAAAATGACTGGTTTATTTTTTTTTTAAGTGAAAATAGATGCTATATTAAGTAAATCATGAAATCTTATTTACTTTGATTAATAGTTATATAAAAATTTCAATGTTTGGTCATATAAAAGGTACTGAAAGATAAACATGGTACTCTGAGAAATTTTAAAAGGTTAACCAGAAATAAACCCTCTGATATTTACATTTTCCAATGTCTGCATAATTATGATTATGTTTGAGTGTGCTGAGACTTTGCAACTATGCTTCTATCTAATATTTTTGCCAACATCAAAGGGATCTTATTGCAAATTTCACATTTCAAAAGGTATACGTTTTCATTCATTTGTTCTCTACTTGCTGACAAGAAAATCTAATAATGATAATGTTTGTAGATGTTTTTCTTAATGATATCAACAACCATCTATTCTTAACAGCTGTTCCAGTTTTTATATCACTCCATCCTTTGAAGTAAGTATTAAGCTATTGGAAATCCTATCAAGACAAAAAGCATACAATGACTTATCTCTTGAAAGGATGATTCTGAAGATGCCCAAATTATTTTATCTTCTTTTAAAAGACATTTTTGATATCTGCTGGTCTGTTTTAGTTATTCTGGTAACTTTCTGTACATTAACTTTGGGTTATTGTAGCATGCTAAATAACTGTTGGTAAAACTCAAGAATGCTTATCTTGCAGTCCTTTTGATCAAAACTGCATACCATTAATGTTTGTTTATGCATATTAAATGTTATCCATACTTTACATAATTTTATATTTTTATTGTCAACGAAATTCAAATATTTCTTTGGATCATATTGTATTATCGAATAAAGGTTAGGTTATGTTTCTTTGTTTAATGGTATATCAACCTTCATGGATTATTTAATGCCAAAGCCATCCTTGTAAAAGAACAGCATGAATACTATTTAACCCGTAGCTGGAGGGATAAGGGATTTCATACCTCTCTCAAGGGTATTTATCCAAAAATGAATGTTATAGTATGACTGGAGTTGGAACTCACTTACTTCTTGGTTGAAATCAAGCACTTTAGCCATTATACCTCAAGGAATCCTGAGTATTAGTCAATGTAGATACATGACTATCTTGCTTTACTAATTATTAAGTTACTGATATTAAGGTGTGAGCCATTTTTTCTAGATGTGAAGACAATGCTATTGTTTGAAATGTAATGAGCCTTGATTTCTAATTAATCATTGAAAAAGTTCTGTTAAAAACAAAAGATAACTGGCTGGCAACATATTATTCAACAAAAGTATATATATATATATATATATATATCATGTATACAAGAAGACATTTCATAAGGTTAACAAAGGTTCATGAGAGGATTGGAAGAGGATGTCTTTATGAGAACAGAATACTGTAATATTTTTTTCTTCAGTTTTTTTCTAAAATGGAAGCCTAACCAAGGCTAAAACCCCTACTCTGCCTTAATATTTGTCCAGAGTAATATGTATGAGAAATCAGTTACTTACTGATGAAAAGTTATAGGCCATGACCATTGGAGTATCTGGTTTTACAGTATATGTATTTACCATTCCTTCTTAACTTAGACATATATATATTTTTTCCAAATCCTCAAATAACACTAATTAGTTATAGAAGAATATATGCTATTAAATCAAAATATTTAAAACCAAATTTGATAATACAAATTTTTCATGTAGAGATACATATGATATAAATTCATTTATTTAATCTTCACTCATTCCTACTCTTAGTGCCAGATTAATGCATGGCAAAGACACTAAGCTTTAAACTTCTTTGGGTCTCTTAATACCCCTCCCTTTTATGCTCTCCTTTGGTATAATTCCTGTGGGTGCCTAAGCTTCAACCTTATAAATAACGTGGCACTGCAAAATCTCCATCTATTCTTTCTATTCATTTACTTAATAATGTTGCAATATCATTGTAGCCTTTTGCTGAGTTGAGATCAATTTGTACTTATTTAATGACTTACTAATTTAAAGTTATAGGTTATGATGATTGGACTACACTTTTTCATTTTTAAATTTATTATACATATTTTTGAGTAATTTAAACTGCAATTTATGATATAGTTTATTCTAGTAAAAGTATGGTAATTTGTTTGCAAAATGTGGTGATTTAAGCCACAGAATATGATGGTTTAGTTGAAAATTGAAGAAAGTTAGTATCAGGAAAAAACATGAACACTTTAGAAGTTTTAGAGTTTTATATTACACTTGCAAACAAATTGTTATGTTTATGGCTAAATAATATTATACAAGTATATAATAGTCCGCTTAATTGAAGTCCTTGATTTGTTGTTGTATTTGCCAAAGTTAACATATTTCACACAGCTCTCTTGTTTACTGCTGGAATTGTTGCAGAGACAACTTTAACTTTTGTTTATTCTGGATTTTGTTAGAAAAAAAAGATCTAGACATGTCTTTTCATATCTGGCATTAATGTATGCAGGACATTGGTTGATTAATTTGAAAGGTATATTGACCAATTAAATGTGTCATACATGGCCATGAGAAAGTGGGGTTGGCCAAGGGAGACAACCTACTTACCTTTAGTATATATTTTCTTTTTTATAAAAGCAACTTTGTTCCTTTGAGAGTTTGTATTAAGTATATAAAACTTTTTTATATGTTTTTCATTTCCAAAAGCAACATGCTTTTTAAGTAGATTGGTTTTGCTCTCTGGCATTAAATCTGGCCAAGGGCAGATAATCAAATATTCTAAGACAATATCAAGGCTTGATATTTATCATTGTTCATTTCTTCTTGGACATATATTCTTTAACTGGTTTAAAAAAAAAAACAAAAAACAAAAAGAAAAAGTACCATCTAACATCTCAGATTAATATATTCTATTGAATTTATTATTTTTTATTCTGTTGATTATTGCTCAGTGCTTTGGGTTTTGGAAATATTTGCCATTTTATTTGGAAGATATTAGCGTCTCATTTTAATATTTTTCATTTTCAGAATTTATTGACAATGAATAATCATATTTAAAATAAATTATTTGTATAATTAAATAAGAAATAATTTTATTTTATTTGATACAATTTATGTTAATTCAATAGAAATTGGCTTCAATGAATTTAAATATTATTTTACTGGCTGTTTCATGTGTTTTAAACAAAAAAATACCTTATATAATTGATTTGTCCCATTCAACCACCTATAACTTTCAAATAAGAAACCATCAGAACTTTTTGAAGCAATTCAAAATATTTTGATATTATAGCAATAATTATGCTTAAATGTGACAATTGGATTAATAGATTTTTGCTGGTACAAATTCCTTAGTTATTGTCACCTGCTATAGCATGCCAGTGATGGAATTATTTTTCAATATATATTTACAGAATAGAGTACAAGAGCAATAATTCAGAGAGAATAGCCTCAGTAAGAATCTTAATGAATTCAATGGGGGCTTTCTATACTGTTATTAAGTAATGTACTGCTCATTATGGCAATAACATAATGAAAACTAATTTTATTTAATGGACATAATTTATTAAAAATTTTGCTGACAGCATGTAATACAAAGCAAATATATCCAAAAAGAAAAGATACAACATTTTAACCACCATAAGAATTTATAAAAGAGTAAAAAAATATTACTCTCTTTTCCTTTTTCTATTGTCAAGTCATCAAAAGAGGTTATGAGATAATGAGGCCATTATTGTGGATTAAATGAAGACTATGTGAAGTTCAAGTGACTGAGAGCTGACATTGACAACATGACTATTTATATTTGGGAGGAATTTCAAAACTTAGTGTCTGAGAATTTTGCCATGTAAATTTGTTATCAGGCCATATTATAACAATATCACATATATATGAGAGAGAGTTCAGAGCAAAGGAGTAGTAGTAAATGAGGAGAGAAGTGGCAAAACCAGACATGTGTCTTCACCATTCCCTGACAAGGTCAGAGACAACATCTCTACTGTTCAAAGGGTTGGGTTTCCAGAACTGTCATTTGACCTATAAGGACTTTTTTGGACATGCAAAATATCTGATTATTCATTGAATCTCTATAGATGCAATAATGAGTTCTGTTCATACACAAAATGACAGTAAAGTTGGCCCCTAAACAAAAAAAAATGTGATTGGGTCTTTAATTTAACCCGCTCAACTATCGATTCCATACAGATATTTGTTTTGAAATGTCCATGTTTCAAAAAATATAAAGAACTCTATTTGTATGCTTAATTCCAGAATAACAGAATACCATTATAAACATATAAATAGAACAGCAAAGACTTGTAGTGTTTTCGCTATAACATATTGATTCATTTGAAGCTAACTTAACTATGAAACTTTTGTTACTTGATCTGTTGAAGCTTTTTGACTCCAATATACAAAGTAAACAAAAAAAATTATTTCAGGTATTAAAAGATTTTATTTCATACACAATGAAACAATACTTATCAACATGAGTCACTGAATTCTATCCAGCTTTTGAGTGCCATTAAAGGTTTTTCTTAGAAGAGAAGATAATACTTAATGATTTTGATTGCTATTCCAATGAAGCAATGCTTGAAAATGTTGATGTAATACTTTATACATACATTTAAGAAAGTAAACAAGATATAATGAAAAACTCTGATGAAACAAAAGTACCAAATCAGTTCTTTTGTTAAGTACATTTGCATGTGTATTTTTTTCAACTTGAGCTATCAATTAAAAAAAAAAAAGGTCAAGTATTTCAGATACTAACCTGCTCAATTTTTCTCTTTCTTCTTATAAGATCTATCAAATAACATCTCTAAAGAAATCATCTAATTAGTTACAATGGCATTTTATTTTCTCTAGATATTTACTATAAAGTTTATTTCATCCACATAATTAAAAACACCAGAATATCAATATTACAAGTATGATAACCAAAACCAGTATATATCATAATCCAGCAAAACAGCACATAATAGATTTCTAAGAGAGTAATACACTAGAGTGTCATTAGAGAATATGACAATTTACAGTGAAATTTGTAACACTTGTACTGTTATAGAGTCTGCATTCATTAAGGTTCTGAATTCTTAATATAAAAGAGATAAGTATGACATAATCATTAGAATTTTTTACGCTTTTTCCTTAATAGAAGCATCAATATAATCCTAAACCATGGTTACAACTGAAACCCAATGGGTATCTTAGTTATAAATGATATTCAACCTTTTGTTTCAGACCTTATAATGCTGGATACTGCTACCGAGTTTCTTTGATTTGTACATATTAGTTTAAAATTGGCCTCAGGTTCACTATTGGTGCTTGCAGAATTTAGGAACTGGAATAAAATGAAGCACAGACCATCTACCCCAAACTTTAAGGGTGGTGACTTGTCTATGAAAATAAAACTTAGAAGTGGACAACTATCAGTCATTGATTTTGATGGATTAAAATGTAATCTAAAGAAGAACATGCTTAAAAACCAAAGTTTAAACCTTCAGATGAGGTAAAAATCATTGAAAGATACCATATTTAAAAGATGACATGATATTCTTAAAAAAGCAGAGGTGATTAAAATAAAAATATATTTGATATATCTGAATATTTTCACTTTTAACAAAGGTTATTACAGAAGAATTGATCTTTAAACTATTTTTTTCAGAACATCCTTGATTCATATCTATTAATCCTTTGTAGATAAAGAGGAATTTATTCTTATTTATCTTGCATCATTTGGATTATAAAGAAATATCACTGATTCTTATACTCTTGTTGCTGATTAATATCTATTTCTAACATATACACTGCCTGAAATCAACAACTTTCTTTTTTTGTTGGAATTTATTAAATTAAATAATTGGAATTTTGAAGTTTTGAACTTAATCAGATATTGTAAAAGTGTTTTAAAATTTTTTTTTTAACACTTTCAGTTGTAAGAACTATATGCGATTTTTTAATGATCACCTGCTTATATATATATATATATATATATATAAAATGAAAGATCAGAGAAGGTATGAAAGTGTAATGATTGTAATAGGTAGTAGTCATTTTCCCCCCAATTAAGTTGTAATTAGTGGCTTGTAACTTACAAGTTATTGTTCATACTTGATTGCATATAATTTGATTGGCAGATTTTGCTAAGTGGATATTTATTTATGAATTAATATAAAAAAGCTCTCCCCCTTTCATTCATGTTGTCTATGAAATGTTTAGTAACAGTGTTTGGTTTCATTTGCCAACATTTTTAACTTAAGATTCTAAGTCTTATATTGATTCTGTTTTTGGTTCCAGAACATTGAGGGCCTTTTTAGAAATTGTTAGATATGTCTAATACACACATACACATATAAATATACTGATCCAATAAAATAAAATGTATTTTTTTTCCAGGAAAAACTTTCATACTACAATATGGATGCATCGCATGGATGCTGACAAAGTCTAGAGAGAAAAAGCTTGACGGCTATTGCAAAAAAATGCAGTGAGCTGTAATGAACAAATCCTGGAAGCAACATCTTACAAAACAGCAGTTATATAGCCACCTTCCTCCCATCTTTAAAACCATCCAAGTTTGATGAATAAGACATACTGGACCCTGCTGAGGAAGTAAGGACAAACTCATAAACAATGTTCTCCTCTGGACCCCTTCACATGGATGAGCAAGTGTTGGATGACCAGCTAGAACCTATCTACAACAGCTCTGTGCAGACATAGGATGTAGCCTAGAAGACCTGCTGGAAGTGTTGGATCATAGAGACGAGTGGCACGGGAGAGTCAGGGAAATCTGTGCTAGAGGCACAACATGAAGATGATATATATGAGTACAATTATGATTAAAATTTAATGCTTAAAGTATTTTTAATTTGTACAATCTTTACAGTGATCTATGCAGGGAAAATGATGAACTATATCACAATATATTTCAATTGAAAAATAAGATAATAAAAATAGTATAAAAACTCAGAATTTCACATTATTGATCCTCAGGTGAGCTAGTATTTAAAATGTCTGTTGAGTTCTTATCCAGCTTTATTAATATATTTTTACTCTTAAAACATATTGCATATATATATATAGAGAGAGAGAGAAAGAGAGAGAGCATATAATAGATTAAATAGTTTTGGTTAATAACATTTTTCTGGTTTTATCATCATAGAAATCTTTTACTTTGTTCTGATCTATTATTTGTTCCTGTTCTTATAAAATTGACTATTCTGAGAAAGTAAAATGATGGCTACTCTTGAGGACAATGTCATCTAATGGAAATAAGCAAGTATTCACTATTCATCTAAGACTACCCTTGTTCTCAGAAGTTCTGAAAACTATTTTCATTATGCCAAGTATCTTTATACCATTGTCACCATCTTTGTGGGTTTTAACACAGCATTTCAGCCAAAATATTCTTTGTGTTTCTTTGCATTTTCTGTTCTCACAATATTTTGGATAATACATTTTTTCCGTTTTTGTCAGATATATTTTGCATCCAACAGTTTCAAGAAGATACTTGAGGTTTTTCTTTTTTTTTTTTCAATTTTTTAAAATCTTTTCAGCTTGAACAGCTCAGTCTTGTAAAGATGAGAATTGAAGCCTGGTGTTAGTGGTGTTAATAGGAGAATAGATAAGATTGGAAGACCTTCATCTTTTCATATCAGCCATTTTGTCAGCTCTTGTTGTAGAAAGTATAAACAAATAATATATTGACTGAAATTCTATGTCAGAAATAACAGATAAAGACAAAGATCTGAAAAATATATTGAATACTGCACTCTTTGACTGCACAAGCAACATCAAAGTTTGAATAATAAATTCAACTGTCAAATACTTGTTTATGATTATGCTGTACTATCTCAGTATTTTTATGATTATTACAGTGTTATTTTATCATGTCAAATATCTGCCTCTCATTGGTCATTCTTACAACATCCAGATACAAACTTTTGACTGCTTTCTTCATACAAATGACAAACACACAGGGTCAGCTTCCTTCTAGTGTCTTGAAGCTCCACACTGACATTTTCTTTCATTGCATTCAAAATTCATTTTCCAATAAACCCCCAGAGGCCAACATCATCAGAATGTCTAAGCACAAAGACCATTGATCTCTTTTCCATCATTTATCAATAAAAAATAATTATTATTTCATAAAGGGAAGGAAATTTTTCTCCATTCTTGATTATTGAGTGGTGAGATACATTTGGAAATTAGTTGCATTTAAAAAAATATATTTAAGCATAATAATACTTGAATGAATTCTCATGAATAACTGCTTTTTTCAATTATACAAATATATCATCATGTAAGAAAGTTAAAATAACCATAAAAAAGTAAAGTAGGTGACTGTTGTTGAGGGCAGCCCAAAGGCTCCCTTTTCAATAACTACTACACAGAGGTGTAAAAGAGGATGCTACTCCTTTCCCTGGATTGCTCCAATTTACTCTTGATCCATACCTTATAATTCTAATTGTTAAGCAAGATGGCATCAAGTATCATTTTTTGAGTCTTTGGTATGACTCGACCTGGGAATGAAACCCGGTCTCCTGAGCCATTGGCAAACACTCTACCCATTATGGACAGCCATAATAAAAGTTCAGTTACTACTGATTTGAATGAAGATGAAGATTCCAAGGGTTTTGCATAAACAAAATTAGTGAAAATTTTATGAAAAAAAAAATTCTATCATAAAAATTAAAAATCTATTTTTCACTCACTATATTTGAAAATCCAAGTTTAGTAAATTGCAAGTTATGTTAAAATCTTTCAAAATATTTCTATTACATAAGAATGGTACAGTTGAGGATTTTTTTAATCTAATCAACCAAAGAGTTGGTTATATTGATTTAGATTATTAAACAATGTTTCTTTTATTATTATATATGCTTTTTTTCTTTTCTCTTTAATTTTGCAGTTTTTTTTAATATCATTTGATATATTTATCATGAATAAACTATATTGTTTTATATCATTTGATATATAGATTATTATAAATAAGCTATATTGTTTTATATCATTACATCTTCATCAAGTCATGCTGCAAGCACGAATTTCTTTGACTTTCCCTCTTCATCGGTTCCCATCATCTATTGCTCCCAGCTGGTCAAATCCTGACATAATAGATAATTATTTCAATACTGTAGAGTTTTGGCAAGAAAAAACATCTAATAAAATCCATTTTGACAGCATAATATTCCCCTGGAAATAATAAAATTCTATTATCTTTGGTTTAGAAAAAAATCAACATTTCATCAAAAAATTGTTATGAATGATACTGTATATGTACAATAAAAGACAAACTAGTTTGTCTACTAATTGAACCTTTTTATGAATATACCATTTTTACAGATAAGGTAAAACACCTACTTGAATTTTCTCAGCTAAAGTATTTTTATCCTTTGTGTATTATCAAGTTTGTGCAACAAACAATTGGAAAAAGTAAAGAGATTTAATTCTCTGGTTGAGATAATGATGAAGTGACCATTATACAATTTTTTAGGATATAACTAGAGCTAATTAAGACCTTAGCTGCTACAAGCTTTTTACAAAATGAGTTATTTCTTCTTTTAGCAAAATATTTATTCATAAGAACTATGTGTATTTCATAGATTAGATAATTTTAGCTATTTGGTAAATATAAAAACCAAGGAAACAGAAAAGTGGCTACTACCGAATAAATTCTATGAAAACTCAAAAAAATTCCCAACCAGTGCATGTGTCAAAGATGAGTTTTCTGAAAAAGGCAAGATTACATTTTTATTTTTTATTTGCAGAATATTTATCCTTCCTTTTTTTTTTTGTTTATTGCAAAATGATCTTGTGTCCAATTGTTTTAGCCATCTAAAGCTGATTAGTTTAAACAAGGCTTACATTTTTTATAATAGCTCTTTCTACATATTTTTATTATTTTGTTATTGATTATTGATTGTTTGGAGAAAATCTAAATTAGATGGGAAGACATTAGAATAAAAATGAAAAATACCCTCTGACACATATGCTCACGTCCAGAGTCAGATGTGAAGATGGGTATATGCAATATATAAGTGATCACTCAAATACAGAAATTCACAATTGTACAAAGTCAGTCTTACATAACTTTCTATGTATATACATATATGCTTGTGAATATGAATAGACTCACAAATATATATATATATATATATATATATATATATTGTTAAAGCTCATATTTAAACAAATATCCATTTTCATACCCTTAACCAATTTAAACTGACAAGTACAGATGCATATGCTAACATGTGTACATATGTGCAGCGTCATTATATACTGAATTCATGATGAGGCTGAATTTTCCTTTGGCATTCCCACACTGTGAGTGAAAACAAAACATTGTCTGATGGCATTGTATGACACTACTGTACAGTAATGGATTTGTATTAATGAATCTTTAGTCATGAAATCATGCCAAACCCCAGAACCAACATTGGATAAGTGCTTTGTTGGTGGCACAGTTGTCATTTTCTTTTAGCAGTATGTATCAATTTTTAATATATCTATATAGATAGATATACATTTTATGATTTAATTCTTGTTGAATGTGACAGAAAACGACTGTTTTGCAGATCTCTAAATACTTATAGCTGCACAGTTTATTGTACAACAAATGCAGGGATTATCCATATCTATTTGAACAAGCATTTATTACCATCATCCAATCTTTTAAAATGAGAATAGTTTAAGATGTTGGATAGGTTGCAACAATTAAATTCAAGTATCAATTTTTAGCATTTTGCCTCATACTGGTTTTGTTTGGTTTATTTAACAGCATATCAATACCTAACAGATTATTTAGTGTCAGAATGTGTTCTATTTCTTAATGATAGAGTGTAATAACCAAATTTTTCAAAAGATATTAAGAGTGCTGCTGTATTTACCAAGACAGAAATGCACAATAAATGAAACATTAATTTTCTTTAAAATAGTTCTCTTGGAATTTAACAAAGTTATTCTAACAAATTTTTTATTTGTCAAAGCAGCCAGGAAACTCCTGTTTTAATATGATATCAAGCTGTGCTATTCTATTACCTATAATTAATTCTTAACTTTGAAAACAAAGAATTACAAGGAGTCCAGTCTGGTGAGTATGAAAGTTATAGTACTTGCACAATCCTGTGTTTCACCAAACCCAGCTGTCCAAAAAGTATCACTGATTACCATTGACTCAAGTAGATTTCATCTAAACATCCTTACTTTATAATGTAAGTTGCTCAGCTATACAAGTCTTAGTATAAATTCAAAATTTAAAAATTTGAAGTTTCAATCTCCATATATTGATACAAAGAATAAAATTAAAAACTACACAGAAATTATGAAGTTTGAAAAAATGTCCAACTTTATCCTTATATAAATATATATACATACAAAATATACACAATTATATCGTATACATACACATGTATTCATGAGAAATAAAAGCCTTCTTATCTACACCTATGTCTTTCTACATATTTACATATGCATACATGTCTATACTGATAAGCTCTATCATATACAAATGCATACATATATGCATGCTACTATAGAAAAAACGCAATCATAAAAAATAAATTCTAAAAAAGAACTGTCACTTTGTATTAGGCTTTAGAATTTATTTGAAATTTTCAAAAAACAAAATTGATTTTTTTCACACTTGCCAAGTGCACAAGTAAAAATCAGAGTCATTTTGCCCAAAGTTGAGACACTCACACATTTTAACTCACCAAATTCAAAAAAGTTCACATTTGTTGGTAAAGCAAATATGTTATACTGAACAATAGGTACAAACTGATATATCACGACATCCTGGCACAACAAGCAAATATAAAATGGTACATATGGTCGAATACAAAAGCTAAGAATGTTTTTATGTCATTGATTTATATACTGTGCAAAATCAGCTACAAAACATTGACCAGAAACAAGAGTTCTCTTTTGATATTTGGTTTTGAAAAAAGCTAATGAGAGCTGAGAATTGGGAGTGTTAATATTATATTACCCTGGAATAAATGTCATTTCTAAACCAATCAACATTTGTTATTATTTTTAGACTAGGTGTATATATAATACTATTTCATGTTGGCAGAGGCATCTTGACGTGAGTACTGTATCAGCAGGTGCTGAAAAGTTCTTGGCATAACCAAGAAAAGAATGATAAGGAACCATGAAATATATGTACTATTCCACATATTTGTCACTCAATTCAAAACTCAAGCAGCAGTATTTCTCAATTTTATTTTACTCTTTTGAAAAAAATAGTAAAAAATAATAAAAATGATTAAAAAAATGATTATTGTTGGGGCTGAGAAAATTTCAACTGTCCCTCATATGTTTTACTTAGACTAGCTTGATATGATTTGTTTTTCCTTTCCATTAAATATTTGTACAATTAATATATATGAATGTTTTCAAGAACATTCATTATGTTTATATAATTATGAGCCTGTATTTTGTGATTTTAAACAAAAGATAAAATTAAGAGAGTAATTCATCCTCGACTTTGCTCTAAACTAAAACAAATGTTAAGTAACTTTTAATAAAAATATATTCTAGATTATCTTACTTTAAAATGTTTATTCATCTAGGCACTTTATGAACATATTCCCGATATGTATAAATTTCTAGTATATACATTTGCCAGTTTCTCAGGTAAAAATTGACTGATAGCATTCTACTCTTTTTGAAGATTTATGGAATTTCACTTGAAAATAATTTCCACTGAGTAGACACTTCTAGTGACAGATAGAAATGTTACAAACACACAAATTATATATATTTGTTTATAATAGCATTTGCTTTGAGTGGTGTTGAGTAATATCTTATGTTATAATAATGGATTTTCTTATCATTCTCTCCTGAGACCAAGTTGTATGACCAATATATAATATCATATTGTTTTATATATATAAAACAATATGCTCCCCCATGGGGGTTGAGCTCTCTGGCGAAGGAATTGCCGGCCGCCGCTAGCGTAATGCAAAGCTCTTCGAAAGAATTGAGCACTCTGGTAGCTGATAGGATATAAAAAAATGTAAACAAAGGCTGCTGCTGTTTCTAAAAAAAAAAAAAATACCTTAAAATTCCCTTAGCCAACGTGGTCCGCTTGGTGGACGAGTGGTCTGAAACACAGTCTAACGTAAAGTTGGACAGGTTTCGATACTGGCTTTGAGCATCCTGCGTGTCTAGCCACACTGAAGAGTTCTGATAGAACGAAACAGTCTGTCAGTGGATGACTATATATATATATAAGATGAATAAAAATGATAAAACAAATAGAAATATTTTATATGTGTTGTTAATTTTTTGATTGTTCTCAACTAATTTCGACCTTATGTTGCAGTCAGGAGAAAATTTATTGTGTGTGTGTAGATATATATATAAGTAAGTAAAGTTAACGATCTTAGTCAGGGGTAACCTGAAGGCTCCCTTTTCAATAGCTACTACACCAAGATGTAGGGGAGGGTACTACTCCTTCCCTGGATTGCTTCACTTTACCCTTTATGCTTATCTTATAATGCTAAGTGTTAAGCAAGCTTGGCATCAAGTACCATTTTTTGAGTCTTTGGCATGACTCGACCTAGGATTGAACTCCGGTCTCCCGGACTATTGGCGAACACACTACTCATTAAGCCAATGGCCCAGTAAAGTCTAAGCTCAGATAAAAGGACTGTTTGAAGTTATATCTGAGAAAAAACAAAATTGATATGAAAAATGTAGAGGTATAATCAGAACTAGACTGAGTTTTCTACTACACTATTCATTTGTGAATCCAAAATTCTAAAGATAAATGTCCTCAGTAAGACTTATTCAAATATTATGCATGCAAAGTTTGGTATGCTCCTCCCCCATGTAATTATCAACAATATATCTGATATGTATGCTGGAAACCTTATCTGTTGATTGCTGGACTTAGAAGTCATATACATAAGCATTCTCAGCCAGTTAGAAACCAGCCTGATATTCTTGTTAAAAATTTGATCAGCAATACCTGGTCTCTGGTAGAGGCTGCTGATCACTCATCAAATATAAAGAGTTATATTGGAATGCAATCATTATAAGCAACTGTTGACATCAAGTGCAGCTGGTGGTCTTGCTAAAAATCAAGCTGACAGCTAACACATAGATAAATTGTATGCTTATTGAAGTGAAGATGGTAGGATATCACATGAAAACATTCCTTATAGTCATATTTCATTTGATGAGTCTATGTTAAAAATGAACAGGCAGATTTTTCTCTACTTGCAGCATTGATGAATATTTGAGTTTTTATTTGCTGCAGACTTTATTTTTGGCAAACTAATTTTATTAAATTATCAAAAATAAAATACTGGATCCATGTTCCTGGCTGATTCTATCAATTTGCAGATATTTTATTTTGTGAAGGCTTCTGTTTTTATTTTTTCATTTTTTTAGTCTTCTGAGATGAGTTGGTTTTTAGTAAATTTTGTATGTGTGTGTGTTTTTGTTCTTTTTTGCATAGGATTTCAGTCGCCATTGGACAATGAATATAAATATACATAATGCGATTGTTATTCAATATTTGCTTGTTACTATGACTATCATCTAAGCCGTTCCCTTTCTTAAAAAGCTCTGCATTTGGATAAAACATAAATTTACAGAAATATCATTCTACAGCAAATGATTGCATTCTGTAGCTAGTCTAAGTTCTTCAGTGACCCAAACAGTAGTAAGCCAGTTTTGTGTAGAATTAAAAGAGCAATCCGATAATAAAATACATTGATTTTAAACCCAACAATGGTTTACAGAAGAGACAATTGTTGTACATCAGACACCGATTATAATAATTTTCTGTGAGATATTCATGGTGAGCAAACTTAAGTTATATATATTCTTTTTTCAATGGAAAAATGTATAAACTTCTGGTTTGGAAGAAGGAAATATTTTTCTTAAATAGAACATTGTCCAGCAACAAAAGGAATATGAAATCTCAACTTTGTTACAACACGAACGGAAACTTTAACATATTATTTTCATTTACAAAACTACTTTTCTTTTTCTGGCTAAAAGCTAACTTGCTTCAGATTTGTAAATTTTCAATCTTGATCTGATATATTGGCAACAATACAAAACAGTAATATGGAAGCTGATATTTATATTCTAAGAATTATATATATATATATATATATATATATATAGAACTGGTCAAAAACTTTTTGAATGTTTGATAAAAAATAAATTAGCTTAAAATTGTCTATATTAGATGTATATACAGGTTAAGTTGAGATATTTTCCTGTATACGGTTGTGTGTATATTTATTTCAGTATATCCATATAACTATACATATGACCTGCATTATGTGTTTATGATTTGTTGCATTGATATTTTTTTATATAAGCCTACAAGTATGTGCATGTGAGTAATTGTACATTGAGACATTTACTCAGCTTAGGTGAATCTAGCAATGACCCTCAATAATGGTTGACCTCATAAAGATCAAACCTTCCATACATAGGATTAGCTTGCCAACCATTGCTCTATTATAGTCACTCATATCTAAAGGAATATATTTGTGAGTATTCATGCATTTATATGTTGCCTATATATATATATATATATATATATATATATATATATTAGTTTAGCTAAGACCATTTTTGGTTATGTATAAAGCAAGCTTTTTCATAAATACTAGTATAATATCCATAAAATCTCTAGATTACTTATGTGCAGATTAGCACTCTTCAGATCAGATTATCTGCACACTGTCCTTTAAATCAAACTGTCACTGCCTAGTCCTTTATCTTTGACCAGTGTGGTATGTATCAACTCAACCATTCTGTCATAGATATGATGTGAGACAAGCTCAATTTTTAAGTGGAGTACAACAGGTTCGAATTTTTCTTCTCCTTGACTGGTTACCTAACCAAGACTTAAGAACCTTGTTTATCCTTCTATCGTCCCATATTTGGGATGAGAAGAGATGTATTCATGCCTTTCCCAAAGGTATTTGTATGAACTGAAATACAGTCTCATCTAGGGTTTGAACTTAGGTTGCTGATTCCATTTTCTCTGATGATAAACATTACACTCGGTGACACGAGTTCAAATCCTGGACGAGACTGATTGCATTTCACATAGCACTAATACCCTTGGGAAAGGTATGAATCCAATTATTCTCCCTCCATAGCTGGAGGGAGAATAATTGTAGGGCAGACTAGGTTCTTCAGCCTTGGTGAGGCAACTAGTCAAGGAGAAGGAAAAACTCTGAATTCAAACCTGTTAAACTCCGCTTAAAAAATTGACCTTGTGTCATATCCTGCCCAAGCAGAGGGGTTGGTAAATATGATAAACATTACACTTAAGATCAGTGTACTAACTGCGTTCTCTGTTAAAGAAAAATGTGTTACTTTTAACCACTTGTGTCTATGATTAAAATGTAGCATCTGTCTATTCAACAAAATCTTTCACATAAAAATATATGTAGATAGATATACATTGTATTTTATATATGTGGATGCCCGAGGACAGATATGTTTTTGTATATGTAAGTGAAGTGTATACATGGGAAGATTTTGTTTACCTTTCGAATTGCTGCTGTTTACAGATACATTGCGTGTGTGTGTGTGTGTGTGTGTGTATATATATATATATAATAAATGCTTGAATGTTGGAGCATATGTGTATATGCATGTGTATTCTCATGTATACATGCACAAATATGTACATACAAACATTAGTATGTATGTGTCTGTTTACTGAAACCTGTGTGTATGTGCAAATACATGCATGCTTACAATGCACACAAGGACATAAAATCTTTTGGTACATGCTGTTTATTGATTTCTGGTAGCAATGTCTAGACTTTGTGTCACTGAATTCGGTTTATCAACTGTAAATCGCCTGAGGCCCTGCCAGGATATGCAGGTTCTAAATGAAAGGAAACAAGAGAAAATAACATGTTTTAAAAACAAATAATAATATTCCTCCCCCACAGAAAAAAAAGCTATATATATATATATATATGAGAGTCTTCATTTCAATAAGGGGCCCTCTAGAGAACCAGGGTGGTTTTAGCTTGACACCATTCTCCTGGGTGATACATAGTTGTTAAACTTCCTCTACATGCAACACTGTTAATATCAACTTATGAATAAAGCCAAGTGGGAGGGTATATGCATTGAAATTCTGATGTCTGAGTTTTTATCTTTTTTT
>OY757904.1:40429124-40501624 GCA_963585895.1 Sepioteuthis lessoniana | reverse complement strand
CTTCTCAAGTGAATTAAAGTGCTTATAGCTTCACACTCAGACTGACAAAATACATCCATGTTTCAGCTTTCTTCTCTTGAGGTGGCAAAGAATATATGCCCAGTCTCTTCAATTGCTTATCTATTTTAATGAAAAGTGGAATTTTTTTTTCTTTGCTTCTCTATAACTTCTGTCATGCAAGATACAAATAGAAACAAAATTAATAACAAATCTTTTTTTCGAATTTCAATAAAAATAACTTGGAAATGCTAAGATAAAACAGATACCTGAGGCAGAATTCTCAATCCAAATATAAATAAATTTATTATTTTTCTATAAGTATTATGCAAGTCTATATGGTTATTTACTCCATTTAGTTGTGATACCAAACCAGAAGCATGGGATGCCCAATGCAAATGAAATTCTCTTTTAATGATCAACTAATATTGTTTGCTAACCATTTATCTTGGGATATGTTGCTCAAAAAATTCTTGAAATGTCTGCACTATATACAAGCTCACTCTGAATCATAAGCAGTACTTCATTATCATCATCATCATGTTGCACTGCCAGCACAGATCTCTCTGACCCTCTCTTGCCTTCCGTCTCTATCATCCATTGCTCCTGGGAGGTCTTCAAGGCTGTATCCTGTATCGGTACAGGGCTGTTGTATATAGGTTCTAACTGGTCATCTTGTCTTTGCTTATCCACATGCAGGGGTTCACAAGAGTATGTTGCTTATGAATTCATCCTTACTTCTCCAGCAGTGTCTTGCATGTCTGGTTCGTCTAACTTGGATAGTTTTTTTGATGGGTGGTAAGTGGCCATACTGCTGCTGTTTTGTAGGGTGTTGCCTCTAGGACTTGTTCAATATTGCTCGCTGCATACTTGTATAATTGACATCAAGCTTTTTGTCCATACATTTAGTTAGCGTCCATGTAGTGTAGCCATATAGCAGTATCAACTGCTTGGAAAAAAATGCGTTTTATTTCATTGGTCAGGTTTGACTTCCATTTGACCGATTGCCTCTCAATAGCTGTCCATGCCTTTGCTACTCACGTGTTGATGTCTTTCTCAGTTCCTAGGTAGGTGAACTTGTCCACTAGTTTCAGAGAACTATCATTTAGCATGGAGATGTCACCTCTTGGGTTAAAGCACATGTATTGCATTTTGTGTGCATTGACATGGAGGCCTACGTCACCAGCTGCTTGTTCCAGACTATGTAGCTGGGCTTCGTCTTGGGCAGATGTATTTGCCAGAGGTGCTATGCCATTGGTGTTGTCCATGTTCATAATTATTTTTGTGGAGTATCTTCTGCTTCTTTTCTTTGCCAGCTTGAAACCGTTAACTTTCACTAAATCAATAGATGTACTAAGCACGTAGTCTAGGCAGATGATAAACAAGTATGGGCCTAATGTGTCTCCTTAGAGCACACCTGCTACAATGTCGAAGTAGTATGTGTCTCCATCCAGGGACCAGACATTTATTTTCCTGTTTTTATACAGCATCATTATCGCTGCAATGTTTTTTTTGGGTAGTCTGTTGGCGATTAGTATTTGCTCCAACTTCCCTCTGTGTATGGAATCAAAGGCCTTGGAGAAGTTGACAAATAATATTGTTGCATCACAGTTTTTCTCACATACACCTTCTAGAATTTGATGCATAGTCAAAATTTGCTTTGTCATGGTTCTATTTCCCTGAAAGCCATTTTGGTTCTTTCTAAGTATCTTCTCAATTTTGGGTTCTATGGATGTTAGGATTATACCTCGGTAGTTCTTGGCTATTCCAAAGTCACCCTTCTTAGAGAAGAGGAAGATGCATCCCTTTGTCCATCTGTCTACTATACTTTTGCCATATACTGCATTAGAGTGTCGGAGCAGTTTATCGTCAAATTACCTGGTCTTCCATACTTCTGGGGGTATTGCATCAAGCTCTGCTGCTTTCCTATTTTTAATTTTTCTTTGTACCGTGTCAAGTTCTTCTTGCGTAAACTGTTCTAGTTTGGTGTCAAATTAATTACTAATAATTTTCCTCATTGGTTAATGCGTAACTTTCGGAGTTTTTCTGATTAAATTATTGAAATAGCGTATTCGTTCTTCTTGGCTGGTAGCTTTCAGTTTAGCTTTCGCAGTGCTCTTCCTTCTGCTCACTTTGTTTACCATCTGCCATGCTCTCCTAGATTGTCTATCTTCAATTGAGTCTAATCTTATTGATCTGATTTTGTATGTATTCTGTTTGTTCTTTTAGGTATATGTTAGCTAATTCATTTTGTGTCTTCTTAAGTTTCAGGGCATTGATATAGGTTAGGTTCCTCCTATTGCATTTAGAAGCAGTTTTCATGTCTGAACGCTTTTTTCTAACCACTAATGTCTCCCATGAGACTCTAGGTTTTTCTCTTTGTTTACTTGGTATGCATTTTGCTGCCGCTTCTCAGTTGGCATTGATGAAATTCTCATATTCATCATTTGGAGTAGGTATTTCTGATATCTCCTGAAGTGCATTGAATTAGTTTCTAAGTATTAACGTATATTAATCTATAATATCCCTGTTGTTAAGTAGGGACCAGTCATAGTGTATGGTTGTTATTGTTCATGCTGCTTTCATTCGAAGCCTCAGTCGTATTTTTGCCGTGACAATTCAGTGATCCAAGGACATACCCTCAAAAGAGGAATATGCCTCGCCATTCAATGCACTAAAATTCCACTTCCTTTTTATAAAGACATAGTCTATCTGTGCTTTAGTATTATTTGCGTAGGTTTAAGCCCATAGTTTTCCCTTCCTTTTCTGAAATTTCGTATTGAGGCATGTTAATCTATTTTCTAGTGTGAAATCTGTTAAATGTTCCCCGTTTCTGTTTGATGAGTTGGGTAAGGTGAATTTGTGGTTTGTGTTTTAACAAATTAGGTCATTCATGTCTCCACTGATGATGAGAAAATTGTGTTTTGGGATGCTACGAACAAGGGAGGATAGCTCGTTGTAGAAGGTGATCAAGTCAGTTTCTTCCCTAACATTGGTAAGGCCATAGCAGGAGCTGATTGTTGTGTTGGGGTTGCCATTAAATGTAGCTACCATCATCCTCGGTTGTATTTTCTCGATGCTATTTAGTGATTTCCGGCCCATGGTCCTATAAGCATACCTACACCTCCTATTGTAGCATTAACAGAGTTTTTCCTTGCAGATGCAGAGACTAACATCCATCCTTTGCCAGTATCATGATATCTAGTATCTTTGTTATGAATGTATCTGTGTCCTTGTATGCATATTGTGTCAATGTTATGACCTA
Organism: Sepioteuthis lessoniana; assembly: GCA_963585895.1. NCBI lineage: Eukaryota > Metazoa > Mollusca > Cephalopoda > Myopsida > Loliginidae > Sepioteuthis > Sepioteuthis lessoniana. Next base: position 40,498,362 of record OY757904.1, on the reverse strand, counting down.
TCGCCAAAGCTATCAACTCCAGTCTGACAGTTGGCCTATTGAACATCACTATTTGTATTGTGTGTTTGCATTTTAGTAATGTTTATTTTAGTTTGAGCTCTACTGCTGATTTTTCGAACTTGGGGCCAGGGCTCCGACCTCAGCAAAACATATCCCTTTTTTACCTGTACAAAGAGCGAAGTGGTTTGAGTGTGAGTCTAGATTATATTAGTATGTTAGTATTTTCATGCATCCTTATAGACATTTATATAGAGACACACACATGCTAACATAATGGTTATCATCATTTGGTTTCTTTGTTTAAATGGCACACTAAACGCCAAAGGGGTCCTTGTAGAAGAATAGTAAATAAGTTCTAAAATTGGCGACTGTAGTCGAGGGCGACCAGAAGGCTCCTTTTTCAATAGCTTCAACACTGAGGTATAGCGGAGGGCGCTACTCCTTGCTTCTCTTTACCCTTGATATGTACCTTATATTGCTGAGTGTTAAGCAAGGAGTTATCGAGTACCATTTTTAAAGTCTTTGATATGACGTGACCTGGGATTGAACACAGGTCTTCCGGACCATTGGCAAACACTTTAACCACTTGGCCAATTGTAGTGGTACTATATAACCCATAGTTGGTGAGATGAAGAAGTTCATACTTTTACTAAGAGTATTAATCTGAAAGTGAATTGCTGGAGTTCAAACTCATTCACTTCAAAGTTCAAGTGTAACATAATGGCCGAGGGATTTCAGTTTATGCCTTTGGGTTTAGTTAGGCAGAGAACCTTTCGGCTCAGCACATGGGTTTGTTAGGTGCAACATTAACACAGGTGTTCGCGTGCAGAGCGGACGTGACACTAAAAGATATCACAATAGCCCGAGATGGGAAACGGGGTTAGACAGTGCGAATGACGTCACGCACTGGAAGCGTGCAGAGGATTTTGGGAGATTTGAAGAAAGTCTGTGAGTAGAGTTGAGACCTGCCTCGGGAGAAGACGGTTGGCTTCCCTTGCTTATGGAGGCCTTGGGCAAGTGCCGCACAAGATTGGGGGGGGGCAGATGAAAAAAACCAGAATAGAAAGAATATGTATCTCTCTTCCTTATGTCGAAACCTTTAACTCAAAGGTAATAAAAGGTTTCGTACCTGAACAAAGAAGTCGTAAGTGTTTTTCAAATTTTGAGATCCTATGTTCTATGTGATATGTGTTATATATATAAGAACATCCCATGTACATTTTGCATATTCATGTATATGGCTAGGGTACACAAGTCCAGCAGGAACTCTTCCAGTTATCATTATAGGATTGGAATTTGCAACTCATGTTTAAATCCTGACCCAGGATATTTGCATTTCTCTTCATGCTAACACCTATGGGGAAGGCATGGATCCATATGTTCTCCCACCTGCTATGGGTAAGTAGTAGAACAGACTGGGTTCTTTAACTTTTGTTCGTCAACCAAGCCAGAGAAAATAAAATTCAGCTTTCAAACCAGCTTTACTTAACTTTAAAATAAAATTACCCTTTTCACATCCTACCATGGCAGAAGAGTTGCATAAATAAATACTTGCAGTATATATATATATATATATATACACATCCTTTTTTATATCAATGAAATTCCACAAATCCAGGATGAATTCACATTTTTTTGTTTGAATCTCAAAAATTTATCCATGCATATGTTTATTTTTGAACATAGCTCTTGTTTTATTTAAACAGAACTTTTTAAAAGAAAAATATGTGCATCTTTAAATATCATTCCTCCCATGTTCAGCTGCAGCAGCCAGAGGATATCAATCAATGATTCTTGCAATTAGAACCAAGAAGGTTTATTCTTTAGAAACTATTCCATTCTTTCTGCAACTCAAGCACTTTTCGATATAAAGAAATTATCTTAAGATGGTTTTTCCAATAATTAACAAGACTAAGAGTACATCTGTTGTAAGTTGGTTCAAATCTGACTGGTGTATTTCGTCTTTACTTTCCTCTTTGAATAATTCATCTTACTTTTTTTTCTTCTTCTCAGGAAATTAACATGTTTTGAATATTTTTAGTAAGTTCATTGAAATTCCAACAAATTATTAGGATAATTTATTAATATGATGAGGCATATTTTATATATGTATTCATTCTGCTTACAAAAAGGTGATCAATAATACTTTTATTCCCATTGAAATATGTGTACAGACAAATGTAACAATGTGAATTGCTATTTACTATTTCCTGGGTACCACAAGTGGTGTAATGGTTAAAAAGCTAGAGTAGGACTCATTGATATTCAGTTTTATTTTCACTGGGTGTCCCATACATCTGGCCTTCTGCTACATCTAAGCTAAGCTTAGTAAATAACTTTCCTATTTCTGCCAAATTTTGCTTTCTAATAGAGACAAAACAAATAAACAGATCTACTTTAAATATTAGATATAATTTTAACCAAATTATCCAGTTTGCAAGAAAATTAAAACAGATTTTCAATGAGTATAATGGTTTTAGGTATTTAGTCTCAAATGAAAAATCGAGAAGCCTTTGGTAAAATCTATTTATACAAGACAAAAATTCTTATTGTGTATATTTATATGTTGTATGGGTATTTATAGTGCATGTATTATATTATATATGTTCTGTGTGTAGTCCAAACCTAACAAAAAGATTGCATTATACCAGGATTTTCATTTGACCAATACTTTCTTTCCGATGTAAAAAAGATATTATGAACTTTATGTAACACTAGATGCCTAAGAGATACACAAATCTTCTAGTGTATCAAAAATTTCTCATTATTTAATATGTATCAAAAATGTTTACAAATAATTTAAAGAAATTGGAAAATAGTATTCAAAATGAAAACAGGCTGACAATAATGAGCCTATTTTGGCTAACAAAAGAATCCCAATAGAGAAAATTTTTCATTAACTATGAATTTCAGTGTATAATGACCTTGCCTTTTCTAAGGTCAGTTGCCACTGGGTTCCCAAAATGTCAGAGCATAAGACCTCATAATGCATCAAGGACAGGGGAAAGCATCAGTCAGTCAGGTTGGGAACAGCTACCATATCTTCCTTTCACTCCAGATCAGGTCCTCCAAAGAATATTTTCATAGAACAAAGTTTTCAGGGGATCATGAAGTCAAGAGCTCTTTTTGTTTACCTATAATAATCAAATTCTGCCAATGTTCTAATTATCAATAAAACCACTAAAAAGAAAGAAATCAAACTTCTTCATTTGAAAACATGAGAACAAAGAAAAAATACATTAAAATTAGCTAAACTTTAGAGATTTATTATTTTTATGATTAATCATCCTTTAGACAGGTTTCTTCATCTTTGTTGCTTTTGTCAAATTTTGGTTGATATGTTCTTTGGCCCATCTTAGATTTATATTGTATCTATCACTCTTTATGAAAATTTGAACCTCCGATATCAAAAATCAGAATTTGAAAAAAACTGATTTTCTTCCACTTGGAAGGTTGGCTCAAAACAATCTCCTTTCTCATATATTTTCCCTCATGATATATTTAACTGAACTAAGTAAAGCTTATGTGCAAACTATACAGCTTGGAATATGTGTATATATGTATGTGTGTGTATTTGTAGTAGTAAAATTGGTGAAAATTTTAAAAATAAACTTGTCTGTGAATTTTAAGACAACCAGGCAAAAAGAAAAACTGTTAGTTTCAAATATATATAATGTCTGGAATGAAATCCAGCATGATGAAAAAAAGAAGACTGTATGAAAAATCAGACTGATGTTTCTCTATATGGCTAGCTAGTATCATCAGAATGAATTTATTATTCATTATTCCATAAAAATGAAAAGTACACACGACAACAGAGTAGAATGTGTCAAGATATATATTTAAGTTGACATGATTTTATCCTTTGTCTTGTGTAGATTTTATTTTTGAGGAATAAAAAATTCATTTTGATGACACTAAATCTTCTTTACCTTAAGTATATTAATCAAAATCAACTTGACCACTTATCAAGAAATTTTCTTTGTAAACTAATTGTGAGCTCTTGGGATTACTTTTATAGTTTAAGACCTTAGAATAATGCAAGAAAGTATTCTTACATCAAACAGAAAGGTCAAATTTAGGTTCAGAGTCATGTATATTTTCTATTTGCTTAATTAAGAAAAGGGTAGTTCACACTTTGATATAAATCTATCATTGTTAAGGAGATAAAAAAAAAGACCTGTGTCTTTTATTAGATATGTTGACTGCTATGGCATGATGAAAGACAGCTTTATTATGATAAATTTATGATAGATACCAGCTGATTCCAAAATTTTAGACCTAAATTCTCATTCTTAGCTGATACCACCAAGTCAAGAATGCTTATATAAAAATGAGAAAAAAATTTATACATCAATCCTTTTGGACTAGTTTCATCATTTTTATTGTCTTTTCTCTGAATTACTCTGTCTTTAGCATAAAATTTCAGCCCCCATACTTTCCAGACTTCCTAATGTGTCTATCACATCTTGTTATCATCCAGAAATGGAAAATAAAACATTTAATCCATAAGTGTTCTTTTCTTTACCTATCACATTTTCGGTGTCTATTCTTGAGAATTTCAAATAAAGAATTCTACTAAAAGTTCATGGAAGATTACTAAATATGAGAAATACCTGAAGGTGTTAGGGAGATACAGTGACTGAAATGTATGATAAGGGTTTTAAAATATCAAGGAGAGTAGTTTAAAAGAATCAATATGTAATATCAAAAATACATCTTGAGAAAAAAAATGCCGAGTGGCATTCTCATCCTTTTTAGTTGTTTGATCTTAATGGTATGTTAACCTGTCTCGGGTTATTCTATATCTTGGAGTATGTGAATTGCATTCACTGTATGTTCATATTCACAATTTTATAATTCTATGTTAAGTGGTCCAATGGTAGGATATATCACAGAAGCAGGTGTTGAAATATAACATTAGGTTGGATTAATGAAGGGTGCTCCACAAGAAGCATATCTTTGGATAAGTGGACACAAAAATCTTATGTCTTAGTATTTCACTTCAGGGATGCATCAGGTACTGGGCAATAAACTCAGCCCTTATCCCTTTTCAGTAAGAGGGCAGGTGCTGTCTTGTGCAACAATGGCCAGCTGGAACGGAGGTAAAAAATTTTTATGCTTCCCAACATAAGGCTGAGAAGCAATAGGGGATCTCTCTGAAGCATGTGTAAAAGGAAGAAAACTCCTTAAATGTCTCAGACAAAAGGCTTTATAAGCCCAGCCAATATAAAAAAATAAACAAGTGTCTTTTTTAAGTAAAGCAAAAAACATTGCAAGAACAACTTTTTATCAGTATGACGAATCAGTATAAATAGCAAGCAGTCTAAATAGAAAAAAAATTATGCTGACTGCAGAAATCTAATATCCTGATCTAGTAATACCAATTGAAGGAAGTCCTTCCAACTGAATAAATTAAATGCCTCAAGGATGCATCAGTTGAAACAGTGATAAAAGAAACAAGGATAAGAATATTAGTTCAAACAACTTGTGGAATTGCTGATAATGTTTCTTAATACTGAAAGAAACTTCAAGCCAAAAGATAAACTACTTGGTCATACATATTTACTAAGCTTTGCTATGTCTTACACAAAAATATAAGTATAAAATTTCCCAACAAAGATTAAACTCACTGATAGAAGCTTTTGAAATCAACTTGATAATAAATGTCAAAAGAACAGGTGTGTGATGTTGAATTCAAAATGAAAAAAGTCTTACTAGGGCACATCTCACAATAGAGATTAGAAAACTAGTTTCAGGAACATTTAATGTCCTGTGTATAACACTTAACTGCATTTGATGGTTAGGCTCCAGTTCTGGAGATCAAGGGAGAGTAAAGTTTCCCCATTATTACCCGGTCCACTTTGAAATGGGGTTGCAATACCTGTGAAGGTCCCATCCATAAGTCAAATTGATCAGTTAAAAATCATTTATATTTGATAAAATCATTTGCAAAAATAAAGCCTCTTAAAAAACAACAAGGCAAAATGTAAATATGAACAAACAATGAATGCAATTCCCTAACCTCTTGGCATAAACTAGACTTAGACAGGTTGAAATACCATTAAAACCAATCAATCAGGAACATTTACTTCTATACCTTAATTTTCTTTTGATATCAAAAAATCCCCCATCTAATCTGTGACAGTCCCTAATCCAAGTGTTTTTCTATATGTAAAAAAAACCCAAATGTTTCCTAATTTTCCAATATAACTTTTCCCTATTTTCTCACCAAAGGTGAGTGGATCTGAACTCAAAAATTCACTGTGCAGGTCAGTTACAGTTTAGCTGTCAAAGAAAACAGACTTTAGATTATTCAGCTAGTGAACTAAAAATATCAGTCCTGAATTTCATGATGAAAATAAAAACCAAAATATTATCATCAAAAGAATTCTGGACTGATATGCAAATAAGCCATTTCAAAAGAATGCTAAAAATGTTTACATTCACTGTAATACTCATACAATCATTTTGTCAATTAGTGCTTATTGCCAAAATAAGGCCTAAAAAGATGATGTCTGTTGAAAGCAACCTCCTATTTGTTTTATTCTATAATTTATTTTTGTATTAACCTTCCATTACAGCTACTTAGAAAACTCCTTTACAACAATATCAAGCTTCATTTTATTATGAACTCATAATACATAATTTGTTAATTCATGCCACACTTGTAACAAATTTACCTTTCAGGGTAAAAAATAGGAAGTAATAAGAATAATCATATTTACCAACCCCTCCACTCAGGCAGGATATGACACAAGGTCAGTTTTTAAGCAGAGTTTAACAGGTTTGAATTCAGAGTTTTCCTTCTCCTAGACTACTTGCCTCACCAAGGCTGAATAACCTAGTCTGCCCTACTATTTAACCATAGCTGGAGGGAGAATAATTGGTAATAAGAATAATAAAGGCTGTTTGGTTGGTATTTTATGACATAGCAGCTCTTATAGATTATTCAGTGTCAAATCCTGTTAATATGCATTTGATTCATAATTGAATAGTTTATTGGTAACTTTATTTTCAAGTGAGTTTGAGCTAATTTGTTTGCACATAGTTAAATGGTTTCAAATATTGCAGTGTAATCTTAGTAATTCTATCTATCCAGTATTCCTGTGTAATACAAATAATTTACGCACAGCTGCATGGCTTAAAATTATGACTACTGATAATTATAATTAGTAAATGATTAAACATTTCTATTTGACCCATTGGTGGGACCCTAACAACTACTACCACTCAGGGTCAGAGTGAACTTGGGAGAAATAGCAATGAAAGGATACTCCACATACCCAACAGCTCCATAAGCAGTTTATTATCAGACTCAAGACACTCGTTGCAGGGTGTTATCCCTCTGCTGAAGTGCAATTGGCATTCTACAGCCACAACCAACAGAACTGAACAATAATAGAGAAATAACCGTGTGGTTATTAATTTTCTTCTATTATTTCTTGTAACTTAATTTCAGTTGTTTTTATAGCAACTTTTCAATCATATTTTCTCTAATTGTTGGTAAGCAATGCAGATTTGAAATAAAACAAGAACTTTCATCCCTTTTCCTGAGAAAGCCTATTTTAACATCACATCTGCCTTACTAGTTACACTATAGATTGGTTTGGTTCTATGTTATATCAACCATTGTAGGTTATCAATGCCAAATCCATTTTTATACATATAAACAGTTCTATTTCAAACAATTCAGTTTAGCATAAGTACAGTTTCAATGTCAAAAGATGGTTCCATTTCAAATAATTCTGTTTTGCTAAAGTATACATTTTCAATGTCAAAAAACAGTCCTATTTTAAACAGTTCAGTTTTGCATAACAACACAGTTTAGTTCTATTTGACCCATAGATAGTACCCTATCAGGTGCTACCACTCCAGGCCAAAGTGGACCTGGGAGCGATAGCAATAAAGGGGTACTCCACATTCCCCAAAGCTCCAGCATTACTAGAGCCTCACCATGAGGTTGTTTAGTGTCATATTCAGGACACTCTTACCCCTCTACAAAGATGCAGTTGGTGTATTTCACAGCCCCAGCCAACTCGGTGAGTTACACCATGAAGACTAATGGCTGTAGTTATTAAAATCTTATCATGTAGCTATTACTTAGTTTTCCAGACTACTTAATACATAATTAAAAAAAAACACATCAATAATTAATAGTTATTATATTTTCAGTTTCTTTGATAAAGCCTTATCAATAATTAATTTTCTAATTTTGTTTTTCTTTCATTCTTATTTCTTTTTCTTTTTATTGCAACTCTCAGATTATCATTCTACAATAGTGAGTCATGAAAGCAGATCCCCAAAATTAAACAATATTAATAATTAAATGTGAATGACTGCAACTGGTTGTCGCCATAGCTTAACTGACAAAGCAGCTGTCATATTGTAACAGTTTTTCTGAGATGAAATAGATGTGAGTTTCAATCTTGCTAGTATTTTATTCTTTTTTTCTTATCCACATTGCTTTCTGATAACTGTAGAATGATAGACAGTTTTGATAAAAAGCAATTGAAATTACAAATAAATAAATATTAATTCATATGATATTTATAATTAAAAAGGTCTCATCTAAGAAATAAAAAAATAACAAATGAAAGGAGTAAAGAAAATCTATTTTGTTGGATTTGATATTCAAAGTATTTCTTTTCAACTTGTACTGAGGAAATTTTATATTTGAAAATATAGTAAATAATTTTGACGGTATCAATAGTTGTATTAGTATTTGACTGTTATTGAACGTCTGCTAAACATCACTTATCCGGTTAATTTGCTTACAAAAACACTTCTCAGTAATGTATTGTGATTTGCTTATTAAGTGGAAATCAGAAATTAATTATCTGCAATGAAAATTTTGAAATTGTCTTGAAGAAAAAGAAAGACTTTCAAGTATTTGATAAGTAGTAAACTTTCCTTTAGGAATAAAAAAATTATTAACAGATAACCTGTAATAAAATTGTACCACTTGCTAAGATTGATTTTAATGGTATGTCAACTTGTCTGTTTATTTTATGCTTTTGATATTAGGGAATTGCAGACATTATATGTTTACATTTTTTACTCTTGGTTACCAGATATCAAGTATTCTTTTTAATATGATTAATTCTTAAACAGATCTACTCAATCCATAGTTGGTACCCTAACAGGCACTACCACTCTGTCATTACTCTTATACCCACTTTGACCAAAAAGGGGTACTCTACACTCCCCATAGCTCCAGAACTGGAGTCTCACCATCAAATGTAGTTTAATGTCATATCAAGGATGCCTTATAAGGTAAGGTCTTACTTTTCAGCAGGAGATACAGTTTGTGTATTTAAAGCCCCAGCAACTGGGCACACTTGCAAAAAGATTATTCATTATATCAATTTTCTTATATTCTGCTCATGTCTATTCAGAATTGTTTGTAGGTTGTTTGAAAATTAATTGTTAAGATATTGCTTTCGTATTGATTGATAACTTAAAGTCACCAATTTTGTCACTTTATTATTCAGTGTCCCAATATATTGCATAATTATAGTGTAGTGAACAAAGAGCTAATCATTTCAAATAAAGTTATAAATAGAAGATTTCTGTACTAGAACCAAACTTTGTAAAAAACTAAGACATAGTTTATACACTATAGTGAAAATGTTCTACAAGTTATTAGAATATTGATACATGTGATACTATAAGATTGCAGAGCAATGAAGAATAAAACGTGTATAAGCTTCACTAACAAAGCTTATATCTTGAGTGTATTAAAAATTACTTCAAGACCACAACTAATATACAGGTTTTTTTTTTCTTTTTTTTCCCCAAAGATACAACTGTCTTTTTGATAATTTGTATTTAAACTATTTCCACTTCTTTTAGTTCCTGAAAACAATCCAATCTATTTGTATTTATGTATATACAGTGTGTTTTCAAGGATACAAAGAAGTTAAAATAGTTTAAATACAAATTATTAAAATGTGAAAGCTCCCAGTATTTACTCCCCGTAGGTCACACGTGAGAAAAACAGTATACATAACAAAATTTCTTTCTTTAAAATCTCTCTTCAAACAGATAACAAAAGTATCTACTTTTACCTTTAAACTAATTATTCTGGCTATGATGCCATTTTTTTAAAACTATGTAATTTCATTAAAAGAAAAAAATCTAAAATTTATAAAAATATTGCCAGTTGTCTCCATTCAAAGCCAAGAATTGGAATAAAAATGAACAAAAATCATCAAGTTGTGTTTTTATATTCAGGATAATATATAAGTAGAAAATAAAATTTCAATCCTCAGAAGGATGATTTTAATTTATGCCTGGTTTCTGTATGTGCATGCAGTCTCAGTACTCTTAATACATTCCATTTTTTGGAACCAGTGCACATATTGATTGTTATATGTGATCACTAACAGTGATTTAGCTATATTACTTATTGTTTAATTTTGAGTAATGTGAAAGATGCGTTCAGGGTGTTGTAATTTTATTTTCTATTAGTGTATATTGTTTATTTTTTGTTGTTTAACAGATGAGTTGGGAATATTTTAAATTTAGATATTTTAGAAATAATTTTGAAATGGAAAAATATTAAAATGAAATGAATAAATTTATCAAATATAAGTACAATCAACAAAATAATCAGTTAACATTTATATGTTTGCTATTAAAACAGAAAAAGAACTGACCAGGTTGTAACTTTATTCATTTTATTTTTATTGTACCCCATAGCAAAAGATTTTAGCTTATGGGTACATATAATTTTTATTGCTCAATTCATTGCTATGTCTAATATAACCCTTAAAGAAACAGTAAATACGACAAATTGAACATATCTGTTCAAAATATTCCAGAGAACTATCAGAAAGTTTGGGATGGGTTTGGTTTTATAACATATCAACCATTGTTGGTTATTCAATGCAAAATTCTCTTTATGCATATATGTTTTGTAAACACATTTTGCAAATTACCTTCTTAAACAAGCCTGAGCTCTTTTTTGCACATAGTTAAACGGTTTCAAGTATTTTTATATAATCGTTAAAATTTAACATCAGTCATTTGTTTGCACACAGTTTGTTAAATTCAACCCATTGATAGGACCCTATCCGGTACTACCACTCCAGGTCTGAGTGGACCTAGGAGCAATGGCAATAAAGAGGTACTCCACATTCCCCAAATCTCCATCAAATGGCTTAAAGTTATATCCAGGACACTGGTTTTGTGGTGGGGTCTTACCCCTCTGTAGAGATGCAGTCAGTGTATTCTACAGCCCCAGCTGACTGGGCTTACAATCAGAAAGAATTAAATATAGATTCTTGATCCAGATGTAACTAAATGCATTATAGTCCTGATTCAACAAAGGTACTATCAGTATTCAAAAGTTTTCAATTGACCGGTTGATAAAAAAATTAGATGATTAATCCATCAAATACCTTCTAAAAGTATTCAAAAGAATTTTTTAAACTTCTTTTTATGGCATTTTAATCTGTCTAGGGTTATTTTATACCAAAAAGTTTGAGAATAATGTTCATGTACTTTAATACTGACATTAATTTAGTTGTTTCTTAAAAGATTTAGTACACAGTTAAATAATATCAAGAATTCATATCAAATATAAATAATTTGCACATAGTTGTATGATTTCAAGTATTTATTTCTATTTAATAATAATCATTCATCTGCACACAGGTATATGGTTTAAAGTGATAATAGTTCTAAGTAAATAATTATTGCTTCAAGTAAATATTCTTAAAACAAATAATCTGCATTTATATAGTATCAAATATTCCTATCAAATCAGAATAATTTTTAAACATCAATTTGACCTCTAGATGAAACCCTAACTGGTACTATCACTCTAGATACGAGTGGACATGAAAGTTAAGGCAATGAATGGGTACTCCATACTTCCTAAAATTGGAGCCTCATCATCAGATGCTGTATAGTGTCATACTCAAGACACCATTTTTTGGAGGGTTCTTATCACTCAGCAGATGATACTGTCAGCATATTCTAAGCTCCACTGGTTGGGGAGAAAAAAATTTTCTCTACTAATTAGCTTGGAGATTTTACAAAATGTATATACAGTTTAAGATTGGCACCAACATTACTTATATATAAAAAAAAATCCATCCAGTTTTGGAAATGTATGTATTCACTCAACCCTTCTGCACAAACAGGATAGGACACAAGGTCAATTTTTTAATGGAGTTTAACAGGTTTAAATTCTCCCTGACTGGTTGCAATACCATTCAGTCCTACTGTTTATCCAGGGATGGATAGAGAGTATTTAGATTCAAACCTTTCCCAAGAGTATTGCAAGTTCATGATCCCTCTGAAAGATTTAATTGATCATCAGAATAATAAAGATTCTCTTCCAAACCTGAAAGAGTAATTTCTATTTTTCCTTACTAAATAGAAAACTTCTGTAGTGTAATTTATAAAATGGCTTGGTAAGTTCCTTTGTCTTTGAGTCATGATGTAGCCTAAAATAAATAAAGCCAATCAATATCTGCATAATTTCACAAAGCACATTCTTCTGTTAGATACTAATATGACCATTTTAGAAAGAACTAGTCAATAAAGACCACATTGATATTGGAAAGCTGTGTGCATCGTATTGTACTAAACTATGTTTAGTAAATATCATAACTAAAACGAAAAAAATGTTGATATTTCAAGAACGGAACCTTCTGCTGTCAATATAGCAAGTACTTTTATTTGGTCTGCATCCCAAAAGACTTTTCATGATCTGATTTGATAATTCTAAGAGACCATTAAACAAGAGCAGAGAATTTGGCAAAAATGCACCAGCATAAATAGAATTATGACTTCTTATAATGTGTGAATATATCAAATGCATTTGGCTGTAAACTTCTGACTAATAACCTAATATTCTTTCACATCTTTAGAGTTTGGCAGAATATTAAAAATATCAAAGTTAAAAATCTGTGGGATTCAATACTCCAGTACAATTAGATATGCTTCTTAGTGGAGATGGTTGCATATTTCCCTATCAATAGGTGTTATTTGAGATCAGGTAAAAAACAAGAACCTGAAAGAAGGACAACTCTGACTTCAAAATCAGAATGACAAAATCTGGCTTTAGGCAGAAGGATGAACAAGTCCTCCTCATAAAAAACCCTCTTCCTACTTAAACTGCAGATATGGTTCTATGTTCTACAGGGAACCTACAAGAATCAATAAAACTGTACTGAGACCTATTAATTTAAGTGCAGATATTAGAAGAGGAAATAAAAATATACCAAAATTTATCTGATTATTTCAATTATCTTGAAGAGAAAAAACAACTTTGAAATCCCTCTTGACATTTTGAAAGCCTAACACCTGCTTATTGATAATTAATTTGACTGGAAAAATCAGATGTTTAATTTTTTTATACAAAGTCTTTTGAAATTCACTTTCCATGGATTCCCTGAAAAATGCTAAATCTAAACTATTGTAAATTAAATATTTATTTTACTGAAAACGTGATATTCCTCTTGCACATTTTTATTTTTCTGAGAATACAGAATATTGACAGTGACTAATTATTTCCAATGTTGATTTAATCAACTGTTGTTGCTTCCTCTTACAAACTGTGAAACTTAAATCGCCTTAATAGAATTTAATTATCACAGAAAACATCATCACATCATACTTTTATCACATGAAATCATTGATTCAATGATATGAAAAAGAATACATTAAATGTGTTGAATGAAGAAAATTACCACTTCATTCACAGTTCATTTCTGTCTTGGTAAATACAGCTCTTGTCACAATACTTTTATTATATCTGTAAGTGATTTTCTAAATCAAAATCCGTACAAATCTTTTAAATGCCATTCTATAATGTCTACAGGTTAATGAGAAAGTGTCATGATTATGACCCAAACTACATCCTGTAATAGATTCCAGTTCTGGAACTGTGAGCATGGTGGAGTCAATCCTTTGTTGCCATTGCTCCCAGGTTCACTGATCCTGAGTGTTAGTTCCAGATAGATATCTTTAACTCATAGATGGGAAACTATTTGAGATTATGTTCAAAATCATTTGGAACTCCATAAATACATAAGCACTTAGAACATCAATATTCCATCTAAGTATGCGGTATTCATCAGGTAAATATGGTTTTGAAATGTGTTAATACATTGGCTCTAAAAATAGATATTGCAACTAAGTATACTGTGTTTCACTTTGGTAAAATGATTTTGGATTTTATAAAAACTTCAGCTCCGACAGGATTGATTATATCACTACGTAAGATTTGCTTACATGTTTAAAAATATTTTGGACTTTATTAAGAGTACCATTTATTATTATCCTACCTGAGTACGTTAAAAAAATGGGCAAAGGGAAGAAAGACCAATCAAAAGCAAGAAAACTATAGATTTATTAATGAATAAGTCTGACTATCACGTCAATAAAAAAAACTTAAGTGTCCTGAAGTTAAGGAAGATCTCAAATTTTATCAAAATTCAGATGTACACTTAATATACCTGTTGTAGATTATGTTCAACAATCTCATTTTTCACTGAGTTTGATGTTTAAAGAGTACCCTACTATTCTGGCATTGTAGTACACGAAAGAGAGCAGATCAAATATCAGCACTTAAACTTGTCTTATTCGTATTTGCAATTAATAACTCTTACTGGAGGAAAACATATACAATTAATGATAAAGTTTAGATGCTTGGACAGTATTCAAAACAATACCATAAGTCTGGATATAAATAGATTTTATAGTCACCACATGTTTTTCCATTTAATTACTTTCTTTTAATGACTGATGATTCATAATTTTCCTAATTTATAAATATTATGAGTTTTTACAGAAGACTATTTTTTCCTTCTAATATCAATGAGAAATTGTATAAAATCACTTGACAAAATTGGTAAAAAAGCCTGGTTCCATATCGGGCTGTTTTCAATGAATTATTTATTAACGTTTTTCATTAAGCTAAAATTAAAGTTATTTACCTTTCAAATTCCTAAAAATATTTAGCATTCACCATTTAGAACTAATTAACATGCTTCCTTTCAAATTCTATTCAATTTGTTTTGTTTTTATTTTTTCTCATGTACAGATTATTAGACTATAGATTTTAGGGCCACCAGGCAAGCTCTTAAACTACTTAGTAATCTCCTTCAACATTCTTAATGCCTAACTAGCAGTTTCATATTTATGATAAGTTTGATGAGAAAATCATGCTTTGATTTTATATGCAATAAATCTTTCAAAATGCACCTCTTACACAATGTCATGGAAATACACAATGAAGTAGCATGAATTGTCTACTTAGTTCCATTCATTTCACTTTTAATTAGGTTTTGTTTTTTGTATTAAGTCATTTAACAAAGATATATTTTTCTTAAAACTGGCAAATATATATTTCAGAATATCTCTTGTGTAAAGTGATCCTATTCTGGATTTTTAAAAACTATTTCAAACTTACTAAGCAACAATACGGAATAGATTCTACATATTTTTGATAAAAATGATAAAAGATTTTCTTCTAACATCAGATTTTTAAAAAAGCTTTATCATTTGTATTTTGAATATTTTTGGCAAACTTAAATTTTTATCTATTTGTTTTTTCTTCTTTTGAAAAATTTTTAAAAATGTACACTTATTGATTCTCTTTAATCTGTAAATATTTCTTTCATATCAAATATTTCTATTGCGAAACAGTATTCTATAATCATATTTTTTCCCTTGTCAGAGTTCTCATTTATGAAATTCTCATTACAAAATCTGCACTGAGCTGTAACTACCTTGGTTTCATGTTATATCTCTTTTAGGTATCTGTCTAAACATAGATGTCCTTCCTTCTCTATTTTCTGCCCCATCTGTGAAGGCCATCATATCTGGCATACACAACCTGTGGCCTATATCTTACTGTTACTCAAAATAACTGCCCAGATTAGGATGTGAAGTTTAGCACTTGACTTTGGTTTCAGAGACGATAAACATTAATCCATACATGGAAACAGCCAAGAACAATGGACATTTTCCATTTTGTCATCTCTTGCAGATAAAGTATAGATTTCTAATTTGTACTCATGGGAGGAATTAATTCTTTCATCTGTATCAACATGCTAACATTAGTAATTAAAGTAGAAGTTCATGAGTGAACATGAAAATTTCCAGTTTTTCTGAACTTATGCATATAAATTTAGGCACACAATCAACAATGGAAAAAATACAAAGAAAAGGACTTTTAGTGTTTGGGACTTTATACAATTATAATAGATGTCTGTTTCCATGTAAATAATGACTGGGCTTGTTTTATTCTTTTTTCAAGATTTAAAAGGTGATAAGAGACAGTTTTAAACTTAGCAGTCGATGATAAATGGTTTTATATTCATTAATGAAAGCAAAAACTTATTTCTTTATATTCATATTTTAGTGAGCTAATATTTTAGAATCATAGATTGTTTTTTTAATAGTGTATTTGTGTTTCAAAGGTGACAAATTTTGTTTCAATAATGGCAAAGAAATGATTAACAAATGATGCTTTGATATTTTGATTGATTTATAAGCATATCACCTTGCCTAGGGTTATTCTATGCTAAAAGTTTGGGAATCATATTCATTGTACCTTCACATGCTTACATTTTTTGTGTAGTTTCTTAATTTTTTTTTTTTTTTTGTACATTTTCTCCAGAACTAGTCTCACCATTAGATGCAGTTTAGTCTTACACCCAAGATACCCATTTTTTGGAGAGGAAATACTCCTCTCCAAGGAAGACAGCTTTTCTAAGCCCAAAAACAGTGTTTTAAAATTTTTATGGTTTGTTTGTAAAGATAAGTAAATTGGACTGCAAACAAAAACAAGGATTATTTACCCATTCAAATAGGATTGTTCTTACAAAAAATTTTATTGCTTATCATTATTACTAAAAATTTCTGCATTTACAGGATCAAATAATGATCTTGGTATTTAATATTTATTCAAAGATGTCTTCAGTTAGTCATTGCCAGATTTCTCCATTTTGGAATCATTACTAGCTTTTATTCAATTCATAAAAGAAGCAGATCAACTTTATCATTACAAGATAACCTGGCTCATCTAAAGCGTGACAGTGATTCACTTCTAACCTCAGTTTCATTCCAAATGCCTACAAAGGTGATAGCTACAGATTGTCAATGTTCTTGACTCATTTGTAACCTCCCTTGACCAAAGTGAAATAAAACCTTTTCAGCAAACTTCTCCCTATTTCAATTTGCATCCATTCACAAGAAACTAAGAAAACTGCTGAGACTATATCATTCAGTAATATGTCTGAATATAGGTTCTGCCTTTGAACAAAGTTCCTCTTATTCAATACTAAAAGCCTTCATTTATGCACTTAAACTGGAGGTGGCTACCTGCCATTTGAACAGGCTTAACAAAAAGATTAGTCTTTGAAATTCTGATATGCGTATAAACTGACTTTCTTGAATAGACAAGTTTCTTCATTTTGAGTCTGGCTTACTGCCCTAAAGATCCTTTTTTTATTTTTTCATAGTCTATTCACTTTTTGACCCTTTAAAGATAATTTTATGCCTTCTGTTCTTTTATTTGCCCAGATATTTTTTTCTGTCAGTTTGCTCCTTTTTATACCAATTTTTTTGGCAAATTCATCTGTTTTTTTTAAATGACATTTTTTTTTATCTTGTTTCTGCCTTTACATATCTACACCAGCTGGACAAGTCTTTAGAAAATTGCTACCTAATCTACATGTCTATGGAGTTAAATTCCACAACTACAAAACTAACTGGATTAGAACAAGTATTTAAATAAAAGTATGCATATTTATAAGCAGACAGCCATTATATAATAGTTCTTGTTGTGAGAAGAGGACTTGGCTAACAGAGTTCAAATCCTAAATGAAGCTGTTTGCATTTCACATAACACTAATACCCTTGAGAAAGGCATGAATCCAACTATTCTTCTTCTAGTTATGGGTAACTAGAAGGGCAGCCTAGGCTCTTTAACTTTGAAAAGGCGCCCAGTCCAAGAGAAGGAATACTGAATTTAAATCAGTTGTAGCCTTGGAGAGGGATTCCTTTTGCCAGGTTATCTTGCCCAAGACATGTTGAGAAAGTGACTCCATTGACAGATAACAAGGAAAATTTTTAAAAATTGGAAACTGCTTTTAGAAAATAAATTCTATCAATCAAATTTTGATGCTGTTTTAGTATATCAACTGAGGAGTTTCAAATATGTCATATACATTGCTTGCTTTCTTTCTTTGAATGCAAAATATTATGCATCAACTAGAGATTATTATTAAAATGTTTATATTTCCTTCTTCAAACTATTTTGGATCTTAGTGAAATCATTTTTTCATTTGAACTAATGTTATCTTATTTTTGAATGTATCTATCTGGGTATTGTAGATTTTATATAATACAATCAAAATAAGGATTTCAAATTACCAAGCAAATGAGAAACCTTGCTTATTAGGTTCTATTATGCTACTTTCAAAATATAGTTTACTCAAATATTATTGCATACATTAGAGTGATTGGTTGTAGGAAAGATATTTAGTTGACTGCCTACTTACCTAAGACCAATATTATCATTAGTTCATCCATGATATACTAACACTGAATAAATACACACAGAGAAACATCTAATATATACCTTATACACATACAAATAGTATTGGAAAGAATACACAAAATTGTTATGTGAACCCCACAGGTCACCAAATAGACATAATCCTTCTCTAAGGAAGATAATTATTGTTTCCTAATACTTATGCCTAGATTTTTTTTTGTGGAAAATGCTTTATTTTAATGAAAATCATTGTTGTGATAGTCCCAATGCACATGAGATGTGCTAGTAGTCCAGTTATTAATAATATAATCAACCTCATCTATTTGAAAGAAGGCATCTTCATTTCCAAGAAATTCTATAAGAAGACAATTCACATTTTATCTTTCTTACTGAATGTGAAGGAAAAGTCTAGGAAAAGCTAGGCAATCAATCACAGAATCTTATGGTAAGAATGAAGTTGGTGTAAGCATTTTTTTGAGACACAAAGGAGAAAACCAGGGATTAATTGTTTAAGAAACTCTAGTATAAAGTTGCTGAATACAATTCTTTTTGACTTGTAAATAACGAATATAATGTTTTCATAGCTGAAAAACAAAGGTATATTTTATACAGTATTTTAAAGATGAAATATATGTTTACCCCATAATAGTTGTTACATTTGGGGAATATGATTTATATGCAAATATAATGACTATGTTAGATATTTGATTTTGACAGGCCGCATACAATTACAGAGATATCAAAACAGGATAAGCACTTGTGTCCTCATGTAAACAAAAGATGGTGGAAATAGCACATGAAATGTGTGAGTAGGTATCTGAAAAATTATAGAATGATGGAAGATTTTAAGCCCTGGGAGAGAGAAGAAGGGAGCTAGCAGAAAAGTGACTAGACATCACAACACTCTGGGCTCTGGCATGTACTTGATAGCCCTAGGTTGAGAGATAGAGAAAGGTCTGAAATGTATGAGACTCACAAAAGTCAAAAACAGGTATGGTCCCAGAAAAAAGTAAGGGTTGCCTTACAAAGGCCTCATTGTTGAAAAAAAAAGGAAGAAGCTAAGATGATTAAATTCCTCAACTTAATACAGAGAAATATGAAGAAAAGTCAAAAATGGGCATGATATCAGAAAGAGTAAAAAAGGAAACCTTGTGAAGGCCCTGTAGTTTAGAAATACATAGAGGCTGAGATGATTAAATTTTTTGAGTTGGCCCTGTACCAGTCTCATGAAAGTGGAATGAAAAAGAAACGTTCTCTAAAGATTCTCTCTCTCTCTCTCTCTCTGTATATCTTAGTGGTCCTGACACTCTTGTCACACAACTATATTCACTATTTTGTAAAAAAAGCAACGATTATATTTTTATACATTAAGTGTTGTTGTCTTTTCTTCTCTCAGTATTCAATAATTACTAGAAATTGGTAGTATGAATTAATCTGTGTCTACTGTAGATTTTATGCTCTTCAGTTATTAACTTTATAAGAAATAAAAAGTAACCATATGCTGCACATTTTACTAGTCTGTCATTATCTTGATTTAATTAGCCAATCTTTAAATAACCATTCATTTTCTCTTTTCAACATTCACTATTCATTCTTTGTCAAAAATTGAGAAATATTTTAGATAAAGTAATCTTTATATCCAATACCTTTAAATTCTTTGCATTTCATTTCGTCATCAAAACCTTCCACTCTCTTCCTTCAAGGTGAAATTCTTTATCCAGATAAGTCATTATTTCTTATACATTAAGTTTAGATGATGAAGTCAGAGGGTAAATTGAAAAACAAAAGGTAACCTCAACCACGGAGAATCATTAAGAAAGAAAGCCATTTTCCTGCAGACATCACGTTCACCATGAAGCTTTATTGGTGCTCAAAGGCTAATTGTTAAAACCTTAGAACTTTTTTGCTCAGCCTACAGTAATGTTGCCATAGAAGTTAATGTAATCAAATCTGTGTCTTTGATGACTTTTCTAACAACTAAATACCTTTTGGAAAGTTTCTTTCACTGATAACTGATCACTCAAATTGTATCTGATACTTTTTCCAGTTACATCTTAGTCTGATTGAGTACTTCGAGTAATACAATGATTTGTGAGGTTGGCTCGTAGGCTATAGTAAGCGAATTTGATTGTGTACTCCATAATTATGGCCTTGTGCCCAAGTATACTAAGCTGGGTAAATAATATACTCGTCTTCAACCTTAACTCTTCCCTTTGTAACTGGGGATTATCATAGTCAGCTCAAAATAGGTAGGTTTAGTTTCGTTAGATTTGTTGTATTTTAGGGCATATCAATTCTTGTGGGTTATTTAATGCCAGATCTTGTTTGTATATGTATAATTTGTAACTGATTAGTTAGTAGGTAACATTATTTTCAAACAGTCTGAGGTCATTGGTTCACACAGAGTTAAATGGTTTTAAGTATTGCTATTTAACACTGATAATTCTATTTTTTATTAATTATAATCCCTAGCAAAAAATTTCAAGAATTGCTATCTAAGATTGATAATTCTGTTTAACTTTATTCATTCATTTGCACACAGTTAAATTATTTCAAGTATAGTAAATGGTTCAATAGTTCTATTTGATGAATTGATGGAACCTTAACAGGTACTACTGCTCCAGGTCAGAGTGGACCTGGGAGTAATGGCAATGAAGGGATACTCCATATTCCCCAAAGCTTCATTATTAGATGCAGTTTAGTATCATATCCAGGATACTCATTGGGGAAGTCTTACTCTTCTGCAGAGATGAAGACAGTGTATTCTACAACCCCAACTGACAGGGCTATTGCTAGAGTTAGTCATTGATGCCAAAAGAATCCTATAAAGGGAAATGCTGGTATGACTGACAGGGCTGAGGTATTACTAGAGTTAGTCATTGATGCCAAAGGAATTCTATAAAGGGAAATGCTGGTATTGGAACTAGTTTTGGCACTACCAAATATATATCTGCGAGTGGTCATCATATTAAACTTAACCTAGTGTCAAACTGGACTAATAATTGTTAAGTCAGGTTACATCATCTTTCTAATACAAGAATCCTTTTTTTATTATGTGTGTGACTTTACTGTAGCCTTTGCTAGTTTTTTATATATTTTTCTGAATTCAATTAATGATTGCAACAAACACTGAATAATGATGATAAAATCATCAAAATCCCCAAAAATACAATTATCATTTCCAGGGTATTATGAAATTTCACCACATTTCTAAAGTTATTATTGTTATTAAATGTATTGCTTTTCTTACAATTATCATAGGGAATAATCTTCATGGTGCATTCAAGAAATAAATCATGAAAGGACAGAAGGCATAAGTGTATAAAAAAACTATTCAGCAGATGCAAAACTTTTCAGCATTTATTTTGAAAAAAATTATCTCATAAATTCTATTGACTATACAATCATTAAAGTTATTTCTATGAGATGTGATGAATTTATATTTCAGGTAAATTATTATAGAAGTGTTTTCAGTGAAATGGTTATTGTCATAGGAATGGACACAGTGACCAGAGTTCAAATCCTAGATAAGGCTGTTTTCATTTCATAAGTGCTAATATACTTGGGAAAGGTATTAATCCAAGTATTCTTTCTTCCAGCTATGTATAAATAGTGAGCTAGACTGTTCTCTTTAAAATTGTTATGGTATCCAGTCAAGGAGAAGGAAAATTCAATCTGAATCTTTTAAATTCTGCTTAAAAGGTCATATTGTGTTGCATTCAGCTCATGTGGAAGGGGTGGATAAATAAATATAGTTCACCAAAATTATATATTCTATCATAAAAAAACAAAAAATTTAAGGTTAATTGGCTACCTAACATTGGTCTGGAAAATGTTATGTAATAGAAATTTACATTAAAGCTCTATTATCATTTGTTGTTTTCCATTTTCATGTGGCAAGTTAAATGAATTGACTACTTCACCTCTATTTCTATCTGCTAATTTCTATGTTTGCATAGCAGCTTTCCTTAAATCATTTTTCCAATTCACCCATAAGTTGATGATTGCTACCCTTACCGCTTGAGCTATAAGAACCAGTGATACAGAAAATTAAATCTGACTATATAAGCGTCTTTCTTATTGTCCTATAATTTTTCAACATCGCTACATCTGTTGTTGTTTTGTTTACATACATTAATTGTATTCATAATCATTTATCAAGCTTAGTATGGCATGAAGTATAAGACTATGAGAATCATATTCCTTGATATGTCAAATTCAAAATCTGTTTTAAAACTTTACAATTCATATTTACCCAACCCCTCCGCTCATGCAGGATATGACACAAGGTCAATTTTTAAGCAAAGTTTAACAGGTTTGAATTCAGAGTTTTCCTTCTCCTAGACTAGTTGCCCCACCAAGGCTGAAGAACCCAGTCTGCCCTACTATTTACCCATAGCTGGAGGGAGAATTATTGGATTCATACCTTTCCCACAGGTATTAGTGCTATGTGAAATGCAATCGGTCTCGTCCAGGATTTGAACTCGTGTCACCGTGTCCATTTCCTACGACGATAACCATTACCCCATGAGCACCTCAAAAACTTTACAATTAATTACCAAAACATGCTTGAACCAACAGCATTTTTACCATGAGCATGTGTCATTCTTTAGAATATGCTCTATGCTCTGCAGAGGGCTAAGACCCACAAAAAAAAAAAGGTAGTCTGTGTATGACACTAAAGTTCATCTGATGGTGGGGCTTCAGTCCTGAAGATCAGAGGAGTGTGGAGTACCACTTCCTTATAATTACTCTCTGGTTCACTCAAACCTGGAATGGTAGTACTAACTGAAATCCCATCTTTGGGTCATATTAATCCATTTAAAAACTTATTTGCATTCAATAGGATTATGTACAGAAAAACAAAAACAAAAAAACTCTTTAGAAACAACTACACAAAATATCTAAATGTGAACATATAATGGACACAATTCCCTAACCACTAGGCATAAAATAACTCTAGACAGGTTAATGTGCTATTAAAAATCAATCAATTATACATCAAGTGAAAGCTGTGTTGAATTTGCATTTTGTATTCACTCACTATTTCCTCTAAAATAGAATTATTGTTTTCATGTAATGAATTCTTCATGAGTTTGAGTTTTGTTTAACAGCATAACCTCTGTGGGTTATTTAATGCCAGAAGGGTTAGATTGCTTTTGTCTTTTGTTTCTCTTTTAGTGTTTAAGGTATGAATTTTTGTTATATGTTTTATAATATTCAGTTAGATTTTGATGAAGAAGTTGCTTTCTTTTAGAAACCTCCAGATTTTCTCTGGTTTGGTATCTTTGAAGATGTCTTTTAGTTGCTTGTCTGGTATTATTTTGGGTGATTTGTCTAAACCTGTCACAGATTATGTGTGAATTCTTAAAGAGTATATGCCCACAAACAATAAAGATCTGATTGGTTTGGTTTTATGGTATATCAAACATTGTAGGTTATTTAATGCCAAATCCATTTTTATATAAATAGTTCTATTTCAAACGATTCACTTTAGCATAAGTACACAGTTTAGTTCTACTTGACCCATAGGTGCAACCACTCTGGGTCAGAATGGACCTGGGAGCAATGAAAGTAAAGTGGTACACTGAATTCCCCAAAGTTCCAGCATTACTGGAGCCTTACCATCAGATTGTATAGTGTCATATCCTGGTCACTTGTTGGGGGAGTCTTACCCCTTTGCAAAGGTGCAGTTGGTGTACTCTGAAGCCCCAGCCAACTGGGCCAAATAAAATTCTGAGTTAGCTTGAAAAGCACTTCTAAAATTTTCCTGACATTTGTGCAAAATCTCTTGCTGGCATTAATTTGCTGTTGGCTTTGACCCAAGTAGGCATTGTCCAGCAAAGGCAGACTTTGGCTGGGCCATCTTCAGATGGGCGAGCTGCATTATTGTCACCTTTGTATGGCAGTGGACCTTGCTGTCCAGTTTAAGCTATAATCAGGCATACGTGCCTGAATCCAGATTTGGGTCCATGTCGAGCTAGGCTCATCAGACCCACATGGCTGTAAGTGGACCGATGACCAGCAGGGCTTATGCCTAATCTTCCCCTCCCCTAATCTCCACTATAATCTGACCTTCAGGTCATTTGACCTCGTGTCAAGTCCTGTCTGGTGGGAGTCAGAGACAAATATACCCTGCTGGCTACAGATCATTGTTAAAAAAGGGGTGAAATTTGGATAAATATAATGATTTATATAAGATTTTCCAACTCAGTCTTGAGGAACTAAAAATCTTATAATCAAGCCAACAGCATTTAATGATATTACTGAGGAAAGTGCTGGATAAGACATGTCATTTGATCAGATGTTAAAACTCATAAAATTAATTTGTCTACATAATTATCAGGATAGAGAGAATATTTCCTAAGACTTAGACATCATATGAATAACTGAAATGAGTCATGTGACTGAATTTTTGGAACTGGTGGAAATAGTCTAAAAAGACCCAGAGTGATCATATTAAAAAATCTCTGGTATAAAGATGCAGAAAATAACATTTTATTTATGTCATATTTAATTTTATGATCATTCTAATGATTTTGGTTTGGTTTGTTCGTTTAATGGCATATCAACCTTTATGCATTATTTAATGCCAAAGCCATCCTTGTAGAAGAACAATAGTGGCATTATTTAACCCAAAGCCAAGGGAACAAGGGAGTTCATACCTTTCACAGGGCCTTAATAAGAAAGGAAATTGTATAAAGCAACTGGAATTCAAACTGGCTAACTAAGATTTGTAGTCTAGCATGTTAAACACAGCAAGTTCAGTTGGACGTTTGCTCTGTTCTATTATAAAAAGGAGACTTACATCAAAATGGCAATTCGAAATCATTCCTTTCAAAATGACTTTGCTCATGAAAAAGTTTACCTTTGATTCTGATGAGTGATGGTGCGATATGTGCACAAACAGGTTTAATAGGGAAAACTGTTAGATATAGAATGCAAAAATGAACTTAGAATTTATTAATAATCATAAAAAGAATACATTGGTCACATTGCCTTTATGCATGAGTTCAGAATTTTGGGGGAGATTTAGTGCAAAGGAAAAGGTATAAGGAATCCCTGAAAGCCAACCTAAAATGTTCAGACTTACACCCTAGGAGTCTTGAAAATACTACCATATAGTGTATATTATCTCTGGTGGTAGTATCCAACTTTGAAGCTGACCACTGTCAGTATCTCCCTGCTACTCACAACTGGCATCATAGAACGGTATCTGCTCATGTCCTAACTGGCAGTGTCCTTTGTTTCATTTGCAACCATATGTGGATATAGGACTAATCTTTGATGCTGTAAATTCACCCACTGTGATAGATGCACTGCATTGTCTTCCTCAGCTCTTCATACACATCTATGATGATAATTACTAAGATTCATTTTTTTTTTTCAGATGTATTTTTCTTTCTTTTAAGTGAAAATATATTTTACTTATGATTTCTACACAATTTTTCCTGGCAATGAAGAACATTGAATCTAAAGTTTCTTGAATACTCAGAATTTAAGAGACCATTGTTGTGACCATTGTTCCCAGCTCTCTAACAGCTCTCCCTGTCAGTTTGATAATTGATTTGGCATCTCCTTTTACTGACGATATGTGTGTTCCCTAATGACTGTAATCAAAAGAAAAATAATGTTCAGAATAGGGTACTTCAGGAACATATATTATTACTAGATATTGTTTTCTTTTTTAAAAATTGATCCCTATTAAAATGTCATGATAAGTGTTCTTGTCTTTACTTATTTTTACTGGGTTCAATCTCCATTAACAGTCCAGTTGGCTGATGCTGTAGAATATACTGATTGTATCTCTGCTGAAGGGTAAGTTTCTGCCATGAGTGTCCTGGATATGATAAGGCTTCAGCCCAAGAGCTTTGGGGAATAGTGAATACCCCTTCATTGCCCCGAAGGTCAACTCAAACCTAGAGTGGAAATACCTATTAGGGCCTCATCTCTGGGCCAAATAGAACTGTTGATTAATAGTAAATTGAATTATTAGAATTAACAATACTTGAAACCATTTAACTGAGTTCAAACAAATGATCTTTGGATCATTTTAAAAATGTTACCATTAAACTATTCACTTTAAATCATCTTATCAAGATTTGGCATTTAATAACCATCAGAGGGTCCTATGCTATTAAACAACTAGTTAATAATTCTATCAGAAAAATGACAATAACTGAATGTTTTTAACTTGATAAAGGCAAACCAAAATGATATTCATAGTTTGATAAAAATTCTAATTTTGATATGTTTGGTGAAGATTTAATTGAAGAATTTGTTAATTTTTGCCTTGAGTTTGATTGTTGTATAAAGTTCACGTTAACAACAAATAAAACAATTTTTTTTAGAGAAAGCCAAATAATAGTTTAACCAAGTTCAAAAGATTGCTGCTATTCAATTCAGGGAAGTTTTTGAGTTTTTCTTAAGTCAACATTATATGTTTTCTATCAAATCAAAGGGGTTAGTAAGAGTCACAAAGGTTTTTTTAATATCAACCATCAAACATCATTGTTCAAGATTTTTTATCTTATCTAAAATTTTGTAAATCATCAAATTTTCTTTAAACATAATTCACTCCACTTTTCAGTAAAGTTAAAGTTAAGTTCCTTAATTTTATGAGTTGTGAGTGTACTTGTTTTTAGGTTAAAATCTTTTTTTTACAGCTTCTGTTTACTATTCCATTTACTTAACCAATATTCAGTTCCTAATGCTTTCACTAATAAGTTAGATGGAATTTGAGTAGCACTAATCTATTTTCAAAAATCTTCATGTTGTTAGCCTTTTACAGATAAAGTCCATCTTTAAACCTTTCATGAACATGATTTTTCCAGAAGTTTTATAAATGCAAAATTATGCAGTCTTAAGTGTTAAAATGAAAATCAAATTTGATTGAGACACTAGTGTCCCAGTGAGAGTTAAAGGGTTGAGAAAAAATGATCACTCCAATTTTCAACTGAATCAAACCTATATTCCATAATTTTAGGAATAGTGAGAAGAGAATTTTTAGAGATTTTTTTGTTCATAAACTATTCATTTTTATCTTCTTGGGAACAATAAATGCTTTGTACTGCACCTCCTGAACTTTGATTTTGATTCTGCACCTACTAATCCTAATCTGAAATGTAGATATTTTGATAAATTCTTATTTCAAAGACATATTCTGAACTGAAAATTTGATGCTTTCTCTGAACATCTGAACAATATTGTCAAAAACATAGATTAGGGATTTTAAACTGTCATAGGATATCTATTGTTAACTCAGAGAATTGCCAAGGCTGAAGAAAGAGAGAAAAAAAAAGCAAGGAAAAGAGAAACAAAGGAATATTTCTTGAACCAGTTTTGAGATTGCATCTTAGGAATGCTTCACTTGATCCACGTGTCAAAGATTATTCAGGATCAATGATGTTGTAGAATGTAGTAAAAAGAGCAGCTCAGTCTTTTCTTCTTTGGATTCATACAACTGAGTTAAGTTGACAGATTTCTGTGATGATCCTTATTAAAGGAGGAAAACAGATGAATATAAATGCTGTTCAGAAATAAGATGCTTTCAATAAAGTGATTTTAAATAAAGGTCATGCTTAATTTCTCAAAAGAATTATTAGTGCATTAAATGTAAAGATGATAAAAAAAATGGTGTTATCACAAATATCTCCATAATCACTGGCATAGTGAGAATATTTCCTGAGACTCTTTGAAAAAAAAAAAAAAAAAAAAAAAAAAAAGGAGAATTAGACATCACAGGATTGATTGATATCAATAGCATATCAACTCATTCAGGCTTATTTCATGTATAGAGGTTAGGGAATTACATACATTGTATGGTTATATTTACCTTTTTTGTGAAGTTTTTAAAGTTTTTCGTACAGTTATGATATCAGTAATTCCTGTCTAATATAAATGATTTGCAAACAGACCCAAACAGGCATTACCTCTCCAGGTCAGAGTGGACCAGAGAATAATGTCAATGAAGGAGTACTCAGCACTCACTCAAGCATAACCACCACATGCAGTTTAGTGTCTTATTCAAGACACTTTTTTTTTGTGCGTGTGTAAGGGTGTCTTACCCTTCTACTAGGCATACAGTCAGCATGTTGTAAGTGTTATACAGCAAAATTTAAATCTCTCCCAATTAACAATTTCACTCAACAAACATACACGTGGCTGGAGAAGGGTAGCATTTAACTGGATGTTAACCAGACGGCTGCCACCAAGACAATGAATAAAATGTGTCTTTGTGCAAGAGGCTCTGCAAAGAACTTCCGGGTGAGAATGCAAAAAATTAATTCACATTAACAAAATACCCTTTTTCAGCCAATCATAAATCTTCCCCCTTAAAAAAAACCTCCCTGAACCTACTTGATCCAAATGGTAACTATTTAAGCAGCAAAAATATTCAAAGGCAGCAGACTATCCTACCAAGGGACGAAGGGAAGAAAACATTCTGCCATAAGAACTCATCTTGAACTCAGACAGGTTTATGACGTACCACTCGCTGTGAACAACTGCTGACTTAGCTACAATGCTGTCCTGTCCAGCCCTGTCCATGAATGCTACCACCTACCAAGATCATCTGATACCCTTACCACCCTTATACCACCATACTCACCAAATGAGTTCCTTAACTTATAACATACATGACC
Source organism: Sepioteuthis lessoniana (assembly GCA_963585895.1). Lineage (NCBI taxonomy): Eukaryota > Metazoa > Mollusca > Cephalopoda > Myopsida > Loliginidae > Sepioteuthis > Sepioteuthis lessoniana. Next base: position 40,469,196 of record OY757904.1, on the reverse strand, counting down.
ATCCACGAACTCTGGCTTCACACACACATCATGATTTACTCCTTCACTTGATATTCGTATGCTACCAATTTGTACAGTTTGATTCTTTGTTGTATTGCCTTGTTTTTTCTTTGTTTTGTTTAATATATTTGTTTAAAAACTTTCAACCTGTGTTTGTCTTTTCCTTGCTACCATATGCTAAATATATCATAAACCCTGCTAACTGGGTAAACTTCATGTTTAAGCCTGTCAAAATTATATAATCAATCACAAAAGTTTATGGAAAGTATGCAGTTGGTTTTCTCAAAGGGAGATAATTATTATATCCTAAAGGCTAAGAGTCTATTTACATCATTTATACTAATGATCTCTTTGCCCCATAACCTATATTGACAACTTAATCAGTTCTTCATTTATGTCCTTGACAAAATTTTAGAAGGTAAATAGAGTTTTAAAAATGATGATGATGATAAAACTGAGGTTTGCTGTGAGTAAAATCAGAGAATGTTGAATGAAACTTCCATAAAACAAGAGCAAAATATTGCAAACAATTTTTTTTTAAAAATCATTTTTTATGCTCATTTACATTTGAGAAGCTTTTCACAAAAAAGTTGTATAAAACTATTCAAAAAAATAATGGCGGCTTGTCTAAATATCTTTATACAACTAAGTGTGATGGAAAGGATTGGAGCAAATTTGTTTGAGAAGGAGAAAAATATTTTTGACGCAATGTAAAATGGCAGAAAATAAATCTTGAACATATCAGAGAATGAAGTGTAGCATAAATTTTGCTGAAGTCAAAGGATTTTGAAGAAAACTGTTTTGTTTTTAGGTGAATTACTTTAAAAATTATTTCACACTGGTTCTTCTGAATAATCTTGTATAAATTGATGTATTAACTTCATAAAAAGTGTTTAGCATCATATTTTGCATAATATTAGGGCCATCTTAGAAGTGTCTTTTAAGTTTCCTTAGCTCTTGTGGCTTATATATGCATAATTCTTCAAGTTTTTTTTTTATGGAAAGTGATAATTTTGCTTTATTTGATTAAAATCATGACTGTGACTGTAATTGTGTCAACAAACTAGGCATAAACTCAAACTCCTCAGTTTGAATGAGTTCTTTACAAAGAAGACCATTTACACTATTCATATTGAATCTGAAGGAAAAGTCCTGTGGAAGCTAGGCAATCAATCACAGCTCTTGTTCAAGGTCTCATATCCACCAGCAAACACCTAATGACTTTTTTATACATTGTCAGGTAGTATATCCTTTCCATAAAAAGTTTTTGGTATATACAATAAAAACTGCTTTTATTTTCTGGGTAATTTTGCTAATAGTCAAGCACTGATAATATATTTGACATAAAAAATGCTAACAGATTTCTGGCCAAAAAAAGAAAAAAAAAAAAATTTTTAATCAAATTACAGCACAAATGTTTCACTGATTTTAAAAGATTCAGATCAGAATTATTTTCAGATATTCATTTATCATTCTTTTCTTTTTTTGAGTTAAATAATTTCAAATTAAAATGAGTTCAGATATAATTTGAAATCATTCATTAAATCATTGAATTCAATATATGCATATGTGGAATAAACTTCTTCATTGTATATTAATGTTTTTAAGAAATAGTATATATTATTCAAGAATTTCTGTATTCTGTAATATTTTAGCAAAAAGTCTTAACATTTTTCATGTTGGGTCCAGGACATTTGGCAAAGTTATCTCCCTTGAACAACTAAGATTCTGTATCTCCTACCTTGAATCCACATCCATGTTAATATATCTTTTTGGGAACTGTCTGTGGATTGAGAAGACATTCATGAAGCCATGCCAGCTATTCTCACTAATTGAGAATTCTTCTGCCTTCAAGATAATTTATAACTGATCATTGTGCAGCATTGTTAAAATAAACTATGAGGGCATTTTGGCATCAACACCAAATTTAGAATTAGAAACATCAAGAATTGTATTATTATTATTAGATGGATGTAGCATTGCCAAACGTTATCAGTTTTTTTTCACTCATATTTGTTTAATCTTAATTTCAGTTGCTTTTCATTGCAGCTGTCCAGATTGTCATTCTACAACTATTAGTAAAGACACTGGATTTGAATTGAAGACTAAATCTTTGGAAATTGATGATAGCTGCTCTCATTGCATGAGCTATGAGAGCCAGAGGTACAGAAAATCAGATGCTACTCTATAAACTTCTTCCTTATTTTCCATGATATTTAGCACCCTAAATCTGTTGTTTTGTATGGAGGCATACGTAGCATCATAGGAAATAGAATTGGTGACCCAAGTTCAAATCCTGGCTGAGGTTGTTTGTGTTTCACTTCTTCCTAATACCCTTGGGAAAGGCATGAATCCAATTATTCTACCACCAGCTGTGTTCTTTTGTCCTGCTAAGGCAACCAGTTTAAGAGAAGGAAAACTGAATTGAAATCAGCTTTACTCTGCTTAAAAATTGACCTTGTGTCACTTTCTGCTTGTGGCAGAGGGTTGGCTAAATGCATACTTTAGTTGCATTATTGATTGATTACTAAACTTAGTATAACATGAGGCCTGAAGTATAAGATGCTGTCAGAAACAAATTCATTATCATGGCCTGATAGGCTACCTTGTTAAACTTTATATCAAATGAGAAGCTTATAGCAGTTATAATTCTATTTTGAATTTTATTAGAGAAAGTATTGTCAATATTTCTTTTTTGAATAGTTATATCACTTTTCAAAATTGTATGTAAAGTTCTCTTTAGAGATTGCCAACAAGTATCTCACTGCATTTGTCTTCATTTTATTTACCATAGTCCAATGGTATAATTATTTTTGGACAAACAAAATGTTACAGAGAACCAAATCTAGAATGGGGAAGAGGAGTTCACAGAAAAAAATGATGCAATATTCTGTTGGTTTGTTCTTATGGTATATCAACCTTTGCAATATTCTGTCAAAAATTCTTACATAAGATGTGAAGAATGAAACAATCTTTCAGTACACAAGCTTACTGTGTGGAATTTATTTGTTAACTAATGCCACAGGAAAATCTTCATGATTGATCATGAAAATACATTAAGGTTGATCAGTTATTGCTTGGGATAATCAAAACACTTGGATACTTTCCAGATTAAACCCTTCCAATCCTACTTGTCCTTAGACAAATGTTTAAAAAAAGCAAAATCTAACAATACTCAGTCTTGGGACTATGTTGTTTTAATGAGGAAATCAGGTAAAAAAAAAAAAAAAGGTAAAGACTGCATTTTGAAAAATATATAGAATAATGAATCCATCTGTTTTTCTCCTTTCCAAAATATAGGTAAGTAGTAGGGCAGACTGAGTAACCAGTCTAAGAGAAGAAACTCTGAATTCAAACAAGCTTTACTCCACTTAAAAATTAATCCTATGTTATGTCCTACCTGTGATGGAGGAGTTCAGTAAATACATATAATGAATCTATTAAATTTCAGACCTTTAGATCATATAATAATACTGAAGAATATAATGGCTGAGTTAAAAAAACCCACTAAGATAAAGACAGCAGTCTCCAAAAATGTAGGAAATCAATTAAATTTGTTTACAAAAGTCAAACATTATTTTAAGTGATTTTGGAATAGCTTTTACAAAAATAATGGTGGGTAAAATTAGTTTGTAAAAGAAACAGATGCATAATAGATAATTAAGTGTAAAATTTCCACACATGTAAATATTACAATCTTATTTAAAATTCATTTTCTGGGTTTTTGAAATTTGAAATTTTCATAAATTACAAATATTAACAAAAAACAAATGATAGGGATATTAAAATGAAGAAAGTCATGAACACAAACACAATTAATAGATTCAAACTTATGCTTTCTACGATTTCATTTTCTCTGAAAATGTGTTTATTTCCAAGGTATTATTGAGAAGAGAAAAAAATTGGTGCATTTAAAATCAGGGAGCTATTACAAAATTAATTTCATCTGGAAATTTTGTAAAAGCAATTTTCCCCACTCTTTTCTGTTTAAAAATTGATGTGGCATAATTATATCGGTTGAATTTCCCTGCATTAACCAAACAAATATTTTCATGCAAATGTCTTACTTGGTGCCAGTTTTCGCTGGAAATTGAAAGGATGCATTGATTTTTATTTGTTTTATATAATAAACACTGGCACATTTCAAAACCTATATGCAATTTTCATTGCTTTTGCACAGATATCAATCAAAGATGCATCAAAGATTTTATGAATACTTAACTGACAATCAGCCACACATATATAAGGATTTGGTTTTACATTTTTGATAACCTCTTTAAACTGGCAATGCACAAAAGAAGGAAAACATATTACATGGCCTTAAAATATATCAGATCAAAATATTCTCATTGGACATGGAGAAAAAAACAATATTGGGTTTAATTTTGTTTTACAGATACAAGAAGGCTGAAAACTATTTGTTTGTGTGAAACTTTCATTTTTAAGGGTGGTTATCAAAATAATTTATATGGATTTAACTATACTTAACAAATAAATATGCATAAATAAAATTTATCTGGATTTGATATCATGTTGATGCAGCTAGAGGTAGGTGGAAGGCAGAGAATCTCTATATCAACATTCAAGATTTTCTGCTATTTTAATTCTTAAAAATATTTTCATCTATTTTAATTTTAAAGTGAAGAAAATCCAACAGTGAAGAAACAGGACTCTAGAAAAAGAGATTAAATTACTGAAAATGTTAAAGTTTTAAATGTGTATAATATTCTTTTCTGTAGTTTAGTATATATGTATTTACCAACCCCTACACATGTGCTAGATGTGACACAAGGTCTTAAGTGAAGTCTAACAGGTTTGAATACAGAATTTTCCTTCTCTTAGACTGGTTGTCATACTAGGGTTAAAGAGCTCAGTCTTCACTACTATTTACCCATAGCTGGAGGGAGAATATTTCAATGCATACATTTCCCTAAGGTATTAGCACTATGGTAAAGGCAAATAACTTCATTCAGGATTTGAAGTCAGGTTGCCATGTCCATTACCTACTGCAATAACCATTATAACATGAGCACTTCAGTAGTTTACTACATCTGTTTAAGATGAGTATATATTTGCATACACATACATGTATAAAATGTATTGGTTTGTCTGTTAAATGGCCTATTGACCTCCATGTGTTATCTAATGCCAAAGTCATTCTTGAAGAAGAAAGTAGTGGTACTATTTAACCCATTGCCAAGGGAATAAGAGGGTTTATACCTTTTCTAAGTGTATTAGTCAGAAAGTGAATCTAATTATAATAATACTATATAAAATGTAATATTTGGTTATAAAAAAAAGATGAAAATAGAATATTTGGTTTTATGCATCTATTACATACTCTGTCCGGACATTGGCCTAGCGGTTAGAGTGTTCGCCAATGGCCCGGGAGACCTGGGTTCAATCCCAGGTCGAGTCATACCAAAGACTCAAAAAATGGTACTTGATGCCTCCTTGCTTAACACTCAGCATTATAAGGTGCGGATCAAGGGTAAAGTAGAGCCATCCAGGGAAGGAGTAGCGCCCTCCCCTACATCTTGGTGTAGTAGCTATCGAAAAGGGAGCCTTCGGGTTACCCTCGACTATGGTCGCCAACTTTACTTACTTACATACTCTGTAATTTTTACAGGTCCAGCGAGATTCATTAATTTTTTCCAAATAAAAAAAAAAAGAATTGATAACTTTAAAGCTTGAATTTTTTCTGACAAATATTTTCATCTTTACTTTTTTGTCACTGCGTTTTTTTTCTAAATTAATTTTCTGGCTTGAGTTTTAAGGGGAAGAAAGGTTTTAATTCTAAGTCCCTAAAACTATATAAGACATCAAAACTAAAAATGAACTGAGTTTACAAACCATAATAATTTTATCTAAGCAATAAAGATGAGGTTACTGACCCAGACAAACACTTGAATCTCAATGAACTTTTATTCATATTTATAAATAAAGGCTTTATAGACATCTGAAGTTTTTTTTTCCTTTCTTCATTATAAAAACCGGGACAAAAAGTACTAGATATTGCTTTCATCTATTATGAATTCCTCAATGTACTAATTTGCTCTGCAGTTTTGCTACTGACGGTAACATCAAACGAAAGAATCAGTTTTTAAGTTTTAATAAATTGATCAATTTAATTGCTAAATGAACTTTAGTGATCAGGGTCAAAAAACAAACCCTGATAAACTCTTATTTACTGCAACAGATTTATGATTAATTCCTAAATAAGTTTTATCTTTTACTATTATAACAACTGCTAAAGAAGAGTTAAAAGACTAATTTCTGGCTAAACTGATCTGTAGCCACAGGCATCACAGAAGAGATGCAGGAATGCTTTACAAAGGATCCTCATCTCTTGAAGAATCAAGGAGAACTAGTAAACAACAGAGGCTGCCAAGAAAGAATCCCATCAACACACGATCTTCGATGTACTCATCCTGTTCAAAGCAGAAGGCATGGCAAGAAACAAAGAGAACTGATAACGTGGTATTAGCAGACCACTTTCTCTTACTTACAGAAAATGAAAAAATAATTGCACTATCATAGAAAACCCTCTTAAATTTACTTTTGAAAAATCAAGTCATTGGAGAAAAAGAATGTCATTCACACTTAAAATATCTATCCTGGGTTGTTGAGTACCTGTGGTGCAGTGGCTAATGTGCTTGATTGCAACATTATAGTTTGTGAGTTCAAACTTCAGTCACACTATGACTTCACTTTTGAACTAATATCCTTGGTAAAGGTATGAACTCCCAATTCTCTCCAGGTATGGGTTAAATAGTAACACTACTGTTCTTCTGCAGGGATGGCTTTAGCATTGAATAACCCATTAAAGTTGATATGGCATTAAACTAAGTAACCAAACCAAATATTTAACCTTAAACTATTTAACAAATATTTACAAGATTCAAGGTCAGTTTTGAGAAAATTTTTGCCACAAAAGAATAACTTATTTTATTAGTAAAATAACTTCCATTTTAGGAGTAGATTATCATGATTCTTTGTAACCACTATTATCATAACCTGATAATTCATCATCATCATTAAGGCTTGCTGACAGCATGGATTATCTTGATTTCCCTTGCTGTCCTTCCCTATTGGCCATTACTCTGGGCAAGTCATCTAGATGGCATCCAGTGTCTGCACTGCAAACACTGGTGTGTCCATATGTAAGAGTCTATAGGAATGTGTTCTTACTTCACTAGCAGTACCAAGTAAGTTTTGCTCCTTTTATTTGAATGGATTTATGTGAAGTGGCTGAACAGCTGCTACCAGAATTTATTCAAAACAGTACATAGATGGAAACTACACAACTTTTTATCCAGGAGTTTTGTTAGAGTTCAAATGGTTTAACCATACAGCAATACTGATATGGCTACAGCTTGTGAACTATCCTCTTTCTTTGTAACCAATATAATCAGACTCACTTACAAGTTAAAAAGATGTATTAAAAATTAATTAAAAATTTCCAAAAATTATTTGAACCTTTAAATCTTGTTGGTTCAGCATGAAATCTCAGCATTTATAGACAAAACTAAATCTGTTCTTTATTCTTAGGTAAATTTAGAAACGCAAATTTTAGCTGCTTTGATATTTTATTTAAAAAACAGTTGATCCATAATTTCTTAAGCTGACATATTTATTAGTTGAATTTTAATCTGAAAGTTTCCCTATATATTTCTTAATTTATGTAACCAATGAAAAAACACTGGATTAACTGCATTGACAATGAAAGAAATTTGTTGAACCAAACACTTATTATGAAGAATCAACACTTGACTCATGAGGATATAGAAGTTTCATAATATAAGTTGCTCATTTGAGCACAGATCTGTAATAGATTATTCAGTTTAAATACTTTTTAATCACACCTTGTAAGTCTATTACTTGAAGGAAAACAGTTCTCATACTTCATAACAGCATCATAGCATTTCTATGTTAATTGTGGGATTGTTTGTTGAGTTGGTTTATGAGATTACTTATTTTTGAAAGATTGATATTTCCACTTAGTTTGTGGCTTATATGGCTCCTGCATCTTGGACAAAATGTCTCTTCTGTTTCTTTAAAGATATTCACAAAATTATGATTATTATTACTTGATTTCCAAGACTTCTCTAACAGACTGAAATAATAAATTATGATAAATATAAATAATTATAAATTATAATAAATTTTATATATCTGAGAGGATATGTGTGCTTCAACACACTTATCCACACACACACAAGAGAAAGAGACAACAGCTTTTATTTCTTTTGAAATGAAAATATGCAAGTTTTTGCATCCTAGCATTATATATATATATATACTTTAAAATAAAAAGGTCAACTAGGGGATTAGTTTTTTAAGTTATTTATTTTTCTGCAACATGTGTTTCTGACGTTTTATGTGGTCTTCTAGAAGTAAATGGTTTGATATTTTCATATGTGTGTAAAAGAACAATATACTCAAAGGATATATTAATTATGAATAATGTACCAATGATTCAGAGTTTTTCCAACTATTCTCTGTGTGATGTCTCATATAAAAAATTTTTGAAATGAAAAAGATGGAAAAAAAATGAGAAAATTCTTAGCCTTCTCTGCTTTAAAATGGGTGTAACATAACTAGTATTCAAACATTTTTATTCCTATTCTATTTTAGTTATTTACGTGCTTTTTTTTTCGAAAAAAATCAACAAATTTGCAGTAAACTTAAAGAAAATTTTCAATCCTTATGAGGATTAAGAGACCGTTTAATTTATCAAAAAATTACCTTCTATTTGTCTAGTTAAGAATTTTTTTTGTTTTTCAATATCGAAATATATATATATATATATATATATATATAGTGAACTGATGAAAATAAACAATTGTTTTAAAAATATTTTGATGAATCAACAAGTGTTCAAATGCTGAACAGCAGAGCTGTATTAAAATTAAGAATAATTAAAATCTCTTCTTACTATTGTTTCATGTATATACTATGGAATAGAATGCAAAATCATCAGACAAAATTTTATTAGCTTATAAAGTTTCATCTGATAATTTTGTCTTATATTCTATAGTTGATTCATTAAACCTTTTGAAATGAAATGGTCTTAAATACATGAGATTTCAATCATCTTTAAACTCTATGTGTGTGTGTATATATATATATATATATATATATCAACTAACATTGATTATTTTTGGGGAAGAGAGTAACAAAGGATAAAAACAAAAACATCCTGAATGTATACACACATGTATGAACACTAATACGAATGCAGACACATAAAACACAGAATAAACTCTTATGAAAAAAAAAAGAAGAGAGAGAGAAACAACATCAGCAGAGACAAAAGTTTGTCACGGACAATTAATTCAAAGTGGACATTCACAGACACAAATCCAGGAAATGAAAATAACGACAGCCTTATCAAAACAGTCACCACTATAAAAACCAAAAGGAACACTAAAATAAATCATTTACTTCCTGAAGATAACTTAAAACATCAGAAACGCATGTTGAAGAAGAATAAATAATCTAAATGCAAATTCTCTTGTGGACCTATTCATTTTAAAGTATCTACTTTTTTCTCAAATTGGATCAACAAAAAATTTATATATATATATATATATATATATATATATATAACCCATAGATAAGTACAGGCCAATCAATTTGTTATAAAAGAGATCATTTTCTTCTGAACCATATCTACCAGGATTTTAGTTCTGATTGTTGAATGCCTCCTAAAATTCAAATAGATTCAAGGCCAAGTTTGTAGGTTGATATTAAAATTTCATTTGGGCTTCCCTTTTGAATCATTCTTAAAAGTCCTTTGAAATTCTTCAAATTAATTCCATGGACAAAAGCCTATATTTCAAGCAATCATTGAGGCCTACCTATTATTAATGTAACACTCACATAATACACAGGCTCACTAAATAGCATCTTCCTGATGACTGAGTAACTCCATGAGAGTGTTCATTAATGGCTGGTAAGGCATCCTCACCTGATTGGTTGTCAAGTTTAATATTAAAGCTGTACAACCAGTTCTAGAGATATTCAAAATGGCTGATTACTTTCCAGACACACCTTGTAAATATGAGGTGCAATCAAAATGTATTTTGACTAAATTTTTAAATTCAAAGTTTAAGTAAGAGACTTATATCATAAACTGATGTCTATACAAGTCAGTTCCAATCTTTTTTAAATTAAGGAGAAAGTCTCAATACTTTTTGAACAGCAGCTAATGGCAAGATGGACAACAGTGCAAGTACTGCAACAACCATACTCATCAGATCTTGTGCAATGTATTTTCTCTGCTAAAATTAATCTCAAGGGTAAGAGGACATAAAAAGAAATATGACTGTAGCTTCACACCATATCAAAAAAACAAAAAATGCTTCTACCAAGGAAATAGCAGAAAAATAAGTGCATTTATATATTGTTTATTACTGTCTTGGTAATATGGATTTAATCTTGAAAATTTCTGAACACACACAGACAATATATACTCATGCAGAGAGGTGAAATGCTATTGAGTAAGTGCATCCAGAAAGTTTTCAGTGAATAATGACCTTGGTTTCAGGCCTACAATATCATTCCCATTAACCAAGGATGCTCTGAACATCTCCAAGGCATATCAATTTGATCATTGATTTTTCTCTGCAAATTTCAACAGGATTTTCACAAGCTCATATGAGAAAGGACTTTGTCTTAATAGCAGCAAATTAATACTGGATTTCAAATTTGGATAGAGAAGACCTCATCCACAATGCATATTATCCATTATTTTTATATAAGCTTTTATTCCTCAGTGGTCACCTATTCACTATTAACCAACCTTTATATTGCTTAACTATTTTTTTTTTTTTCAATTTGATTTTTAATTTTACCCTACATTCAAGTTCCTATAACCAAGTTTTAAAGAACTAAGCAAACTAATTCCTAAAAACACTTTTGATAAGAAAATGAGGTATCAGGCTGGAGTGCACTGCCCCACAGACACATCCTGGAGTCTAAAAACCAGCAGACCATATACAAATTAGATCGATATTGGCAGTATGACTACTTTCTTCAAAAAAAAAAAAAAAAAAAAAAAAAAAATGAAGCTAAAAAGCCAACCTACTTCAAAAAATTTCTTCCCCTGCTGGCATATATCAATCAAATTTATGAGCCTGATGTTTTCAACTTACAGCCTGGCTTAGCTAATATCTATAATATAGATAATAAATTAAACAACTGGTTCACGAGGGTGTAGCTGGGTGTGTTTTATTAAAATAGCTTCAATGAGTCTCACTTGGCAATGAATGCTTAGTAAATCTAAATGTTATAATAAATACAACTTAAGGAACATCATCTTACTACTGCTTCTTTTATTATATATGAAAATACAGAAAGAGGAAATTATAATAAAAAAAATAACCAAATTTAAAAACAGCAAATACCTATCTCTCTCTCTCTATATATATATATATATATATATATAAAGCAAAGGTGAAAGAAAATGTATAGTTTTTATATTAGGAATTTATTAATATTATTGTTATAAAATTCAATGGGTTTGGTTTTATTACTTTGGAGATATCTGACACTATCTTTGATAAAACAGACTAAAATTTCTTTTTGATTATTGCTTCAATAAATTCAAATAGTACACAATCTATATTAGCACACATTACAAATACACACACACTCAAATACACATGTATGTATTTATTATAAGTATACTAAAAATTTGAATTTATAATTTTGTAAATAGGGGAAAGACTATTCTATAGTGTAACATAAGTTCTTAAAAGTAGGTTCTATGATTCTAATTTATATTTTAGCCATAGGTCATAGATTAGGTGTTTCCAGCTTAACTAGATAGGTAATCCTGAAAACATTTGTGAACTCTCAATAACTCATTTGATTTGAATTAATCCAAGAATACTGATCTGCATTTCACTTTGTTTAAACTTATGAGATCTCTTATTATTGAAAACAAAGTTAATCTTTCAAATGGTCCTTTCATTGAATGATACAAAAGTTAGTTTAATTATCCAGACCTTTATTTCATTTGCAAATAACTGAATCAATATAGATACCATAAATTAAAGTTATTGAAAACTCTGAAATTCTTAATTACATATCCATATTTACCAACCCCTCCGCTCGGGCAGGATATGACATAAGGTCAGTTTTTAAGTGGAGTTTAACAGATATGAATTCAGAGTTTTCCTTCTCCTAGACTAGTTGCCTCACCAAGACTTAAGAACCTAGTCTGCCCTACTATTTACCCATAGCTGGAGGAAGAATAATTGGATTCATACCTTTCCCAAGGGTATTAGTATAATAAGAAATGCAATCAGTCACATCCAGGATTTGAACTCGTGTTGCTGTGTCCATTTCCTACGATGATAACTATTACACCACAGGCATCTCCAATTCTTAATTACATATTGACCAATTCTAAAACCTCATAAACTTCTCTTGTCCACCTTACAGTGTTGAGGCTCCAGTCCTTATCAAAAAATCCTTGTACTTTAGTCTATATTTCAGAAAAATCAATGAATGGAAACAGCTGTTACCCCAAATATAAATAGGAGCTTATAAAATTATAATATTCAGGGAGAAAGTAATTCAGAAAAACATACCTGTAATCAATAATTTTCAGAATATTGAATGTTCAAGTAGGAATTAAGATATTCACTCTTTGAAACTAATACAATTAATTACAAACTTATTTTTGGTATTTCTATCATTCTTGATAGTGGAGAAAAACAAAAAAAAAACACAGATTAAAAAAAATGAACCATTTTTCATTATTACTAGAAAAGTCTAATAAAACTTCAGTGACTAAGAAACACATAAATTGGCAATAGTAGTTGAGGGTGACCATAAGGTTCCCTTTTCAATAGCTACCACACCAAGGTGCAGGCAAGGGTACTACTTCTCTCCCTGGATTGCATCACTTTATTCTTGATCCATACCTTATAATGCTGAGTATTAAGAAAGGCAGCATGAAGTACCATTATTTGAGTCTTTGGTATGACTTGACCTGAGATTGAAACCTGGTATCCCGGACCACTAGGGAACTCTCTACCAACTAGACCAATGGAGTAGTATATTTTCTCAATTATTATTATTAAAGTTCCCTTAGCAAGCAGTTATTATTTTCCTAAAAAAGAATTCTCAGAAAATAGAAAATTTCTTTGAATTTTCTTTTCCTTGATTTGATATCATAATTTGTGATTATACTGTTGCTAATAGAATATAAGCAGTTGTTTGAGTTTTCAAAAAGTCAAATTGTGGACTGTTATGTTGTAAATCTGCAAAAAATAGATATACTATCATTCATCTATATTTTCTTCAAAAATGAGGAAAAAAGAAATTATCATCATCAAAAAGATGGTTGTGGCTGCAAGAGAAAAACTATTACATCTGAAGCTATGGATACTCTACCAAATATCAAGGGGTCATAAATTGTCCTCATTTGTCATCACTATAAAGTAAAGTTGGCGACCGTAGTTGAGGGGGACCAGAAGGCTCCATTTTCAATAGCTACTACACCGAGATGTAGGGGAGGGCACTATTCCTTTCCCTGGATTGCTCCAATTTAACCTTGATACGTACCTGATATCGCTGAGTGTTAAGCAAAGAAGTATCAAGTACCATTTTTAAAGTTTTCAGTATGACATGACCTGGGATTGAACTGTGATAAACTACATCAAATCTGATCAGTTTTCTTAAAATACTTTTATGTCAACTGTACTTTTTTTTTGTTCAATGGAGCATATTATAATCATTTTTAGATGAAGTATTCAATATTAATTTGAAGGAAACTTAACCACATTTTCTTAAAACAGAAATATTCTGCTTTATATTAAATTCCCTGTTCAAGAAATAGCTATTATACAAACCAAAATGAGGATGTGATTTTAAATCAAAGCAATTATAAAATTTGCTATCTTTCTTAGTATTAAGCTGTAAATATTTTAATGTATCTACTTACCACACCCTCTTGATGAGGAAGATGTAACACAAGGTCAATTTTTTAAGCAGAGTTTAACAGGTTTAATTTCAGTTTTCCTTCTTCTAGATTGGTTACCATAACAGGATTAAAGAGCCTAGTCTGCTCAATTCCCAAATGTATTAGTGCTCTGTAATATGCAAACAGCTTCATTCAGGATTGAACTTGGGGACCTGTGACCATTTCCTTCAACAACAACCATTAAATCATGAGTACTTCTAAATTTCTTTATATCTTAGTAATAAAACAACAAATTTTTCTTGGATTTAATCACAGTTGGATAATACTGTTTAAAAAACATTGTCTTTTTTTCTAAGCAATTTTCATTAGAGAAAAGTTGTTACTTCTTTATATTTGCTAGAATTCTATAAGAGCTTTAATTCTGTGCTTGAATGTTTACAACACTTTCTTCTGTAAAATATCAAAACATCTCAAACAAGATGAAAGGAAAAGAGAAAATGGATTTGAATTTCAATTTTAAAAAGCCCATTAATATTAAATCTGATTTTAGATTCAACATTGATGATTTTATGAGTATCTTAATAAAAATATAGGCTCAAAGTAGTTGAATAAAAACACCTTGTTGAAATTGAGTAAATAAGAATGCTAAGATGGCTTCTGAGAGAAGCAACAAATATAATCAAAGAGCCAAAACCTCACTTCATTTTCTAAATCCTGATGTAAATATAAAAAAAAAAAAAACTGAATCAGCCATTTCCAATTTTGAAATTCAATCTGATTTTAATCTAGAGTTAGTAGTTACAAACAAATGAATAAGTTGCTGTTTTGTGTTTGTGCCTGTATATAAAACCATTGTATAAGTCCAGATGTACATATACAATGGTTTTATATACAGGCACAGATGTACATAACTACAAATATTACTTTATATGCTCAATATATAATTAGTTGGTAAAAGGTTTATTTTCAAGTGGAGTTCTGCTGATTTGAATTTAGATTTTTTTCCTAGACTGGTCACCATACAAAAGCTAAAAAAGCTCTATCAGTCCTACTATTTATCTATCACTGGGGAGAGAGTGGGGGATTCATGCCTTTAATGAAGGAATTATCATAAAGGGAAAAATTAAACTTCCTAATCCATGATTTGAACTCAGATCACCAAGTTCATTTTCTATGATGATATCTGATACACCCAGCACACCTCCAAGATTATAATGTATTTGCACATTGAATTTCATCATGCATTCTGAGAGCTTGTTTAATATTACATTCCTTGGTGCAATTACTTGTTTGATGTGCCCACAAAAATATCTTGAAGTATTTTTCTATAAACTTCTTCCATTTGATACAATAGACGATCTGAGGAAAGGGTGGATTTTTTTGGTGATTCAAGTCTTTTAGCAAAATAAATGCATGAAAATGAATGTATTAAACTGTATACATGTGTGAAACATACAACTCAGTATGCATTATGTATGAATAAATTTTTATGAAGCCGATTTATTTTGGCACAAACTTAGTGTTAACACACAAATACAATAGTTATTTATAAAGCTTATCTTAGTTGTGGTGCAAGACCAGAAATGAGGGTCACCCAGTGATCAACTCACTAACAATTGTCTGCTTATATAACTTGCTAGCAATACAATGGTAATGATTTTAAAGACAGAAAAAATTATTTATATATATATATATATAATATTAATAAAGTTTGACCCAATATTTTGATAATAGCAAAAGGTATGGTAAAAGTGCTAAATCTCAAATATTTAGAAAATACAAACACACACTGAATCCAGATAAAAGTTCTCTTTTATATAAATTTAACTTCATAATTTCAATTAGAGTTTAAAACTAGTAAATTTAATTTTAGATATTTATATAACCATTCTATGATATCTTAAAGTTGGTTGGTTGTTTGGGTTTTATGGCATATCAACCTTTGAAGGTTATTTAACACCAAATCCATTTTTATACAAATAATCAGTTCTTTTTCAAACAATTTAGTTTTGCATGAGTACTCAGTTTAATTGTCTAAAACTTTTCTATTTCAAGCTATTCAGTTTAGTCAAACAGTTCTAATTCAAACAATTCTGTTTAGCGTAAATACAGTTTCAATGTCAAAACAGTTCTATTTAAAACAATTCAGCTTAGCATAAATACAGTTTCAATGTCAAAAACAATCCTGTTTCAAGCTATTCAGTTTTGCATAAGTATGCAGTTTAAATGTCGAAACAGTTCTATTTCGAACAACTCAGTTTACACAGTTTAAATGTCAAAACAGTTCAGTTTAGCATAAATATGAAGTTTAAATGCAAAAACAGTTAACTCTCAAAACTACAGTTAATTTTTGTTTGATCCATAGATAGGACCCAATCAGGTACTACCACACAGGGCCAGAGCAAACCTGGGAACGATGTCAATGAAGCGGTATTCCACATTCCCTAAAACTTCGGCAATACTAGAACCTCACCATAAGATTGTTTAGTGTCCTATCCAGGACACTCCTTGTGGGAGGTTCTCACCCCTCTGCAGATAAGCAGTCAGTGTATTCTACAGCCCCAGCCAACTGGGCAAGATATCTTTAAGAAAAAGTATATACTTCACGTAACTGAAATTCTTTATCTGCCTATCAAACTAAACATATATGCCGGTTGAAGGGAAGCTTATATCTATATTGGAATATATTTAGGTCTGTTACAGTGCAATGGTTGGTACATCAATTTTGGAAAATGTGAATGTATCCTTATGTCAGACTCGGTTTACATCTCTTAAAATATATATTTATATATCTATAAAGATGAAAGTGTTTGCACAGATGATTTTGTGTGCATCTGTGTGCATGTTTACATCAAACATGCACACATGTTTAAGAGAGGTAGAATATGCACAAGTAAGCAAGCAGAACCATATGCTTGACTTCAATCACAAATCATGTTTGCTACCTCCCACCATCACTAAAATTAAATACTTAGTCAGCAACAAGAACATATTTCTCTAAAGCTGTCTTAGATATGCATCACAACTAACTTTTAGAGGTCAAGTCTTACAATCTGCAGAGAAGATCAGATACTTGAAACTCTAGGGATATTATACAATTGCCAATATATATCTCCATTTTTTTTCAAATCTTGGTCTCTGCTCTTATTTAAAAAAAAAAAGCAACAGCAGCAAAAAAGCAAAAGATGAGACAAAAAAGAACAATAAAAATAAAATAAAATAAAACAAAACCAGTATATAGGAAAATAGGAATTTTCATTGCAATTTTATCTTACGAACAAATCAAATGATTTAGAGTGTAACAGAAATTCTAACAGAAGGGAAAGAAAAGGAAGGAGAGAAACAGAAAAAAAAGTAAAAAGGGAAATTAAGAATTTTGGTAATTGTTTCAGGATATGAGTTTCTTTTTAGTCTATTTTTTTATCCCAACTTTTTGTGTGATTTCAAGATAATGTCAGCTACATTTAACATTGTCTGGCATGAACTCAATCCAAGTCTTTAAACATTGCAAGAATCACTTCTTAAAGTACACTAAAACTTGTCAGAGTTAACTCTGAAAAAAAAAAAAAACTTGGAAGTACATAAACATTTTGGTTTACCTGGTTGCATCATAGAGGTAAGTATATACATGCAATAAGAATGAGTTTTCTAAAAATCTGAGATTTATCAGTTTTAAAGAATTTAAAAGAAAAAAAATTATATCACAGATCCCAACTAGATATGTTCGTTGCATACCTTTTTGAATTGGATTGAGTTGGTTGGGTGACTGAATTGCTGTAGCAAACCAACTTATGTAAAATACCACAGTTTGCTGCACGTTTCTTCAGGGTATATATTATGTTGTTTTTTTTGTTTTGTTTTGCCTTCATATCAACTATCAGACAATTTTTGTTCCTGGTCTACTGGTTTTTTTGGCAACTTATCCATTTTAGTTCTATGTTAATTCATCTCCTTTGGACAGCCAAGATGATACGATTTTTTTTCTAACCCCACTGAGAATTACTTTTAGATCAGGCTCTTTTTCCTCTGAGGAGTCTCCTCTATAAATTCTCTTGTGAAAATTTTAATTTTGTCATCTATTTATTGTAATAGTACAGATATAAGTCAATATATTTAAAAGTTGAAATAAATACTGTATATACTCATGTAATGAAAGACTTTTTAAGATGAATTTTTCACCTAAAAAAAAAACAATAAATGAAAAGAATGACTGTTTATTAAATTTTTGAAATGATTCAGTTCCATTTATTTCTTTGCCTAACCTTTCTGTCACTTTGATCAAGAGTCCTCAAATAACTTATAGCCTTTGTTTAGCTCGAGGCAAATATAACAAAGTTTTTACTCAACATTGTTTACTATTTATCAAACTTGTGCATATAATATGTACAGGTTGTTTGGGTTTTATGGCATACCAATCTTTGTAGGTTATTTAATGCCAAATCCATTTTTTATACAAATAATCAGTTCATGAACTTAAAATTTTGCTGATCAGCCATCTCATGTGTCTCCATGTGTACAAGTCCATAGAAAAATATCACTTATGAATTCATCCTTACTTCTCCAGCTGTGGTAATTTACTAAGCTTTTTGCTTAGATGTGGCACAAGGCCATATGAAAGGGGCCCCTAATGAGACTTGAACTCACTTTTATAGGTTTGGTAGTCATGCTTGTGAACCATTACACTACCAAAGGCGCCTTTACTTCTCCAGCTGTGCCTAATATGTCTTGCTTGTCTAACTGGGATAGGTTTGTGATATGGGATTTAAGTGGCTCTACAGCTGCTGATTTGTGGGGTGCTGCTTCCAGGAATTATTCAAAACATCACATAGTATCCTTTTATAGTTCCTATATAGCTTTTTGTTTTCAGACATCAATGTAATATAAGTATCCTTTGATTTTCTATTCAAATATTGTCCCATAAACCAACATGTATGAATTTAGATATTTGCTTTCATCTTGTTTTAGAATCAAAATATTTTCAATTGAGAGTTAATGGTATTCAAGTGTTTCAAATACTCATTTAGAAGTTGTGTCTTATGATTACTTAATATTTCAATATAAATGGATTTCTAATGCCTTGTACACAATTAAAAGGTAGACTGAGATCTTTAGCCTTTGTCAGGCAACCATTCTAGAAGAAGGAAAACTAAATTCAAACTAGCTGTACTCTACTTGAAAATATTTGATTTAATAATTATCATTTGTTTACACACATTTCTAGTTTCATATATTCCTATCTACTGCTGTTAATTTTCAAAGAGATCTATTTATCACATTATGAGGCACTATCAGGAATTACCATTTTGGTTCACATAATGCCACTAGTGGAGGGGTTGGGTAAATACATACAAAATGGACCATTAAATCTTTATTATTATGATGAAAATTCTATTGTAAATTGTTATAACAATATCCATAATGAAAGCAAAAACTAAAAGTAAACATTTATTTAAAAACAAAACAAATCTATGTAATATGTGGATGAATATCAGCCAATCAATGTTCATTTTACTTCTCTATTTGGGAAGGTGACAAAGAGATGGAACAATGGATATGATTTTTTTCTTATTTTAAATTATCTGTTTGGATAAAAAGCATTAAGTTTATTCCTTGATGTAATTACCAACTTTTCCACTCAAGCAGGATGTGACACATGGTCATTTTTTAAGCAGTGTTTAACAGGTTTGAATTTAGAGTTTTCCTTCTCTTCGACTGATTGCTATACTAAGTTAAAAATCTAGTCTGCTCAACTATTTACCCATAGCCAGAGAACAAATAATTGGATGTATGTATTTACCAATCTCTCTGCATGGACAGGATGTGACACAAGGTCAATTTTTACGCTGAGTTTTAACAGGTTTGATTTCAGAGTTTTCCTTCTAGACTGATTGCTTAACCAAGGCTAGAGAACCTAGTCTGTCCTACTATTTACCCATAGGTGGAGGGAGAATAATTGGATGTATACCTTTCTTAAGGGTATTAGTGCTATCTGAAACACAAATAGCCTTGTCCAGGATTTGACCATGGATGGCCATGTCCATTTCCTGTAATGATACTATAACATCAAAAGTGTTTCCGACATAGTTGATTCATCCTACAACATATCTGACTACATAATAGCTGGCCACACAAAGAGCAATATAAAAAGGAGCTAGGTACAAATTGCTTTTGTAAAATTCCTTGGAAATATTCTACTGGTGACATGTATATACTTATCAACCCCTCCAAATAGGAACAGACTGTTAAATGAGATCAATTTTTTGCAGAGAAAAACAAGTTTGAATTGAGTTTACCTTTTCTTAAACCAGTTTCCATGCCAAGGTTAAAGTACTCAGTCTACCCTACTATTTATTCATAGCTTGAATGAGAATAGTTGAATGCACACCTTTCAACAAGTCTATAAGCACTCTGCGAAATGCAACAGCCTTGCTTATGTATAATATATTATCCAAACAGATGATATGTTGATATGGATTCCACATTAACACCTACTTCATCACATAATTAGCAATTGGTAATTATTCATCTAATCATAAGTTAATGAACTTTAAAAAAGTTTGACATTTTTAAAATAGAATTTTGAAGAAAGCAAAAGTATGAATTAAGAACATAAAACAACAAAGATAAGGATGCTAGTCTAAAAAGAATCATAGTATAAAAATAAGTTTTTTATCACAATAACATTCAAACTTTACAGAAATGTCAAAGTTGTAAAAAAAATATATATATTTATACCAATACATAAAAAAGTAAGATTTTATCTGTGTTTTTTTGGCAATTCAATTTAAATGCATCAGTTATACCTTTAAAATAGACCATCAAACATAAGTTTCTTAGCTGCAATGAAACGATTTTAAATCTCTTCTCTGTAAAACTAAATTTAAACTTTTTTTCGCAAAAATATATGCGTACAAGTATCTTTTATTTTTTTATTTGTTTAATCAAAAACCTTTTAATGATCAAAAAATCATTTTAGCAACATTTTTTGTACTAATTTTGATTCATACATAAATTACTAATATATTATTTTTTTCTCTCATTATATGTGATCTTGTATTGAAGCAAGAAAATTCTAAAGTGGAGTGGAGTGAAGGATGTTATCACAGAGTGATAAAAGAAGAAAATCCAATTGGCCAGACATGTTGTAAGGTTCACAATCAACAGGTGGACCTGTGCAGTTGTCAAGTGGTATCCAAGTAATTAGAAACGGCCAATGAAAAGATGATATTGTCAAATGATTTGGACCAACAGAGAAGAAGGCTGAAAGCAAGAACTAATTGGCAGTTCACTTTGAACAGCAAGGTGGAAAACATCGTACAGCCTGTCTAATAAAAGAAAATCATTTTTATAGATATCTGCTTTTATTCCTTTTAAAGTAAATTGCTAAACAACAGTATGGACATTGAATAACAATTGGTCTTGTTTTACTTACGTCTGAGGCAAAGTTAGATTTAAACTATAACTTACTTAACCTCTCTTTCTACGTTTGCTTACCAGCTTGAGCTAAACAAAAACTTTTTCCTGCATTTTTCATAAGATTCTAGTTATTTCTGTTTGCTTTTATGATTTTTTAACTAATTGTTTTTGCTTCAGATAGATTTGAAGGAATGGACTAATTTGCCATTCTGTTAATTTGAAAGTCTCTTAGAATACTTGAAGTCTTGAAGAAAAATACTGTCTTTCCCAGTGTGCATCTAACTAATGAATTATGCATGCAAGGCAAATAGCACTCAAGATATCCAGGCAGCCAAAATTTTTTTGGTTCAATGTTTAAAAGGCAGGAAGTCCAAAAATTTTCTAGAATATTTAAGACATTTTTTTTTATCTTCCAAACTGAACAACTCTAAGTTAGTTTTACTGATCATATTTATTTTGTTGATATAATCAATGTACAGACCCCCCCTCCAGAAAATGCTTCTAGATAATATTCAAATACTAAACTGACTATTTCTATAGTAACCTCCAGAAAATAAATTTCTAGCTCAGATTTTATCAGTTTATATTATTATATTGCAAGGCAGTGTTATAATAAGTGAATTCAAATCACTTAAATTGAACTTAGAATCTTAAGCAATCTGAAATTATCAAATAGTAAACTAGCTTTTGAATTTACATGAAAATGATTGAAAGGACAAATTTCAGGCTTAGTTTTAGTTTTTTTATTTCATATTGGTAAGGTTTTGCATAAAATTCAATTGTATAAGAAATGGAACTCAATAAGGAAAATTAAGTTGACATATTTTTGATAAGGATGGCTTAAAGGAAAAAGGAAAATTTGTTTCACAAAAATTAAATCTAGATGGATAAATTAGGTTATTTGGTTTAATGGCATATCAACATTTGATGGTTATTGAATGCCATATGTGTGTATATATATATATATATCATTTGTAAGCAAATAATTTGAAGTTAACTTTATTTTCAAATAAATTAGAACTCACTTGTTTACTCACAGTCAAATAGTTTCAAGTAATACTATTTAACAGAAATAATTCCAATATGAATCATTTATTTGCACATAGTTCAAATAATTTCAAAAATTACAATATCAGTGCAATTAAACCTCAGCCACTACCTTCTTACACTTTTAAGCTAAAATAGGTTTGGTTTCTTCTTTGTTTAATAGTATATCAACCTTTGTGGATTATTTAATGCCAAGCTATCCCTGTAGAACAATAATAGTGGTACTATTTATCACATAGCTGAGCAGGATTAGAGCTATCATAGTTTCTTCAGTATATCAATCCAAAAGTGAATGTGGTAGAGCAACTGAAGTTTTATCTTCCTTACTACAAAGTTGTAGTCCCAGCATGGTAACCATGGGGAATCCTGTCACCTTCATTAACACTACAGAAAAGTTTGATTTGGTTGGGTTTTATGGCTTATCAACCACTGTAACTTATTTGATGTCAAATCCTCTTTATACATATTTATTAAATATATATGATTTGTAAAGACATTTCATTGACATTGTTTTTAAATGAGCCTAAGTTCATTCTTTTTCACAGAGTGTTTGCCAATGGTCCAAGATGTTAAACACAAAGAACTCAGACTTTAACACTCTGCATACGGAGACGCCTTTATTACACGCCTCTTCTTACACTCGCACATAAACCAATATGGCTGTTTGTTTACTTCCTGTCATCCCATAATGCCTTCTCTTCTCGAGAGTATCAAGGGAGATAATTGCTCGTCCCGTAAGCCAAGATAGAATGTTAACACAAGAGACATGGGTTCAATCCCAAGTCGCGTCATACCAAAGTATTTAAAAATGGTACTTGATACCTCCTTGCTTAACACTCAGCAATATAAGGTATGTATCAAGGGTAAAGTGGAGCAATTCAGGGAAAGGAGTAGCGCCCTTCCCTACACCTCGGTGTTGTAGCTATTGAAAAGGGAGCCTTCTGGTCACCCTCGACTACTGTCGCCAACTTTACTTGCTTACTAAGAATTCAATTAAACATCAGTCATTTGTACACACAGTTAAAAGTAAAAGCAGTTCTATTTCTAACAATTTAGCATCGGGTAATTTGTTTGCTCACAGTTTAAATTTCAAACAATTTTATTTGACCCATTGATACGACCCTATCAGGTACTACTTCTCCTGGCTAAAGTGGAAATGGGAGTAATAACAATGAAAGAGGTACTCCACATTCCCAAAAGCTCCAGTGTTACTGAAGCCTCACTATTAGATTGTTTTGTGTCATATCCAGGACACTCATTGGGTCAGGGGTTCCTACCCCACTGCAGAGATGCAGTTGGTGTATTTCTGCTGGGCCAAAAAGCTGGACAAATATTATGACAGGAAAATATTTTATACAGATATGTGGTGATTTGCCTACAGTCTTGGTCTAATGGATTCCATCATTTTCAGAATTAATCCATCAAAATAAAAGAAAATAGTATAATTATTTCCACATCAAAATTACTTGCCAATTGAGTTGAGCTGTGGTCACTGGAGGGCTATCGACAAGAAAGATGTCAGCATTGATTAATGGGACAAATCAACTGAAGAAACTAGAATCTTTGTACAGGCCCATTACAGCAATAGAACAGATAATATTATTAATATTTTGATTCATAGAGTGTCAAAAAAAGATCCCTAATTAGTACATAATATCCAAAAACACTTGACATTCATATTTTCATCTGAAAGAGAACCAAGGTGATTATTTTCTTATATAATATCATATAATGCCCATACACATTTATATATATATATATATATATATATATATATATATATATATATATATACACACACACACACACACACACACACACGACTGTGAAAGGCATCTCTTCTTTCTCTTGCAATGGGTAAATAGTAAGGTAGATTGGGCTCTTTAGTCTTGGTAAGGCAATCAGCCGAGGAGAACTTTGAATTTAAACCAAATGTACACTGCAAAAATGAGCCTTATGTTACATCCTGCCTATTGTGGAGGGTTTGGCTAAAGATATATGTATATGAGGATAGTGAAACATTCATGGGCTAACCAAGAGTGAAATGAACTTTTCTTTGGAAACCTTAAAGAAAACTGGAATAGAAAAGGCCAAGTGTGCTCTGGTTTACAATGCAGGAGCTTCATCATGGCACAAGATCATTTTCTTCTCGACCAGGCCAAGAACTTTTCAACACTCCAACACAGAGCCAGCCTTAAGCCATTTACTCCTGGAGCTTAAGATGGTCCCACACAAGAGAGTAATCAATTTTTGGCTTGTCAAGTATACAAAACAACACATGGCAAAATATGTTCCCAATTGGGCCTTGTACCTCCTAAGACTGGCCCTGCACCCACATATGTTTTGAAGCCTGCATGATGACTTTGATAGTTATATGTTTCAAAAGCAAAAAGCCATCATTTCAAGTGTTGATTTTCAAGGCAGGAAGACTGGCCCTATGTAATCTTACTATACCTATTGCTCTTCATGAGATATATATGTGTATTACAATGAAATATAAAACCTTCACTTACTCATTAAATCTATCAAACCATATCTCCCCTTTAAATATACATATTGGATATGTCCCCCAAATATATATTTGCTTTGTAGATAATAACTATGGTTATTGACAGAAAATAAAATACCTGTCTAATAAATATCATAAACATCAATCAGCTTTCTCTTATGATTGTACATTTATTTTCTAGAAAAAAAAAACTATGAACAAATTATCTGCTTACAATTTCTCTTAAAAAACATTTTCAATGCATAAACATAAATCAAAGTATCAAAACATCAAATGTTCTCAGAAATTTTATTAAATTTACTCTTTATTATGAAATATTTATTAACTTTCAAGTTATAACCATAGCTGTTCTTAAAAGAAAACTGCTCATAGAGCCATGTTAGATAAATTCTAAGATTTATATAAATATTTGTACTTATTTACCTTACCCCACAGTCGGGATGTGACATAAGGTCAATTTCTTTTAAAGGAAGTAAAGCTGGGGTTAATTCAAATTTGCCCTTCTCTAAGACAGATTGCCAAACTAAGGTTAGTCTGCCCAAATATTTTAAAACAGTTGGGTGGACTGATTTTCCAAGGGCATTTGTGAAAAGTGAAGTGAACAGTCTGGCCAAGGATTTGAACTCGGGCTGCTGATCCCATTTCTTATGACAATAACTGTTATGCTATGTATGTATGTGTGTGTATATATATATATATATATATATAAAGCAAATTCCCACATATTGTATGTGAGTGTATGTGTATATATATATATATATATATATATATATATATATATATGAAGCTAATTCCCACATATTGTATGTGAGTATATACATAGATATAAAGTGAATTCCCATATATTGTATGTGAGTGTGTATATATATATATATATAAGCAAATTCAAACAAATATGCACACACACATACATATATTGTCCTTTAGTTATATTTAGATAAATGACATATATTACAGTATTTTATTTACCATTTGCTAAAATATAATTGAATGAATAAATATGGATTTAAATTGGGATTTACTTATATTTAATTCAATCTCAATGGAAATATTTTATTGGTTAGGAAGAAAATTCTTTTAATAATCTCAGTTTTCATACTTTTGCACTGAGTAAACTCAGTCACAAGAATTGTCCATAGTTGTGTAATCAAGTAAATTCTATTCTGATTTTGAATGGTTAAATTTTTAAGTTTCAATTTTGTATTATGATATTTACTTGCATAATAATCAAATGCTTCTTACTAATGAAGTATTTCAATTTACATTGAAAATACTGGTGATGTGGGTGAAAACATACTGTGTTCAGCTTTTGATATTTAAAAAGAAAATTTCTTTTATTTTGGGCTTCTAGAGTTTGGAGTCTTTATTTACAACCGACATTATATAAACTATAGGTTCAGTAAATACTAAGTTCAGTAAGTTTTGGAGGATTTTATGTTCAAGGTTGAAATTTGCAAAAATTGGACATACACATATCTATAGTTAAATAATATAGTATTTCTTTTTGATATTGAGAACTTTTTCCTTTGTGGTGAATGTTGACACCCTTTTCTCTTATATATATATATATATATACACACACACAGTTTTGAGCTACCAAAACTGTGTTATCACCCTAGTTGGTGGCTGATGAGAATAGAGTTTCACACGTTGTATGATAATATATATATATATTCAAGTTTTGTTAAAGACGATGGAACATTGTTTATTAGTTTTTACTTTTTTTCAAGACTCCTTGTTATTTTTCTTGTGTCAGGATCTTGAATAAGGACTTGTTGCCTATAAATATATATACATTCACACACAAATTATTATTAACATATACCACTAAAAGCATTTTAAACAGTAAAATTTTTAAAGTGCTTTATGCACAAAAATGAATAGCAATATTAGAATATCTTTCAAGTATAAAGTATGATAATAAAACAGGATAAAAACTCACAACTCAGTTTCACATGACTCATCCTCAAGTGAGCCAGTATTCACAACATATCTCACTCTCTCTTTTTATATATCTATATATATAAAAATATATATAGATATTTGAGAAAGAGTATATTGTATTATAATCTGACTCGTCTCTAGTTTAATGGTCTTACTTTGGTTTGATTTCTTTGATTAATGGCATATCAACCTTTGTGGTATATTTGATGCCAAGACCATCCTAGTAAAAGAACAGCAGCAATACTATTTAACCCATAGCTGGTGGGAGATAAGGGGTTTCATACTTTTCCCAATGATATTAGTCCAAAAGTGAATAAAACAGAATGACTTGAATTCGAACTTACTTATTTTGAGGCTGCAGTCTAGCACTTTTGCCATCATGTCATGAGGACTTTCCCTAGTTTAATGGTCATTCTCATATATATATATATATATATATATATATGGTAAAGTAAAGTTGGCGACCATAGTCAAGGGTGACCCAAAGGTTCCCTTTTCGATAGCTACTACACCAAGGTGTAGGGGAGGGTGCTACTCCTTTCCCTGGATTGCTCCACTTTACCCTTGATCCGTACCTTATAGTACTGAGTGTTAAGCAAGGAGGTATCAAGTACCATTTTTTGAGTCTTTGGTATGACTCGACCTGAGATTGAACCCAGGTCTCCTGGGCCATTGGCAAACACTCTAACCGCTAGGCCACATCAGATATTAAAACAAATTGTTGATATTCCTAAATTATTTGTCTGGGTTTAACTTTAAGAACTTTTCTGTATCTTATTGTTCACATGATTTCAGAAAAAAAAAAAGAAGATGTTTGGAATAAAGGATAATTGTAAAACTAAAATAAGATAATGCAAATAGGCCATTAGCTTGATTTGAGGTCCAAGGAAAACATTACACATGGTTTTATAAAAGGAAATTAAGTATTTCTTTTCCATAATAAAAATAAAGTATTTAGGAGCAAATATATTTTAAATGATAGCTAACAATGATAGATTGTGCACTGGTGAAAAAGATTGAAAAGAAAAATCTTTTAGTTATTATCATTGTTATTGACAAGATAAAGAAAATATAAGAATCAAATCTTGAGTGCATGGAGCAATATCTAGCATTATTCCCCACTGAATAAAAATATGATTTCCACCTTAGTACAGCTATTGATAATCTATCCAGGCTTTTAAGTGTAGAAATGAGTTATTTTCTCTTTATTTCCCCCTTCTCAAATCTATAATTTGTAATTCTTTTCTTTGCTACAATTTAAATGAAGAAAATGACTGAACCCAGTCTTGGTGTATACGATCATACTCAGCATTGTAATCTTTCATACATAATATCCATTTAATTTATTCAATAAAAGTGAGTCCATCATTTTAGTATAGGAGAAGTTGTCTCCACTTTGTATCTGACTGGCCATTAAACCTGTGGTGTACAATGTTTAAATGCAAACATTTTCAAAGATCATAGGTTTTGGTTTTTCTATTCTTTATGAGGAGGAATAGTGTGTGTGGGGGGGGTAGAAAACAGTCTAATTCCATTAACAAAATGAACACTAAAGTCTGTTGATTTCTTGAGCAATGACTTATTCAATTCAATTAATATGTGTGCTTGTTGTTGCTATTAAAAAAGTAATACGCACTTTGGTTAGATTTTTTCTTTTTTACACATCTTTGCATTTGTGGTGTATTCCATGTCTGCGTCTTCATGGTGTGATGAAAAGAGGTGCAACAGTAATTTTAGAATTGTCTCACTACCATTTGTTTTCAGCACTTTCTCACAGGCACCTTTTGCAGCTGGAAAAGCTATTTCATCGGCAAAATAATTCTAATCAAATTACAGGTTGTGAATAGCTGCAAATCTCTCTGCTTTGCCATGTTCTTACTTGCTCTCTATGACCTCACTTTAAAAACCTCTTTCTGATTTGATTTCAACAGCACTAAACAAATGCTGCACAAATCGTAGCTTTAAAATGCTTTTGTTTGCTTAATTCCTGAAGAAAAAAGTAAAAGCTTTCTTAAAAAAAATTTGTTTTAATTTTTGAATGGATAAAAGAAAAACATCACAAACTATAAAATTCTTTATATTAATTTTTATATTACATATAATGATTTCAGAGAAAGATATAAGAAAGAAGCAAGCTTACTGTTTTATCAAGAATAGGAAGGTGAATTTCTTTACTCATAAATATTCATGGCAGCTAATTTTGGACAATTTTGTACAAATATGATAATACCTATTATATCTACAAATTTGTAGAGAAGAAATAATCATTGTGTGAAAATTATACTTAAAACAGATTTTTGTCGGCTCTACCTTCAAACAAACAAAAAGTACAAAGAAATATTTCATTTTTGTTGGAGATCTTATTAGAAATATAATTCAAACATTTTTTTAAATTAAGTTGAAGAAAAATCATAGAGAAATGTGTATTTTAAAGTGATTTGATACTGAGTCTTTTTTTTTCTTTTTTTGGATGTAACAGTTTAGAATTTGCCTTTTAAAAGAGAAATCTATTTAGAATAGAAATTGTGGGCTATTTTTGTTTCAAAATTTAAGACTTATCTCCTAACCTTGTTTGGTCATTGGTATGCTACTCATGTAGCATGTCTTGGGCAGGAGCCTATCCCTCTTCAGGTCTAGTTTGAATTCAGAGTTTTTGCTTCTCCTTGACCAATTGCCTTACCAAGGTTAAAAACCCCTAGTTTGTCCAGCCAGTTACCCATAGCCAGAGGTAAAATAGTTGTATTCATACCTTTCCCAGAGGTATAAGTGCTGTGTAAAATGCTAACAGTCTTTTTTAGGATTTGTATTTTGCGAGTTTAGTCCAATTCCTATGATAATGACTGTAGTGCTATGAGTGCTTCCATTATCATTATTTCCTGAGCTTAATTCAATTGACTTCATAAGGAGACTAGTTATTGTCATATCTGTGCCACATGCATCTCAGAAGTTATGGCATCAAGGGTTTTCACAACATTTGATGTTCTGAATGATAATGTTTATCACTGAACTCATAACACAGAAATTCATAAAAGAGTCATGTTTTCGGCAGGGTCTGATCTAACAGTTTTATTTTTAGTTGTAAATTTATAACTCTTAGAGAGTCACTTATTTCATACTAACTAGTTATCCTACTTTAAGAGAAAGAACTTTCACTTATTTTATAGAAATAATGAAGATACTAGTATAAAAATTCTTTGAGTAAAAATAGTTCATATCATAAAACTAAAATAAAGTAAGAGCACTGATGAAATAGTTATTGAAAATGGTCAAAAGAAAAAAAAAAAAGTATTGGTAAATGGAATCATGAAAATAAGAATTCAGCTTAACATTTTTTGCTTCAATTCATCAAAAAAGTCTAAAAACTCTTGAGAAAATGTGTCATAAACTCAATTAATAAATACACTGTATTGAGTTCCAAGAATGCAGAATTTTCACAGTTATAAACAAAAAAAAAAAAATTTTGCTGCTTCCCTGTAAAATCATAAATAATAATCTGTACGTTGAAATGAATGATCTGAATGCTGAAAACAACACTCAAAAAGCAGTGAGATGAATATGTATCCTTTTCTCTTTGATAGTATGTAAAATAATTCAGATAAAATAAAACTAATCTCTATGAATTTGATGATACTTCAACAATAGTCTGTCCAGTTAAAGCTTCACATTTATCTTTACTTATTTTTAACCAAACCTTCAGGAATTGTTAGATTCATGGCTGGAAAGGTTTTAAGTTGTTGTGGGAAATTGGGCTCAGACTGGTTTTTTGGTATTTACCTCACCACTTAATGGCAGTAACCCATTTTCTAGGTAATAATTATAAGAAAAACTTCTTTCTTTCTCTCTCTCTCTCTCCCCCTTTTTACACTTAGACCCTCTTTTTCATGGCCAGGTGACGTTATACGGAGGAATCCATTTTATCTTAAAAGCTGGACAAAATAAAAGGACCAAAAATAGTTTAATACTACCCTTTCAAGTCTGGAAAATGATAAAATTAAATATTTTAAATATTAATTTTTCTGGGTTTTCGAGGATATCTGAAATCTCTGATTGAACCCAAAGCTGTCTCCTAATGCCAAGCTCACTGTAATAGGTATTTGTCCCACCCCCGCAACACATTCTTAATTGTTATAAGAAGCAGTTGAATCTCTCTCACTTAGAACCTCTCAACAAACTGTAAACAGTAAACCTGAGCAAATAATATGAAATAAAACATCCTTGGTATTTAAAAAATAATCCTAAACTTTAATAAAATGTAATTCTATGTCCTATATAATTATAACCATCTTGCAAGCTATATGTAATATGGGTAAGCTACCTGAGTTGATATTAATTCACTAGATTTATAATGAAAATTCTTCCGTTTTGATAACTGTCCAAGTGAACAACTAAAGTGTATTTTACATTATCTAATTTTAAACAAAAATATACATCAACCCCAAAATTCTTGATTCTTCTTTAAATATTTAAGTTGATTGTGAAAATAAACAACTTCTATATCAGAAAATGCCAATGAGTTCAAAGAAAATATGACGATACTTTGTAAAGAAAAAATGTCGTGTTTGTTTGATTTATTTCTTGAAATATCTTTGGGGAAATTCCTAATCACACCATCTCAGGATTCTGTGTATTTCTAATCTCACAAAAATACAAAGAGACTTTTTCAATCATCATAAAAATTCTATATTTGCACAGAGAGAACTTTGTTACATTCTCAATAATTATTTCTAGACATCATAATTCTAAAAGAACTTAGGTACCCTATTGATTTTTTATTTCAATCATTGCTTCCATAACTTTTTTTTTTCAGAATACCCAGTATATATTTGCTAGTTTCTGAAAGTTCAACGGGTTCTTCTTTTGTCCCCTGTGGGCCATTTGTAAAAGTTCCAGCGTTTGCATATTAGACATGCTGCCTGAATCAAAGCAGACATGTACAGAACCAGAAGGCAAAAGATATTGACTGCAATAAAAGCAGATAAAGAGAAAAAGGAAACTGGATTAAGTTGGCATGTTTAGTTTGCATATTTTATCTCCTTGTTGAAAACATTGATTTTGTAGATTAATGACAATTATTTTGAGAATTGGATTTGGTTGGGGGGCGGGGACATCATTGATGCTAGAATGGATTCATTCTCAATATTAGAAAATATAAATCCATTTGTGGAGAGTTACCAGAAACTTTTACTTGGCTATACAATTCCAATTCTGCTTGATTTTAGGGAGTCTTGGAAATACTCGGAAATGTAGTGAATAACATAATAGTCAGCAAACCAAGACATATTCGCGGCACCTTTTTGCATTTTCCCTACATAATTCTTTTAATAAGTAGAGAGTAAATCAGTAACATACTGAAAAAAAAAAACTAATACAGATAAGATCAGTCCATGATGATTTTGATGTTTCAATTTTCAAAGGAGTGAAGAGTGTTAATTAGTATTTCATAGTTATTTTTTTATATTGAGAATTTTGTGCCTTAGAATGATGTTCAGCATGAGTGCTGACCACCCACCCAGCCAAAAGTATCATTCATTTACAAGTTGGACAGGGAGTTACTTTATTCTCTAAATTTGACCATTTTAAGTATATAGTTCTAACACAAAATCTTGCCATTTTCACAGAGTTATGGTTATACTCAACTGCACACACCTTCATAAGTTAGAATAGTGTTGACACAATCAGTGACACTTGGTGACTACCAGTTTCTTACCTATCCTAACTTAGATATATATGTTCTATCACCACTATTGAGTACACTTTTTTAATTATTATAGCAAACTATATATATATATATATATATATATTATATGTGAGGGTGGGCTGAAAATTTCTCATGATGTCATATCTGCTGTTGATGACTCAATCAATATGAAGCAAGCACTACAACCTCAATAGAAGTAATGTGTGAATGACTAAATGCACTGTGTTGAAAAATAAACCTCACTTGGTTACATTCCATGAGAATATCTTGGTCAGCCTATAAAATTTTCAGCCAACCCTCATGTGTGTGTATATATATATATATATACCCACCTACGCACAAGAATTTTAGCAAGATATATGCATATCATTTTCAAAAATACATAAAAATAAGTGAAATAAATCTTTTATTTCTTATATATTGCATTTAAATTTTCTACCAAAAATTTTCATCTCAAATTAGTTCACTCTACTGATTTGGATAGATAATTATCAATTTTACATTATTTAGTTCTTTAAGTATGTATCATATTCATATTGTGCATTGAATAACAAGCAAAAGTAATAAGATATTACTTAATTCGAAAGTTTTTATATAAATAGAATATAGTACATGGTCAGTTTAATGAGGGACCTTATATGTCTGAACATAGAATATCTAGTCCTCATTTCTATAAAAAACAAAAAAACAAAACTTCATGGCACATAAAAAGAACAAAAGTCTTTTTCTCCTAGTATCAAAAATTTCTTATTTCCAAGAAAAAATTATTGGATTGCCAACCTTGCTTCCAATATTATTCTATTGATAGATCTATCATAGATTTTATTGCAACAGGTTGCAAGTTGAAAAAACCCCAAAAAAACGGTAAGTTTACATTATTTTAATTAAATTGGATTCTGTCCCTGCTTTGGTTACTATGTTCTATTCTGAGGAGGAAAAAAACACAAAGAAAAAAATCAATTCTCTAAATCTTCTACACTGTAGAGACTGACAAAGTTGAGTTGGACATTTCCAAAAATGTCAAACATGATTTAAAGTGAGAAATCACTAGATTTATAAGTGGAAAAACAACAAAAAAAACACCAGACATATATATATATATATATATATATATATATATATATGAGTTAAAAGTCAAAAGAATGTCTTCGTCCATTTCTAGATGTAACGTATAAGCCTTCTGTTCTTTTGATTCTATTTTTTCCTGATAAAATCTGAGAATAAGGAGATTAAAAAAATAGCCATAGTCTTGACCAGTCAAAATAAATTATCTTGATGTCCTAAGTGCAAATTCATCTGAAGTCAATTAATGATGCCTGAAATCAATAACCTTATCCAGAGATTTAGATAATAAGAAAGGGTCCAGATTCACTCGGCTGAGTCTCAATCTGTCTGCTTTAACAAAAGTTTAATTAAGACTGATCAGATAAGAAACTATTTTTCATAAGATAGTTAACATTCATCATATCTAATTTTTTCATTTAAATAAGTTACTAATGAATTTTTTCAGAAAAATATTTGGAAATTCCTTAATTTATTGTTAAATAAAGTGTGTCTGTTCTCTGCTCTAATTGAATAGGGTCAAATCTATGTCCTGACACGGGAGAAAAGCTCAAGAGACTTGGCAAATCTTTCTTTTCTCAAGTGTTAGTCAATTGAGATATTGTGTTGGATTTGCTCTCATCATCATGAGTCCAGATTCTGTTGACTCCCTCTCATCTGATCTTATGGGCCATTACTCTTGGCAAGTTCTCTAGATGGCAATCAGTGTCTACACAGAGCAGATGAATGTAAGATTTTCTAGATTAGCTAATACTAGTATGTCCATGTGTAGAAGTCCATATTACTTGTGAGTGTATTCTTATTGCCCAGCTTGTCTTGCTCATTTTACTTGGTTGGTTAGTGAGATGGGGGGTAAATAGATATTCAGCTGTTTTGTAGGATGTTACTTCTAGGATTTGTTTAAAACAGGATGCATCATCTTTATGTAGTTCCCAACTAGATTAGTTTTGCTCGGTTTGGCTTTATGACATATCAATCATTGTAGGTTATTTAATGCCAAATCTGGTTTATAGAAATATATTAGATATATATAATTTATCACTAACAACTCAATTAAAAATCTGTTATTTATTAACACAGTTAAATGGTCAAACAAATCAATTTATCATAATTTAACAAAGTTGAA
This sequence comes from Sepioteuthis lessoniana, assembly GCA_963585895.1. Lineage (NCBI taxonomy): Eukaryota > Metazoa > Mollusca > Cephalopoda > Myopsida > Loliginidae > Sepioteuthis > Sepioteuthis lessoniana. Next base: position 40,434,455 of record OY757904.1, on the reverse strand, counting down.
TAGTTCCAATTATTGCAACATATCACTAGCAATGCTTTTAAACATCAGTCATTTGTTCAGACATGATTAAATGATCAAACAGTTCTATTTCTAACAATTCAATTTAGCCTAAGTCATTTGTTTGCATACAGTTTAAATGTCAAAAAATTATATTTGATCCATAGATTGGATCCTATCAAATACTACCACACGGCTCAGAGTGGACCTGGGAGCAATAGCAATGAAAGGGTTCTCTGTATTTCCCAAAGATCTGGCATTACTGGAGCCTCACCATTTGTTGTTTAGAGTCAAATTCTGGACACTCATTGGGGGAGGGTCTTACTTCTGCAGAGATGCTGGTGGTGTATTCTTCTGCTCCAGCCAACTGGGCCCCAACTAGAGTTTTCTCCAAGTGTTTCATTAAAGTTCAAGCTGTGCAACAATACAGTAGTAGTGATAAAATGAAAGCTTGGAAGAATTCAGTACTCCTAAGAAAAACATTCTGGTCTTATGGTGAACCATGTTTATGCCTAGTGGCACAATAAAATAGGAATTACTTTCAGAGTAACTCTCATATGAATATAGCATGCAAACTCTTGTTCATCACAGGGAAAAATCCATAGCAAATGATTGTAACTCTGAGGAAAAACAGTATTTTACAATCAAAAACTTGCTTTATCGAATAATGTTACTCTACTCTTTTTCTCCATAGTAGCTTTCTTGGAAATAAATATGGAGCATTACTTTTGGAGCATCCCCAATGCAACCCCTTTTTTTTTTTTCATCCAAATGGTCAAAAAATACCTCCAAGATTCTATGTGCAAAATTTAAGTTGTCTAATCTTTAACAAGCCACTGTAGGATGTGAATACTTGTAAACATGGTAAAGGTTATCATTGTAGGAAATGGAACTGATGACCCAAGTTCAAATCCTGTGTGAAGCTGTTTGTGTTTTACTTTGCATTTATGTTCTTGGGAAAGGCATAGATATTCCCCTTACCAGCTATAGGTAAATTGAAAGGAATATTAGCCTTTGTATGACAACTGGTCTTGAAGAAGAAAAACTCTTAATTTAATGAGATTTACTCCACTTATAAGTTTTGTATGGTAATGTAAGTGGTTGATAAATGTTAATCTAATTTCTCTTTATGAAACTGCTTGTCCGCAGTGCTGAACACCTTCCAGGATTTCAACTCGTGTCCATTTCCTGCGATGATAACCATTGCACCACGGACACCTGTGTGTCAATTTTATACACTCAACATTTCATACATCTGGGCACTTGAAATTCATTTTGTCAATTTCTGCACTCAAGTATCTGTACATCTGAGCACCTAAACCAAAGCATATGTCCCATAGAAAAGTGTGTCCAGCAATATTTTCTGTAACTTTAGGGATAGCTGTTTGATCCAGGCAGGCTAGACACAACCAGGTTCTCTTAGACCACTTTAAAAAAATGACCTCATACCAAACTGCTCATGTCAGGATTTGGGTAAATATATAGCTTTATATCTATTATACTGTAATATTAAATGCACCTAGTTCAGGTAATTATATCTCCTGAAATATAGAAAAGGTGGCAAGATCATTCAAGCAGTTTTGTTGTGTTTATTTTGGGTAATATTTATCAAGACACAGTTATATATCAGTACTTGTAGCTTGCATAACTTATACCTTTGTATCTGTTGTTTTAAATGAACTTGGTTGGGATTATCATATATCCCCAAATATAGGAAAGGTTTTAAAGATGTCAGTATCTAAGTGGTTGAATCATTCTCAATCAAAAGTTCAAGATCAAGGAGTTGCATTATATTTCAACAATTGAAAGTAAACAAAAATAAGTAAGATCAAAATATACTTCTGTATTTGTAAGAGGAGTGGCTATTAACTTATGTTTTTTTTCTACCATCCAAATTAAGATAAAAGAAACTTCTCTCTCTCTGTAACATCATCTAACCAGATGATGACAAGGATCAAGATAATACAAGCATACACAAGACATTAATGATGGTAAATCAGGAAAACAAACAGAATCTAACAGTAAAATAACAAATATTTCATGATTAATTTAAATAGCATTTTTTAAAATCAAGGATTAAGACTTATTTCTTGAAATGATATCAAAAGCAGTAAGAAAAAATTCCTTCAAGATCCCATTGTAAAATTTCACAAAATTTTAACCAATCAACTTTGGTTCAACATTGCAATCTAATTTCCTGAGTGGGTTAAAAGTGAATCACACTGATCAATCTAAAAAAGAAAAGGAAATGTATGACTTCACTTAGAACTTCTTTATCACAGCAAACAACCCAGCATATTTTCCATGAATATTGAAGGTGAATTGCAACTTTAAAAACTTCCATCCATTATTATACATATATAAAACTACAGAAAGTAAATCGAGAAAAAAAATACTAAAGTACATTTTATGAAAGAGATATTGATTTTAACCAGCTTTAGGATATACTTCTGCTTGATAACTCCTCAACATTTTTGTAGAAATAAATTTATTTTCTTCATGGGATAAGGTATATTTCTGTTGATAATGGTATACTTAGTGGAGATATAAAAGTGGACTCTTATTTGAATACTTTGCTTAGGTGATATGATTAGAGGTATAATAAAAAGAGGCTTGTAGTTGTTTACCCGACACAAATTAAATCTATTCTAAGAACGGAACTGAAAACTCAAAACTTGTCTGCTCAGAACTGAGTCTTCAAATGGAATTGAGAAAATTGGAACTATTTTTAGATTTAGAAGCTTCTGTTATTATAACAAAATGGAACAACTTTTTCAGAGATGTCATTTCAGTTGAATGATGAAAGAATTTGAAAATGTTACATATTAAAAAAAACAAAATAAAAGTTGCATGTGAGATTTTTCGGAATATGGTAACAGTAACAGATTGAGAATCTCACTTACAGTTGCAAAAAATGGGTGCATAAGTCCGTCAGAGAATTGACTATATACAACACAAGGCAAAAGAATATTTGTTCCTCTACCTTATATTTAAAAAAAAAAACTATTATTCGTTAAAATTCATTTTAATTTGAGTTATGTTCCATGCATCCTGAAAGTTTGGTTATCAAATACAATAGGTTTTGTCTCAAATATGTGCTTAGTTTATTTTTCATGAATTAAGAATAATGGAAGAAACGTTTTCTAAGAATGGTGAGTCAATATTTTTTGCCAAGAGAAATAGAACAACTCTGGATTCCTATGCTCAGAAGAACAAAAATCATCTATAAGCATCTTCACAGAAAAACGTTTTGCACATTAAACAATTAGTCCAGGTGTTAATCTACTTGGCTCATCATCTGCAACAAATGTTCATACCTACATGAAGAACCATCTATTTAAAAAAAAACAACAATCTACTAAATAAATTACCCACCTGAAAAAGGCCAAAAAATGAACTAATAGTGATTAAAACCAATGATGAGAATAATTCATGGAATAATGATTCAGAGGCTGAAATGTAATGAAACAGCCTGAATACTAGAATGAATAACATGGATTAACAAACATGAATAATCAAGGAGTTTAGCAGCATTTAATTATAATCATGATGAAATTTTAAAAAATTATTTTACTTGAAACTACTGTCAAATTATTTGAACAAAGATTTGTCAAAGACTCAATAAATACACTCCATTTATTAAATTATTTGTTATCTCGTAAACAAATTGGATAACCAGTATGTAAATATTTACATTTCTCTAAATCTTTTTATGTTTGTGCAAGTTTGTAAAATAATTTACAAACTGATTAAAATTGTTTAAATAAATAAAAAAGTTTCTAACCAGTTCATTTCCATCAGTTCTAGTGCAACTGGCAGTTTCACAAAATACTTTCCAATCAGACATTCGTTTAAATGTATTTAAAATACAATTCTTTTTTATAAGCACAGACTGTGAATCCACCTGTACATCCATAAGGCAGAAGCAGTAATTGTCAGAGTCGATGCTCCCAAAATATAAACATAAATATTGATTTATCTAAACCCACTTATGTGATTTATTTTCCAGTTGGGAGCTAATAGACTTAGTAAGTTCTTATTTTCATGTTTACATTTACTAATGAGCTAGGACTTCTTGATTTGGAAGCAGTCCTGGTTGGAAAATGTAATGATACTTCTTCTCCAAATGTAATCTCCAATTAAACATAGCATAAGTTGTATTTAATTGTTTTTTATTTATTCATGTACATGCAAACACTCACTCACATAACATCACAGGTAAGAAAAAAAAGCACATTATAACATTATGCCCTAACTTAGTAAATATACCAAACTCCAGTGCAATTTGCAACTGAATGATAATTTTGTAGAGTCTATGCTTGCACTGAAAACTATTTTTTAACGATTCAAATTCTTTGTTATAGAAATAACTAGGAAAACTGATAAAAATCCTTCCCTCCTTCTGAAATAGAAGCATCAATTTTAACATAGACTGCTGCTGAATTAGAATCTATCCTTCCTTAAATATTGCTGAGTTTGCTGGTGCTGTAGAATACACTAACTGCATCTCTGCAGAGAGGTAAGACCCTCCCCCAATGAGTGTCTCCAATTTGACATAAAAGAATCTGACGGTGAGGCTTCAGTAATGGTGGAGGGTTTGGAGAATGCAGAGTACCCCTTTATTGCCATCGCTTCCAGCTCCACGCTGGCCTACCTATGGGTCAAATTGAACTAAACTGTGTACTCATGCTAAACTCTTTGAAATTAACTGTTTTTACATTTAACAGTGTGTAAACAAAAAAAGCAAAACTGTACCTATGCTAAACTGAATGGTTAGTGATATATTGCAATACATAGGACCATTTAACTTTGTTGAAGTGCTAAACTGAATTGCTTGAAATAGAACTGTTGACATTTAACTGTGTGTAAATATAAAATTGTATTTAAACCAATGACTAATAGTGAGTAAACAAAAGACTGTACTTATGCTAAACTGAATTGTTTGAAATTAAGTGAAACTATTCAACTGTGTGCAAAAAAAAATTAGCTCAAGCTTGTTTAAAAACTGTGTTTAGAAATCACATATTTGATATATATGTATAAACGATTTGACATTAAATAACCTACAGTGGTCAATATGCTCTCAGACCAAACCAATCTACTTGCTTACAAATCATGTACACTTTTATTTGTATAAACAAAATTTGACATTAAATGACCTACACAGGTTGATATGCCATAAAAGCCACAAAACCAACCAACCTTCCAAAATAAAATCCTCATCAATACCAGGAATGATTTCTTTTACAACAGGAACTCAGCATATTCCAGGGTCAGCAAGTATTGAATGTAAATTTTATTCAAATCATTTCTCTGTTCAGCGAGTAAGATAGT
>OY757904.1:40181624-40426624 GCA_963585895.1 Sepioteuthis lessoniana | reverse complement strand
TTTCTATATATTCAGATTTTGTGTTTTGACTAATTTTTTTTATTTCGTTGAACATGTAAATTTTTGGCAATCCATAAAAATTGCTAATTTTTGGGAGGTAATTTGTTATTTAGTTCTATTCTTTTTTTAGTTAATGTTTCATTGTATATTGTGTAGAATTTTGTAAGTTTTGATATGACATCATTGTTTTTGTTTGTATTACGAATTCTATAGTTAGTTCAATCCTTTAGTATTTCTTGAATTTTTGTTCTAGATCATGTTTTATTTAAAATGATTACTGCACTTCTGTTGTTTGCTTCTTTTATAATTATATTGTTGTTTTCCAATATATTTTTTATGGCTTGTCTTTGTTTGGGTGAGAAATTGTTATGTGAAATTTTTTCTTTTAAGTTAATGTTGCAGAGCTTCAAGAAGAATGTCTTTAATTCACTATCATTATCTTTGTCTGGGTAAAATTTGGGATTTAATTTTTTTTTCTACTAGGAAGTCATCTGTATTTTCTTTTATGAATAATTTCACTCACAGTCTAAATTTTTATTCAAATTCTTAGAGGTTTCTTAATTTGACTAGATTGCTTTTTGTGATAGGGCAAAATTTTAGACCTAGTTTTGATAAATCAATTTGATTTCAGTTTAATGTTGATAGATGGACCAAACAAAACAGAAAATGATCAATCTTATATATATATATATATATATATATATATATATATATATATATGGAGAAATGGTAAATTTAGGTAAATCTGACTAAATGATAAAATAAATGGAAAAGCCAAACACTTACATCAGGTTAAAATCCATTGTAAGTGTTTGGTTTATCCACTTTTCTACTTATTTTATCATGTATGTGGAAGTAAGTATTTGAAATAAATTTGATATCATGAAGAAAATAGAAAAACAAATGGGATGAATTTATTCATGATGGTAACATCCATCATTGTACAAGCGACAATTTTTCTCCATCAAAATGTCCTGATGAAGGTTTAATAAAACTGAAACGTTTTAATATTAACTTTACTTTATTTTTCTATTTTCTTCATATACACACAATCATATATATATATATATATATATATATATATATATATACACACTGTCAGAAGTTATTAAGCATATTACAGACTTCAATAATTCAAATTTGTTTTGAAAAAATAATTGTCAAATTTTAAACAATCAATTTAGATCTTAAAAGAATGCTTGAGTTGAAATTTTAGGTAGTATCAATGTTTTATTGAAGTTATTTGATGTATTCTAAAAAAACTGCCATCTGAACTTATTAGGCAAAACCAAGTAATCACATTTTACTTCAACAAAAAGTAATAAAATAAAAGATTGATCAACACCTATATTAACACAAATAAGTCTGGATCCTTTACATTCTAATTTAGTGACTTGTCTTCTCAGTAACAGCTGGTAATCTATCATCCATTGATTTTGTTGATTTCTTTACTTCAGCTGGTTCAATTTCCATTATTGCAGTTTTAATTGCCTTTCATTGGTCTGCTTTGCTGTTATATTGTTTGCTACCTTTATATAATTTCATTTTCACAAATGACCATAGATTTTTGATTGGATTCAAATCAGGACATGGTGATGGTCATTTCTTTAGCTTCTCTCCAGTAAATCTTTTATGTGCAAAGAATTCATTGATAAACTTTGATACATGAGAAGGACTGTTACTGTGCATAAATACACATTTAACTTTGATACTACAACACTGGAACTTGTACCATGCTAAGAAATTGCTATTGGTAGCACTGATCAATTTAATTCTTTCATTGACTTTAAATGGTCCAATAATGGTTTGATTGACAATTCCAGCCCATATCATCACACTAAGTAAAGTAGAGTTTATGACCATTGTCGAGAGTGACCAAAAGGCTCCCTTTTCAATAACTACTCCACCGAAGTGTAGGGGAGGGTACTACTCCAATCCCAGAATTTCTCCACTTAACCCTTGATCCTCACCTTATAGTGCTGAGTGCTTAGCAAGAACCCCGGACTCCCAGACCATTGGCAAATACTCTACTCATTTGGCCTATCCTTTTTTTATCCACTGGCATGTCTGAATTGAATAAAAATCATCCTTTGGTCAAGATGATTCTGTCAAAATTACTTTAAAATGTCAATGTTTATGTATTTCTTGGCCCAATTTCGACACTTAAATATTTGGTTTTGGTCGAGGAGGTTGACAGGGAGATTTTTTACCCACCCCAATTCACAATGTCTTCTGCACCTTTTGTCCTTATTGACTCCTTCAATTCTAGTCTTTTCAAGTACCTGATCACTGATCTAAAGTGGTTGTTTTGCTATAACTCTTTAAATTCATTTTAAGGAAACAAGTTCTTGAAGCCTATGAATTTTCAATTTAGTTATGTTTTCAACAGCCTTCTTTAATGTTCATTGATTTCTGCAAAACTCCTTTGTAATCTCCCAAGTGGAAATTACCTCACTCAATATCTTATTTATTTTCTGTTTTTTAATAATTGTTAGATCTTTCCCTTTTCACATATTTCAATGTATCTTATGGACAAAAAATTATTTTTAATGGATTGCAGTGGTCTAACTAATGTTAGTTTAATCTGCATAATAATTTCAGTCAGTCCATTTTCATAAATTCTGATCATCCATTGAAAATAACTGAAAAATTAGGGAAATACTTTATTAAGGCTGGAAATGGATAATTTTGAATTTGACAAATATCGGTACAGAATTTTTGAGTTTCTCAGATTTATTTGATTTGTATAATAATGTCGGATTAGCTGTACACACATACACACACACATTCTTTATACATGCTAACTCACTTGAAGTTTGTTACTGGGTACTATGTAACCCAACATTACCTGGTCAAGCAATTTGCACCTAAGACAAAAAATCAACTTGTCAAAGGATAGCTGGACCCTTTTGTAGTGTTAACTGCTTCTTGCACTAGTCATGCAATGATAGATAGAAAAATCTTGATAAATAATCCATCTATGAGAAATATACTAATATAAAAGTTCAACAGAGAGAGCCCTACGGAATTACTGATTTTTGCTGCTCACTATAAAAAGTCTTCAAGCATAGGTATTGTTTGATATCATGGGGTTGTTACAAAATGATGTCATGCCATGCCAAAGCCATTATTGAATTGAAGATGGCAGCCATCAAGTCACTCAGTTTGTTTTGTATAATAATGAATTTTATTAATTGAATTTATTTAAAGAAGTAAACATTTTATCGAATTAAATGAGACATAAAAAATCTAATAAAAATATTTGATTTTTTCCCTCTTACTTGATATAATGTTTTCACATCCTAATTAAACTCAAATAATGAATAGGTACAAAATTCAATATAAATTATGTTTGAAATATTATGGGTACTAACCAAATAAATCTTTTTAAAATATACTTCAGCTTTTAAATCCTTTTTAATGTAAGTTGATATAACAAATATTAAAAGTAAAAGATTTAAAAGCCTCCTGATTTCTTCTAAATATTATATCTTTAGTCTAATCACACAGAATTAAATTCAATTTGTTCTTATTTACTGATCTAAGGGCTATCACAGTCTTAGGACAAGCTAACTAACTACAAGCATTAATCAGTTAAAAAAAAAAAAATTCTGTTTTAATTTTTTTGTATGAATACATATTCTAGGGAAAAGAAAAAAAAGATTATTTTGTAGTCAGCCCAAGTTTAATTTAAGAAAGAAAGAAAAATTGTTTAGGTTAAATTTTAACACTGTTTTTTTTTTTTTTATATGAAGTCATTGAATGGTAGCATCTCAGTCTATGACACAGTAATGCCTGACAAATTTCTAATCTTGCGTTTAATTTACTGTCTGGAAAATTTGCTAATTTTTTTTTCTTCTTTCAAGACAATACCTTTAGATAATACCAACACTCGTTTTTGGTTTATAACTTTTTATATAAACTAATAACATTCTTTCTCAGTTTCAGACTTGGTGGTCACTATAGACAACAAGACAATAAATGCGACAAATTTTTGAAGTCCTTTTGTTATTCTTAAACTCTTAGAACATTACATGTTAAATATGCACTTCCACTTAATTCATTTTAGGGGCATGAGATTATAGATTAAATAACAAAGAGCACTTTTTTTTAACTATTGAAATCAGAATGACTGATGAAGAAACTCATGAGGTACTCTCTAATCCTGAAAATGAAATTGGCTACACAAAAAAATTTATTTAGATTGTGGGCACATGATCACTTTTAATATTATCTCTATCATATTTTATTCTAGACAATACCAGGACCTTGTATTAGTATTTATATTTTCATATGTTAATATCTACTGCAATAAAAAATTTTAAGGTAACTCTTCTGTTTGTAGATTTCTCCAAAGCTTTTAATTCCATACACAGAGAAAAGATGGAGTCAACATTTCTAGCATATGGTCTGCTCACCTGATGGTGACACTGGTTTTTTTACATTGTCACTGGAAAAAGAGATATATTGGTACCATATCTATTAATAAACTGTCTAGATTATGCAATTTGAACATCTGTCAATCTAATGCAATAAAACAGCTTCACACTAAAAAAGGCAAGAAGCAAGCAATAGCCCATAAAAACTATAGGAGCAGAATACACCAATTATCTTGTGCTGCTTGCAAATTCACCGGTGCAAGATGAATGTCTGCTGCATAGCCTGGAACAAGTAGCAAGAGGATTTTGGCTTCTAATCTAACTCAGATAAAACACAGTTCATATGTTTTAAGCTAGATAGTGCCATATCTCTATCAAATTACTAGCCTATAAAATCAGTAGACCATTTCATATACCTTAGAAGCAATATCTCATCAACTGAAAGTGATATCCGAGTATATAGTAAAGGCATCACAGGTTATCAACCATATAAAAACAATCTCTCTCATAAATTAAAACTAGAACTCTTTCAAGCTGTAGCCATGTAAGTACTATTGTATGGCTGCACCACTAGAACTTTAATGAAGTGCTAAGAGCAAAAGCTAGATGGCAACTATGCAAAGTTGCTGTATGATTTGAACAAATTCTGCACACAGCACTTCGCAAAACAGTGGCAGTAGGGCCACTTATCACACATCTCACAAACCATCAACATGAGACAAACAAGACATACTGGACAATGAAGAAGAGACATGGACGAACTCATAAGTGAGGTTCTCCTGTGGGTTCCCACACATAGACATACCACTATTGGTCGACCAGCAAAGGCTTATATTCATCAGCTCTTTGCAAATGCTGGAAACTGGCTAGAAGACATATCCAACAGAAATGGATGGTCTAGTTGGGTTTTATGGCTTAACAACCACTGTAGATTATTTAATGCCCAATCCTGTTTACACATATATATTATATATATATATATATATATATGATTTGTAAACACATTTTGTAGATAACATTCTTAAAAGAGCCAGAGCTCATTCTTGCACACAGTTAAATGTTTTCATGTATTGCTATATAATAATCATGATTTAACATCAGTCATTTGTTTGCACACAGTTTGTTCTATAGGACCCTATCAGGTGCTATCACTCTGAGTCAGGGTGGACCTGAGAGCAATGGCAATGAAGGGGTACTTCATATTCCCCTGATCTTCACCATCGGATGGTTTAATGTCATGTCAAGGAAACTCATTGGTGGGGGTCTTACCCCTCTGCAGAGATGCAATCAGTGTATTCTACAGCCCCAACCAAATGGGCTGAATAATGGATAATAGGGACAGATTGCAAGATAAAGCATGCTGATAGCATGAAACGATAAGGATGATGTAACTTATATAGTATTATTATATATACACATGCATGTGTTTACCCAAACACACAGCAATAGGCAGGATAAGACACAAGGTCAGTTTTAAGCAGACTAAAACCTGGTTTGGATCAAGAACTTTCTTTCTAGACTGGTTGACAAACCAAATCTAAACAAATCAGTCTGTCCTACTATTTTATCCATAACTGTGGGAGGGTGAGAAGAGAAGAATTCATGCATTTCTCAAAGGCATTAACACAAAAAGGAAAAGCAGACTGCCTCATCCAGTATATTAACTCCCGTTACTTATTCATTTACTTTAACTTCTGCTAAGAACACAAATATATATATATATATATATATATATATATATATATATACATAGCTTAGAGTTGGCACAAAACTACAATTATTAGGCATCCTGTGAGGATTGAATTCACAATTCTGTAGGAAAGTGATTGATTTTAAAAGCATATTAACCTGTCAAGTATTATTTCATGCCAAGAGTTTAGGGAATTGCCTTCATTGTACATTTAAATTAATCATGTTATAGTGGGTTTTTTGCTTATCAAGTATTCCTATCTGAAAAAATTATTTTCACAAAGTTGTATGATTTTAAGTATTCCAATCTAATAATGATCAAATGTTTTCAAGTAATTATTTCTATTTAATAATAGCCATCTGTTTGCACTCAGTTATATGGTTTCAAGTAACTAATAATTATCATCTTTAGTAAATAATTATAGCTTTAAGTAACTATTTTTAATACAAATAATTTACAGTTTTATGGTATAAAGTATTCCTATTGAATACAAATAAATTTGAAACAGTTTTTATTTTACCCTTACATGCAACCTTAATAGGAACTGTCACTCCGAGTTAGAGTGAACCCTGGAGTAATGGTAAAGAAGGGGTTCTGTACACTTGAGATCTCTGGAACTGGTGACTCATTGTCATCAGATGCAGTTTAGTTTTATACACAAGATACCCGTCTTTTTAGGTGGAGGTATTACCCCTTTGTGGAGAATACAGTCAGTATATTCTAAGCTCTGCTGACAGGGCAGACTAACCACTGCACCATAATGGGACACCCTATACATGTGATATATATATATATATATATGTACACTTATTTCTGTTTCTTGATATCTCTTTTGATAAGAATTTTCCTTGATAGCAAATCATATGGGATTTGTTCAGAGCTCAAAATCTGCTAATATCTAAATGTTTAATCCCATTTTGAATATTTTTAATGATTTTCTTGGTCTGATTTGCATAAACACACCTTGGTAATCTCCCAAACTTATAGATTGTGATTCCATGGCCAGTGTGCAGTTATATAAGCTGAGGATGAAAAAGTAGTTCTTGGCCCTCATTTCTTGGATCAACAGCCACTCTTCATGTACCACTTAATTTGGCTCAGACAGAAAAGTCCAGCTTGAAATACACTTCATAATATACAACTTCTACAACTCTTTAATCCCCACCCTAAGTAGAGAAAAAAGATTGATAAAAAGTAATGTGGTTTAGAACTGTTTGCAGCATTGGAAAGCTAAGCAAATGAAGATGATTGTGTGTGACAATGCTTATTCATTGGCAATTCAGCCATGATTAAAGACAAGAGAGAGAGAGTTGCAGCTGTAGTAAAAGTGTAGTAATTATTCTTGACATAATGATAAATTAACAGAACAACTAATGATGACGACAGACTCTTGGTCTGCTGTCTTAGGAGCTGAGTACACAGACTTGTATTTGCAAAGTCCAATAATATAGCAATCAGGAAAGTTTGGGATAGCTGTTCAAATGCTTTTATCAGTTAATCAACCTGGCCTTATTTCTCTCTGGTGACAACTTGTCTTGTTATCTAGTGTAGATCTTAAGTATCCAGTCAAAACCTTTAACTACATCTTAGGTATTTACTTAAACATAGATTTTGGGGGGCCAAATAGGAAAAAAGTGAAAAAGAATTAATTGCAAATGTTTTCCAATCTGAAATACATATACACACACACACACGCCATCTTAATATATGACCATATCACAGCAAAGATATCACATTATATTTATCTTAACTCTTAAAATGATCTTAAAGAATAATACAATTTTCTGTCCCATTTGCAGCTGATTGATCATCATATACATATTATCAGGACAGTAAGAATAGAGCATCAGTTACAAGTCCTTCCCTTTATCAGTTTTGAATTTTAAAGACCTCTATGTCTCAACAGTTAAACAGTGTTAGTATTAAACCTAAAACCCAATGATCATAGCTTGCTATGTGTGAAACTTTAAGTAACTGTTAAAATATTGTAGAAGTGGTTTTTAAATTTTTGGTTAATATATATATATAACTAAATTAACAAATCCCTAACTTAAATATTTGACCAAAAGTTATGAATAATTTGAAACACACTCCACCCATGCTTAACAAATATCCTCTGAGTGGAGAGCTTGCTGGTTGGTGTGAAAGATAGCAGAGATTTTATAATGGTCAGTTGAAGACACTTGGATACTCAACCTGTGACTTGGCAATTGAATTTTGGGTTTTTCTTTTTCCATCCCGGTTATACCACTAAGGCTGGAAAGTCCAGACATCCCTAAAACTTTAGCCATAGCTGGCAGGAAAATTTTCTTCCCCAAACATTATTAGTGTAAAAGGAAACAACCAACCTTGACTGTAAGTGAAACTCAGTTTTAGATGTTGAAAATGGGATTGGCAAACTATTACATCACCTAAACAGCCATAACCCTCATCTTAGTCTATACAACAAAAAGCATTAATTGCAAATGAAAATTATTCCTTCTGTAGTCATCTATAAAAAAAAAATACTAAAATGAATAGTTTTGAAGTTATTCAGGTTCACTTTAATGCAGAAAATGTTTTCATTTGATCAAGTTGAAGAAAGAATCAATTCTCATTCTTGCATTGGTTTTTATTCCAAATACTGAAGTGGTATCATTACAATCTATGATACAGTAAAACTAAACAAGTTTCTAATCTCAAATCAAATTTACTGTCAGATCTTTTTGCTGGCTCTTAGAATTTGTTCTTCCAAACAAAACAATTCAGATAAGTCTTGCATTATTCACTCTTTTGTTTGAAATCACTATTCTCACACTAATATTAAGTATTCAGTAGCTTTAAAGAAAAATCATGTCTGATTCCAATGGCATGTCCACACATTTAAGGTTATTTAATGCCTAAATGTTAGGGAGCTGCATTCATGTTTATTTTTCTGTAGTTGTTTCTTGTTTTGCTATTAATATGGGAAGTGCTCATGGTGTAATGGTTATCATCATAGGAAATGGACATGGTGACACGAGTTCAAATCCTGGATGAGACTGATTGCATTTCACATAGCACTAATACCCTTGGGAAAGGTATGAATCCAATTATTCTCCCTCCAGCTATGGGTAAATAGTAGGGCAAACTGGGTTCTTCAGCCTTGGTGAGGCAACTAGTCTAGGAGAAGGAATACTCTGAACTCAAACCTGTTAAACTCTGCATAAAAATTGACCTTGTGTCATATCCTGCCTGAGTAGAGGAATTGGTAACTATGGTTATCAATATGAAGAATTTTTAAACAGATCTTTTTGATCCATGGATGTCAGACTTAACCACGGAGTAATAGCAATGACAGAGTACCCAACATTTTCACAGATCTCAAGAAATTAAGCTTCACTATCAGATGTAGTTTTGTCATACTCAAAACTTCTCATTTAGGGGGGGGGTCTTTTCTTTCTGCAGGGAATACAGTCAGCAGATTCTAAGCCCTTCCAATAAGCCAAGAAAACTAAGCAGGTCACCTCATTTTTGTTTTGTCCCAGATAAAATCACAACCTTCGGCTCATATGATAAAAACTTTACAACTAGAATCATTGGATTTTTCTAATACTGTGTGGTTGGTATTCTTTTACACCTACTTTTACCCTCCTTAATAACAAATAAGTCAGGTTGGTACTATTAATTTTTAATTTTATAAATTGCCTATTCAATAAGTCTTTTTTTTTAAGCTTGCAATTACAGAGAGTAATTGTTGCATTCTGAATAAAGTCAAGGAATTATAATGGTTCCACCATTTACTTATCAAGAATTGTTATTAGTTTAGGTATCTAGAATCAACAAGAAAATCTAAATGAAAAAATGAGAATTATTCTATTTTTACTACTTTTGATTCCTTTCTTTTGGCTTTATTTCTCCTTCCTTTAAGAATAAAAAGAAAAAGGGGGAGATACAAAATGAAAGTAAATATGATATGCTTTGTCTTCCACTGTGAAGGAGAAATACACGCCAGTTTGTCTGCTTGGCTTTTCAACATCGACTGCATAAAGCTTTACTGGAAAAGCAACAACAAACATCAAAGCTGAAAACAGAAAACTTTGATTTCTAGTTTCCGGAAATCATTTTGGGAGTTTGTCTAATACAAACAATGGTTCAGTGAACTTTGGTATATTTGAAGCCAAGAATTTTTTTTTCTCTCTCTCTGTAAAATGATTTTGATTTCTCAAGCTTTACCTTTTTCCAACCATGATAAGATATTGCAACTTATTACTATCTATCTCAATTGCTCATTTCCTGAATCTCTTCTACATGTCAATTTTTCATTATCCTTGTTCCATTTTAAGCAAATTTTTCCAATATCAAGCATTCTTAATAAACATAATTATGATAAAATAATCATTTCACATAAGTATTTTCTATTTTAGTTTTTAGAGTTCAGACTTGATGACCCAGGATCAGTTGGGTTCCCTTTATAAGAGCAATCAATCATGATTAAAAGATTCTAATTAGCTTTTCATAGTTATTACTATTATATCAAGAATTTAGACAATTTAAAAAAATAATCTTCAGTTAAAATGCAAACCCCCACACAACCATCATTCATTTACAAATTGAATAAATTTCTTCAGTCTCAAACACTATTTTCAATGTATGTATTAACCTAGCCCCTTCACCATGAACAGGATGTAATACAATGTCAATTTTTAAATGAAGTACAGCTGATTTACATTCAGAGTTTTTCTTCTCTTAGACTGGTTGCCCTACCAAGACTAAAGAACCCAGTTTGTGTTACTATTTGCTTATGACTGATGGGAGAAGAGATGGGTTCAAGCCTTTTTGAAGGACATCAGTGTGAAAATGAAATACAAAGTTTTGTTCAGGATTTGAACTCTGGTCACCATGTCCATTTCCTCAGACAATTATCATTTTAAATGTATTGTTCAAATTAAAATTTCATTATGATATACTCTTTTTGCTTTGTTATTGTCCATGGCTTTGGCTTAGTTAAAAAAAAGATTTATGAGGGCATTTTTTGTGCAGACTAACTGTTGACGCTTATACAAAAGAGGTAGGACTGGCCACTGGGACTTTAAGGAAAGGTCTGAGAAGTTGTTGGTTTCATCGTAGCAGATGATTTTTTATGTTAGTAAATCATACCAATCTTATAAATCATTGCAACATAGTCTTCCTACATACTGAATGGATGTGTTTAAAAAATATGTATCATCCTGCAATGAATATATATAATTCTCTTCATATTCAATATTAAAATCTCTATATGATATTTTCTATCCGTCCTCATCTTTCCTTTTTTACACTGCCTTTTTTATTTTCTGTTTCTTAATCTTTCTATAAAACAAACTGCCTTCATTTTGTCTCAAAGTACAAAATCTAAAATAATGATTTTATGCCACTTCCAGAAAAGCAGGGACAAAAAAAAAATGAAATTAATCAAAGATAAGAGACGCCGAAAACTGTCACCCCAATGATGTCCAGCTATAGCATATTGATTTCGAACCTGTTTGCTGATAACTTGTATTAGACAGAGACAAATTTTATCACTAAATTTCATCAAGGAACAGAAATTGGTATTGTCATTTCCTTTCTTTTCACATCATAAAAACAATTCAATAGATACAGTAGATTTCTACTGTTTTTCTTTTATGACAAGCAGAAAGAAATACTTTATAACTCGACATGAATTTTTATGTCCCAGTTTATGGCTAAAATGGATTCATTGTTATGTCCTACAATTTAACACTTGTGCAATGTGTGTAAACTTGTTTCATTTGGCCAAATGATAAATTGCCTATTATTTATATTGAGAGAGATAAAAACAGGTTTCATGTTTTCTCAGATATCTCTTATCTTCCTGTCTATGAATGTTTAGAAGGCACTAACTGATTTTTTCAAGAAATTGAACTGTAAACACAAATCAAATGCAGTACAGACTTTTCAAGTATCCAATTGAGATCATTGTACACTAACATTTTTAAAGGAGTTGGTTGAATATACTTTTTGTCATGGCTGGAATTCCATAAACTGGGTTGCACCATATTTGTTAAATAAATGCTGATTGTTTATTTAGACAGAGATATTATTAGTATGATCAATTAAACAAATATATCAAAGCTTTCATTTATTCTGATTATATATATACAGGGTGACCCCCTGCAAAAAAAAAACAACCCATAAACTTTTTTATTACTTCTACAAAAATAAAGCCAAATAATTCTAATTCTTTTCCTTGGTAGACCAGGACATGTTGGCTAATACTATGGTCCCAATTTTTCATGCACAGAATCTACTTCATATCCCCAAAAAAGGAAAAAGCTAGAATTAAATTTATGAATTTCAGTCAAAAATATATGGGTTCTGTTTTTTTTTTTTTTTTTGTGTCACCCTGTGTGTGTGTGTATATATATATATATATATATATATATATATATATATATATATATATAAAAACGTACTTTCTTCACTAACTTTACCCAGATGTAAGACTTGAACATCTTCACTTGTATATTCTAAAAAAGAAAAACTCTATGGAATGAATGAGTAAAATTTTATTGTACTCTATGTACAAAAATGCAGGACAATATTACAATATTTTTAAGTAAAGGATAATAATAAAAACAGGATTCAAACTCCTAATAGAGGTTTATGACCACAGTCCTCAGGGAAATTACAAATTTTACCTTAATCTTGTTTTAGCATTGAGTCATAGTGTTGTTTATAAAAAACATGAAGCAAAGGACAATCAATATAGATTACAGTAAGCTTTACTGATAAAATAGGGCTTATATATATATATATATATATATATATATGTGTATTTATGTATGTATGGAACTTGGTTTTAGCACAAAACTTTAAATTTAGGGTGCCCCATGAGAATTAATCTCATTATCCAATAATAATGTTCAATAAAACTAGGTTGCTAACTATTTAATCATGATCAACCCTCTCTTTTTATTTGTATATATATTTTATACATATTATGAATTTGAAAACCAATTTTTGACAAGTATTGCTGAACTTGATAAAATGGACAAGGGATGCCTTGTTGATTTTTATTATTCAGTGTCTCTTATCTTAAAAAAAAAGAACATTAAAGTCAGTCCTTATCCATTATATTCAAGTATTATCTATAAATGCACTATAAAACTAAAGGGGGTGTCATCATGGCGTAATGGTTAAAGTGCTGGACTGCAGCATCATAGTAAGTGATTTTGAATTCCAGTCCCGCGATTATGTTCATTTTCAGACAAATACCTTTAGAAAAGGTATTAACCTCCTTATCCTCCTAGCTATGAATTAAATAGCATCACTTCTGTTTTTCTGGAATAATGGCTTTGGCATTAAATAACCCATGAAGGTTGATGTGCCATTAAACAAAGAAACCATAAAACTAAAGTCAAAATTTTAAATATTTTCCTAATTTATCAGTGATTTTTAGTTTGGGTACTTAATAAGCACAGTTCAGTATTTGACCCAATTCCTCCGCTATGAGTAAGATGTGACAAAGAATCAATTTTTCAGTAAAGTACAGCTGGTTTAAATCCATTGTTTTTCTTCTCCATGGTCAGTTTTCAGACCAAAGTAAAGTTCCCATCCTGCCCTACTATTTATACACAGTTTGAAGAGAAGAGATGGACTCATGCCTTTTCCAAGAGAATTATTGAACCACAAACAAGCTTGTCTAGAACTTCAACTAGAGTTGTTGGCTCTATTTCTTAAAATGATGACACTTACATCACACACCTCCACTGTATCATTGATAAATTTTCTTTGCAACTTTAAATTTGTTTACAATTTATGTGATATAATAGATTCACTAATTTGTAGTCTTTAAAAAAGCATCAAGTCTAAACATTATGTGAAAAATACAAAAGGTGTCAAATTTGAATAAGGTTGGATTGTGGAAATTCAAGAATCAGGGGCAATCACAACAAACAATACTCAAATGAAATAATTATAGACAGTTGGGGAAATAATCCAAAAAGCTATGGAGCCAATGGCAGCAGGAAAAAAACCCCAAGAAGATATCCAATTGTGATGAAAAGGCAGTCATAAGAGCTCTCTGATCAGCCCATGTCTCATCCCAAACAGAACTGAGCAGATGAACAATTAAGAAATAAAAATACAGGTACAGGAAAAAAATGCTGTATCTATCTTTCTGAAAATGACAACAATTGAAATTTATATTACTTTCTAAGATGTCTTATGAAGAGTGGCATATGCTCCCTTAACAGATGAGAAGAAATTCAACCTGTATAGCCCCATACTATTGGTTTGATTTCTTTGTTTTTAATGGTATATCAACATTTATGGGTTATCTGATGCAAAAACCATCCTTGCTGAAGAATAATAGCTGGGGGCAGAAAAGGGGGTTCATACCTTTCCCAAGTGCATTAGTCTGAAAGTGAATATAATTGCGAGACTCCAGTTTCTTTGATGTCAAAGTTCAATACATTAACCACTACACCATAAAGATACCTTCTCACAGAGGTATTGGCATAACCCATAATTACTTGTTGACTGAGGGATCAATATGACAGGGTATATAGATTTACTAAGAAACTAAAAATTTGCTTTGGTTTGGTTTTATGGCATATCAACCATTGTAGGTTATTTAATGCCAAATTCATTTTTATACATATAAAGTTTTATTTCAAGCAATTCAGTTTAGCATAAGTACACTGTTTAGTTCTATTTGACCCGTAGATAGGACCCTATCAGGTGCTATCATTCTGGGCCAGAGTGAACCTGGGAGTGATGGCAACAAAGGGTTACACTGCATTCCCCAAAGCTCCAGCATTATCATCATATTGTTTAGTGTCATCTCAAGGACACTCATTGCACGAATCTTACCCCACTGCAGAGATGCAGTCAGTGTATTCTCTAGCCCAAGCTGACTGGGCCCAAAAATTTAGGACTTGAGAATATTTCAATGAGTGGTTCATAGTTTATACTTCAGTCGAATCATCTATCTGATCCTGTTGGAGGAGATATACAATAATCTCTTCAAAGAACAGGATATATAAGCATCAAAGATGATATATTTAAATATATTATGCAAGAGATATTGAACACATGCTAATTATATAGGCACTCATGTCTCAATGATGCATTTAATGCCATCAATAACATTGTCAATAAAATCATTACAAGCAAACATTTATTTCAAGACATGAAACATACCTAAAATATTCTTTTATTGTGAAAAATAAAATTACAGATCTGTTTCTCTTGTTAGCATAAATTGCTGAATCTTATATAAGTTTCATTTCTCAGACTTGCTGTGTAAAGGTATCAGCATCTTTGATGAGAGATGAGATACAGAACAAATACAGAGAATGATTGAAGAAAAACAAAGAAGAACCAAAAAGAAATGAAAAAAAAAGCTTCAAAGACTCTTATGATTATGTGCACAAGGAAGAAAAGGTAAAATGACACAACCATCAGATTACCTGTTTTTCATAATCTTTTCATCAAAGACATCTTGTTAATGCTTGGTAATGAAAAGAAAAAAATTCTATTCAAAGTTTTCTTTCCTTTTTTAAATTTTCTACAATATATCAAAATTATAATTACCAAGGAGACCTGATGATTATAATTCAATATTTTCAGGTTTTATTCAGAATAATTATTGAAATCAGCAGTATAGTTTCACTTCCTAAGAAAACCTCATTTTTTTTGTTTACTCCCAATGACAAACTCATTCCAGAAATTCTTTTTACTCGATAAAAAGGACATACTGAGTTTTAATTAAGAAGTAAAGAACTAGTCAACTATTGGACTTTGTCATTCCAGAAGAACACAGAGTTAAAGTAAAGGCAAGCAAAAAACTGGATAAATACCTGAACCTTGCTAGAGTGCTGAAAATTTAATAACAATTATAGTGGGAGTCCTTAGAACTCTACCAAATATCAGAAAATCCGAAGAAAAATTCAGACTATTCCGACCACATCAGCTGGAAAACTGATGAAATTTTGTGTTATTTCAAACCCAGTAAAAGCCACCAGTTACTACTGATATTCACATCAGTAGTAACTGGTGGATTTTACTGGGTTTGAAATAATACAAAATTTCATTAGTTTTCCAGCTGATGTGGTCAGAATAGTCTGAATTCTTCTTTGGATTTTCAGATCTTGCTGAGAAAAAATGATAACAATAATTTTAGTAGTAAAAATAATATGTTCATAAGTAGAATCAAAGTCTCCTGTATAATAATATTCTGAAGGAGCCTTCATGGTGTAATGGCTAACATGTTGGACTCCAACAACATTATAGACAAGTTCAAACTCTAGTTGCACTATTACATTCACTTTTGGACTAATGCCTTTAGGCACGGTATGAACCCCTATATCCCCTCAAGCTATGGGTTAAATAGGACCACAACTGTTCTTTTATAAGAATGGCTTTGGCATCAACAAAGGTTGATATACCATTAAATAAAGAAACCAAACCAAATGCATAATTTTCTATCCCTTCAGCCACTTTGGACTTCCTTGTGATAATTATAGGTAACTTAATGTTTACACGATAATCAATAAATATCTAAAATAGGTTACAAATAGGCAATATCTCTCATGTGGATACACTTGAGAAAAGGTTTCATTACCCTATTTTGAAACTACTTTTCAGTCTCACTGGAGTTTAATAATGACAGTCACTTATTCATGATTCAGTATAGTATGAATTTTATTGGCAATGAATTAATATCATACTTTGCTTTGATTTGCAATTAGCTTTCTTTTCTTATATATAGATTTTTCTTTGTATTTTTTTCTATTTGAGCTCTGGTCATCATCAAAGACTAACTATTTTTTGCTTTAACAACTGATCCATTGCAAATGTATACAGCAGAAATAGACATGTTTCTCTATTTGTAGCCCATAAAATCTGGTATTAAAGCAATTTAAAATGAAAATTTTACAAATGAAAGGTATAAATTGTTGATTTTGTTTATAGGCATCAGAAGTGGCTGGACTGGGAAGAGGCACGTTTCCCATCAAATGGACTTCGATAATCATTTTTTGTTTTTGATTGTTCATCAAGTAACATCAAAACTTAAACATTCATGCAGAATAATGACAAGGGACATTTTCTGGTGGTTAGGAGGAAAACAGGGCAGAAAGAAAGGAATGAACGAATGAAGGAAGGAAGGAAGGAGAAAAATGAATATAAAAGTTTCAAAGAGAACAGCAATTATGTATGTTTCATTTGTGTAGTTTTAAAGAGCTGTTTGATATCTTGATATATTTTTTCCTTCCTCTAAGAAAACAGAGTTTTCAATCACCAATTATAAGTCTGAGGAAACAGTGAAGTTGAATTCTCAACACCCACCTCCACAAAAAACATCTAGGTTTGTAAAAGAGAATAAATCAAATGATACATTAAAAAAATCCATTCAGATGTATTGGCTAATGACTTCAGAAATTCAAGAGATTTTTTTTTTTTGAATTCTTTGGAATAAATGTGTTGTGAGTAAGGAAATGATAATGAAATGTTATTGATATGATCATACATACATATATATATATATATATATTACATGAAATATTCTTGTAAACAACAACATAAACAAATAAAATCACTTTGTACTTATTCATGTTGATAATCCAGATTTGAATTGATTGAGGAAAGGAAATCACTAACAGGTATACATTTTGGGGTTATTTGCACTGATATTATTTTCTGCAAATGTCCTTGATAAAAATATTTCTAAAATTTACTTTTCCCAACTGCCAATCAGCTCAGCTCTGATCATAACACTATTTCAAACA
Organism: Sepioteuthis lessoniana; assembly: GCA_963585895.1. Taxonomy (NCBI): domain Eukaryota; kingdom Metazoa; phylum Mollusca; class Cephalopoda; order Myopsida; family Loliginidae; genus Sepioteuthis; species Sepioteuthis lessoniana. The sequence continues at coordinate 40,408,802 of OY757904.1, read as the reverse complement.
AGTTGAAGTAAAGCAATGTTGAGTACATTGTCTTCATTTTGATCCAATGTAGATAAATAGATTCAAATTCCCCAAAAAGTGACATCTGCAATGATACTTAAACAATGAAAAAAATTGCACAGAACAATATGTGCAGGTGTTATATTGCTACATATTATATACAAATAATTTGTGAACTTATTGGGTGCCAACTGTAACTGCAGTCCATGATCATGTTTTTGTTTAGGTAAGAGTGAAAAAAATGATTCTTAGCAACATTTCCTTGTTATCTCTAAGACACTGAGAATTTGGTTGAAAAACTATGATGTTCAGTGAAAATGAACAACCTGAAAAATTATCTGTCAGTCGCATATTTAAGTGAAAATTGCTGTATTCTATAAGTTGGGATGTTTTAAACCTCTTGTACAAATAACAACCTCAAGTAATTTCTGATGGATTATGGTTATATATATATATATATATATATATATATATATATATATATATATACACACAAAATGAATATGAGAACTTTAGCAATATATAGATATATCAATATATAAACTTGTAATATATAGATATATTAAGGGAATACTGAAAAGTTCTTAATCTCAGCATAAAAAGAATGAACTAGTGTGTGTATATATATATATATATATATATATACATACACACACAAACTTCATAGGAAATCGGTAAGATATAGATTATTTAAGGAAATATTGAAAGGATATAACTCAGACCATTATAGAAATTACATTTGAAACATTTTTTTTAAATTATAGAAACCTAAAAAAAGTGAAATATTGTGCCAAGTGTATAGAACTTCTGGATGAGTATATAGAATAGCCTATCATTATATCCTTTTCTCTTTTTTGTTGGGCTGAGAACTTTTCACAACTCCCTTTGATATATATGTATATACAAAATTAAGGTTTTACCATTTTCTATTTTCTTTTTTTAAATTTTTATTTATTGTGTATATTTATCTTCAAAGAATGTGGGACAAAACAAAACCACACTTAAACTGAGACTCGTCTATTCTTCTCAAAGAAGTATGAAAAGCATGGCTGTTTCTTGATCATAAGAGAACAAAAACTTGATAAAATCTTGAATTGTGTGATAAGAAGAATAAGGGATACCGATTAGCAAAGGAAAAACAAGGTATTTAAAGTATATTCACTTAAATATACCTACTTTTATAACCTTGTCTAGAGATGCATACATATATACCTGTGTGGATACAATGCAATAACTATGCAACTATGTATTCATAAATCATATATATAAATATATATGTATATGAGAGAGAGAGATGTATCTATATATCTAAAAGATATGAAAAGTTTAAGAGTTTATTCATTATATTTTGGCAGTGATCCTATTAAGGTGCCAAGGATTTGTGCCAATTCTTTATCTTTAGATAAGAACCAAGGCCTACTTTTCTGCTAATGAAGACAAATAAAGAAATATTTCATTTACTTCCAGATAAATTTTTCTTCTCTTTTTCAGGGCATTTGTTTCCTGTCAAAGAAATCATAAATACTCCTCACAAAATGCTGTCAGATCAAAAACCTCAATTCAGTTTTCACATAAAAAAGGATGAAAGATAATGTAAATATTGAATGGTAGAGGCTGACCCTTAATTAATTCCTCAATAGCTTCAGGTATAGGCTGACTCAAGATTTTTAGTACTCAATGATATAAACAAGCAGTATTTTTATGTCAAAGACATTTCAGGAAATATTCACAAAAATCTATGTCTTATAAGAAACTCTTTTGTTGGTTCTGAATGCCAAGTTCATCTGACTGACTGTATCCCCTGCAGAGCAGTAAGACCACTCCTAAAATAAATGACCTGGGTATGCCACTAAACAGTATCTGAAATTTATGTTCCAGTTCTGGAGATCTGGGGAGTGTAATCTACCCTCTAACTGCCATTACTCCAAGGTCCACTCTAATGCTGAGTGGTGGTACCGGTTAAGGTCCTCTGTATGGGTCAGATAGATTTGTTGAAAAATTATTTGTATTCACAAAGATCATGTGCCAAAAAAATCTTAGGTAAAAACAACACAAAAAATGTAAATATGAATGTACAATGAATGTAATTCCCTAACCTCTTGACATAAAATTACCAGAAATTGGTTGACAAATCATTAAGATTAACCAAGTTCATTATATATTGTAGAAATAGTAAGTATATGAAGAGTTAATATGAGATATAATACGCAATTAATAAAATAGAAACTCAAATTAAAATAAGTTTATCTCCCGGTTTTGTATTTATCAACCACTTGATCCAAGTTTGTTGCTAGATTCACACGTGTTAGCATAACATGGCAAAATAGATGTATGTTTGAGACTTACTAATAGAATTAACTGATGACTTTAGTTCCAAGCTCTTTTTATCCTCCTAAAGTGGATTCCAGATGAAAATTCATTGATGAGAAAAGAACTGAAGAAGCGCCTTCTTGGATTTACAAGAAAAATAATGAAATTATTTTTGGTATTTTTGACTGAACTCTACACATTAACCACCAGAAGATAAATGAAAACTATTTATTATCACAACACTTCACAGTGAAACGGCATAAATATTTTAAATTTCCAATCCTGTGTCGATTAAAGTCAGGAGATTTTATTTGTTTTTGTAACTGATGAATAATTAACATATCTCAAGCTTACACTTAATCTAAGTTATTGAACTTAGGTTTGAATTCAATCTATGTATAAGGAAACAGTCATCTTTAAAATGAAAAAAAAGTATGTCTTTAAATTCTGTCTGAAATGATCATCTTAAAAAGTGAGTTCTAAGTGACTGTATACTTTACTTGTAAAATCCAATATGTTTAAGACTTTAGCTGTCTTGTCTATTAGTGTATATTTCAAATCCCCATGAAAATAAAATTACTGACAAGATTAATAATACAGTTGACAAGCAGATTTTATGGCAATAGAGCTCAGTATGTGCCAAAAGATGTATGAGTAAAACTGTATTCGACACAAATGACTAGCAGGTTTATTAGATCTGTTGAATACTCCATAGCATGAAACATTTTGTTGAAAATTTTGTCATTTATGTTTATATCTATGGAAAATACATTTTGCTATATTTATGAATAAAGGGTTAAGTTTGGATAGTGTATATATAATCAATGTCACTTGGTGACTGTATGTAATATATCTTAACTTATATACATATATAAATATGTATATATGAGGGTTGTTGAAAAGTTCATTGGCTGACCAAGATACTCTAATGGAAGGTTTATTCTTCAACATAGTCCCCTCTTGCATTTTACACACTTCTTCCATTGGTGTTGCAGTGCTTGTGTTATATGCTCATCTACAGCATCATAATGACACAATAATAAAGACTGTCGCAATGATAAAGATGCAAAAAGACTTCTTTAGAAAAATATTTACCTCTCACTTTATTGCAAGAGTTCGAAAAGGTTATTCAAGGTTTGCATGTGAGAGGGAGTTGGAGACCGAACAGAAACTGCAATATTTTGACCCCCACTCTTATGGCCATCAACGTTGTGTCTTTCTCGTTCTCCTGATGCTCAACCGGAGGCCCTGGGGTCCACTCTGCTGGGTGCTGGCTTTCTTTACTGCATCTTATCAGCAACTTCTCTGGTCCCCAAACTCCACTGGGGTTCCCGAGGGCTCCCTCGGCCGGGTGTGGCTTTCCCTACCACATCTCGTCTATAACTCCGTCTCCAACTCTCTGGAACTCTACTCAGCTGTCTTGACTGAGTTATATAATAGTTCAACGCCCACTTGATCGCCCACTCGATCTTTGAAATCGCATGTTTAATCGTCATCAAGCGGAAATAACTGTCATGCAGTTCAGAGGTCACTCTCTTCCAGTGCGTCAGTCTATGAGAGTATCATGGGATTTTTTAGCTTGTCCCATTTTGTTAGCCCATTTCCGCCCACGCGATTTCCTCTCCTAACTGCCATTGGAATGTGTCACTTCTTTCCGGTGCATCATCTTGAATGGCATTTTAGACCGGGTCCAAGGTCAAAACATAACACTTGGATCCCATTTGTTAAAAAATTATCAAGAGCAGATATGATGTCAGCCAATGAACTTTTTAGCCCACCTTTACATAACACATTAGTGAATAATTTTATTGACAACCCTAATGTTTTTACCATACAGTTAGTGTATTTTGTTACTTAGAAAATGATTTGGATATTTTCTAAAAAAAAAAAAAAATTGTTTTAGCTTGTAACATTTTGTTGCATTTTAATTAAAAAAATGTTTTTTTTTCCTAAATAATCAAAAAGAACAATTTGGGGAAATCATTTTGCTTTGAATTAGACTGGTTCAAAATAAATAACTATGAATTAATTAAATTTCCTGAAATCAAAGGGTTCAAATGCTCACCCTAATTAATATGATATTAATTCCAAAGCCCTCAAAAAACCTGATAAGAAAACAAACAAGGAAACTGATTTCTTATTGTGATTTTATATTAAAATTTCTTTGTCCCATTATCAGTCATCTCTGTATAGTTGTGTCTCTAGCAAGACAAAGAAAAGTAAAAAAAGAATAACTTCTTAATGTATTCTCTCTCATCATTATTTATAGTTATGGCTTTAATTCCTTCAAAGCAAATAAAACATTATAAATTAGCAGGATATCCTTATATTTTCATAATTATTTGTCCGAAAAATCAGATCTTTGCTACATAAAAAGTATTTTTTGTTGATTTATTTTTAATGACATTAAGTCTCTTCCTTTATTCCCTTTAAATTTTATCATTTAACTGTGCAAGCAAATTATTAAAATTCTATACAATTATCAGTGTTGGATAGCAATACTTGAAACCATTTAACTATGCATTAGCAAATGAGCTCTGGCTTATTTAAGAATTTGCTTACAAGTTATTTATCTAATATGTTTGTATATAAAAACAGGATTTGGCATTAGATAACAAACAAGAGTTGATATGCCATAAAACTCAACCAAACTTTGAATTTTGTATATCATAAAATTATTTAGATTGCATAATACATTGCCAATTATATGAAAATAAGGTAACAAAATTGATTATTTACACAAGCTGTGAAAAATTCTGTAATAATATTTTCAATGTCCCATTGTAATATATAAAACAAAAAAAACAAAGAAAAACCTTATTTGACTATAATAATCATTTGTTTGCCCCCTTTGCAGAGATGCAGTCAGTGTATTCTACAGCTCCAACTGATTGGGCCAAGCATTACAGGAGCCTCGCCATCAGATTGTTTAGTGTCATATCCAGGACACTCATTGGGAGAGTGTTACCCCTTAGCAGAGATGCAATCAGTATATTCTACAGCCGCAGCTGATTGGGCCAAGCATTACTAGAGCCTCACCATCAGATTGTTTAGTGTCATATCCGGGACACTCGGGAGAGTGTTACCCCTTCACAGAGATGCAATCAGTGTATTCTACAGCTGCAGCTGATTGGGCCAAACTTTACTGGAGCCTCACCATCAGATTGTTTAGTGTCATATCTAGGATACTCAATGGGATAGTCTTACTCTTTTGCAGAGATGTAATCAGTGTATTCTATAGCTGCAGCCGACTGGGCTTTAAATCATTTACTGTATTTCTATCAAACATTAATAATCATTGCGCACAATTATCTTTCACATACTCCCATACTATTCAAATAATTTACAAAAATATATTAGATGAAACTCTGAGAGGTACCCTTGCTCCACATTACAGTGAACCTGGGTGCAATGGCAATGAAGTGGTGACTCTACACCCCCCAGAGGCCCAAAATGGAAGCCTCACCACAGAATGCACTATATTATACCCCAAACAGCATTTTGTTTAGAGATGGGGTCTTACTCTACTGTAGAGGAAGCATATATTCTAAGTCCTGCTGACGGAACTGTTCATACTAAAATGTATGATGTGACCTTCCTAAGTTTATACTAGTTGGTTAATAGTAGATTATAAAATTTTGCTTACTGGTTTATAGAAATAGACATTAATCCATAACTCTATTAGCATTACATACTTTTTGCAAGAATGTTTCAAATATTAAAAATAAAGATAAACTTGTCAGTTTTTAGATATATTCACATATACTCATGATGATATTCATGTGTTTGAATACATGTGTATATTTATGCATATAGAGTCACATCCAACTCATTTGTCCACATGAATTTTAGAAAAAAAAATACCAAAGCACTTTTTCTGTAATTAGGTGTAGAGGCCTGTAAGCAACATAATGTGCAGCTTAAAAATGCAGAGTACATTTTTCAAGTTGATTAAAAAAATATCTTTTTTTGCTAGGAAATCCTTAATGGGCCTCTATAATCTTTGGCAATAAAAAACAGATTTTATATCTGTTCAAATACATATGAGCAGCTTTTATGAGCATTACTCTCTAGACAGTAATGTCCATAAGTATTTTAACAAGCACAAAATCTTTTTTTCTTTTAAGTTTACAAGTGCCTGTTAAGGGTTTTGCTCAGCTGGGTATCCAAATTAATCAACAAGTTTGGCAACTCTTTAAAATAGCAATGTGAGTCTACCTTTTCTGGCTAAGAATTTATGAGAGAAATAAAAAGTAAACAAAATAAAAATTATCAGTTAACAACTTGATATTATTTTCAAAAATCCCAAAATTAAAGTATTGACCAAATCAATGTCTTATGTAGATAACAATAAAACTTGGGTCTAATTGTATAATGTTCTTATTCTAACTCTACACAAAGCAATTAGAAGAAAACTGTCTGTTCAAATAATTATAAAAAATTCTCTCAAACTCTCTTATATAAGAATGAAGTGTGATAGAAAAATATGGAGCCTGAAGATTCAAGTTATTTAAACTTGAAAATTAAAAACAAGAAATGTAAACTTATTAAAGGATAATGTCTTGGGAAAGTCAAGAAAAGTTGCTGTCAGTTTTGAAAATACAAATGATCATCATATCACGCCACCAGCACGGATATCCCTGATCCTCTCTCACTACCCTTCTCTATCATCTATCGCTTCCGGTTGGTCCTCAATTTCACATCCCATATCGGCACATAGCTGTTGAATGTAAGTTCTGCCTTTGCTCATCTATGTGAAGGGGTCCTCTGGAGTACGTCACTTATGAGTTTTTTTCTACTTCTCCAGCAGTTTCCCCATAGGTCTGGTTCGTCTAACTTGGATAGTTTTCATGATGTGTGGTAAGTGGCCGTACAGCTGCTACTTTTCAGGGTGCTGCCTCCAGAACTTATTCAATATTGCTCACTTCATTCTTGTGTAGTTGCCATCAAGCTTTTTCTCCATACATTTAGTTAGCATCCATGTAGTGCATCCCTCCAGCTGTATCAACACGATCACTGCTTGGAAAAAAACTGGCTTTCCTTTTATTGGTCAGGTCTGACTTCCATATGACTGATAGCCCATAGATAGCTGTCCATGCCTTTGCTAGTCACGTGTTAATGTCTGTCTCGGTTGATGAGGTAGGTGAACTTGTCTACTAGTTTTAGAAAGCTACCGTTTTGTGTTGAGATGTTGCCCGTTTGATTAAAGCACATATATTCCATTTTGTGTGTACTGACATGGAGGCCTATGCCTACAGCTGCTTATTCCAAACTATGTAGCAGGGTCTCAGCTTGGGCAGATGGATTTGCCAGAAGTGCTATGTCATCAGTGTAGTCTGTGTCCATAATTGTTTGTGCAGAGTACCTTCTGCTTCTTTCCTCTGTTAGCTTGAAATTGTTTGACCAATGAAAGAAAATGGTTTCAGTTACAATACTTTTAAAAAATATTCTTTAACAGAGGATTATGCATATGCAGTGATGTAGAAGGCAACAACAAGTGCCAACTATACACAATAGAACTAACTTTGAGATTTTTGTTCTCATTTTTAAACTGAAAATTTCAAGAAGAAAATTTGAGGATATGGGAGATATCAAAAGAAATACTCGCAGCAAGCTTCATATATCAAAAGTAGAATTTCAGAAGAACTTTGACCTATGGAGAACTTGCTGAAATAAGAGTGTAAAATGCCAAGGGTGTTATTTTGAAGAAAAGGAATCTTCAATAAATCCTTTCTTCTTTTGTAAATATAGTATTAGTACTGACAGTTTTAGAATTCTCCTCATATTAGATACATATATGTTGCTTATAAACGCTCTGAATGTTTTAAAAAAGGGTCTTACTCATTAATCTTGAAAATTTTCTATGAATATCATAAAAACACATAGAATCAAAATTGTCAGCTAAATATCAATAGTTAAAAGAACCAAATGCTTCATTCATCTTTCTCTAACTTTATTAAATATTCATACATTAAATCAAGGTCAGTGTTTTGCTTACATCAGCAGAAAAATCAATTCAAACTTGATAAATTATTCCTGGATTTTTTACATTTCATATCAAGTTCAAGAATACTTATTCTTTGGAAAAAAATCTGTGTATATATATATATATATATATATATACACATAATTATTAATTAGATATACATATATTCATGTATGTGTGTATGAAAATATATCTATGTTTGTCATAACTAGTAAGAAAGTTTTTTTTGTGTCTTTTTACTTAAGCAAACTCAAGAAAATAGAATCTGCCCAGCTGGCTGGGCTTATAATAGATTGAATATATTCCCCTACAGAATTGTAAAATTTCCCCTAAAAGCACCCTTTCATTGCCATTACTCCCAGGTCCATTCTGATCAGGAGTGAGAGTACCTTTTAAAGTCAAATAAATCAGTTTGAAAATTATTGGTTTTAGGTTGGAATATTTGATATAATAACAGTGTGAAAAACATTTTTAAACTTCACAAAAATGTGAATAAAAATGTATGTGCCCTATTCCCTAACCTCTGTGTATAAAATAACCCAAGATTGCTCGACATGCTGTTTAAGTCATTTAATCAAGAAAATAGATTGTTCGCTAACAATTCATTTACTTTCATAAATCATCTTGAAATGCTGGTTACTAGATAATAATGAAAATTAAGTGGATTTTTTTTCTGTTTAAAGGAATGCATCAGTAGCAATCTTATAAATTTTCCCTTGGAATTTCATCTTTTAATTTTGGAAAATTATTATTTCCCTCACATAAATCAAAAACTACATGGAAAAGCTGTAACATTTTAATTCTGATAATATTGAAAAATGACTAAAAGATCTTTTAGCACGAGTTTAACCTTTTCACTTCCACTGGGACACCAGTATCTAAGTAGAAATTTTATTTTAACCCTTAAAACATTATACTCAAAGAATAATCTTGCATGTGCAAAACTTAAAATAAATTAAATTAAAAAAAAAAAATGGTAGGGAAATGGTTAAAGATACAGCTTATCTATAAAAGGCTTGCAGTGCAAATATTAAAAAACAAAAATATTGGAAAACAATTGCAATCTAACTTGATAGTGAAAGGGTTAATAGATCTCTTGAATGATATCTTCGAAAATCTCATTTCTGTCTTTTCACGGATAATATTAGAAAATACCATCCAAATAGTCAATGAGTAAAGATCAATATACATGAAATTTTATAAAATCAAAAGGTGCATGTATGTAAATCAAAAAGTTCTAAGCCTCACTCAGAAAAAAACCCATCTCATGGCCACTTTCCAGAAAATTAGAAAAACTTATTTAGATTTCTGACTTAATTTCTGTGCTGCTGAGACTCATTCAGTATAAAAGGTATGCAACAAATCTAGAATCTGAGTGAGGCTTGGAAGTTTTTGAATGGCCCTTGTATATAGTGTGTGTGTATATATGTATGTATATATATAACACTTTGTTCTGTGTTCAAAATGTGCTTTTCGGCAGTAAGGCATAGCTCACATTTCTGATAGACTGGATAGCAAACATCAAACAATATACCTCCTGTATTTTTGTGGTGATTCTCTTTGATCATGATCTGTAATAATGTATTTCACCTTGTGGCATAAAGCTTATCAGTAGGGTATCTCCATAAGCAAGATATCAAGCAATTTGATGAATACAGTTGGATTAAACATTGTCTTTCTTTACTGTATTTAATTTTTATACAAATTCTAGTGCTTCTCCATCTCTTCAACACATTATATTTTTCTTTATTACTAAAATGTTTAATTAATTTTCCTATAACAACAATAGTTGTTATAAATAATGTTTGGATACATTATTTGTAAGAAATCGGATATATCAAGAAGTAGAATGGACCTTATTAAATTTACTGATACTGGATAGTTTTTTGATAGGGCTGGGCATCTTGTATTGTGTTATGATTAATGAATGAGGTTAGCAAACATTGCTGGTGCATTCGATTCTCACCAAGTCCTATACCTCTAGCCTTGTACCAAACTAAGTTAAGCTTATTAGATTATGACTACTTGCTTACAGCAGGATATTTCAAAAAGCTAAATCAGAAATATTACTAGATAACATATGACCTTTTTGGGTTCCCTCTCAAACAGTGGTCCATAATGATATCAGTGCTTCTACTAAAGGAGTGAAAGATTATAATTAGCGTTTCCTTGTTATCTCCATGAATGCAGTTCATGGTAAAAATTTATCATTCTTTTGCAACTTAGACTGAAAATTGCTTTATTTTCAAGAAAAATCTCACTATAATGTACACTTTAAGCTTTGATTGTACTCAGACACAAACACACACACACACACATACACACAATGGGAAAATTTAACAGAAAATTGGTTCATTCTCTAAAAAAATATCACTACGATATGAGTATATATATGATATACGAGAATTTTTAAAAAAAAGGTAAGTATTAAAGTTAAGCTCAATCTAGCTCTAAGCCCAAAATGTGAGACACCCAGTAAGGACCAAGCTCATTGCTGTTACTATCTTTGATATTAACTTACTAAATACTTCTCTATATCAAGGCAACCATAACCAACATATGTAAGTTTGTTTTATTTCAAATGACAGATCCTAAATTATGAAGAGTAATTTTTATAATAAATCAGTCTGACAACAAAATAATGGAAACGTTATCTTCACATGAATCAAAAGAAAGACTATCTCATGTACTTTACAGAAACCACTAATCAAAATTACATCCATTTTCTATATTAAGAAAAACCTCCTGAAATACTGTAGTGTCACATGGTTATTATGAAATCTGCTTTGAAATTAAATATTTAAAAGTTGTCTAACTTACATCTTTTTATACTATTTATTAAGTTGATTTATCACTTTGAATACTAACAATGTTATGGTGTTGTCTAAGTTAGATTAGTCTTTATTTCCCTTTTTTCTTTGTTTTGTTTTAGTGTTGCTCACCATCTTAAGCAATTATCCAGTTTTTCCAGCATTATCATTATCAGAAATATCTAAAATCTCTATTCGTCAATGAAATTTAAAGAAAAGAAAATCATATACTACTAAATCTAAAAAACAAACAAACACTGTCTTTTATTCTGATAATATATTGTTTCATGTTTGTATTTCTTCTGATAGCATCTGAAGTTCCCTTTTTTCCTTCTAGGCAGTAGACAATAAAAGTAAGTTTAAACAAATTTATATCCAGATGCAAAGTTTTTCTCTGAAAATAACACTCATAAAAAATGATGAAATAGAAACATAAATATACAAATGATGAAATCTTTTGAGTTATGAAGCAAATATACATGTTCAAAACACGAAAGCATTATTATATATATATATATATATATATATATATATGCTTCTTTGAAATATAGCCATCATGTAAGTCATAAGAACAATTGGGAATACAAGAGTGATAAACAGACTATGACGGAGAGATAGGAAACTGGATTTGTATTCTTTTAGATTGATGGCTTTACTATATATATATATATATATATATATATATATGTATACACACACACACATACATATTGTCTGATTAATGTGAGGATAGTATCAGATATGGGTAAGTTTGCTGAAGATATACATATATAACTTAAAAAAATATTAATTTCTCAGTACCTTGATATTGTTATTAAGTAAGATTTGTTTAGTATTAAAAAACTACATAGTTGAGCACCCAATGAAAATATAACTACAATCGGAAATTATTAGCTTAGTCTGACACAAGGTTACATTAAGTAAGCACTCAATGAGAATCACACTTGCTACACTAACAGATTGGTCTGTGAAATGAGCTACTGAACCATGAGGCCATGTTAAGTGCTCCTTAGTTTGGTCTGGTACAACTCTTACGGTACAAAAAAAACTGAATTTATTATATTAGTGAATGGTTTGTGAGATAAGCTTATTTCGTAGGATGGTTGGTTGGTGGGGTTTTATAACGTATCAACCTTTGTAAGATATTTAATGCCAAAGCCTATTTTCACATATATTCTATATATATGATTTGTAAATGTATAGTTAGTAGATAATATTTCAAAATGAGCCTGAGCTCATTTGTTTGTACACAATTAAATCATTTCAAGCATTTATATCTAAGACTAACAATTTAACATCAGTCATTTTTTTTGTACACAGTTAAATGTATATACCTATATGATTTTTTGGGGAATAGTTTTTTGGTCGTTTTATTTTTAAGACAGAGATGGTTTTTTTTGCACACAATCAAGTATTGGTATTGTTTGTACACAGTTAAATGGTTCCAAGTAATACTGTGCTCTGCCAATATTTTTTGCCTGCACTTAAATAGTTTAAAGTATTCCATACTAATCATTTTATTTGCACACTATTGAATGGTTCCAAGTATTCCTATGTGACGGTAACAATACAATTTAATATTAATCATTTTTTTGCACACTGTTAAATGGTCAAACAGTTCTCTTTGACGAATTAATGGGACCCTAACAGGTCCTACCACTCCATATCAAGGTGAAACTGAGAGTAATGGCAATGAAAGGATTACTCCACATTCTCCAAAGCTCTTGGATTGGAGACTTACCATCAAATGGTTTAGTGTCATACCCACAACAATCATTGGTGGTGGTGGGGTTTATTCCTCTACAGAGATGCAGTTGGCATATTCTACAGCCCCAGCCAACTGGACTGTATTTCTTAAGAATTCAAGCAACCAACTCTCTGGCCTACAAGCTTGAATTGGCGTATTGTATCTTTGTACATAGGACACATTCTCTTCTTTGGGCTGGATATTTCAAAAGAGCCCATTGGGACTGGTCCTGAGGTTCCAACTCCAGGGTGGGACTTCTCTTGTTTCAAATATAGGTCATTGTGATACTGGTTACTGAAATTGGAAAATTTTAGTGTTTGCTCCCATGTCATGTGCATGAGCCCACACATTAATCTGGCCATGTGATGCTTAAAACCTCTGTGAGGAGGCAGTTAGTTCTTTACTGGGCCAGTGATTCACAAAGTTGGCCAGTATCAAATGATGTACTCACAAAGAAATATGAATGATTACTGATGAAAAGGAGTAGAGACATATATGAAGCTGAACCAAGGTTAGGAAGTACAAATTGAAAAGCTGATCAGTAGATATCAAGTGCAATGTAGTTCATAGTCAGGATTTTGGTTTTATTGCTTAATGGGATATCAACATTCGTGTGTTATTTAATGCCAAAGCTATCCTTGTAGAAGAATAGTAGTGGTGCCATTTAACCAGTAGCTAAATGGAAGAGAGAGTTTATACTTTTCTAAAGAGCATTGGTCTGAAAGTGAATGTAATAGCACAATTAGAGTTTGAACCCACTCACTATGTTGTTGCAGTCCAGCACATTAGCTACAAGAATTCTCATCTAGTCTGGATTTTTATTTTCTATGACAGTTTGCTGTTACTGGCTCAGAAACAGAGTAATAGCTCCAGTTATTTCTGTTCATTTTGTATGAATTTCCTTGGGAATGTATTAATCTATCTTATACCTACCACCTGACTGTTATAGTTTCATGTTTCCCATGGGTACCAGAAGTTGTAATCTAATTGCAGATGGAAGTCAGGCTATGGAATGCTGATTTCCAAGGCATGCTAGACTTTTTCAAATAGAACATTGTTAAACCAATCTATCTAGCCATAATTTCCCCTTTTTACGAACCTTTAACTTACTCATAGATAACATGATACAATATCTTTGTGTGTGCCATTTGCTTATAGAGCTATTTCTTGCCTAGTTTCCATTAAGATATTGGCTGAAGACAATAGAACAGCTTTCTCATTTAATAAAGAAAGAAAACATTCCTTTTGTTATCTGCAAATTTAGAACAATTCACTTGATAATTGTCAGCAGTAATGACAAATGAATATAAGTCAAAGTTTTTTGCCACATGAAAAGAAAAACATCTGAAATTTCAAAGTGAGGAATTACTTGTCTAATATAGTTGATAACCATAAGGGATTGCTACTTGACTCTTGTATAGTCTGAGCAGAAAGTTGTGGACAATTCTATCATATAGTTAAGATTTTATGCATAAAAATATATATATATATATATATATATATACATAAAAGAATACTGCAAAGCTTAAAAGATATCTGTTGTCCTTGTTTCTATATACAGCAATACTTTGTTAACTGATTGATTTTAAAGGCATGTCAACCCATCTGTGGCTATTTTTACTAAGAGGTTATGGAATTGTGGACATTTGTTTATATTTATGGGTAGAGTGTTCGCGAATGGTCCAGGAGACCTGGGTTCAACCCCCGGTCGTGTCATACCAAAGACTTAAAAAATGGTACTTGATACCTCCTTGCTTAACACTCAGCACTATAAGGTATGGATCAAGAGTAAAGTGGAGCAATCCAGGGAAAGGAGTAGTGCCCTCCCCTACACCTCAGTGTTGTAGCTATCGAAAAGGGAGCCTTCGGGTTGCCCTTGACTACGGTTGCCAATTTTACTTACTTACATTTTGTATAGTTTCTAAAGATTTTTGCACATGTTTATATAATATAGTGTATTTCTATCTAATACAAATATTTTGCATACTAAAAGGAACTTGGTGTAATGGCAATGAAGAGGTACTCTGCACTTTCCAAAGCTCCAGAACTGGAGCCTCAACACCAAATGCAGTTGAGTGTCATATCCAAGACAACCCTTTTTGGTGGTAGTGGTGGTGGGGTCTTACCTTACTTTAGAGGATACAGTCAATATATTCTAAGTTCCACTGGGAGAACAAGCAATACTTTGATTAATTTTGTCAATCTGTCTGTAACTTTTATCAGCACTATTGTAAACAGTGTGGTCTTATCTATGGAACCGGAATAGACTTGAACGCCAATACTAATGGAAACGGATGCTAACACCAACAAGGCAACACCAGCCAGCAAATATTCTGACGTAAACGAACCAGATTCAAAAGCCAATGGAAATGGATAGTCTGGCCAATCTGGTGAGTGCCTTTTTGTTGTCATACCGTAGTGTCGTCCTCGAATGTGTGCCCAGCCAAAGCACTCACATGCGGTTCTGGGGTGCTTCTGTGCATATCCGCCACAAACAGCACTTTTCAAGGCTTATCATAATGTATCTTAAAAAGATTTTATTCTTGATAGAAGATACATGTTGGTAAAAAACTATTTGTAATGAATAAAAATGAATAAAAACATGAAAAATATTAAGAAAAACAAACTGCATGATGCTTATAGTTGGAAAAAAATATTTTCTGGAGAAATAATCTCTCCCATTGAATCTCTACACTATTTTTCTAATAATGCAATTAACTATACAATAGGAAAATTGAAGCAAATAAAAACTACACAATTCAATGTATTTTATAATTTGGAACAATTCTTAATTTGGTTATCAAGAAAAATTTAATTTACTTTTCATTTATTTTTGCAAATATCTATATACCTAATAATTGAAATTTAAAAAGACTAAACTTGGATGCCTTATCTAGCATCTCATATAAAATGAATGTAATTAACCTTTTAGCACATTTTGTGTTCATAATAAAAACATGTAACATTTAATATAGCAATTCCTATATGTATATATATGTAGTTAAAAAAATCAAATTATTTACATATAGATTAGAACTTCTTTAAAGGATTAGAGTGTAGTTTATATACACATAATTATTTTATAAAATATAAGATCTAAAATATGCAGATTAAAACAGTTATTTTTAAGTGAAGAAATATACTCCCTGGAAAAAAAAAAAAGTTGGAACAGCAAGTTGTATAAATGTAGAGATGATTATCGTATTTTTAATAATATAATTTATATAATTAAATTTCCATGGGTACAGATACTACATTAGTCCAAGGCAGAAATGTCTGAGAATGATACTGAACCTGGGCAGAGAACAGATACCACATTCACATCATTACAAAAGTTACAAATGAATAAAGAAATAAACAGAAAAAGTCATTGTTCATAGTACAGATTAAATGAGCCATCATTAATTAAAAAAAAAAAAGAAAAAAAAAAAGATCATCTTATTTCTTTCATGTTAATTCCTTATGATCATAAACTGTCAGTTGCCATGAAATGTAGCTAAAATTAAGATGAAAGAAATAAGAGTGAAAAGCAATAGAAAAAAATGTATTCAGATATTCAATCAGACACATTCACATACATTATCTGAAAGATATGCACACACACACACACACACATATATATAACATCATGTACTTACTTTTCTATATGCATTTATGTAACATTGATGTGCACTGTACAATGATTATCATTGTGGAAAAAAGACTCAACAAACAAGTTCAAATCCTGGTTGATCCTGTTTGCATTTGCATTATGTAGAGGTGCCTGTAGTGTAATGGTTATCGTCAAAGGAAATGGACATGGCGACATGAGTTCAAATCCTGGACCAGGCTAATTGCATTTCACATAGCACTAATACCCTTGGGAAAGGTATGAATCCAATTATTCTCCCTCCAGCTATGGGTAAATAGTAGGACAGACTAGGTTCTTCAGCCTTGGTGAGGAAACTAGTCTAGGAGAAGGAAAACTGTGAATTCATACCTGTTAAACTCTGCATAAAAATTGACCTTGTGTCATATCCTGCCAGAGCGGAGGGGTTGGTAAATATGGATGCTGTTTGAATTTTATTTTGTGCTAATGCCCTTGGTAAAGACATTAACCAATCTTTTCTACCTCTCACCATGTTAGGGGTAATTTTTAAGGTAGACTAGACATTCTTGCTTTGTTATAGCAACCAATGTATGAGTAGGAAAAGTCAACTCCAACTAGCTGTAAATTTGACCTTATGTCATATTGTACTTGTAACAGATACTCTTCCATATGAAGTCATTTCATCTTGTATACAAATGCAGATGCATGTAGGGACATTAAAACTTGCACAGAAATTTGTTATTCAGTGTAACACATTAGTGTAACCTCATACAATATGTTGCATTTAAATTGGAAAGGAAATGGGGACAACCAAATAATGGCCATCAATACTCAAAAGTTACCACAAAAGGCAATCTCTTGGCACAACACTCCAAAAAAACTAATACAGATCATGGAAAACTGAATTTCCATATCTTTTTGGAAATAAACAAATTAACCAAACATCATAAAAAACTAATATGTTTGTTTTTAGTTGGCAACAATACATAAATTGTGCTGGTTCCTAATTTGCTAATTAACTTATTCTAATATAATGCTATTAAGTCAATGGGTAAAATCTGCACATAACTTTGATACCAACCTAACATATTTCTCTTCTCTTAGAAAAATAAAAAATGATCATAAAATTTTAAAAAAAACAAGGCTCAGCAGAATAATCTCTTGGATTTGGAATGTTAATGAAAAAAAAAGGTAATAGATCTTAGTAAAAATTTGATTTTAATATAGTAACAATATTTGCCATTTTATTTTGTTATTGTTACTATTAGGTTTTAAAGATTATTTAATCCAAATACTTACCCTCACCACCTATGCACTCCTTAAGCTTTTCCCAACAGAACTCATTTAGTCATTGTCTCTGGTATTGCTATGATTTCATGACAAAATCTTTTAATTTGCCAGTTGTCTGTAGCAGATATTTAATGACTTGAGCCTACATGAATCACCAGAGGAAGTAATCATAAGGAGATAGATTTGATGAGTGAGATGGCTGTGGGATGTCACCATTTTTTGATCAAGTTTCAACACATATTCACCATTTCATGCAATGATTACAACTGAAATGGCATGGCTGTTACTGCTCAAAAACATGTCCCACCTGCTCACCTCTGTGTCATGACAATGTGAAATCTAGGAAATCATTTCACAATACTCTATTTGTTTGCATTATAATCAATTATGAAATTGATAAATTTCTGAAAAAGCAAAATTTGATTTTATTCTTAAAAGTGAGAGAATTTTCTTCTTGAATAGTTCCTTATAGTTGTAAAATCTGTGATACAAAATGTGTAAGCAACATTTGATTTCAATTTAGAGAAGATTGGTTGTTCAAATTGATTGATTTGTTAGTCTATCCATAATTATCTTATGTATTGGTAAAGATGGTCTACCTATTAAACACTGATTCTGTCTTGAATCTTCCCCTGTAAATTCCTGCTGTGATCTTTGCAAGATAGAATTTATTCAGATGATTGACTTGCCCCTTTGGTTAGAGACAGCAGAAATGATTTTCAACTCTAACCCTCCTTCTAATATTTTTTTATCTATTTTATATAGATTACTGACATGATGTCTTCTGAAATATTGGTAATGTTCTGGCAAAATATTCTGAACAGGCCCCCTGGTTGAAAAGTCAAGTTGGAAGGTTAAATTGTTGCTTCTTTCAGGAGACTATTGAACTAGAAGTAGAAATCATTGCCATTTCTCTTTTTTCAGTTTTTTCCCCCTGTTAGGTTCTTTCCACTAAATTTTTCTCTGCAATAAGCAGTTATGAGTCAAGCTATTGAGAAAGGCCAACAAAAGTTTATTGCTTTGCAAGAAAAAGGGAAAAAATAGCAGTAAAATGTATCCTGTAGTAAGAACGACATAAGACAAACAAGTTAAATGTAATTTATTTAGAAGCGGAGACATCAACTTCATTGATGTTGGCTGAGGTACTAAATCTGACAATGGTAGTCTGGATATTTTGTCCATTACAAGTCAACAGAGAACCATTGGCAATACAGTTTATGTTTTTAGATGTGTTGATTTATAAGAGTTTGTGAAACACATAAAAATTAAAAGAAGAAAGCTCACATTAATAGTCAAAATTCTCTCTTAACATTTAATTTTGATCTTAGTTTTGCTTTTCTTTTTCTAAAAAAATAAATGGTAATATCCAACTCTGATAATACATCTAAATGGTGAATAAAAGAAGAAATTACACTTTAGAACTTATAAAAGTTTTCTTTGAATAAAAATAGATAAAAAATATTGTTTTAAATTCTTCAAACTTTCATCAATACACCCTTACTTCAGTTTGTATACAGATTTCAAAAATCAAACACAATTAAAAAATAAAAAAAAAGATATTAATATGGTTTTAATTTTTTTATGTAAAAAAAGGGACTGACAGGTATTTGATTATAAAGAGTTGTATAATTTTGTTGTTCGGTTAAAGATGCAACTTTTGAACTATCAAGACATGTTTTTTGTTTTAGATGTGAGAGCATTTTTAGAACTTGCCACACATTTTGGACGAACTTTTAAGAAAAGAGTGCTACCCTCAGGTTTTGAGTTTAGAGTTTTCCCGTCTAGCCTTACCAAGATAGCCTACTCTCTGATATTACTCATAACAAGGAAAGAAGTGATCGATACATGCCTTTCCAATGGCCAATAGCATGAAGTGAAATGCAATCAGTCTTGTTCAGAATTTGAACTGGGCACCGAGTCCATTTTCTTCTACCATAATCATTACACAATCTATACCTCATCTATAGAGGTGCACATGACAGTTATCATTGTAAGGAAAGAAATCAGTGACCCGAGTTCAAATCCTGGATAAAGCAGTTTGTATTCCACTTCATGCTTATGTCTTTGGGAAAGCATGAATCCTTCTGTTCTCCAAGCTATGGGTTAATAGTAGAACAGGCTAAATTCTTTAACTTTAGTAAAGCAACAAGTTTAAGAGAAGAAAAACTGAATTCAAACCAGCTGTACTCTGCAAAAGAAAAAAAAATTGACCTTGTGTCACATCCTGCCAGTAGCAATGGGGTTGGTTAAATGCATAACTCATATCTGTACACAAGCTGAAAATAAATTCCCTTGAACTCCTAAGAAATCATAAAACATTCAAGCAATTAAGACAGAAGCCAAAAGAATTTAGTGATAAAAAATATTATTTCTTACTGATCCCCAACCTAAGCCTCACATACACAAATAAAAAAGCAAATAGAAAAGGAATTCAATTCTCAAAACAAAACAAAACAAAAAAGTTATAAAACTGCAAGGTCATATAATGCATGGCAAGAATAGTGATGACCATTCTGCACCCTCGCCACCAGTGTTGTACTTGGGAGACCTAGACAATTGTTTAAAAAAGAAACAAAACAAAGAAAAATTGAAGTCTCAGAAAAAAATGAAAAAATTCAAGTTCCAGAAAAAAACAAAAAATTTTCTCAAACAGTAGAATTTGATCAGATTAGCAAAACTGTCACTAAAAGAATTTAAAAATCAGCAACAACTGAAACAATGTTTTCTTTTGGAATTGAGATTTTTTTGAAGACATTACTTTCTTGTTCTTCCATTGTGAGAATTTATTCCCTTGTTTGTCAATGTTTGTTTCAAGTGGAGGCCATTAAGAAAATAATTTGTTTTCAAGAAAATGGAGAAAAATTGTATTTCTAGGATGATTTCAAGCACTTAAACTCAAGTACATCCCACCTTATGAATAAACTAGTTCATTTATTGAAAGCTGCCTGTCTACAAAATTGCTGCAGTATGTAAAGCCAAAAAGAGATTCATATAAGTACATACATATAATTAGGTACACCAATGGGTCAAATCAAATCAAGAATCAATTGTGAAAGAATACTTTATACAGTTAATACTTCTGATTTTCTATAATGTGAAGCATTGACAACTGCTGTTAATTTTTGACTAGTATTTCTGTCATCTTAATTTTAGTTACTTTTCATCCAAGTACTCAGACTAATATTATGCAACCATTAGTAAAAACAACTGAAGCAAGACTCATTCAACTAAGTGAACTTTTCCCACTGAAACAAGGTCCAGTTCAAATATTTGTAGGTCCTTTGTAGATATGTTTGGCAATGGGCATTGATGAGCATGTGTATTTTTAAAATGGCTCCAAACTTAAGAATTGATATACATAATTATTTCAAGGCAGTATATGTCAATCTTGCCACATGCTGCTGGTTATGTTTTGACTCATCTGTTTTGATACTATTTACAAGAAAATGTATGTATGCATTATTCAGAGACATATTTGAAATATATTTCCTACTCAGTGTGCCCAACCAAGGAGTAGAGGTTTGCAAACTAGATTCACAGATATTCATTACTACTGAGGGATTTACATATACTTGTGTCAGACAAATCCAGTTTAGTATATATATATATATATATATATACATACATACATGATGTGTGTCCAAAAGTATTGAAACAGCATCTTATCTTGATAACAAAATATTTTATTATATAATTTGCTCAGTTGGGTATATCTTCATTTAAGTTTTAAAACTGAAAAATCTAATGCTTCCGTCCTGACATTCTTTGGTCATACATAGGTTCTTATTTGCATGTAGATGTTAGCAATTAGTTTTGTTTACTTATTTAAATGGCATATAATCTCTTTATAGGTTATTTAATGCCCAAAATTTGATTAATTTTTAAATGTTTGATTACAATCATAAATATACATTTAATATTCCATGAAATAATTTTTTTGAATTGTTCTTTGTTAATAATCATTTGCTAGAACACAAATATATGATATCAAGTATTCTTATCAAATACAAATAATTTGCACACAGTTGTATGGTTTTAAGTATTCCTATCTAATACTAATAATTCATACATAATTATATTGTTTAAAAGTAACTATTTCTATTTGATAATTATTTGTTTGTACTCAGTTACATGGTTTTGAATAAATAATAATCCTTAACAATTACGGCCTCAAGTAACTATCCCGAAAAGGAATAATTTGCACACTGTTATATGTATCTCATATTCTTATCTAATACAAATAATTTTGAAACAGATCTATTTGACTTATAGATGGAATCCTGACATGTGGTGTCACAGTGGTCCTGAGATTAATGGTAATGAAGGAGTACTCTAGTTACTCAGAGTTCTAGAGTATCCTAAGTATGACTATTAGCTGTATTTGATGGTGAAATTTCAGTTCAGAAGCTCTGGGGAGTGTGCAGAACTCTTTCATTATCATTACTCCCAGGTCCACTCTGACACAGAGTGATATTACTTGTTGGAATGCCATCTATTGGTCAGATAGATCTGTTCAGAAATTATTTCCATTGGATAAGAATACTTGGTATGACTGGAGGTGCCCGTGGTGTAATGGTTATCATTGTAGGAAATGGACATGGTGACACAAGTTCAAATCCTGGATGAGACTGATTGCATTTCACATCATACTAATACCCTTGAGAAAGGTATGAATCCAATTATTCTTCCTCCAGCTATGGGTAAATAGTAGGGCAGGCTGGCTTCTTCAACCTTGGTGAGGCAACTAGTCTAGGAGATGGAAAACTCTGAATTCAAACCAGTAAAACTTCACTTAAAAATTGACCTTGTGTCATATCCTGCTTGAGTGGATGAGTTTGTTAATATGGATATGACTGCGTGTAAATTATTTGATTTCTAGCAAATTATTGGTGTTAGGAATACTTGAAACCATATAATTATGCAAATAAATTATTAGATAAGAATAGTTACTTTAAATCCTTTAATGTAATTGTGTATAAATCATTAATATTAGATATCATGTAAAACCATTCAGCCATGTGAAAATGATTTGTATTAGGAATACTTGATATGACAGTGTGCCAATAAATGATTATAAAGTAATAAAATATGCAATGGAACATTAGAATATAATTATGATTACCATTAAACAGTTATAAATAAATTAAATGTTGGCATCAGATAAAGCATAAAGAGTTGATATACAGTTAATCAAACTAAACCAAATGTAAAAGAACTGAATCTTCACTGCTGGATTTAGAGTGCTGTCATACCTAGGACATTCATTTTAGGTTATATATATATATATATATATATATATATATATATATATATATACAATGATAAATATCTGCCAAGGATTAAAAAATTCTTAAAATCTTTAAATGGTCAGTTCCAGAGTCCCATGTATGCATGATTAACCAAGGCCAAAATTAACCCCATCTATTGCAATCAATGACCTGATGTTTAGGCACAGCTAAGTGAGGTTTGGTTTGGTTTAGTCTAATGGCATATCAACCACTGTAGGTTATTCAATGCCAAATTCATCTTTGTACATACAAACAGTTCTTTCAAAAAATTCAGTTTAGCACAAGTATGCAGTTTAAATGTGAAAACAGCTCTATTTCAAACAATTCAGTTTAGCATAAGTTCACAGTTTAAATTTCAAAACAGTCCCATCTCAAACAATCCAGTTTAGCCTAAGTACACAGTCTAGTCCTATTTGACCCATAGGACCCTATCAGGTGCTACCACTCTGGGCAAGAGTGGACCTGAGAACGATGACAATGAAGGGGTACTCTGCATTCCTTAAAGCTCCATCATTACTGGAGTCTCACCATCAGCTTGTTTAGTATCATATCCAGGGCACTTATTAGGGGAGTCTTACCCCTCTGTAGAGATGCAGTCAGTGTATTCTACATTCCCAGCTGACTGAGCAAAGCTGAATGAACAGATACCACAATTTAATTCCTGTCTGAAGGCTACGATATAACTTGTTATTCAAACCCAGTCAGCAAAATGATTTTGGAAAGGCAGAGTATGTGTGAAGTAGTGATAGATATTTTTTTATCACAAGTAAACGAAAACATCTTTCTTTTTCTATCTTGTGCTGTCAGCATTGAAATAATTTTTGCTACAGCCGGCAACACACTAGTAAAATTTTCTCTTCAAAACAAAATCTTTGTTCTCTAAGTAACCATAAAAAAAAAAAATTAAAAAAAAAAAATGAATGCACACATACAAAAAATGTTTTCAGATTTTCCTACAATTTGTTTTCTACATTTTGCACATTTCTGAAAATGTAAAAAAGAAAAAAGAAAAAAAAAAAGAATGAAGTTGTGAAATTGATAAATTATTCTTGTTTTCATCTTACAGTGTTGGAAAAGCTTAAAATTTCCTGCTTTGAATTACAATGAAGATTTTCCTTTTTGAAAAATTTACAACATTGTTTTTCAAGATTGTTAAGGAAAGTTTTATTCCCAACTGATTTTCTTGTATCATTATTGTCGTTGTCTTATTTTTATCTCTTTAATAGGTATTTATGAATTTTAGTTTGGCCCAAGGCAACATAAATTATCTATGAGGGTCCGCAGGAAAGTTTATAGGCTGACCAAGATACTCTCATGGAATGTGACTTATCAAGGTTCATTTTATAGCATAGTCACCATAGTAGTCCACTCACTTTTTCTGGAGGAGTTCCCATGGCAAAGAGATTAACTTGCTGGACTGAGACATCATAGTTAGCAAATTCAAACTTCAGTGATTCTATTGTATTCACTCACAAACTAAAACCCTTGGGAAAGGAATGAACTCTTTTATTACCCAAGTATGGTTTAAATAGCATCATTACTGTTCTTCTACAAGGATGGATTTAGTATTGAATAACCCACAATGGTTGATATGCTATTAAATCATCAGTGTAGCAGTGGTTTTATTCCATTAATCAAAAACTCAGCAGCAGCAGATATGATGTCAGCCTAGGAACTTTTCAGCTCCCCTTCGTTCAAGCAAATGGTTCAGAGAGACAAGTGTGCTAACTGTTGTGGCATAGAGACACTCAATAAGGGCAGTCCCTATGGTGTAGTGGCAAACATGCTAGACTGCAACATCAACTCATACTCTTATGCTCCCTTTCAGACTATTACACTAGGGAAAGGTATGAATGCCTTTATGTTCCCTGGCTATAGGTTAAATAGTTCCAACATTGTTTTTTTACTAGGATGGCTTTGGCATTGAATAACCCAGGAAGGTTGGTATGCTATTAAATAAAGAAACCAAACCAAACTAGACACCTCATAGATATTTCCTAAGTTTGATAAAGTCTGACACAAGGTCACAATTTAGGAAGTACCTTATGAAAAAAGTCAAATTCATAACATTAATAAATGGCCAAAGAGGAATAGCTTGTTAACCATCACTATGCTGTGTCATTTTCATTAATGATCAAACTTTTTCTAAATCACTTAGAATTATTTCCTTCATTTTCGTTTAAGGGCAATCATATTTTCAGCAATCTTATCTAACAAGTCATGTATTTTTAACATTTGTTACTGTTTGTATTTAACTTTGTTGTCCTAAGTATGGAAAAGAATAACTCAATGGAAATGAAAATTCTTCAAGCAAGTTATTGTCTTATTTACTTAAACTTATTTCAATCTTCAGCCTATAAGTTTAAGTGTTTCGTTTTACCAATGATAACTGACATGTTCAAGAGAATAAAAACAATTGTCAAATATTCTGAGGTCCTGTAGCATCATTCAAAAATATTGAAATGATGATTTTGTGTCTGCTCTATGTTCAGAAATACGGAAATAACAGTCTTATCCTGAGTTTGGTCAAAGAAACAAAATTACAAAAATTCAAATTTTGAGACAAACAAAAGAATTGACATTTTCTTAGTTGACGAGATATCTTGTGAGCCATCAAGCATTCAAATAAAACTATGGTTTGCACTTCTTCCAACTCAAGAGTTGAATTGTAATGAAATTCCTGGTATTGCCATGGTACCACTAATAAAGCTACATTTGGTTGGATTATAATATTGATCAAGTCTTTATTCCTTCGAAAGTTTGCTCTAATTTTAGCCGACTTAAGGCTGGCACCTGGACAACTGATAATTTTTCTTAGACTAGTTAAGAACTTGAACTAGCAATAGTTGATAATAAGACGATATAAAGATTTGGAAGTTAATAGAAAATAGTGTAAAATCTTTTAGGTATTAATTAAAACTAAAAAAAAAATGAACATCTTGAAGGAAAATTTTCCATAAATATTCTTGGAATTATTACACTGGATAAACCAAAAGTTGCATATTTATTTGTATCTTCATTGACTATCATGACTTTCATTTTAATTTACATCTTTCCTATAATTTTCACAAAAAAAAAAAGTTTACAATTAAATTACAAAAGTTATTCCCCTTGGATTCGTGGTGATTAATTTCATCAAATGACCTTTATTAGATACAACTTAATTTGTACACTGAGCCAACTATATCACTATATAATCCTGTTATATTTAGTAAAGAGGATTAAGTTTGTTCACTTTGCCCAGGTAAAAAACGCAAAGACAAAAATGGATTGTCTCCCTTAGATTTTCAGGAAATAAAAATAAAAAAAGTAAAAAATGTGAGACATAAAATAATTTTCTTAAAATTCAAGTAAAAATTTTTGTTAGCAAAAATGTAAGAATAACTATAAAGGCAGTAATAATCTCTTGTCTGTGAATCTTGAAAAAATTTTTTAAAAAGACTAAATCTGCTGAAAATCAGAGAAAACATTGCAAATATCAATTTCACTTTGAGATAAAAATAAAATAGAATTCTTCAAAGCTGCTAAAATATTAGGATAACAAAATTTAGCTGGAAATATGTCTGGCCATAAATAATTCATATATTTATATATTAGACTTCATACATTTAGTTCTTAAACAAGAAAAACAATACTTTCAAAACTTTTATTCTGTTATAAAGCGAAACTGAAACACCATTACTAACCCAGAATTTCACCAAAATATCTTATAACTTCACCAGATTTTATTGTCTATGTGTCACATGCACACACTAGGAATGGTATCTACTGATGTCTTGAATCTTATCAATTAGTAAATTCAAATTTCAATCTTTCATTTTTTTAAAAGTAAATGAGCAAAAACAACAAAATCTATCTGGACAAATTTAATTTTGTTTTAGACCATTTATAACTATTATCAAAAACGTTTTTGATATTAGTCTCATTATTTATGTTTTTATTTAATTTTTAAGAGACAAACAGAAATATTGAAAGAAGTTACTCACAGTTATTGAGGAGCAATTTTTAATGTCAGCTGCATAGGTTACATATAGCTAAAACACTTCTTGAGAATCAATGGCTGAATAAAGAAACATTCCGTAAAACAGATCTTGGTTACAATTATTTTTTTCTGTCAAATATTTTCTGTAAAATATAACTGCTGAAATTTCTATGACCTTTGTCAAAAATCTTGAGTCTATTCAGGGGAGATAAACATGTCAGTCAGTGAATATAGGATTAAGATAATTAGCATTAATGACAAAATGAAGGAAAATTTATTAAATCTGAGTAGTATGTCTTTATAAGCCATTGTAACAATTTTTAATCCTGTTTTATATGGACTGTTTCTTTATTATGTTTATCAATAAGATGATTCAAATGAATTTAAAAAAAAAAGATAAAAGAAGCTACAGTAAAATTTTTAATGAATTCTGATAATAAAATATTAAGAATCCTGTAAAAAGAATATACTGATTACAAAAGGACAAGACAATAGCAGCAACTAGCATTTAGATTACAGGTATTAATGGAATCAGTTTTAATAAAAAAAGATAATATTCTGTCAACTAATCTCATAAATGAAAGGGTTGACAGATACTTAAAAATATATAATGAAGCAAATCCACTCATTTTGCTGGGTTCTCATGGATTAAAGTTTAGTTTGATTTTATTGGTGAAAAGAAGCCAAATAACTTCAAGGAAATCCCCCTTCATTAACTGTTGCCACATTTTATAGCCTCGTTGATTGTATATTTTACTATTCTACTCTCAGAGTGAAAAAATATTTTTAGCCTCATTTTCTCTTTTTAGTGATGATAAATACTTATCAGTATTTATTATATTCTTTAATTGCTTTATATGTTATAAAAATTATAATTTCAGAATCTTTGCATGCAAAAATGCTGTTTGCACCAATTTTTATGATGAAAAGATTAAAGCTTAAATCTTTATAATTAAACTCAAATCACTTCTGGTGAGTATTCTTACACACACACACACACACACACACACACACAAATAAATAAATAAATAATTAAGTTGGCAATATTTGATTTAGGTTAGGTTTATATCAAATACAAATCAAAAGTGATCAGTGCTTCATTTTGGAATATTCAATCATTTTTAATTTGGTTTTCATCTTGACTTAAAACCAAACATACACAAAAGTAAAATGTAAAGTTTTCCTTGAAATAATTAACCAAAAAATTTTTCTAAGGAAAATATAGAACTATTTTTCAAATCATCATGTTCCTTCCTCTTTAATGAAGTAAAAAAAATCTTTAGACTGATACATATAGTAAAATTACAAGTTGAAAAAAAACAAAAAAAAAAACTGTTGAAAATACATCATTGTCTAATTTCCTATTTATTAACAAGATTGCAACTTAGCTCCAAGAACTGTAGACAAGAAATAACCCAATTCTTCCTTGTTTACAGGACCTGTGTTTTTTTTTGGTTTTTTTTTCATCTTACTGTGTCAATTATTTCAAAGCTGAACAAAAGACAATAGAACAGTGACAATTGTGACTTGACTATAAAGGGAGTCAGTCTGGAAAAAAAACACATTTTTTTCTTCAATAAAATATGTTCTTGCGTAGCCCATTCATACGAGCATTTGTCTCTACTTAGAAAAGACAGAGAGACATTTCAGACACAAACGTCTTTCTTGTAATACATTTACAAAAAAAAAACTTTTTCCAAAAAGTTGCTAAATTTTTTCTCAAAATACTTGTTTGAAAGTACACTTTATGATTTTTATTTCACAGAATTTTTTCTTTTTTACTAGATAAAGAAACTAGTAAAAGAAATGTAGGATAAAGAAAAGATAATCTCTAAACAAATTGGAATACTAGTACAAGGTAATGATTAGTGAAGGAATGACAGGAGGATTAAAAACAGAACATCCTGCTGGATTATCTTCATTCCAGTGGTCAAAATGTTTCCGCAAGATATGGCAAGTTCCCACATAGTCTTTTCCGAAGATAATTGTTTATTCAAAGTCTCCTTAATTTAATGATTGATTGAATTTAATGGCTTGTCACCTTGTCTGGGGTTATTTTATCCTTCAAAGTTAGGGAATTTCATATATTGAATACTTATATTAACATTTTTGTATAATTAAGGGCTTTCAGACGATTGTCTTTATCTTTATTGTTATTTCCACAATGTCTTAGAAATTCAGACATCTAATTTTTTGTATAGTTTAAGAGTTTTTGCATACAGCTTTATGATATCAAATATTCTTATTGAATACAAATAATTTGCAAACAAGTCTATTTGGACTATAGATTACCCCTAAACAGGTACTATCACTCTGGGCCAAAGTGAACCTGGCAATGAAGAGGTAAGCACATTTCGAAATCTCCAGAATTCAAGCCTGACCATCAGATGCAGTTTAGTTGCCCACAACACCCTTTTTATACGCAAGTCTTACCCTTCTGCAGGGGATACATGTATTGCATATTCTAAGCCCCACCAATAGAACTTGAGGAATAAAGAGTGAAAAACATGTCTGAAAGATGGGAAGTTCTTCTTTCCCTTCCAAAAAATGTCTTATCAGAATGATCACGAGGAAATATATTGGTCGCATAACTAGTCTTTGTGGTATGTGATACTAGTTTAAGTCATCAAAAACTGTTACTTTATTCTGAATTCTGAGAGTTTAATAAATGAAAATTTGTGAGAAGATTAAAAAGTATCAAAATAATTAAAATTATATAAATTTTTCGAGACTTTTGTATGACTCGACGTGGGATTGAACCCCAGTCTCCCAGACCATAGACAAACACTCTACACATTAGGTCAATATAAAGTGTTAACCAATGGTCCAGGAGACCTGGATTCAATCCCAGGTCACGTCATACCAAAGACTTTAAACATGGGACTTGATATCTCCTTGCTTAACATTCAGCAATATTAGGTATGTAACAAGTATAAAGTGCAGCAATCCTGAGAAAGGAGTTGTGCCCCTCCCTACATCTCGATGTAGTAGCTATTGAAAAGGGAGCCTTCTGGTCACCTTCGACTATGGTTGCCAACTTTACTTTAAAATTATGTAGTATAATGAAAATATTTCATTTTAGAATTTAAAAAAATATTTGAGTATTATAATTCATATTTTCAATGTCATTTTGGAGGAGTACATAAAAATTATTAGTAAAAAGCAGTATAAGAATTACATTAGGAAAAATTATGTCACTCAGCAATAAAAGAAAACTTGGCAGAAATTTATGGATACTATCTAAGTAATTCAGAAAGTTTGTAGGAAAGTCAATTAAAAAAAGCCTCTCTTGGATATTCTCAATTTGATATGAGATAATTTGAAAAGTTATACTTAACAATATTAGAGATATCATTGTCATATCCAGAAAAGCCAACAGCAAAAGTCTCTTATTAAAGTTTGTGACAGGAAACTACAGCAAAATTTAATTCTTTAAAAGTTAAAGATTTTGTTGATATAAAAAAATTCAAATAGAATCCCATCAATCTCAAAGGGATTAATAAGAAATCCTATTATAATGGAGATTATGTATATACTTAATTGAAACTACATCACCAACAATGTCAGAATTCCTTTTGTTCCATCACATTTTCTATGACTTGTTTTTTTTTTTTTTATTTAAAGCAAATTATTTATATAATTGTTTTATGATATTAATTCTCCACATAAAATAATGTGCAATTGTATTTATATACACAACCAAATAGCAGATTATAGTGTGAATTGGAAGGCTAATTTTCGTATTGATTTAAAACATTCACTTGTTTTTATTGATTTCTAATTATTTGGTTTTATCTTAATAAGTATGAGCAAAAATCCCATTGTTAAATCTTAAAAGAATTCCAGTAATAAAAAGATAACTAATTTCATTATTTTCTGTCTCATTAAATTGTTAAATTAGGAAAATTTTGTAATGAAAGCTGGGAATGATGAAAAGAGCTTATGCTTCAAATAAGTTTACAGTAATAATCAAAAAAAAATTTTGTCATCAAAATTTTATATAGTAATCAATTAGAATTAAATAAAAATAACTAATCTTTTTATATGCTTCTAGTTTTATAGTTTTGTTTGTCTAATTCAGTTTAATATTTTATTACAGTAAAACTTAAATACTAGTTATTTTAAATAAAATAATAACAATAATTATATTAATGAAATTTAAATATGACCATATGAACAAATGGTACATGCACAACCCAAAATCTGTCCTGGAAAATGAGATGCACAAACTTCTCTGGGATTTTAAGATATGAATGAATCACCTAATCTCAGCCAGATGACCAGACCTTGTGATAGTCAACTAAAACAAGAGAACCTGCCAAATTGTGGACTCTGTGGTCCTGGCAGACCACAGAGTAAAATTGAAAGAAAGTGAAAAGAAAGGTAAGTACCTGGACCTTGCTAGAGAACGGAAAAGACTATGGGGGATGACAGTGATGGTGATACCTATAGTAATTGGAGCACTCAGTACAGTCACTCAAAAGATTAGTACAGGGACTCGAGGATTTAGAAATATGAGGACGAGTAGGGACCATTCAAAGTACAGCATTAAGATTGGACAGAATATTGAGAAGAGTTCAGGAGATTTGTGGAGACTTACTGTCACTCAACCTGTTGTGAAAAGCTCCCAAAAGAGTGAAATGATTATATAAACATTAAAAAGTCTTTATGCCTTTGTTTGTATGTGTTTACATATAAGCAAGATAGGGACAGGTAGATAGAAAGAAGCTGAATATAACAGAGGGTGAGGTTAGTAGTAATCTTTAAGTATTAGCTGTTAATCCATGAGATAAGGATAAAAAATACTACAGAGGATTCTATTATGATGATGATTTACATTATCTTTAAAAGTACAGTTACTAATACTATGGTCAAATTTTCATGGTTCTTGACCAAAACCGTTCTTAGATGTTTGGACTATCAGATGTTATAATGTAATGGCTACTGAGATAACACAGTAACCACTGAACAAGTTATGTATGATCCACTTCTTAGACGCTGATGTAAAATACCACAGATTGATAGAAATGGAATCAAATTATGTGAATAAACATTTCTGATAAAAGTTTTTGTAAGATAAAAAGAGGTTGGACTTCAGGACTTATACTATAGATTATGAGAAACAGAAATAACTAGCAAATATTATAATAATGCATTCATTATTAAAATCAAACATTATTATATTTTCAACAATTATAACTTATTACAGTTAAGCATGGAGTGGCTTAAATTTTATCGATATGGAAAACAGAATCAGAGTTTTTATTTATTTTTCTTTTCTTTTTTGTTTTTATGTAAAGTATTGCTAATTGTTTCTATCATCAATTTTGAGTAGTTCTTTTTAAAAAATTTTTTTATTGAACCTGTTTGTGTTCACTTCTCACAAGTGATCTTGAGAAACAATACCATTCTGCCCTATGTCCTTTCACCAGGTATCTATATGTAAAAAGTCTGGTCTCTGTCATGCTACAGTTGCTCATAGAGAGTGGCTGTGTGGGTAGCAACAGTAAAAAGCTGTTACATTTATTGTTAACCATGAAAAGACTAAATGTTTAACCTGGTCTTCAGTTCTATTCACGATTTTGTGAATCTTTATTTCATGTTCATTGTTAGTCATTGCTCATAATTTTCTTTGTTCTGGTTTCATCTAATTCAAACTTATTCTTTTTTTTTAACTGACTTATTGATATTGTTATTCCAACAAGAACTACTACTGCTGCTCTTTATAATATTACAATTATCTGACCAATTTTGACTGAAAAGAGAGTTTTCGTTGGAATAAACAAGTTAATCTCTGGTGACGTCCCAAACAATTCAGTGATTTTGTGAAATGCATCTCATCTGTCTATGATGGAAGCAAATACTTGTTTGGTTTGAAAGTTACTTCTGAGTGCAAGAAAAAGAGAGAGACAAAGAAAAAAAAGGGAAAGACAGACAGTATAGCAGACTTGTTTTTTGTTAAACTCTTTGCTTGAATTTCAACTCAATCCATCCACACAAATTATCTTGAATAGAAATCTAAAAAAAAAACCAAAAAAAACCACTTTGAATGTTATGACAGACTTTTGTAGTATATTCAATGTTGATGATGATTTAGATAGGACTTTAAAAAATCTGACAATTTTATCTGATATAAAAAAATACTAAGGTATATTGCTATGTCTGTGTAAACTAACAGAAAAGAAAATTGCTGCACCCTATGTCCAATGTAAAGCCTTAAATTGCATCTAAGGGTAATCTGGACTCATGTCTTTGTTTTTATTATTCCTTGGTGCACTAACTTTTAGTGGTTGTACCTATAGGGATCAAATAGAGTTGTTTGAGATGAGGTTGAATTTGATTTTTTTTTTAACTACATTGCCATTCAAAACACTGATACAGCAAGTAAGTATGAAGTATTTACCTTTTTAAAATGATTGTGAAAATTCATTTTATGTACTGTATAGAATTGGGGACCATAACTATCAAACTTGTAGAATAAACAAAAGAACTGTAGAAGGCACAACAACAATAATAACAATAATAGCAGCAGCAACACTTACCGGAAGTCCAGCTTATGCACAAGACTGACACCAGCTTGAGCTGGACTGAGGGCTTGTATTTATGTACAAGCATATCCAATCAAATGATTCAGCCAATCATCACCCAAAGAATGGACTGACCCATGTGTGCACGATGGAATCTCCCAATGTGCCATAAATAGTTCTCCTCTTTCATGAGGGGGAACTTGAGTCTTATAATTTGAGGTTATATATTGTACTGTTGAATGGGTCGGCCAATGTGGCTAGCTAGGTTCCCATAGAATTCATAGTTAAAGCAAGACTGCTCCCTTCCCCTCCCCCAAAACTTTAAGGCCTTGTGCCTTCATTGTATTTTTTACAATGAAATAAATAACTTGAGTCTTTACTAAGCTATTGACTAGAAGTCTATTCCATAATCCAACAAAACTGACATAAAATAATCCAAGGGGTGATATGCCATAAAACAAACCCGAATATATGTTATATTTTACTTGATATTAAATTTTCAGATAATATTGATGGATTACAGTAACATAGTGTTTGCCAAAGGTCCGGGAGACCCGAGTTCAATCCTATGTCATGTCATACCAAAGACTTTAAAAATGGTACCTGATACCTTCTTGCTTAAGGTACATATCAAGGGTAAAGTGGAGCAATCCAGGGAAAGGAGTAGCACCCTCTCCTACATCTCAGTGTAGTAGCTATTGAAAAGGGAGCCTTTGGGTCGCTCTCGACTAAGGTTGCCAACTTTACTTTTTACTTACAGTAACATCACACTTAAAGTTTGTTTGTTTTTTGGGGTTTTATGGTTTATCAACCTTTGTAGTTTATTTATTGCCAAATCCATTTTTATACAAATAAACAGTTTTATTTCAAACAAATCAGTATAGTTTAAGAACAGTTTAGAGTCAAAAACAGTTCTATTTCAAACAATTCAGTTTAGTGTACAAACACATTTTGATTTCAAACAATTCAGTTTAGCATAAGTATGCTGTTTAAATATCAAAACAGTTCTATAAGAAGCAATTCAGTTTAGCATAAGTACACAGTTTAGTTCTATTTGACCCATAGATAGGAGCCTATCAGGTACTACCACTCCGAGTCAGAGTGGACCGGAAAGCGATGGCAATGAAGGGGTGTTCTGCATTCCCCAAAGCTCCAGCATTACTGGAACCTCTCCATCAGCTTGTTTAGTATCATATCCAGGCAAATCATGGAGAGAGTCTTACCCCTCTGAAGAGATGCAACCCCAGTCAACTGGGCAACACACATACAGATCAATACATGCAAATGTTCCAAAATAAAAGGGCGTATCAATAGTACACAGATCCCATATTAATACACTGTATATCCTAAATATTAACAGAGGCCAATACTTGTGCTGAGTGTTGCAGATGGTGCACTGATACGTGTTACTATATTACTAAATGGCTGAAGACTTCGGAAATTTTATCAAAATATCTACTACCTCTTAGTAAGCATATTCATGTTCCTAGGTCAAAACGGCCATTATCTTTCAGGATGCTAGATTTATTTTTCCATTAATCTGTGCAATTATTTTTAAATTCATAGAAGACCTATTTTCTCTGATTAAAAACAATGTTCACAGAAGTTTTTTTTTTCAACATATCTATTTCTTTTTATAAGATAATTTATATATGAATTGGTTCTTCTGCTATAGAAAGAGACTGTAGTATCTGCGCACTCTGTTTTATATATATATATATATATATATATATATATATATATTCTTACTGTATGCATTTATGTTTTATATAAGAGAGTCATCTGAAAAGTTCATAGGCTGACCAAGATAATCTCATGGAATGTGTCCAAATGAGATTTATTTTCCTTGACCTTGTGCTAGTCTACACAATTTTTCCATCATTGCTGTTCTTGGATCCCATTGATTAAGAAAATCATGATATAGATTTATCAGCCCGCCCTCATATACTATTCTATATCATAATAATACATAGTTATATTTTATATTCTATCAATTATAAAATAATTATATGAATGATATATATCATATCACAATAAATTTTGTATTCTTTTATTTTCTATTAGAAATATTAACTCTGATTGAGATAGAAGCAGAAGGGATTAAACTTTTTATATTGCAGATCATTTTTAAGATACAAATAATATTTTTCCTGTGTTTACTTTAGGTTATTTCATTTTAATACAATTTTGAAATTTTTTATTTGGTTTAAATAATGTTTATTAAACTTTATATCTTGTTTAACTTTGTTCCTTTTCGAAGAAATAACTAGTTTTTCTGTTTTAATAAAGATACATGATTAACATGAAAACCATTTCCAGTGCAACAGCCATAAAAATTTCAAATAAACTCAAGACATTGTAATTTTCACAAATCTAATTGATATTTAAATCCTGAAAAATTTAAGAGTCAAATCTTGTAACTATTTCAAAGGAAGGATTAAGTGTATTTTGAAACTGAAGCAAAAATTCTGTTAAAGTTAGATAAAAATAATGTTTTCTATGTTTGTTTTTATGTTTGCATCAGTGAAGAATATTGGTGTCTGAAGGATAATGGAGTTCTGTGGGTTGAGAGTGGAGTTATCACCGAACAAATGACTTTGAGTGAAAGGAGTTACTTCCCCCTTAATGCTTCTCGGAAAAGATGAACTAGAAAAGATTATTATAACATAACTCTACTAGATAAGACTGAAATAGAAGAATATACCTGGTAATAAAATATACAATACTAAAATGTTCATTAGATACAATATTAGATTA
This sequence comes from Sepioteuthis lessoniana, assembly GCA_963585895.1. Taxonomy (NCBI): domain Eukaryota; kingdom Metazoa; phylum Mollusca; class Cephalopoda; order Myopsida; family Loliginidae; genus Sepioteuthis; species Sepioteuthis lessoniana. The sequence goes on along the minus strand of OY757904.1, from coordinate 40,372,516 downwards.
CCCTTTTGCTATTAACTTCTGCCATTTCTGTTTGCCAAAGGATCAGAATGTATATACAGCATATAACAAATAAGCATATCTCTCATGATTGAAAAAAAGTAAAACAAAAGGTTAATTTTATTATCTGGTGATAATACCTGATAAAATAATTAACTTTTATCAAACTCTAATAAATATTGAAACTGTAACAAGAAGAAACATTTTTTATACAATATTGTTTGGGGTATACTCATTTGTGTGTTTCCCCATGTAAGGACTCACACATAAAAGTGTGAATCCAGTTTTTTAAAGTTTGTGTCTTTCCATGTATATGAGTATATATGTATATGTGCAGGAACAAATCAATGAACTAATATATTATCGTATCCATTTAGAATGTGTATTTACCTATATATTTCAAGTGTGTATATCAATCTAAATGACAATAAAACTGGTCATTTTGCAATGTGCTTGTTGTTTAGAACCTTATTAAATAAATGAAGGTTCACTAAAAAATGATAGTCATGAAGAAATAATTTGATTAATTCATCCAATAAATAGTTTATTTTAATTAAAACTTTAATGAGATTAAAGTTCACTTTAAAAAATGTTAACATTGCTTCAGTCAATTGGTTATTGTTAAATAGTCAATAAGATTAAAAATAAATCTTGGTTTTTACATTATTTTTCTTATTTTTATTTAATTCACATGTTTATTGGTATGTATAAATATTATTCCCCTTTGTTCACATAATCTGCACCAGATTAATCAAAATGTATCCAAAGCCAAAAGATTAACAAGTATTAGCAAATTAACAGTTCAGATCAAGTTCAACCAACAAAAAAGTTTAATATTCTCAAATCACGAATAATTTTATCAAATGATTTAAATCAACAATTTTTTTAATTATTAAATATATGATCTGCAGTTTAGTAGGCAAAGAACTAAAGCCATTTTAAATATTATCAAAGTGATGACAAAAGCTGAAGCAGTGTCTACTACTTATTAATCCATTTTATAGTGCTTACCCAGATTGCAGAGTGGTGATTAGAACTTTTTATATAAATTGGAAAGTATTGTTGATAGTAGGAAACAAAATCACTTGCTGGTACAGAGTGTTATATTTTTGTACCTATTACATGCATTAAGATTTTAAAAAAACAAACTTGTCCACAGAATGACTTACTCAATAATACTTTTTTCTTTTTTAAATTAAAAAGATGATTAAGAATAATTGAATGAAAATAAACATCAATAAAACTAGAAAATATAAAACTTGAAAATAAAATGATCTGTTTTGAACTATTTTATCTTGTATTTTGATCTCAGTAATCATTTATGCTAATCATAAAAGTGTATGAAAATATTTTGAGTATTGTTTACAGATTTTAGAACGATTTGAAATGGTTTCTTTAAAATATTTTGAGTATTGTTTACAGATTTTAGAACTATTTGAAATGGTTTCTTTAAAATCAGTTGAAGTGAGTATCATAACCAAATTTGCTTAAATAAAAGATCTCCAGTTCATTTATTATTAGTGATATCAGACAAATAATATAAAATGTTTGAGATTTCAGTCAATTCATTGATTTTTTGTCAATATTTTTTTAAGTTGGATGCAGTTTGACAAATTCTTAACAGTCATTTGATGTCTTAATCAAATGATTGAACAGTTATTATGAAATTATTACATTGTTCTCTAACATGTGACCAGTAAAGTGTAATATAAGAAACACAAAAACCTTTCTTTAAAATCAATTCATAAATTCATCTATAGTTTAAATATAACAAATATTCTTTCATTACTGATTAAATTTTTATAGGTAGAAACAATCATTTTTCCAAGATTGCATGATTCATCAATTTCTTTAGAAACCAAATAAAATAGCAGAGAAAGAGAAAGTTTGAAAAAAAAGTTAAAAATCTGAGATTAATATAAAGTTAGCATTCCAAAATTCAAAACAGAATGTGTCAAAAAATTAAATTTGAAAATTAAACACAAATCTTTAAATGCTGGAGAAACTCATTTGCTTATAAAGGTGCAAACTTTTGATCATCATAAATCTAAATATTGTATAATATAAACAGAAGATCAAAAAATATCAGTCAGGTAAAAGCTGGAACTTTGTTTCACTATTGTTCTCTACAGTTTGATTTCTCTTAAGATTTAAGGATTAAAAAAGTATTCAAAGCTATTCATAAATTAGTAATTTGCTTAAATTCTCAACAACTGGTTTCTTATGATTCATAACTGCTTTTCAATATTGATATGAATTAATGTTTTATTAACCACTTCATTGCCATGTGAAACTATTGCCTTTCTCGCATTGATAATCAATATCAATTCATATGACTGAATCCATAGTGACATGCCATGTGGAACTATTGTCAAATTCCTGTATATACCAAATCTGGAATTTCATATAATATTCTAATAGCTGGTCTGCATTGGGAAAATGTTGCATTAGAAGCGACTAATAATCAAAAAATGAAACAGAATTTTAAAACCTTGGTTCTAAAAAAAATAATTTTAAAATTTTAAATTATCTGACACTAAATTTTTTTAATTTATTTTGTTTTTAAATTTTGTCACTGGATCAAAATATATTAAAAAGTTTTGTTATAATTCAAATTAAAGTGACAGGGTGAGGAAAAATTAGGTGAACAGGCATTGGGGAGGTGAAGGGTGATTAAGGTTAGGAGTTGGGTAGAAAAAAGGGATTTTTGGAATAAACCAATATTCAAACTGGATAAATTAAGAGTTTAAAAAAATGGGATAAAAAACAAACTTATTAGAAAATACTGAATTTGTCATAGAATTATAATAACCCTATCATAGCCATTGTTTACATGTTGTTTTTGTTAGATCATCATTCAAGATTTGGTGATTTGACTTCACTTTCAAATTTCAGTGGAGAAAGAAATTAAAAATTTATATAAAAATTTGAATAAAATTTTCTTACCTCTGCAATTGCATTGCATTACGTTCCAAGGCTGTGCTTCAGGCTCTAATTGAATCGCATTGAGACAGACCCAAGAACAAAACCAACCAACCATATTAGGTTCCATCACTATAGATCATCATGAACAACACATAGAAAAAGTATAGAAACAATGATTTTTCCTTGTTTCAGTATGACAATCTAGTCACTAATGAAACAGAAGAGAGTCTCAATATTTGGCCACACCCACTTCTGCTAATCCAGTTATTAAAAAATATACCCAGCAGTTTGATGGATGCCAATCATTATTTCTAAACTCTTGCCTTTCTCTCATTGGTCATCAAGTAGATGATTGACGTTGCCAATCAAATTAAGTACTGGGAAGATAAGTGTAAAGCAGATTAAAAGATTATCATTGCTCCTGGTTTATGGTTGGCAGATTTTTTGAATGAAAACAGATCAGGAGGAGTTGTTGAAATTCAGGTGAATCCCATGGTTTATAATAAACAATAACAAACGCATTTATATTTCATGATCCAGTCAAGCTTTCGGATTTGAGTTGAGATTGGATGACAAAGGTTCAGGAAAGCCTTTTATTTTTTACATAATAAAATAAATGCTGAAAATGTGGCCTATCATTTACTTTAGTGTAAATACTACATGAACCAACTTGGAATGATATTTATGTTTTTGTAAAAAAGATATTACTCTGAGTTTGATAAATAATTAAATGAAATTGTAGCCTATAATTTAAATAAGAATTTGACTTTAAGGCCAATACTCAATGAAACAACTTTGGTGTGATATTTTTGTTTTAAGAAAAAAAAAATCTGTTTAACAAATCTTATTTTATTCTATTGATATAAAACTGAATCTTATATACTTTGTGGTTGCTATTTTTATAAGTAAAAACGTAGGTTTTAAATTTTCTATGTAATGCAATTCGTATTAATATGATTTGACCAGGTAATATAAATCCTGGATTTGAATATCATTGGTTACTTAAACTAAGTGCCATTGTCTCATTTATGAGATATTTATAGAAATTGCTATATTTATATTTGAGATCTCATCAGTATCTCTGTTATATACCCAACCAGTGAACAATAATGGGTATGTTCCTTTCCTCTTAAACACCTTGGACACTATCGTATGGGGGTTAATTTGCTGACTAAGTAGTCACCACTTACAGCAGGTACCTTCTTCACGCTACTGGTGCATTTTTTATTTGTTTAATGTTATAAAGATTTCCATTTCATTTAAAACCTTCTTTTTGGTTATTTCTTATTCTGTAACCTTTTGCTAGGTTACAACTATTCCATAAACTGTACAGAAACTTTTTACACATAAATAATTGTACCAATCTTAAATTGTGTAGATGTTATTTTTAAAAAGCAATCTCCCAATCATGATAATTATTTTTTAAAAATTTGCCTTAAATAATTCATTCAGATATTAGGCTAAGAGGGAGTGAAGTGATCATTTTTACCATTAAAAAGTTTATCCCATCAATACAGTTGAGTGGTTACTATAATAAAGGTTAACAAAATACTACTATTGTCTATATTGTCATTCCTGTACTATGAGTTTTATTTCTAGCATAGTACATGAATAAAAATGGTAACCTCTACAGAAATTCAAGTCTGTTTTTTTTTGTTTTTCTCTTTACTTTAGCCAAAGGAGCAGTTGAAATCTTTTCATCCAAGTTGAAAATTGTTTTTTATCTCTCCAGAGAGACTCAGTTTTCATTCATCTGAGATCAATAAATATATGTGATTTAACAGGGGGAAAAAAAAAAAGAAATCTAATGGGTAATGAAAAGAAATAAATTCTTTCAACAAATTCCTGTTAGAAAAGTGAAAGAGGAGCTTAATAGTTTCAAGTGATATACTTGACAAATCAATCAACCTTCTAACTGGAAACCTCAGGATATCAAGTTTAGAAAAGAAAACAATCAGACTTACAATACCTTTTTATCCTATGGGATGGAAGGTGTTTAATTTAATAAGATGTCAATACAATTTGGGTTGTAAAAGATACAGTAGGGTTATTTCAGAGTTGGGAATTAAAGAAAGAAATCTCAAGTCTGTTATGTGAAAGGGTGAATTTAATCAGGGTTTAATATTGGAATGAAAGTTGATGATAACACACATAATTATAAAAAAAAAAAGAAAAAAAAAAGAAAATGAAGGTGACTGACTAATGAATAAACTAATTTTATCACATTCTGTATGTTTAACTCTTTTACGGACATTTCCTAGTTTTTATTTGTTCATGTTGCATTTTCTTAAACAAAAAAAAAAAAAAAAAAAAAAATCATAAAATAAAGTTTACTTTAAATCTTTTAATGTTTGGGAGTCCCTGTTGTGTAATGATCAGCATGCAGAACTGTGATCTCAAAATTAGTGAGTTTGAAATCTAATTTTACTATTACATTCACTTTCAGACTAATACCCTGAGAAAAGGACGGAAATCTCTAATCCATTGTAAGGTCTACCTGTCAAGGTTTATTTTATGCCTAGAAGTTAGAGTATTGTGTTCTTAGTACCTTTTTCGAGTAGTTTTTTTTTTTACATGGTCTGATAGAATAGGACTAATTTTTAAAGAGATCTATTTGACCCATAGGTGTTACCCTAACAAATACTACCAGAGTGGACCTGGGAGTAATGACAATGAAGGGGTAATCCTTCTTCTCAGAACTGGAACCACACCATCAGATGCAGTTTAGCATCATACCTAAGGAACTTTGTGGGCAAGGTCTTACTCCACTGCAAGGAATACATTCAGAATATTCTAAGTTTTGTTGGCATAGCAAATAAATTCTGAATAAAAGTAGCATATTGTGCCCAGCAACACATGACTTTATTTGAATCACTGTAATCAACACAATTGCTAATTTCACTTGATTCAGAGTTTGAATTACATATTCATTCAAGAACCTGTTCAGTATGTAAATCAAGTGATTTGCATTGTTTACTTTTATAAGTTCCCAGGAATGAAAAATACAGTAAAATAGTTAAATTTGGTATCTTCAATAAAATCCCCAAGCAGAAACTACAGAATAAAAAATATTATCAAATATTTTACTATATTAGCTTATTGCTCGGAATTTGACTCTAGTTACACACACACACACACACACACACACACACACATACATACACAAAATTGTGAAAGGGTTAAAATAGAAAAGTAACTAATCTGAATCCATTCCAGACAAGTCTTTGTTTTACATCCAAAAAGTGTCAAATGCTTCATTGCTCTGATTTCATGATTCAAAGATAGCCACTCATTGAAGGGATTTAAATTGATTCTTGTCTTCAATAATAATTTATAGCTTGAACTAAGTTTCACTTGTCAGCCTTACTGATTTATGAACCAAGACTCTTCACTCATTCTGACTTGGTCATTGATTACCCAGAAATATTTTTTAGGTGCCTTCTATGAAGGAATTCTTCAACTAGACTAGCAGATTATTACAAGTGAGCTTGATGGTCATTGGGAGATCTATACTTTTGGTCTTATGTCAAACTAAGCTTAGTGAATAACTCCTCAAAGTGTTTGTTTTCTAAGTATTGCTGTTAATCTCTTATGTTCTATTCTTTACCATTATTTTCAGAAAAGCTGATTAGACTTATGGAAATTGTGTGGTGAATAGCAAATCAAAATACAAGGGTTGACTGAAGAGTTTATAGGCTCACCAAGATACTCTCTTGGAATGTAATCAAATGAGGTTTATTTTTTAACATAGTTCTCTTGCAGTCCACACAGTTCTTCTGTTAGTGTTGCAGTGTTTGGATTTCATTGGTCAAAAAAGTCAGAAGTAGCAGATATAACGACAGCCTATGAACTTTTCTACTCACCCTCTTACTGTTGTCATTTTAATGGATATAAGTTGAATATTTTTTATAATTCAGTTGTAAAGAAAAACTTTGGTAAAGCAAACAAAAAGTGTAATTGCACTAAATAATCCAATATTCTGATGTTATGAAAAGGAGTTTGACAAATTAAAACTTGAAAATGTGAAAATAAATGAAATTTTCAAAAATATAAAAAGAATGAACTTAAAAAACAAGATGGTATTCATCATTAGAACATGATATATAGGCAAGAAAACACAAAGCACATAAGCATGGAGAATTCAGAAATACAAGCATTTAAGGAATTTGAACGTTTCATCTAAATGTTTTACACACTTTTGCCAGTACTCTTTGTGAGAAAATTTAAGCATCAGAGCAAGTTATATTTTTCATGTTTAAATACTGAAAATTTTGGTGGATTAAATGCATAAATTAATATATGAATAAATAGTATATTAGTATGCATATAGGTATGTACATTGTGATATATGGATAAATAGTATATTTGTGTGCAAAGCCAACTTAGCATAATGGTTGCTTCCCTTTTTGCTAATGCTTTTGGGAAAAGTATAATTCCATTTGTTTCCCCTCACCCCGCTAGGTATGGATAAATAGTAAAGCAGAATGGGTTCTTTAGCCTTAGTAAGGCAACCAGTCTCAAAGGAGGAAAACTGAATTCAAACCAGATGTACTACATTTTGCTAAAGAACTGACCTTGTGTCACATCCTCTTCATGACAGAGAGGTTAGGAAAATACATAATAATGTATGTATTAACTTTATAAATGTGTATGTATGTATATACAATCTTTCATCAATAGTTTGCCATGCTGCTACAGAGTAAAGAGTTTGAGTGAGTGAGCATTTGGGTAAACTAGTAACCCTTAACTACATTACATGCCTAGGAACTAGCAGCCAAAAATTCATTAGCCCCAAGCTAGTCAACCTGAAACAGGGTCCCATCATATGCACGCACACATATAGAGAACCTTTGAAAATACCCAATTTTCATGTCTTCTCTCTGGCTAAGGAAAGTGAGTGTTTTGTTTCATTTCTACACAGTTGCCTGAAGCATTTTGATATGCAAGTCAAGGCAATCATGTCAGTTTGCTGCTAGTTTGACCTGATCAGGAGATTAGGCAAAAGCTGAACATATTATGGTTGTATTAATCCTATTTCATCGTTCCTTAGTCATGACAACCCTTCACTCTGGCTGTGTCACACACGCAAAATACTTGCTTTTCTCACTTCTGAACTGTTAAAGGTACTGAACTATAAATCATAATAAGCAAATCATCCATCAGTCAAAATTAATCTCTGTGTGTGTGTGTATTTGTACGTGTGTTTGTACCAGTTGATCACATAGTGAAATGAATATTACTCTTGGATTCAGAACCTTTTACTTCAAACAGAGCAAAGAGATATGATTTATATATATGAGAAGTGAATCAAAAAATTTTTGGGCATCTATCTTATGAAAATTTGGAGGTGTGCCTTGCATAACAGTTATTCGTATTGGAAATGGAATTGGCAACCCAAGTTCAAATCTTGGACGAGTCGGTTTGCATTTTGTGTAAAGGCTCAAGGAAAAGACATGATTCTATTATTTAAGGTAAAAAAAAAAAAAAATTTCCAGCCCAATTTGCTACTGAATGATAATTTTGTAGGGGTCTGCATGCATTCATACTGAACATTTTTCAACAATCATCCAAACTCTTCATGTAACAGACAGCAATAAAATGCTAGTCAGAATCTGTGACTCTTTCGTAAATAGAAGTACTGACTGCTGTTATGAGAATTCAACAAGTTTATAGTCACCTAGTTTAGATTTAGAATTATTGTGCAGTTTTTATTTTATTGAATAGAAAATACAAGCACATTGTAGTTTAGATAAAGAAATAGTTTTTTTTCTATTTTAATCTCTGCTCACTTTGCTGTAGTCTTCTCTTTTCCTCTCTATAACAATCTGCTTGACTTTCTCAGTAACTGGCAAAGATCCTAAAAAGGGTGGGAAGTTTAAAGCTGGGTGGCAGTGTTTCTCGAGGCAACAAAATAAAAGTTCTCTCAGGAGAGAAATTTCCTTGACTTTTTTTTATCTCTTGACTGGCTGAACCATTCTAATTAACAGGGGTGACAGATTTGTAAAAAAAAAAATGTCAATCACAACCTTGTGAGTTCAATCTCTGTGCAGGGCAGTACATTTTACTTACTTTCTCTTCAACAATGCATAGTACCCATAAAAAATGATGACTTAACACTATGGCCTGGATCAGAACTAGAGCCTCATCAACAGAAGTAGTTCAATGCCTTAACAAGAACACATTTGAGGGGAAAATTTTAAACTTTTTAAAAATTAGCAGATAGAGGTAGAGTTCTTACCCCACAAAAAAATCAAATTTAAAATTGGTATAATTATTTGTTATAAGAAGTTTTATCCTATTTGTTTGATATTGGGGGAATATCTAATGGGAATAATCCAACTTTTGAAAAAAGTTCTCTAAATGGGACCGTACTAGCTAAGGTTATGTTATCATGTTATCTCTGAGTTTTTAAGCTAATAGTGAACATAGATTGTGTTATACAATAAATGCTTTTGAATATCACCTTTTTCATGAATTGAAAATAATTAAAAAAGATAATGTACATCACCTTTTTTGTTAATGCACTTAATTCAGAGAAGAATATTAATCATACAAATCCAAAAATATTCTGTGATAGGTTCAAATAAAAATTTAACTTATAATTGTTAGGCTACTGGCTTATTAGTCCATCCTTGTATTCACCTTATATAGAATAGATTTGAAATTCATTGTCATAAACATACTTGGAGTTTTAAAAAATGCTTCAGTAATTTTATGGTTGTTGAGGATAGGTCTTGAGAGTTGTTCATTTATAACAAAGCAAGAATACAGCAAATTGCTGTATGGTATATCTAAAAACCACTGAAAACATAAGTTTCCTTTTTGTCTAAGAATAATAAAAAACAAAGCAAAAGAGCTAATTCTTTTTACATCTCTTTCTATATCTTCTAGACACCAATAAGGGGAAATTAATTGTTCTTTCAGCCATATGACAGCCACAGGAACTGTTAGGGTCAGATAAACCAAATGACTTGGGTGTTCAAGATGATGGAAATTTTGGCAACACTGTTATCGCTGGTTATTTTGAAGTACATTATTTTGATATTCTGGCAAATATTTGTATTTCTTTGCACCAATTAAACTTTATATCCTGTCAATGTGTCTTTGTTTTTTATTTCTTTCATTGATCTTATATATATATTTGCACAGCATCTGACAAACATTTTCTAAAAGATAATTTGTCACTGGAATTATGTGTAATGTTTTAAAGCATATATAAAGGTTGTCCCTTGACCTTGGGTGATGAAAAAGTTAAGAGAACATTTATTTGAAATTCCTACACTTTTTAAGCTATTGTTTAATTTGATTCAGCTTGCCTTTTCTGTGGGTTTCCAAAAATCATTTCATAGGAGGAGAAACTTCTTGCATATTCATTTCTTTTGATGCCATAAAAAGTGAAAACCTTCAAAACAAGTTTGCCTGTTTCTGTGGATTGATTATAACTCTTTAAACTTAAAGTCACATAAAAACTTATACTTTCTTCTTTTCTACTATGTGACAACTGGCAAATCATAGCACAAAGGCTTCTTCACAATTCTAAATCAATTCCCATACTTTTACACAGGATCTCATGGGCATTTCATAATTGTATAATGGTTAACAATAATCCCTTTTATCCATTGTCACTGAATAGTGAGTTTGAGGCTCACCAGATTGTAGAATAACAACAACAACACATACCTCCGTAAAGCATTCAGCAGGCAGACAAAATAAAGCAGGTCGTAGCTCAGTGCCGTCCTCCTTACAATGCTAAACTGAAGCTGGTTTATATAATAAAATACATACACTTACTTCCAAGTAGCCAATGACGATCTATCCAATGGAATAGTCCACTTGTGCACAATGGGATGCCCCAAGGCACCATAAATAGTCCCGTTCCTCAATCGGGAATTGAGTTTCCTGTCTTCACGACTGATCGCGCTTTGCTATCGCAACTAATTGCCCTACGCAACCTGACCAATTCTACACAGATGACTGGAATACTTGTGGACTTGTGTCAAATGTACGCTATGCTTTTTTTTTAAGAGATGAGCGTAGCAAGGGTATCTGTCCAAAAGTGAACATAACAGAGCGACTGGAGTTTGAACTTGCTTACTATGATTCCATAGTCCATCACTTAAACAACTACACCTTGTGGACATCCCCCCAGTTATAAATTGATTTATTCTTCTCTTGGTATATCATGAATCTCGTCTTGTATTATAGTTAAAATTGAACAAAAAACTTTTTAATAACTAAATCATTATACTATACAATAAAATAAATGATTAAGCTGATTTTGTTTAAAAGAAAATGAATAAGACATGAAGAATAAATACTTTACATCATCATTTCTATCAAAACTCAAAAGAGAGAAAGAGGGGGAGTCCTTGTGGAGTAATGGCCAAAGTGCTGGATGGTGCCCTCAAAGTAAGCGAGTTCAAACTCCAGTTGTGCTATTATGTCTATTTTTGAACTAATACCTTTGGGAAAGGTATCAACTCCCTTATCCTCCCGGTTATAGGTTAAATACTATCACTGCTGTCCTTCTACAAGAAATGCTCAGACATTTAAATCACCCATGCGGGTTGATATGCCATTAAATAAAGAAACCAAACTGAACCAGTAGATTGGTTCTAAATAGTAAGATCACTGAATACATCCTCTTTCTGTGACTCAACTGCAACCAAATCAAAAAAAACAAAAAGTTACTGAAAAACTGAGATTTTTTCATTTTCCATCATATGAAATCCAACAACCCAATCAGATCTCAGACAATTACATGCAATTCTACATTTCAATTTCCACAATTCTACATAGAAACTCATCAGCACTTATATTTGAGCTTGTCACTCCTTGAGCAGATGTTTGGCCTTGGTGTGAAGTCCTGTTATGACTGTTAGTACATGGTGAGGTGTTGCATATTGACCTTTGACAGAAAAATCAATCAGAGATTGCTGGGACAGGATGTTCTGGCTGTGTTAACAAGAACAGAAGTCTAGTGTGTTGACAACCAGAATGTGTTGGCGTTATGAAATTATATATACACTGGTACCCTCAGTTGGTCTGTCAGCTATTCGGTTGGATAGTCAAGATGTTCAGAGTACAGCTAGTGAGTGCCCAGAGAGGGCTGGAGGCAAGTGGCCCCCTGTCAGAATCTGGTTGAGAACCTCTAATCAAGGCAGTAATGACATAAGGTCTTGAACATCGAATCACAACGTGGGTCAAAAAAAGATCAATATAGCAGTCCTCTGTAAGTCTGTGTTCATGTCATTTATCTGTCTCACACTTGCAGTCAATTTCGGACCTTTTGAGTTATAAAGAGAGAGATATATTTATGTATAGAATGTGCTATGATCTCATTATTTCTTCATTATGCCAGTACAGTACACAACAGGCTCATTACATCACAAATAGTTTAGAGTTCAAAGAGCAGGGATCAAAAATGTTTTTGAAAAATAGAGAGGTGATGTAATATCTACACTGATTTGAGTACATTATATATATATATATATATATATATATATATATATATGACTTTATCTAGGTGCTGTACATGGTTAAATAAGGTATGATTGAGGAAGATTGTATTGTGCCAGCTGAGTGGAGAGGTCAGAGCCTATTTGACACATAACCCAAATAACTCGGCTTGATGGGAAAAAATCTAACTCCCTCAGGTATGAAGCAGGACAAATATTTATGTATGCATATATCAATGCATGTGGTTTCTCTGTTCATGGAAGTATGTGTAAAGTTTCAAACAACAACAGAGATATGCATATTAACTGAAAACCAAATCCAGAGATCAAAGGTATTGATTTTTACATAGGATCATGCTAGGACGAAAAATATTTGTTGGCATGTAGATAGGCTAATGGGAAAAGAGTGATAGAAAGCGATAAAAATGCATGAATGCCTTTTATACATATAAATGTAAAATAAATAATACTGTCAATCCGTGCGTGTGTGAGGTGGAGAGAATAAGATGTATAGATATCATTTTTTATCAAAATAATTGCAGACATATTTTAAAATAATTGTTCATTTAAATCTTAATGTCGTTTCATTCCAACAGAAACTAACAATTTTATTTGTGGTAATAATTTTTCATGGTTGAAGTCAAATTTTCACTAACTTGTATAATCCATACATAGCATATTTTCTACCAGTTAAAAGGCAAAGATTTAAATTACTTCAGTGATCACAAAATCAGATATCTTACTGTAGACTTTTCATTTGACCGACCTCATATAATCTGTTTATATTATAACAGTTGTTGTCGTAACAAATGGAATTGGTGAACAGAGTTCAAATCTTGGATGAGGCAGTTTGCCTTTCACACTGTGCCTGTTTCCTAGGGAAAAGCATGAATCCATCTGTTATTCCACCAGTAAGCAGTATGTGCAGACATGGATTCAGATCAGATCTCTGAAGATATGACATTTATACTTTTATCTTGAATATATTTCTAGACTAATTTAGAAGTATATTTCAGGTCATTGCCATGCATAAAGTTCCAATTTTAAATCCCTTTAGGTTTTTTGTGGTCATTTTCAAATTGCCATTCTAATAATCCTCGTTTTTTTTATTATACAATTAACTTTTACTTAGCACCCTGTTTCTTTTGCTGGGGAAGTCCCTATGTTGTAATGGCTTACATACTGTATTTCAACTGTTGGAATTCTATCATTAGACTCAGTAGCTATAAGTCAGTACTCACATGCATAAAAGACTGATTTATGAGTTGAAGTGAGACTATATGGACATTGGGACAATACATTATTCACAAGTGGCTAAGTCCATTCTCTGAACAGTGATTGGTTGCTAGCCCCATGAACGGTTATATTAGTGTATGTATACACCGGCTTGTTTCAGTCACGTTACAGGTATTACAGGTTCAGTATTGAGTTACTGCTCGTCTTATTTTTTGTCTGCCAGCTGGACACTAGATGGGGCTGCTGAGCTAGTACGTGTTGTTTTTCTTGTCATTTATTTTGCACGTTAGAGCTGTGACTTCAACATCAAAATTGTAGTAAGCAAGTTCAAACTCCAATCAAACTCAGGGAAATTTTTTGTTGATATTGTTTGCTTTTGTTTTATTTTATTTGGTTTTATGGCATTGTAGGTTATTTAATGCCAAATTCATATATATATATATAAACAGTTCTATTTCAGACAAGTCAGTTTAGCATGAATACACAGTTTAGTTTTATTTGACCAACAGATAGGACCCTATAAGGTGCCTCACCAGGCCAGAATGAACCAAGGAGCTATGGCAATGATGGGGTAATCTGTATTCCCCAAAGCATTACTGGAACCTCACCATCAGATTGTTTAGTGCCATGTAGAGGACACTCATTCAGGGAGTCTTACCCCTCTGCAGAGATTCAGTTGGTATATTCTGCAACTCCAGTCGACTGAGCCATTTGGGTCCAATGTTTAGTTTGCATAAACACAAATATCTTCAATAAATTACATGCCAACCAAAACACCCACTCCATTGATAAAGCCTTCAAACAGTATAAACATTGCACCCGAACTATATAAAAACAAATAATACCTAAAAAAAAAAATAATGAAAATAAATTCCTCCTGAAGATAATCTATCAAGAGCACTTAAGAGCAGAACCAAGGGGGACATCTTTATCTATTGGGCACTGATACAAAGAAACAAGCACGAAAATAAGAGAAAAAACACAAGATCATAAAAAGAAGGTTCCATGGTCTTTCACCAAATTTGTGCATAAAGTTGGTGACCGCAGTCAAGGGCGACTCAAAGGCTCCCTTTGCCATAGCTAAAAAATCGAAGTATTGGGGAGACCACTATCATTTTCCCTGGATTGTTCCACTTTACCCTTGATCCATACCTTATAATGCAGAGTGTTAAGCAGAGAGGGATCAAGTACCTTTTGGGTCTTTGGTATGCCTCGACCTGGGATAGAACCTCGGTCTCCTGGGCCATTGGCGAACACTAACCCTTATACCAATGAACCGGTTATGATGAAAATAATTGGAAAGGTGGATAAGTTAGACACAAAGCGTTTAGTAGTAATATTTCATTCTTTATTCAAGAATTTCTTCAGACTCTCAAGAATTAAATATTACAACTAAACCCATTGTATGTGTCTGATTAATCCACCTTTCTATTTATTTTCATCATCTTGTCAGATTTAGCACAATCTACCATTTCACCATATAAATTAGCACACACCCTAACGATAGAAAAGCGACAAATATCTATTTCTCATGATAATTCAGTGCTAAATATTAATTGCATAGATTGAATATGCAGTGAACATTTCAGATAAAAAAATTTCAGCTCATAACATGTCAGCCTGTGGCTTTATTGCTACACCCCCCATATAACTATATATATATATATAAACTACAAAAAAAAGAAACCCTTAAAACACTGATAAAAAAGTAAAGCAGTCTAAGGAAGTGGTATATTTTCAACGGGGGCAATTAGGAACACTAATAAAACGAGAAGCAGGATGAATTACTTGCTCTTGGGAGACACTCAGACTGCAACATCTTGTTAGGACGATGTAATGTAATAAGATGGAATCCGATGGGTCTAGCAGGCTCGCCTCCTCTGTGTTCTGACCGAAGGGTTGGGGTGTTCTGGTCGGAAGACAGAAGACGACGAGCTTTCCTTTCCCCACCTTAGCAGTGTCTCTTACGCTGATGAATAGAAAAACAAAGTTGGTGTAATGATATGTTGAAAGGGTGGATTTGTCTCATTAACTTGAAGAGGTGTATATATATGAGAGAGAGAGAGAGAGAGCGTTTTTCTATTATATATATATATATATATATATATATATATATATATATATATATATCACTCACAAAAAGAAAAGTTGTCAAAAGTAGATTTTCCGTTCTGCTTTCATTCTGTGCTTTCTTTTCTCCTTGTAGCTTTTCTTTAAGATTGCCGCCAAGAATGTACTTTCTTGTAACTCGGTTACATAACTTCCTCGGTTAGCCTTCTAAATAAATATGAGTAAACAAGGCAGTTAACAAGATTTTTGTTATACGATATTCAATGAATACAGCTTGACTGGCACTTGCAGGTTTGGCTCAAACGATAAAACAGCGGGCCAGTGGGGAGTTGAATCTAACATTTGTATTGGGATGCTTGGAGGAAGAGAAGATATTCAGTTGAGTCGAGTCACGAAGGACCAATATTAGCATTAGTATATCTATGATGTAGTAACACTTAATAAACTAAAGGAAAGACAAGATCATTTACACATACAGAAACATTTAATATATACATAAATATATTATCGTAAAGAATTCACAAACAAATCCCATTCGCCAGAATATACGAATGTTCTATAAACAAGCAATATGTAGAAGATGTATAAAAACAGAAATATGGTGACTTAATTATAATGGATAGTAAAATGGATCGTTATTGCTACAAGGAAACGGTGAGAGACAACATCTACAGTTCAAAGAACCAAGGCAAAATAGTCGACAATAAGTGTTAGGCACTCTCATGGGACACTTGATGAGGCACAAAATAAAAATTCCTATTCTCTTAGGGATAATTATTTATTGTTAAATGGCAACGGTGGGAGACTGTAGATTTATAATATGTCTTCTTATTCAGAGTTTAGTTCAAGATATAACTCAGTTTGTTACATAACTGAGTGCTGATTTTGATTATCTACCCAACTCAAAAGAGACAAAATCTCCACTTTAAAAAACTAAGGGAAAATTAGTCGACAATAAGTGTCAGGCGCTTTCATGGGACACTTGACGAGGTACATAATAAAAATTCCAATTCTTTAAGGGATGATTATTTATTGTTACATGACAACAGTGGCAGACAAGGTCAACAGTTCAAAGAACCGAAGCAAAAGTCATCGACAATAGGTTTCAGACGCTCTCATGAGACACTTGGCGATTGGTAGGTTGTTTGGGTTTTATGGCATATCAACCTTTTTAGATTATTTAATGTCAAATCCATTCTTATACAAATAATCTGTTCTATTTCAAAGAATTCAGTTTAGTATGAGTACACAGTTTAACTGTCAAAAACATTTCTATTTCAAGCTATTCAGTTTAGTAAAATAGTTCTAATTCAATCAACTCAGTTTAGTTTTAGTGTAGATTTTGTTTACACACAGTTAAATATCAAAACTGTTCTATTTCAAACAATTCAGTTTTGCGTAAGTACAGTTTCAATGTCAAAAACAGTTTCATTTCACACAATTCATTTTAGCATACGTACACAGTTTAATTGTCAAAAACATCCCTATTTCAATCTATTCAATTTAGTCAAACAGGTCTAATTCAAACAATTCAATGTAGCGTAAGTACTGTTTCAATGTCGAAAATAGTTTCATTTCACACAATTCAGTTTAGCATAAGTACGCAATTTAGATGTCAAAACAGTTATATTTCAAAGTGTTCAGTTTAGGATAAGTACGCAGTTTAAACGTCAACACAGTTCTATTCCAAGCAATTCAGTTTAGCATAAGTATGCACTTTACTTCAATTTGGCAATAGATAGGAACCTATCAGGTGCTACCACATAGGGCTAGAGTGGACCTGGGAGAAATGGCAATGAAAAGGTACTCTGCATTTCCCAAAGCCCAAGCATTATTGGAACCTCACCATCAGATTATTTAGTGTCATATTCAGGACACTCGTTGGGTTCTTACTCCTCTGCAAATAAGCAGTCGGTGTATTCTACAGCCCCAGCCGTCTAGGCAAGGATACTTGAGACACATAAGGGAAATGCCTATTCTCTAAGGGGTAATTATTTATTATTACATGGCGACGGCGAGAGAAAAAAGTCTACTGTTCAAAGTACCGAAGCAAAAGTCCTTGACAATAGGTTTCAGGCGCTCTGATGGGACACTTGACGATGCACGAAAGGAAAATATTTATTCTCTTTGGGATTTACACTCCTATATCTTTTAATTGGCCGACGAGGAACATATAGAGCAGAAAATTGGTAAGCATACTATGAATGTATTTTTTACTGGCCGTTTTGCTGAGTTTTGCTGTCTGGAGTTCCGAACTGGTCCGTCTATGTCTGAAGGAATTTGAGCAAATTTGTGAGTGTCTCCGGGTGTCCTAGAAAATCAGGAACTGTGTGAGAAAAAAACTCAAGTTGAAAGTGAGTCAGCGAAAAAGCAAAAGAGGAAGTTGTTTCTACTAGCGTAGAATATATATATATATAGGTAACCATATCACGTGACCCGCTTTAAACACAAGATTTATTTTACACGGGACAAATTCAAAACGCACGGACGTAGTTGAAAGCACTTGGACGTGACTATTTCGTCCAGTCAGGTTTCCGAAACTAACTTATTTTTGTGCCTAACTATTTTTGTTTCGGGAATAAGTGAATCTTGGATCCTATTTTTCTAGGATTCATGCACCACGTGCTTTTCGCCGGCCATGTAAAAATATAGCAGAGTAAATCCTATATCTCTAAGTGATAATTATTTATTTCCCCCCAACATTAGTAAAGCAAAATTAACATTTGATAGATAATAGGAGCAAGGCAACTGCAAGTCTTTATGGGATCTTAAACAGAATTTGATGAGCCTCCCGGAACCACCATTAAGAAGAGTGAGTATTGTCAATACTCGATCGTTCACACACCTACTATATCCACTCCCGAAAAAACAAAAAACAAACAACAACAATAACAAAAAAAACAAAACAAACAGACATTAAAAACCCAAAAAACTTTTATTGTATAGCTGTCCCTTCGGATGGCAAAGGTATACTAGGTGATGTATAATTAAAAAAAAACAAACAAACAAAAATAAGAGTACTTTGTGGGTAGAGGCTGGCAACTACAGGGTACTAAGTGACTACTTATATCTCTTATACTATGGGCTGGATCTGGATTATAAAGTGAACATCTAAATGAGCTAAATCCATAATTTTCGTCAGTGATAGTAACTGGAGTTGCTCAAATTTACATAAATCTACGAAAAACAACTTTTAAATAGTCAATTTTATAGTCTATTCAACGTTGTCCAGGTCATATTATTCGCTTCCCTTTACATATTGACATCTGAAGAATGAGGCAGACTTCTACTAGATATACTGCAGCTACAACGATTATTGGTAATAAGAGCTTGACATTGTGACACCTTGACTTACTAACAAGCCAGTATATTTTCCAACTGTTTGGCAGTAGCATTTGATTTTCAAATTAAACAAACGTTTGTTCGTTTCTGTTATTGAATGCTAAAAAAAGAAGTAATTAAGCGGTCAGATATGTCAGTCTTGCAACAATTGCTTTTAGCTACGAGAAAATACATGACATCCTGGGGTTATCCATGCGAAACATTTTCAAATGATTTTGGAAATGGTCTTCTCGGTTTTTCTTGGACATTTTTTCATATCAATTTTCATTATCATTAGAATCAGTATATCATAATTTAGAGTCCTAATTGTTATAATTTCATCTTTGACATATTTGTATTGACAATATATTTTACATTTAAAAGTTAAAGGATTGTATATGCTGCAAGACCTGCATTTTAGCGAAACACTTAAAGAAAAAGTTAGATGGAAACTTCAAAAGAGTGATGTGCGCTGGTTTGAGCAAATTCTTGAGGTAGCATCAATAAAACAGTTACTGTAGGGCCACTTGCCTCCCATTTCCCAAACTATCCAAGAAAGACGGACAAGATATACTGGGTACAGCTGAGTGGAATATAGGTGATGATAACAATTTAACGTTAAAACGTTTTTAATCCGTAAAAACATTATAGTGCTCAATGTACAAAAATGCATAGCAATATTAGAATATATTTCAAGTATAAAATAAGATAATGAAATGATAAAACCCCACGACACAGAATTTTACGTTGTCGATCTTCAGATCATCAAGTATTCAGCACGTCCAATTTGTGTCATTTATTTGCTCGCCTGATGATCGACAACGTGAAACACTGTTTTATTATTAGCTCATTCTTTACTTGGAATTAGAAATATATATATATATATATATATATATATATATATATATATATAAAGAGAGAGAATGACTATACATTTTTGATAGTGTACAAATAGGGTGCAAATTGTGGTGATTTTAAAACATGCCAAAATTTAAATAAATACAATTTGGAAAAGTTAAAGGAGTTCAATCTCAGTGGAATACCCTCTAGTTAAGAGAAAACATTTAGTGTACAAAAGTAAAACTGAAACACAAGAGCTAAACGATTTAAGAAAGATCGATCAGAGGCTAATAGCCCAAAACGAGAAACCCGAGTTACGTTAAAGGTTACAGAGTGCAAGATCTTTGTTTCTTTGAAAAGATATTATGTATCAAGAAAAAAAAAGATGTGGGAGAGAATTTGGTAAAAAAAAAGATAAGAAACCATAAAAAAAATAAAATAAAAAAGGAATTTTAAGTCAGGGATAAAAATTAATAAAGACAGAATCCCTTTACTTCCACCACACCTAAACCCAGACTTCTTTGAGAAATAGACAGAAAAGCTAACAGGAAATTAAATTGAAGAGATGCAAGATGTCAGCGAGAAGTAAAAAGCTGTCACCGGAAGTCGTATAGAATTGTAGGTGTAAAGTCAAACTGAAGAGAGAGACCTACAATGACAAGGTGTCAGTACGGAATATCTGTCTGTGCTGATGACTGAAAATGGTCTTGGAGGGCAAAAAAGAAAGGAGGGGAAGAGAGGAAGTGGACGAGCTGAATCTGTTGGTAATTGTAGATCAATAAAATAAAAGAAAGCGAGAAGCGAGAATACCGTCGCACAGAAGTCGTTTTCTCAGTGAATCACTTTATGGAGAGACAAGACAAAGAAAACTATCCGTGCAACACTAGAAAAAAATAGCAAGGGCCGAGAGTGGATGCCTTTGTGTGTCGTATTCCTAGCCACTTGAAACTTTGTAATGGAGAGCCTCCTCTGAAGGGAGATAAATATTTTCTTTACTGCTAACAAAAGCAACTTTTTTCTTACAGTATATTTTTTTATTTCTCCAGTTTTTGCTCATTTCTCTATATCTTTCCTTTTTCATGAAACGTAGGTAATTACTGAACATAAATTTACTTACAAGGCCACAATTATATTATATATATATATATATATATATATATATATATATATATATGTCCAACTTACAACTAATGGACTGTAAAAAGAGCTTGTTCAATATTACACCATATAAAGACAGATAGTTGAGTAAATGGCAAAAATTGTCGCTCGACTTGTCCTCGACGACAACTGCGTGCATGGTATTGTGAAAAGTCGATCTGTCTGAGGATCTACTGAAGTTTAACCCGCCTGAATGGCAGGTTAAACTTCAGTAGATCCTCAGACAGACCCTCTTTTGATGCAAAGTATCAATCCCCACTCTGCCTAACGACGTTAGGGTGAGATACAATGTTGAGTTGCTCTGCAGGAAGCAAGACTACCACGAGGAAGTGCCAAATATGGTCCATTTCCGCCGGCATATCTATTTTGGGGTGCCCGATGCAGAGGAAAAAAACCTAGCCTATAACCCTTTTAATCGGGACAGGTGTTGCCTAGCAAGGGTCACCCCGTCACAAAGCCAAGAGAAACGATATATTTACTCAATCCCAACGACACGAGCAGGATGAGATACAAGGTCATTTTTTAAGCAGAGTAAAGATGCTTTGAAATCAGAGTTTTTTTTCCTCGCTAGGTTGTCGCTAGGGCCAAAAAACTCAGTCTTCCTAGTTATTTACCCATAGCTCGTGAGATAACAGACTGATTCATGTGTTTCCCTGAAGGCATTAGAACAATGTGAAATGCACACAGCTTCGTCCAGGGCTTGAATTCGGATCCCGAATTCTATTTCCAACGACGATGACCATTACGTTGTGAAAATAATCTGTATACATTTCCTCGGTATTCTACAGATTACCAAATTTGTTTAAGGCAACTGCAAAATAGAATGCACCTCGCCACTATTAGCCGACTGTTGACAAACATCATTTCTCTTTATGTGTGTGTGTCCTATCCTTTCACCATTTTGATTTAGTATCGTTCAAGGCCGTTTCCCAACACAGACCTTCCAATTTTGCGCCTCGTTAATTCTAAAAGCGAAAGACAAATACAACTAGTGAATTCTGTATTTACAAGTAAACAAAGTTTTTTTTAGCTTAACTTATAACCTTGGCTACTGCAATAAATGGAAGACTAAAATGATACGTTTTTCAGAATATGTTTTCTTCAGCATAGGTTTCAGATGCTAACCCGATATTTTTTGTCGTCTGTTGTATATAAAGTTTCAAAGATTTTACTGAGGCATAATGGTTAAAGTGCAGCCCTGCAGCTTCAAAGTAAGACAGTTTAAACCCCAAACGTGCCATTTACCTTCATTTTCAAACTAATACATAAGGGAAAGATATTGAACCCCCTTATCACACCAGCTATATGTTAAATAGTATCATCGCTGTTCTTCTACGGAGATAGGCGGTATCCTAGAGGTATAAAGGAAAAGCTATGGACTGCAGAATCGTAGTAAGCGATTTTGAACTCCAGTCGCGCTGTTACGTTCACTTCCAGACCAATACCCTTGGAAAAGGTATGAACCCCCATATCCTCCCAGCTATGGGTTAAATAGTACAACTAGTATTCTTCTAGAAGGATGGCTTTGGCATTAAATAACCTGAGAAAGTTGATATGCCATTAAAACAAAGAAACCAAATCTTCGGAGATGGCTTTGACAGTAAATACCCCATGAAGGTTAATATACCATTAAGCAAAGAAACCAAATCAAACCTGAAATATTAAAATGCAATGTTTGGAACGCAAGGTAAGAGTGAAAAAATTAAATGATGAAAAAAAAACAACAAAAAACAAACAAAATTTTATTTCATGTTTTAGCAAAATATTGTTTTTTTTTAAATTGACGAATCATTCTGTAGAACAGAGCTTCTCATTCCTTAATGCACAACTTGTAACCAAATTTAATTTTCATTCAACCTCAAATAAATTAATTGAATATTAAATTACAAAATATAACTTTCTATCACTGAAGGCCATAATGAGAGTTGATTAAAAAAAATAGTTTAAAGAGTAAAATTTTATGAAAAACAGAGAAGTTATAAATAGAAAATGGAATCAAAACATCCACCCCAAATACCTGGCAAAACTGCAACTGACCAAACAAGTAGAGATAGGGACTTCTTCGTTCAGAGTGGGATTGTTTATTTAATAATAATTTACTTTTATTCGTTAATAATATTTTACCATAAATAAGAATAAAAATTTCAGGCATTGTAATTTAATTTGTCATTCTTTTAAAAAAAATTTTTTCGTACTATACAAGCATTTTTAAAGACATCTTAAAACCTCTTATAAAAAGGACCTTTCAGAATTCAATATTGTTTACGATATGTTTTCTTTCGTGAAAATATAATTATATGCATTGAAAAGACCTGGATCTTTTCGGACGGAGTTGGATCCTTTGTTCATTTGAATGACTCGTGTGTTATGAACGACTCACCACGAGTTGCCATAACACCCAATCAGGCATTCTATTAGATGTACGATATCAGACATATAGCCTACATGATCCTGCAATTTTTGATCTGTTATAAATTGATTTATAAATATAAACCCCCTGAGGACCCTTTTGCTTTTATATAACTCCAGGGATCAATACAGACCATTTTGAGAAATCCTACTACAGAAGGTCCAAATTTCTCGATTTGCTCGTGTTATCTTAAAAAAAACACACAGTACGGAAGGCAATCGAGAAACTTCTCCACAGTCTTTCAATCAATCTATTCATCAATCTCCCCTTTCTCCCAAGAACACTATGATAATATATGATTTATAGATAAAAGAGGTTTTGGAGTATCAGGATCACCCACTGGGACACTATGAAGGGGGTGCGCCAAAGCAGACGATCTTTTTGTTTGTTTTGGCGCGAAACCAAACAAAGGCCTGAGCTCGAGATCTCGACGCGACGGGAAGTGGGCAAGGGAACGCCAGAAAAAAGTTGGAAAAAGGAACTCAGAGAAGGAGTTGGCGAAGGGTGACGCAGAGGGGCGGTCGACACCGGACAGCAGAAGAGACCAGTCGGCATGAGATAGAGTCGAGGAGCAGTGAGGGAAGACTAGTCAAGATGGGTTAGCATTCCTCGTGGCTTTGTAGAACTTTTGCGAAGGATGCACGTCAGCGTTAGTCTATAGATGTACAGGGAAGACAGTGTCACGGAACCACCCTTCTTGCACTCGAGTTAACCCAAGCCCATATTGTTCTTTGTTCTTTTTCTCCCACTCCCTTGGTTATATTTCTTGTGGCCGTAAAGAAATGTGTGATATCCCTATCGGAACCACTAGATGAATCACCGGCCAAGACAGAATCGTTTCAAAGAAGTTGATAAGTACGGAAGGCCGAAGGGGTATTGTCACACCATGTCTTGAATGGATATGATCCAGAGGGCAATCCATATTTAACAACCCCTGCGCTCGGGCAAGATATGACACAAGGTCAATTTTTAAGCGGAGTTTAACAGGTTTCAATTCAGAGTTTTCCTTCTCCTAGACTAGTTGCCTCACCAAGTCTAAAGAACCAAGTCTGCCCTACTACTTACCCATAGCTGGAGGGAGAATAATTGGATTCATACCTTTCCCAAGGGTATTAGTGCTATGTGAAATGCAATCAGTATCGTCCAGGATTTGAACTCGTGTCGCCGTGTCCATTTCCTACGACGATAACCATTACACCACAGGCACCTCCACTAATGATCCAGAGAGCAATCTGAAGTTCAAGTCCACACCATAAGCAAATCTGTGAGATAAGCTTGCTAAATATCACGTTACTGTAATTGACTTTAAAATAAAAGCGACCCAATCGGTGAAGGAAGGACAATTGCTATACTAATTTTCCAAGTTGATTGGATGGGGGTCTTCAAAATTAGTATTGAAATCTTTTTTGTTTTTAAGTTGAGCGTGAACATAAACTTACTCGCCAAGCTGGCTCAACTCAGCTACATTGCGTCTTCGTGAGAAAAATTACAACTACTAAATGGTCTCGTTCTCTAATGGGTGTTTACTCTTTCCATAGTTTCCACAGATGTAAACAACAACTATAAACAAACAAACAAAAATCTACTGTTCTAAAAAGAGATCATTAAATGAAACTACGATAGTTATATAGGACATGGCTCACAATCTATCGAAACAAGATTTGAAGATACCACAGCCGGTGGAAAATACAGACTATTACAAGGAACAAAGAATGATATTCGATTATACTTTCACACCATACGGTTTTAGGAATTCGAATATAGCAGTAGATGGCAGTGAAAGGATTAAAAATATTCAAAGATTTCGGGAACTTAAAACGTAATCAAAGTAGCATTGTTTATTATCTTGCGTACACACTGAAGTAGAATGCCCCACATTGATTTGTATGAATTAAATGTTAATACTTAAGTTATTCGAGTTTTACTGTGCCCATTAGGTCATACCTCAATGACATACTTCTTTGCACATTTCGAATTTTTCTATCAAACTGTTATCCAAACGCTCATTAATTTCTACAGAATAAACGAAATTTAATCTTTCATTCTTGAATTGCCAAGTCCAACACAGAAGATAAATAGCATAGAGAATACTCTAGCTTAGACAAGAAAGCATAGTGACGCAAAAAAAAAAAAAAAAAAAAAAGAACAGGAAGTGATACTTACGTGTTCAGAAGTTTCCAAATCGACACGAGATATCAGAAAATAAAAAATGGGAACAACTTTCCGCATTGGGAGAAAAGAACCTTCCTCAAGATTATCCGAAGATGACAGACACTTAAGGATAACAAGAGACTAAAGCGATGGATATTGTGGGATAAAAACAAAGATTTTTGGCCGAGAAAATTATTGAATAATTTTCTGTGATTGTTTTTTTTTAGTTCTTTTTCTTTATCAGTGATTGATAAGAACTCCGTTTAATTTGTTGCACGTCTGCCAGCAGCAAGAAACGGAATTATGATTATAATATCCTTCCTCACAGATTGTTAATAAGGACGAGAATTGTATTTCTGCTTTGTATTTTCTGCCGGTCATATTCAAAAACGAAGATTGCCACTTAATAACTGTTGCAGCCAAAGAGATTAAGATAACCCAATCATTTCCCCCCGATTCTCAGAAAAAGAACTCATTACTTTTTTTTTTTTTAAATTACATTTTGAACAATTAATCTGTTTTCATGTTTTGTTATCTTATTTTTCCAGCTGAAAGGAATTGCAAAACAACCATCCATTCATTAGTGATTTGCGCAAATTAGAGCGCAGGCAGAAAGGGAGATAATAGCAACCTGCTTCCGGTGATAGTTTCCTCGAGCAAAATAAATTTTGTTGTTACTTTAAATTCCTCGCACTAATAATTGAATAAAAAAAAAGCCACATTTAAAAGTGATTAGATTGTTTTAAAGTGTCAGTGGTGTTAGTTATTTGAAAATATTTGTTTTGTTGAAAAAAATAATGTAATTACTCTGGAGCAAAAGGCTTCATTCGAGAATTTAAGTGTATTTGTCCTGTAAAACTTTATCTCAATATTACACCAACGCAGGTGGTCATTTCATGCTAAAAACGTTGCATTTCACTGGTTTGATAAAGTCTATAAACAATGTAACCATTTAAATTACTGTTCATTCCTAAATATTGTAAGAAAATACTTTACTTTTCATAAACTCAGCACAAGCACACAGAGATTTTGTAGTAGAATCAAACAATTCTTAAAAACTATGCAAATATTAGTTTGCTTGAAGGTAAGGTACATGTTAGGTCGAATTTCCACTCATCAATGACCAATATTAACATTAGTTTATCCATAATATACAAGTACAAAATACAACGAAAGGAAAGACAAGTTAAGGACATTCGTACATACAAGAACATTTAAACATATTTTCCATGCATAGGTACAAAAATGGAAAACAAAATGACGGAAAATAAAATGGTCACCTGGTTTTACCGTTCCCTGGTAGGGCTCGAGACACGTCTATCCAGTTCAAAGTACAGAGACGAAAGTAATAGAGGATGGGTTTCTAGGACTCCCATGAAGCCCATAGAAGACACGTCCATTCTTTTAGAAAGGTAATTATTTATTGTCTCTTAACTCCAGCTTAGATCTGTTACAAAGTTGTAAGAGGCACTTCGTGAGGATCAAATTCACCACTAAGTCCTAATTGATATGTGGGTTTGGTTTTATTTTGTTTTATAGCATATCAAACATTGTAGATCATTTAATGTCAAATTATATATATATATATATATATATATATATATATATATATATATATATATATATATATGATTCGATTAACTATTAAACATTTATTGGCACACAGTTTAATGCTTTCAAGTATTGCTATCATTAACAATTCAATTAGATATCAGTCATTAGTTTACTCAGTTAAATGATCAAATATTTCCATTTCAAACAATTCAGATTAGCCTAACAACACACTTCTTTGTTTATACACAGTTAAATTTAAAAACTTTTCTATTTCAAACAATTCAGTTTAGCATAAGTACAGTTTAAATGTCAAACAGTTCTATTTGACACATAGATAGGACCCTATCAGGTACTACCACTCCCAGCCAGAGTAGACCTGGGAGCTATGGCAACGAACAGGTACCCCACATTCCCTAAAGCATTACCGGAGTCTGACCAACAGATTTTTTAATATCATATCCAGTACACTCTTTGGGGTAGTCTTACTTCTCTGCAGAGATGCAGTCGGTATATTCCACAGCTCCAGCCGACTGGGCCATTTATAAGTGAGACTATATTACTGACCATTACTATGGTAAGGAGCAGAACAGGTGGCTATCAAGGGTAAAATTGTTGTATACTGACCCTTGACCGAGCCGTCAATCAAATGCACTTGTGTAAATAAGCGGAAGCAAGTTGACTTTATGAAAGAATATAGGCAGGTGCCGGCGGCAGTTGAGTTAGTTGGTGACAGGAAGGCCAGAGTGTGGGCCAGCTTGCAGACTGAGGGCTGTGGTTCTCAGCAACCCCCGGTTGAGCAACCCCAGCCAAGATGCGGAAGAAGTGCTAAGTGGGTTATTGAAGATAACACAGCGTGCTATGGTCAAGAAAAGTTGGGTCAATATAGCAGTCTGTCCCTGTCTCCACTCATCTCTCACACACCACAAAGACATCAACCCTTTCGAGAATAAAGTGTGAGAGATACATATTTTTATAAAGAGGCGTGTTCATTCGTTCACTGAAGTTCGTAAATTATGTTTGATTATGTTTCTGCTTTGTAAATGTATACGCGTAGTATGCAACGAAATGTTTCCGCTACAACAGCTGAACAAACTTGAATTACCGTTACAAAACTGATGACCAAACCGAAGAGCACAGAAATACACCGAGTAAAGTAATGCTTTTTTATCACTTGAATATATGAATATTAAGATTTAGCTTGTAAGATGACGTGAAACATACACCCTGAAACTGGGAAATATAACAGATGGTCAGAATTGGTGCCTTTTAGTTTAATAAAGAAATTCGTCTTTAAGTTTAAGTACCTCCTCAAGAAACAGTGCGTCAATGGCTAGTGAATTCGATCGTGCTTCATACATGTGTATTTGTTTTTTAATCATATCTAACCAAACTTACTAAATGATGCTACATAGTGAAGGGGAACGTATGGTATCAAAATACCATGAACATACGAGCCTCAGCAGCGTCTTTTATCAGGTGTGTGTTTGTTTGTGAGTGAGTGAGTGAGTGAGAGAGAGAGAGAGAATAATTGTTCAGCTGGTTTGGTTGCTTTGTTTTAATGACATTTTAACAATTGGGGGTTATTTAATGCCAAAGCCATCTTTATAAAAAAAAGACAGCAGTGAATGTTACTCAGAAAGTAAACATAACAGCGTGACTGGGTTTTGAACTCGCTTACTTAGAGGTCGTGGTCCATTCGGCTGGTGATCTTTTCTTTCTTCTTTGTCTTTAATGTCGTATTGCATCTTCGTAGGTCATTTGATGACAAAGCCATCCTTTTATAAGAACAGTAGTGCTGGTAGGATACAGGGTTCCTATATTTCCCAAGTGAACCTAATAGAGTGGCAGGAGTTCGAACTTGCTCATTAAAATGTGGCATTCTAGCACGTTTGCCACTACGCCACGGGGACTCTCCTGCAGGTCATCTGTTGCTGGTTACCAAAAATGTCCAAATTACCTCGCAAGTAAAAACGCTTTTAAATATAAAGGCTCTCCATTTGTGCTCAAATATATACCCATTCTATTTCTCATATATATATATATATATATATATATATATATATAATGTGTGTGTGTGTATCTCAGAAAGTAACAAATGGGAAAAAACATTCCCCATTTGAGAAAAAGAGCTTTCCTCAAGATTATCCGAAGGTGACAGATACTTAAGGGAATATATATATTATATATATATATATATATATATATATATATATATATATATATATATAGAGAGAGAGAGAGAGAGAGAGAGAGAGAGAGAGACACTTATGATTATAATGCTCTGCTAAAAGCATTTTAAAACCAAAACATCTTTATTGTTCTCAACGTACGAAAATGTAGAAAAATATCACAATATATTTCTTGTAATATAAGAAATAAGATTTAAAACAGGATTGAAACTCATCAGCTTCACGTTTTCGATCCTCGTGTGAGATTATATTCAACACGTCTAGATTTTAGCAATTTACTTAGCTTTTTTCTTAGATGTGGCACAAGGGCGTATGAATAGGCACCCAATGAGACTCGAACTAACTCGTGAAGGTTTGCTAGTCTAGTTTGCTTACAATTACACCACCCGATGCGTCCAAACACGTCTAACTTTTACAACTGAACATAAACGTACACTTCTTTTATACTTCGAGCCATGAAACTATTACGTGGTTTTTATAAATAAGTGCCTTATTTCGGTGCCAAATTGCAATGTAAATGCTTACTTTCAAGATGGAATATCCTTACTAATTCCTAACTTAGTAAATTATGAGTGTCTGAAAAGCTTATGATATCGTTCTTTTTCTTCCAGGTGCAATTAACCACTTTCCAAACCTTATTTACAAACATATTTCTTTTTTTTAGGATCGATCACTTCTGGTTCCTTCGCATGTTTTTCTTTATAATCCCGGACGTATTTATAAATAGTCTTAAGCTATTTGCCTTTCATTCATCCGTGAAAGAAACTTTGTGATTATTGTATTGTTTCTTTCACTGTCTTTCTATTAATCCAATATTTACGAGGGTCATTCAATAAATATAGCGGCTTTAGTATAAGGAGTAGACAAGAGGAAGCGCTATTTACCGTAGTACATTTTTCAAGGAAATCAATTGTGGTGGGTCCTTTCATGTCTCAGAAGAAAGTCAGTTGCGCCCGGAACATTTTTTCTTTACCGGAAAAAGTGTGTTTCTGTTCTATGGACTGTCTTTTCAACTCGGTCTCGTAATAGCAAACTCATGCTTAGACAATTTGTAAACCCTTTTCGACTAAAATATGCTTCACAGTATACATCATACTATCTTCTGTAAATTTCACATGGTTTGTCATAAAAAAATTCATGACAAGCCAGGGGCACTACGATTTGTCATCATTTTAAATAGCCACAAAAGAAATAGTTATGCTAGATTAGAATATTGGCCTAATGAGTTGAGTGTTCACTAATGGTCCGGGACACTGAGGTTCAATCGCAGGCCGAGTAATAGCAAAGATTAAAAAAATGGTATTTGATGCCGCCTTGCTTAACACTTAGCATTTCAAGGGTAAAATGTAGCAATCCAGGGAATTGAGAAGCACCCTCCCCTACACATCGATGTAGTAGCCATAGAAAAGGAGCCTTCCGATCACCCTCGACTAAGGTCGCCAACTTAAGAATAGTTTTTCCCATGAACCAATTCCCAATAAAGCAGAATTTACACGAATGAAAAAAAAGCTTTTTACAAAAAATTAGGTACTTGTTCTAAAATTTCACTGCTGATTATATATATATATAAGAGGTTTTCATGGTGCAATGGTTATCGCAGCAGAAAAAGTCACAGCGACTATAGTTCAAATCTGGAATGAGGCTGTTTGCATTTCATATGTAACAAATACCCCTGGGAAAGGTATGTACCCAATTATTCTCCCTCCAGCTTTAGGTAAATAACTGGGTAGAATGGTGCCTTTAACCTTAGTACCGTAACCTATTTAGAGGAAGGAAAACTCTGAATTCAGACTTGTTAAACCCAGCTTAAAAATTTACCTTGTATCACATCCTCTCTGTGCAGAGGCGTTGGGTATATATATATATATATATATATATATATATATATATATATATATATATATACTTCAATATTTTGATAGTAGAGAGAGAATGTGAGAATTTCCGTTCTTTACTTGAAAGATGGTTGGTTTGGTTTCTTTGTTTAATGGCATATCAACTCTTTTAGGTTATTTAATGCCAGAGGGTATTTGCCCGAAAGTGAACATATTAGCGCGACTGGAGTACGAACTCGCGTACTACGATTCCGTAGTCCATCGCTTTAACCATTACACCACGACGACTCCCACTTTACTTGAAAGAGTTAAAGTTTGTTAAAGACATAAATTTCTTTACGGTATACAGATTCTTCAACGCGTTTGTCGACCTCAGTTCGAATGTTTAGTAACTCCCATTTTTTTCGTACGAATTTCTTTTTATAACAAACGTATCATATTGTACTTTATCAACCTGCTTGCTTATTATATTTATATATTTATTACATATTTATATACTTTGTTTATACATTTATTTATTTAAATGTGTTTATTATCCTTATATATATTTAGATATGTTTATTATAATTATATATTTCATTAATTTCTTGTGGCTTGAAATTTCCTCAACAATTTTGAATATAATTTCTTTTCTTTCTAAAACATCTCTTGCTCACCTAGCCAGTTAACCCAACTGCCCATTAACCCAAGGGAACCTTGAGTAGTGTCATGGTTAACAAGCTCGATTGACACTGGGTGCCCCATACATCTAACCTTGTTCAATAACTAAGCGAAGCTAAAAAATTTACCGACGCATTCATGAGATGACACCTGCCATAATCAGCAAAACATGCTAATCATTCTCAGCGCTGAGGTCAAACTTTAAGTTCTATTTTAAAGATCTTTGTTTTTGCCCCCAACCCTAATCTGTCCTAATTACAAGGAAACCAGATTCCCGAGAAAAATGAATAACACTACCACCTCTAGGCACTGGATGCAGGCCTACGTGTTGAGTATGAAGTCAAGTGGAAAGATAAACAGAGCTATAATGTCACCATCGTTCGTGATCACCCTAAACAGCATGATGTTGACTGGACGTTTACTTTTTATCAATATGAATGTAAATATCTCTTCAGATTGACACCTAAACACCCTGAAATCTTTGTATCGATATTTCCACCGTGAATGCCAAATAGTACAGCGTGCCGTTTCAAAATTTCTGGGAGAGTTAATTGCCTTATGGTACTACTTTCTGCACAGGCAGTGCACAAATGACAATAATTTACTGCACAGTAGACAAAACCTGAAACAAATAAAGCATATGCACGTAATAAATAATTTGAAATGGCGAAAATTTACCTGTTGTACCTTGTACACGTACAGGTTAAAACCTGAAAGGTTGGCCGCGCAAATATCATGACTAGTTAATTCGGCGTCACTTGTATGCGACATGGATAGATGGCTCAGTGGTAGAGTTTCGGCTCTGCATCTGTGGTCGCTGGTTCGATCTCCAGTGCTGGAGATCACGGTATACACTGCTGATGAGTCCTAATAAAGTCAAAACAGTGTTTCCGTATGTCGTGCGTAATTGTTCGCTAGATTTTCTAGTCATAGTAATTCAATTCACAATATAATTCCTCTTCTTGAAAAAGGAAATGTACAACTTTAAGTTCTAAATTAAAACGGTCAATGGAAACGACTTAAAAGATTTCAAATGCAAACACTTTTGTATGTTTGTTCATAACATCACCTTTTAATTCAATTTGAACGACTTTGATTTGGTTTGGTTGGGTTAGGTTTTGTAATATATTGACCTTCGACCCAGCCGTCAATCAAGAAACAGGTGCATCCGGTCGAAGACATCAAGATATAACCTTGACCTGTGGACGGGTTGAATTCGGTGCAGATGCGACGCCCACAAGAACAGGTGGATGTCAAACAATTATATAACCCGGTGCCACAGACGGTTTGACTTAGTTGGAGTTCGAGTCGCAGTTCGAGGCAGTGAGAACCAGCTCCAGACAGAGGGCTTGCGGCCCTCAGTGATCCCCGGTTGAGCAGCCCAGCAGAATGAGAAAGAAGTGCTGCTACAGTCAGAGGAACATGGGGTCAATATGTTGCAGCCTGTACCTTCTCCAACTCACCTCTCACACGCAACCCTTTCGAATAAAGTGTGAGAGGAATATTTTTCTAAAAAAGTGTGTTCGTTCATCATTATTGTTGATTATGTTTCCGCATATATATATATATATATATATATATATATATACGTATAGTTGTATCACGGCTATACAACAGTTTTATGGCATATCACCATTGTAGGTTATTTAATGCCAAATCCATTTTTATACATATGAACAGTTCTATTTCAAGCAATACAATTTAGCCTAATATGCAGTTTAGTCCTATTTGAGACATAGATAGGACCCTATCAGGTGCTACAACTCCGGGCTAGAGTGGACCGAGGAGCGATGGTAATGAAAGGGTATTACTGGAACCTCACGAAATTATTTAGACTCATATTCAGGATACCCATCGGTGGGGGTCTTACGCATCTGCAGAGAAGCAGTGGGTGTATTCAACAGCCCCAGCTGACTGGGAAATTATTGACTTTGGTTTTAACACAGATGCGTAGCTGCATTTTGATGTTGAGCGCTGGATTACAAGCGACATGCGAATATTTTTGTGAGTGATTATATATATATATATATATATATTTGCAACATATCTTAATTACAAATAATTGTTAAACCATAGATCGGAGATATTAAATAGATGTTGGCAGAAAAATAAATGGCTGATAAAAGAGTTAATTGTCAATTTCAATTTTATTACCCTCTCTTATGAGAATTTTCTGTTGTGTTTGTGTATAAATTGATTTGTTAGTAACATCCTATTTCCAACGAATTTTTCCTAAAGATCCTTTCGTTGAGACCTAAGTAGGAGATATTAGTTATTTTATATGGTTTTAAAAACCTACTCTATGCAAATATAGAGCACTTTTAAAGATATTTTATAGTTCTGTGACTGATTCGGCTTCTTTTCCTTTTCTTTTTTCATAATTAGTCACACACAAACACTAACATATATATATATAATGTTACGAAACGCGAATTCTTCCTCTGTCACCTTTTTTCATATTGGCAAGAACTATTTTGCCGTGAGAAAGGGAGAGCAATTTAAGTGACGTCAGCCAGAACACATCGGTTAAAAGAATTCATTTTAGGGACAATAGGAAGGAGCTGGTCGTTGAGGTGAGGCAAAGAAGAGACGAGTTGATACCAGAGGAAGTGTCTCCCTTTTTTGTCGAGTCAAGTAGAAAGAAGGCTAAAATCAAGCCTTTTTTCTTTAAGTACCAGGATGTATTGTTATGGCAACTAATTATATCACCTCAACGCAGTCGTTGGAAAAGTCATCCTACTGGGAAGTGCAGGTAATTCGTATATTTAATAAATCTTCCACACATACACACACACTTATGCAAACGATGATATACAGAGATATGATTTTTTGAAATAATAGCAAATATTCAAAAGTAGGTGAAAGGTTTGGTTTGTTTTTATGGCATATCAACCATTGTAGGTTATTTAATGTTATGATAATATACAAGATATGATTTGTTTGTATTTTGTTAATAACGTTTTAAAGCGAGCCTAAGCACGTTCTTTAGCACGCAATAAAATGGTTTCAAGTCATGAATAATTTTATCTACTATTGTTGTATAACATAAAGGAATGAATGAGTATAAAGCATTCTTTACAAAAACATATCTCTCATCTTTATAACTCAAACGGGTCGAAATTCTGCAAATGTGAGAGCAACAGGGACAGGAAAAGAACACGGACAAAGACTGGCAGAGCACTGCTATATTGAACCTTTCTTAACCCACGTTGTGATTCCATATTCTGGGACCCACTTAACATTTCTGCTTCTCGGTTGGTGGGGTCACTGCCCCGCGCCGTGGTTGGCGCCAAACTCGACAACTGGTCTGACTTGGTTGTTGCTCCAACAAACCGATGTAACAGATCGTGTGACGTGGGTACCCGTGCATAAATATTTTCATAACGCCTATGCATTCTGGTTGGGATTCACGTGATCTGCTTCCGCTTGTCAACCCACGCTGACTTCCAGTTTACACTACTGAGACATCCTGTCCCAGAAATCCTTGATTGACAACGCCGTCAAATGTCAATATGCCGCACTATTAATCATTTGTTTTCCCCCAGTTAGGATATGTAAGTGAATAGCTTGTAAGTAATTTCATTTTTAAAAGAGTTAGAACTAATTTGTTTGCACATTATTATTGCTATTGTTTCTATATAGTTAAATGGTTTCAATTATTGTTATCTAGCTCTAATAATTCAATTCAATATTAATCATTTGTTTGCAGACAGTGAAGTCATTACAAGTATTGCTATAAAACTCTAAGTATTCTATTCAACATTATTCCTTCAGTTGCATACAGTCAAATGATTCCAAATATTGCTTTGTATCATTAACAGTTCAATTAAACAACAACCATTAGTTTACACACAGTTAAATGATTAAACAGTACTATTTCTAACAATCCAATTTTGCATAAGTCGTTTGTCTGCAGACAGTTTAAATGTCAAACGGTTTTATTTGACCCACAGATAAGACCCGATCAAGTACTACCACTCCGATTTAGAGTGGACCTGGAAGCAATGGCAACAAATGAGTATTCCACATTCCCCAAAGCTCCAAGATTAAAGTCTCATCACCAGATTGTTTAATGTCATATCTAGGACTATCGTTAGCGTGGGAGCATTACCCCTCTACAGAAATACAGTTGGTATATTCTACTGTTCCATGTGAATGGGCAGATGAAGGGTTTGTAAATGTTTTAAGAATAAAAACAAAACTCAGAGGACATATAAACAATCATATATATTGCAGTGGAACTTGCTATGGTCGTAATGAAGAGTCAACAGATTGAAAGTAATTGGATTTTATGAAACAAACAGAGAGTTGATCAAAAAGGTCAGATCTGGTATCAAAACTGTGGTAGGAAAAAAAACCCCAAAACATGTTATTCCACCACCGCTAATTTACCTTCAATAGAGGAGAGTGAGTATACTACCTCTTTCTCTCCCATACAAGCGGAACAGTAGGATAGTTTTTAGCCATTTTTAATTGTCTGAGGATCAGTGAAGAAATGGAATTTTATTTGACTTAAATAATTATAGAGTTCTATCGCTTTGTTATTTATCTAGCCATTTCCGTTTTTATAAACTGTGAGATGGTATTTATTTTTTAAATTCAGTGGGTATTGTAATAAATGATATACGTTTTAATAGCATTGGGCGGGTAAAACTTAAAATTTTTTAAAAAAATTGGCTGAGATGTACTTAGCTACACAGTAATTACTGTAATCAAAAAGTTATTTCACCACCTTCCCCTACAAAATTAAATTTTCGATTTTTACTTAATTCCTAATAGTATTTATTGTCATCTTCACACACTTCTCTATAGCGAAAAAAACAAAAACTGCATATTTCCTTAAAAAGTCATCAAAATCTACGTCTCTTCTTTTAGGTTTGCTTTCTTTGTTTAATGGTATATCATCATTCGAGGGTTATTTCATGCTAAAGTCATCTTTATAGAATAAAAGTCGTGATACGACTTAAACTATTGATGGGGGTGGTGGATAAGATAGTTCATCTCTTGTCCAAAGGTAAAAATTTGGTTTGATATGGTTTTAGGGCATATCAACCATAGTTGGTTATTTAATGCCAAATTCTGTTTTACATATATATCAAATATATCTGATTTGTAAAAGCATTTTGTTGATACACACAGTTAAATGATCAAACAGTTCTATTTCTAACAATTCAATTTAACATAAGTCAACAACGTTAAATGTTTCCAAGTATTGTTATGTGTCACTAACAATTCAATTAAACATTAGTCATTTGTTTATACACAGTTAAATGATCAATCAGATTTATCTCTGACAATTCAATTTAGCAAAAGTCATTTGTTTGCACTCAGTTTAAATGTCAGACAGTTCTATTTAACAGATAGATAGTACCCTATCAGGTACTACCTCTCCGAGTCAAAGTGGGCCTGGGAGTGATGGCAACGATGGAGTGTTCCACATTCCCTGAAGTTCCAACATTACTGGAACTTTACCATCAGATTGCTTGACGTCATATATCAGGACACACATTGGGTGGATCTTACCCCTTTGCAGAGGTGCGGTCAGTGTATTCAACAGTCCCAGTTGACTGGGGTCCAAAGGTTTGTCCGAAAGTGGACGTAGTACCGTAACTGTGGTTCGAACTCGAGTTCTACGATATTGCAGTCTAGCACACAAGACTTGGAGACTCCCTACTGCATCTTTTCAGTTGAGTTTTTCATTGCCTATTGCCATAACTTAGTTATGATGGAAATGATTCCTTTCTTTGACGCGAAAATTTAAATGGATATGCGATAAGATTGGCATAGTTATCAGATTTTAATTAAATTTTCCGTGTATTTTGAAACAGAAGTTTGAAGAAGCAATTTTTAAATCAATCAATCAATCGCCTCTTTATACAATTTTATGAAATCCCTATCAAATATCATTCGGATGCTGTGATTATTTACTTTTCTATAAAGATAAGTAACAATAAAAATGATATTAGAGTCACTAAATAAGTTTTAGACATGTTTTAATTTCAATAGAATATTTAGTCGTGCTTTGTACTTCTGCTGGTTTTTTTTTGTTTTTTTTTGTAAATTTCGTGAAAGCTTCGTCTGAACTCGCATTAAATGACACACCAATTTCTGTAGGTTTATGAAAAATAAGGATTAAATTTAATTTTTTTCTAGCGTAGAGAAGAAATTAAAGATAATGTATGGTGAAAAAATAATTTTCTCATTACTTAAAATAAAAATCGCATAATCTACATATTTATTTTCAGTCAGTCCTGAGAGAAATGAACATGCATTGAAATTTCGAAATATTATTCTAAAAACTTAATTTTAATAAATCCTCTTTTGCTAACAAGAAACATTTTCATTAATTATAACGTAAAATTTTGCTGTTTTAAACAAGATGTTTTTGTTTATTTCAATCAGCAAAACATCAATTATTACGCCATATTTGATGACAGGTAATCTCAAATAATCTTAAACTCTGTAATTAAAAATCTAGCAAAAATAAATCAACTATTTGATGAGAACGATTTGAAGAAAAACACTTCTATCATTACTCAAATGATCAGCGCCAGAAAAAAATCTAGCTATTTACTAAAATAGAAAATACATTCTTTTAAACAATAGCTTTCTTTTGTTATTGTCATCGGTTAAGTGACAAAATGAGTTCTTTTAAAATAAGCGTGACTGACAGGTGATAGGTCAAAATGATTAAATGTTTTTGTCCACTGTAATAAAATATGGTAGTTGAAAGAAAATGACAATAATTCGAACAATAAGGTCAGTGGGTTAATTTTCAAAGAACTCTATTAGAATTTTACATCATTTTTATATTCCAACGACAACATAATATATAGTATAATAATTACAATTAGCACAGTTTCATTAAAATAAAAACATGAGCAAAGATATATTGTGGGTACAAGAATGACAATTTTTTTTGTAAAAGATCATCAAGATATTGTTAGATATTTACTGAGAAAACTAATGCTTTCATAACATACCTATAATGTCTCGTGTCCCGGGAATGATACTAAACTGCATCTGATGGTAAGGCTCTAATTCTGGAGATCTCGAGTGTGTGGAGTATCGCTTTATTGCCATTACTCCCAGGTCTATTCTGACACAGTGTTGTAGTGCCTGTCAATGTTCCATCTATAGGTATGATCTATTAAAACTTTTTCGTATTTGATATGACCCAACAAAAAACCCTATACGAAAACAAGTAAACAAAAATCAAATACTAATATACAATAGATGTGATTCCCTAACCTCTTGGCATAAATTAATTCTAGACGGGTTGACATGCTGTTAAAATCAATTGATCAATCATATAACGTCAAAAATGATTTTGTTGGAGAAGCAGGCCTGTTAAGCTTAGAGAAATTTTGGGATTCAGTGTGCCATCCGCGTGTTGAGGGGCAGCGGCTCCTGGTGGAGAAATAGAATTATCACTGAATGGGGCCCTGAATAGGGTCAATATAGCAATCCTTCGTCAGTCTGAATCCTTAATCTCTGTCAGTCACACTTTCAGTCAATTTCGACCCTTTCGAGTAACAAAGGAGAGAGAGAGAGAGAGAGAGAGAGAGAGAGAGAGAGTTAGCTTTTTATAAACAAAAGCAGTATTGCATCTTCATTATAACGGTATACAACTGTAATAGTATGACTAGAATTCTAACTCACTTACTACGATGTCCCAGTTTAGCATATTAGCCACTACGCCACAAGGACCATCTTGTGAAAAAGGTAAACATAATCTATTTCTCCTGAGGATTAACTTTGAAATTTACTAAAAATAATCATAATGTCCTGCACTATTTTTGTTGTAAAATAAGTCATCAAATTATAGAAGTGGAATCTCCTATAACGAGAAATATTTTCTCGAGAGATTTGAATAGAAACATTAAAACAATTATGACTCTCCTTGTGTTTAGACCAGTCAATGTACCTTGGTAGCCAGTAATAAAATGGACATAAACGTCTTTTGAACCCATTTACTAAATTGCTACGTCAAGAGCAGGATGGTATAGAAAGTCAATTAAGTGGAGTAAACCTAGTTTTGAATCCAGATATTTACTTTTTTATGATTATCTAACCAAGGCTAGAAAACCCAGTCTATCCGAAAATTTACTGATAGGTGGAGGGAAAACATGAGGACTGATACAAAATAAAATGCAAACAGAGTCATCCAGGTTTGAACTCGCTTCTTCTGTCCAATTTTCGACGAAGCTAACCATTGCCCTAAACGCTCTACCAGAATATTCCTTCGCGTTTATGTGGTTAAATCTTTTGGCGACTTATCCTTTTTTTCTGATTTAACGTGATTTGTCTCTTTATTATCTACATTGCAGACTTTGTGTGCTAAAAAGAAAATGCTTCATTTATAATTTTTATTCGATGCATCGTAAATCTATACATATAATACAGTGTTTTATCATTTTTTGTCATTTGCATTGCAAACTTTCAATCACATTAAATGCCGAGTTGACAAACTCAATTATTTTTTTCTGGAAGCTCCTCTTTTCTTATTGCATGTAAACCGGCTTCAATGTACCATTCTCTTTAACAATGCGTTACATTAGTGCATGATAATGAAAGAGCAGAGAGAAAGACAGAGGAGACAGAAGGTTGTCTTGGCAAGGACAAGGTTGTATCACAGGCAGTTTCGGTGTTGTGATAAAAAAAAAACAGATTATGGTAAAGGTTAATAAGCAAGTAAAGGTATATTTATGATGAATATACAAACTGTTTTGTAGTTGAAATGTTAATTTAGCATATCGTTGTTTCTGAGTCTGTTGAGGGTTCACAGAAAGTGGCAATAGGAAGGTAAGTTTAATACACTGGGCAATGACTTGTATTCCTATTTGCTATGACAGTGAAAAAAGAAAGGTCAACTACGGAGAGTGACTCGTAGCAATTCTTTTTGATGACGATATTATGAGTAGGGTAACCATGCCTTCTTTATTAGGCTGTTCGATGTGAGAGCAATAATGGCGATCGATATGTGATACACTTGAGTGAATATGACAGGGGTCTCTTACGCTGCATGTTCTTACCGGGGAATAGAACCGTGTGTGAGTTTTACGCTTGTCAGGGCGGAGGAACCATAATGGAGTATAATGATTTAGGAAAGGTCTTTATACGACACTTGCAGCAGTATGTAAGACGTCTATGGAATCGCTATGTAGCGTTTTACGTGGTTAGGTCTGTTGTATGGAGTTTTATCTATGAATAAATCACAAATTTGAGAATGGCCTTGAGTGCTAGCTGCCGATGATACGAGGAGGTGGCATAAAAACGTGTGACCAGGCCAAGGGACTTGTCATTTGTTTCTACCGGCTCTAGCCGTGCGCGACAAAGAGAGATTTTCTGTGTATCTATGTGTTGCTTATAGTGACCGTCACCTTGTATGTAGAGTAAGCAGTCACCTGGTGTCTTGTGAGGTTGAGTACCGTCCTATCTTTTTAAGTCGTGAATTACAACGATATTTGACTTATAATGTAATTGTATCTTATTAAATGCTGAAATATTGTTTTATATTTTTTCTCTGAAATGTTTAAGCGACTATTCGCCTTATCAATATGTAATATATTTTCAGTCTTGTCCTTTATAAATATTTATCCATTTTTTTATATACAGTGAACCTGCTTCAAATCTGTCCTGTTCATCTCTATCTTGATATAGACTACTCGACTGTATCTATGCAGAGGAGTAAGATCCTCCGCCAAACAAGTGCTCTGGATAAACCCTCTGATAGTGAGGCTCCAGTTCTGGAGCTTTAGGAAATATGGTGTACTCCTTCATTATTATTACTCCCAGTTCCACTCACTCAGAATGGTTATACTTGTTAGGGTCCCATCTAAGGGTCAAATAGAACTGTTTAATCATTTATTATACATGAAACCATTTAACTGTGCGCAAACAATATTAAGTTGAATTATTAGCATTAGATAGCAATTCTTGAAAACATTCAACAATATGCAAATAAAGCTATTAGTGTTATACTTGAAACCATTTAACTGTGAAAAAAATGTTACCAACAAACTATTCACTTAAAAATCATATATATCTATAAACAGGATTTGGCATTGAATAGCCAAGAAGTGATGATTTGCCATTAAACCTTACTTATCTTTAGATATATTGTAATATTTTATATTCCTTTACATGGTAAAAAATATGTATGTAAAAAGTATAAACAGCCTGCTTAACCAAAGTTTATATCAAAAGAATTATAATTTCATTGATTCTTTGCCAATTTCTTTCTTTTCTATAATTAAATATTCGTTGTCACTTTATGCAGAGTCACTTCTACAAACCTCAAGCGATTTACTCTAACAATTTGCATGTGAAGATTATTTTCGCAGTATTTTCACTTGTATCCAAAATTGATTTCTTGTCAAGTTCT
Organism: Sepioteuthis lessoniana; assembly: GCA_963585895.1. Taxonomy (NCBI): domain Eukaryota; kingdom Metazoa; phylum Mollusca; class Cephalopoda; order Myopsida; family Loliginidae; genus Sepioteuthis; species Sepioteuthis lessoniana. Next base: position 40,330,325 of record OY757904.1, on the reverse strand, counting down.
TTCTTTTATATTAAATATTTGTTATTAATTTAATATGTAAGTAAAATTTCTTATTCTTTCTTTTCCTGATTCCCTTTTCGTCGAGGAAGACAAAAATAGATCTAAAAAGGAAAGATTATTTACTGTGTAAAACAGCTAACAGCCAAGTTTAAACTACCAGTAGGCATCTCTATATTACTTAAATGCCAAAGGACGTCAACGTAATGTTTGACTGTTGTTGAATGAATGTCCAAAGTCTTATTAAACCTCAAAATTAGTTGTTTTTTTATTGTGGTCTTTTTCACTTTACGTCTTTCTAGTTTATTCATATTTGAATTATTAAGCTTATTTTATTGGTAAATGACAAATATTTCTGATCTTATACAGTATATATAATTCATATTGATCGATACAGAGTATAAAATAAATATGGATCACATTAAGCAGATCAAAAAGTCTATTGGTTTATTGGAGGAACGGTAGGAAGAATTTCTTATTTTATATAAAATTTTTCCCACTTGTGACAAAAATTTTTTTGATAGAATTAATTTTATTCTATTTTTTAAACTTATGCGTCGATTTCCCACCGAAATGTTTTTAATTAAACGTGTAAAAATTTCAGACTTGAAAACTGATTAAACTAATAATTTTTTTTCATATCTGTTTGATTTTATTTTCTTCGATGCCTAATTGGATACGAATTCACATTTCATACTGGACTGATATTTTGAAATATAAAAACAGTTTTTTATGGCACGTCTGACAATAAGCCTTACTCTAAGATGTATAGCAACAACATACTGAATTTTCAAGAGTCTACGACAATTTTAAATGCCTATAAAAAAAAAGTCTGGAAACTTATTGAATTCACCACGATTTTGATATCAAGTATTCCAGTGGGAATAAGAAACAACAACGCAAAAATATAAATACGTGTGCAATAAACGCAATTCCTTAACATATAGGCTTCGAATAACTCTAGATGAATTGATTTCAATGGTATGTCAACCTATCAAAACAATAAAACAAAAATAACGATAAAGCTAAGCTTAAAAAAAAATTAAACATAAATACTAATGAGATGTGGAAGCATGCTGCAGAGTGAATAAAATCGGCTCATTTTTTATTGTCTTAAAGGCCGTAGAATAGGTGTATATCAAGAGTTTAAGATCATCTGAGACGACAAGAGAATATGATAGTATTTTGTGTTCGAAAGATGTGGTTTATCAACAGCGAACTTTTCGTTTCTTTTCTGGTTCTCACTCTTCCTGCAGTCGTTTTTTTTATATATGAACTACTAACTGACATTATAAGATTTCTATTCATATCCAATGCCATCCTCTTGCCGTCTTGCTCAACATGGCTTGAAGATATGTTGCTATTCTAAATCCAGTTTTTGTGCCTTGAAATACCTTTTAAATATTAAAGTTTCTGTTTACAGTATCAGCTGTCAATCAGACGATCTTGATACACATTATTTGCTATAAACCAACATTTACAAAACCGGCTGGTGACATTATTATATAACAGATAATAGATCAACTTCGAAACTTCATTAAAATCTTTTAGAATCCGAGCTAATTAAAGCGAATTGTATTCTTTTCCGTGTAAAATCTCTAATTTTAAGTCTCATTTAAGTCAGCTTCTTATAAGATAAATTTCAATATCTTTTTTCTTTCTCTCCAGATTATTCTTCTACGCTTCTACGGATAAACTGAAGGAAAAAATTTTCGAAAAAAAAAATCTTATTGGTAAAACTAAAATAAACTTTATTCGGCTGCCAACAGAGTTTCACAATGTAAACATTAAGGCTTTCCCCGCGGGTGCACAAAAATTAGACATTTCATAAAGCTATCGATTTTTCTAGAAACACTCCTGTTTGTAAATGGCATGTTGTTTATATAACCCACAAACCCTGCATCTCCTCGCTGGATTAGATCAATTCACTTTGATAAGACAACCAGACAATGCACTAATTTGAGTCACCATATCACCAAGCCAAAATAAAAAAATCATAACTTCCCATTTAACTGAATCACCCTACTTCTTCCCAGTTGAATCACCATCTTCTCTTTGTGAAGCAATATATTGCAGGGCTAAATGAGCCATATCACCCTTCCTACGTAGAGTCAATCCCTATAATGTTGGGTCAATCTCCACCAAGCCGAATGGAAGATGAAGAGATAGTTGCTATTCTTTGCTTGTGTCTGTCACAAGGACAAAATGCGGTAGGAACATTGGTGCCAGTTTGGCTTTTGTGCCTGGGCGTAAACAACGACTTCTGGTGCCAGTGGAAAACACGCAACTATCAGAGTGAATCAAAAATCATTTTTATTTGTTAATCAACTGCGTGTTTTTAAAGTTTATGTGATGCTCTAAATATGGTCTCATTCAATGAGCCTCGTTCTCGGCTGGTGGTGGTTGAATTCTCCTCTACATTGCGATTAAAAGCATCATAATCAATAACTTCTGAGTTTCAAAACCATTTTTGAGCATTAAGGTCAGATATTGTTTCGTTTTTTGATTTTTTTTTTTACTTCCAAAATTCCGCTAAAAATTTCAGTAGCTTTTAGAACCAGCTTAAAATAATGGCTCATAATTTCCAGAATCTCAGCATCAAGCACAGAGTATCTTTAAAAATAAGAAAGATATGATACTAAGAGACTTTAAGATATAGACGGATCGTAAACAGATCAAGGAAAGAGATCTGTTTATCAGAGAGGGTAAGACAAAGAAAAAAATGAAAAAAATGGATCATATGTAACTAAAGAAACATTATCAGGAGTTTGTCAAGGATTTAGATTATTAAGATGAGAAAATGAAAATAAACAATTCAAGCAGAGAGGCTAGATATCGTCACAACAGCCTCCACAACACGTCAAATAGAAATGGACAACATCTAACAGATTTCATGATAGAAAATAGATTAGCATGCCTCAATACAAACTACCAAAAAAGAGAGGGCAAACTATGGACATACACGTACGCAAACAATACTAAAGCTCAGATAGACTACGTCCTTATAAACAAGAAATGGAAGAATAGTGCATTGAATTGCGAGGCATACTCCTCTTTTGAGGGTGTGTCCACCGATCACCGAATAGTCACAGCAAAAATACGGTTAAGCCTACGAAAAAACGACAAACGAACAGCGACCACCAAACACTATGACTGGGCCCTATTAAACAACAAAGATGTCAGAGATAAATACGTATTAGAATTGAGAAACAGATTCGAAACACTACAAGAAAAGACGGAAAAAAGTACACCAAACGACGAATACGAAAATTTCGTCAATGCACACCTTGAGGCAGCAGCAAAATACATTCCAACAAAAATTAAAACTAAATATAGAGTCCCATGGGAAACCTTAGCGGTGAGAGAAAAACGTGCACTAGTGAAAACAGCCTCCAAAAACTATCGAAAAAACCCAACAAACACAAATGCCTTAAAACTAAAAACGGCACAATATCAATTAGCAGGCATATATATAAAGGAACAGACAGAATACATTCAAAATCAGATAGATAAGATCAGAGACTCGGTAGAAGATAGACAATCTAGAATTGCCTGGCAAACAATAAACGAAGTGAGCAGAAGAAAGAACACAGCCAAAGCAAAACTTAAAGCAGCAAACCAACAAGAAAGAATAAAACTGTGGAAACAGCACTTCGAAAACTTACTTGGAAACCCACCAAAAATAACGCATGAACCAATCACCAGAATAATTAGCAAACAATTAGACATTAAACTTGGACCGTTCACACAAGGAGAACTCGACTCGGTTCTCAGAAAAATTAAAAATAGGAAAGCTGCAGGACTGGACGAAATTCCCCCGGAAGTATGGAAGACCAGACAATTCGACAACATACTGCTCCGACACTGCAACGCAGTATACAATCAAAATCCGATAGATAGATGGACGAAGGGATGCATACTCCCCTTCCCTAAAAAGGGGGACCTCGGATTAGCCAAAAACTACCGAGGCATAACACTTACATCCATAGCTGCCAAAATCTACAATGCCCTACTACGAAACCGCATAGAACCCAAAATCGACAACATACTTAGAAAAAACCAAAATGGCTTCCGAAGAAATAGATCTACGACCTCACAAATACTAACCATCCGCAGAATCCTTGAGGGTGTACGGGCAAAGAACCTACAAGCGACATTAATATTTGTCGACTTTACCAAGGCTTTCGACTCCATTCACAGAGAAAAGATGGAACAAATCCTACTAGCGTACGGCATACCTAAAGAAACCGTAGCGGCAATAACGATTCTCTATAGAAACACTAAAGTAAAAGTACGATCACCAGATGGAGACACAGAATACTTCGACATTGTAGCAGGAGTACTACAAGGGGACACGCTGGCTCCGTATCTCTTTATCATTTGTCTAGACTACGTACTTAGAACATCGATTGACAAAATCAAAGAGAATGGCTTCGAACTGACGAAGAAAAGAAGCAGAAGATATCCCGCAACAACAATTACCGACGCCGACTACGCCGATGACATAGCGATACTGGCAAATACACCTGACCAAGCCGAAACACTTCTGCATAGCCTGGAACGAGCAGCAGCAAGCATAGGCCTCCATGTTAATGCACACAAAACGGAATATATGTGCTATAACCAAACGGGGGACATCTCCACTCTAGAAGGAACCCCTCTTAAACTAGTAGACAAATTCACGTACCTAGGAAGCAGCGTCGAATCAACCGAAAAGGACATCGAAACGAGGTTAACGAAAGCATGGACAGCTATCAATAGGCTATCGACTATATGGAAATCAGACCTAACCGATAAAATGAAACGCAGTTTCTTCCAGGCAGCGGTCACATCGATACTGCTATATGGATGCACTACATGGACACTAACAAAACGGCTGGAGAAGAAACTAGATGGCAATTACACAAGAATGCTGCGTGCAATCCTCAACAAGTCCTGGCAGCAACACCCCACAAGACACCAACTGTACGGCCACCTGCCCCCTATCACGAAATCTATTCAAGTCAGGCGAACCAGACATGCAGGACATTGCTGGAGAAGCAGAGATGAACTCATAAGAGATGTACTCTTATGGATCCCCACACACGGCCGCGCAAAAGCAGGACGACCAGCACGAACGTACATTCAGCAGCTATGTGAGGATACAGGTTGTTGTCCTGAAGACCTACCTAGGGCGATGAACGATAGGGAGGAGTGGCGAGAGAGGGTTAGGGATATCCGTGCTGCCAGCACGATATGATGATGATGATGAAAGAGATTCTATTAGATATTTCTATTCTAACAGATAAGAAACTGCTGAAGAATGAAAAACCTAAGCAACTATTTAGATCTTTCTCGAGGACTAAAATACAACTATGAAATCTGTAGATAAATATTTTAGCCTTCAATAGGAGAGTATATGTGCAAAGACTTTAGTGGAGGTGCCCGTGGTGTAATGGTTATCGTCACAGGATATGAACACGGCGATACGAGTTCAATTCCTGGACAAGACTGATTGCATTTCACATAGCACTAATACCCTTGGGAAAGGTATGAATCCAATTATTCTCCCTCCAGCTATGGGTAAAATAGTAGGGCAGACTAGGTTCTTCAGCCTTGGTTAGGCAACTAGTCTAGGAGAAGGAAAACTCTGAATTCAAACCTTTAAAAATTGACCTTGTGTCATATCCTGCCCGAGCGGAGGGGTTGGGTAAATAGGATATGTGCAAAGACTGAAAGGATGAAAAAATAAACTTTAAAAACTGTTTTCTAAAAAGATTGAATAATAGATTTGGTTTATTTGGTTTTATGGCAAAGCTATAATTGTAGAAAAACGGCATTGATACTAGTTAACCCATAGCTGAAGGAATAAGGGGTCTATACTTTTTCCCAAGAGCATTAGTCCTGAAGTGAACGGAACAGAGCGACTAGAGTTCTAACTCTTACTTCGTGGCTGCAGTCCAGCACTTTAGTCATTACGCCACTTGGATAATAGGAACTCCAAACGAATTGAAATCATTCAGATGTATTCATAGCCAATATTCAAAACAATACTAAGCATCGTGTTAGGGTAGTTGCGATATTTATCAGTCCAACTTCGACATGATAGGATGGATCACGAGGTCATTTCGGAAAATCTTTGATTAGCGGAGTCAAAGATAGCTTCAGCAACACACCCAAGAATCAGGGAATGACCCTGACTCTCCCCTTTTAGTTTTATGGGGGACGTACTGCCCGAATGAATTGTCCTCTGAAGCTGAGTTCAACAATTATTCCTAGTTACAGATGACTGGGATTAAGAAGAGATGTTGTCAAACATCAAAGTATGCTTTACTAATTTTAGATTATTTGTGTCATCTGGTTCTGATTTATAGGGGCTCTCTGTGATAATCGATCTTGTCAACCATTGCACCCAGCTTTCCACGACGACAAGAATATAGTGTACCTAGTGACAACTGAACTCACTATTTAGTATTAATTAGTCTGTAAGACTAGCTTCTTAACTATTAAACCAAAACGAGGTTACGTTGTGATGTGCATTGTATCTGATATACTTCCGTTGAGGTACCTGTGGTGTAATGGTAATCGACGTAGGAAATGGACACGGTGATACGAGTTCAAATCCTAGCCGAGGTTGATTGCATTACGAAAGTTATGAATCCAATTATTCTCCCTCCAGTTATGGGTAAATAGTAGGCCAGACTGGGTTCTTTAGCCTTGGTTTGGAAACCAGTCAAGGAGAAGGAAAACTCTGTATTCAAACCTGTTAAACTCCACTTGAAATTTGACCTTGTGTTACATCCTGCCCGTGCAGAGGGGTTGGGTAAATACATACTTCCGTGTTGTAATTTTCAGTGGTTGGAGCTGAGAAAGAAATATTGAATGTTGGTCAATGTATGTATTTCTTCAACCTCTCTATCACAGGCAGTTTATAAGTAAAGTGGTTTGAATGTGAAGTTTTTCTTCTCGTAGACTGGTTGTGTAACCACGGCTGAAAAACGAAGTGAACTATTAATTTTCCACAGAATGTTGGTTATTGTTGGCAAAAATCATTTCATTTGAAAGATTAGAAAAACCGATTTTGGTCTTGTCTCATATGAAGTTAAGCATATTAAACGTCGAGAAAGTTAGACAGAAATGAACAAAGAAAAGAAGCAAATACAATTCAAAATGAGGGAGGAAAGAAAAAAATGGGGAAAAAAAAAAGGATTTGAACTCGCCGAGAGTTATTCTATGCCTAGAGGTTAGGGAATCGCTTTCATTGTACGTTCATATTTAGCTATTTTTTATGTTTGTTTTTTTGCTCACAGTTTTATAATATAACATATTCCCAATAAATACAAATGACACAGTTGTATGGTTTCAAGTATTCCACTCTAATATTAATGAATATGTAGTTTTAATTAAATTTTTCGATTTAATAATAATCATTTGTTTGTACACAGCTATATGGTTTCAAGTAACAAATAATAATAATCATCATCATCATGTCGTGCCGCTAGGACGGATATCCCTGACCCTCTCTCGCTACTTCTCCCTATCATTCATCGCCTCTGGCAGGTCTTCAGGGCTACATCCCGTATCCTCACATAGTTGCCGTATGTATGTCCGAGCTGGTCGTCCCGCTTTTGCTCGGCCATATGTGGGGGTCCATAGGAGTACTTCACTTATGAGCTCGTCCTTTCTTCTCCAGCAGCATCTTGCGTGTCTGGTTCGTCTAACTTGGATAGTTTTCGTGATGAGAGGCGGGTGGCCGTATAGTTGGTGTCTTGTGGGGTGTTACCGCCAGGACTTGTTCAATATTGCTCACAACATTCTTGTGTAATTGCCGTCTAGCTTCTTCTCCAGCCGTTTAGTTAGCGTCCAAGTAGTGCATCCATAGTCAACAATTATAATGTTGAATAACTAATCTTAATACAAATAATTTATAGTTATACAGTATCAAGTATCATAATACGAATATTTTTAAATAGTTTTATATGACCATGGATAGGACGCTAAAAAGTGCTAACACTCTTGGTTAGAGAGGAACTGGGAGTGATAGCAATGAGGAATACTCTACACTCCCAAGAAATGAAGCCTCACCATCAGATGTTGTTTACGCAAGACACTCCATTTTGGGTGAGTCTTATCCCTCTGTAAGACATACAATCAGCATATTTCAAACTCCCACCGACAGAGATGAAAAGAAAAAAAAAGGCTGAGTAGGAAATAAAAGAAGTCACCAAGACATTGCTGGAGGATGAAAGAGATTTTGAGAAAATGTATAAAAAAGGGAAAGTGAGAGAAGAGTTGAAAGAAAAAAATGATAATACCCGAATATTTGAGAGTAAAAAAAAAAAACGAAACGAATAAATGAAAAACAAAAGTAAAACAAAAGAAAATTTCAATAGAGATGGAACAACAGTAATTAACACAAAAACAGATTAGGATTTTAAAAAGTAAGGCAGGAAAAGAGTACAGATAGGAAAGGAATCGAAAAGTGGAGGGAGGAAAAGAGGAGTAGTAAAGAAAGATACGTAAAACTGGAGAAGTAGAGAGTGTGACGGGAAGGATTTTAATGAAAAGAAAGAAGGGAGTTATATGAATAAAGAACATAAGGAAAAAAGGAAAGTAAATATTAGGAGAGAGAGAGAGAGATGGGGTAAAGTAGGAATAAAAAGAAAGAAATACTTCCGAGTAATTGAGACAAACGTAAAAGAAAAGCTAAATAGTTACTCCGAAGATTAAAAAAATCTTAGCGAGTTGCAGTAAAAGTCTACCTCTAGGCATTCCTCTTGCCAAAAAAACAAAAAAAAACAAAAAAAACCAACCCCCCCCAAAAAACGAACAAAAAAACAAAACAAAAACAATTTCTATCTTTTTCTCTACCGTTTTATATACTTTTACATCTTTACAGTTTTCTTGCTATTCTTCTTATTATTATCATTATTTAGCTTCGAGACATGCAGCTTCGATTTGCCTATAAAACAGTATTAATTTAAATCCATTGTTTTTATGCTGGTTTCTTCCAATGACTAAAAAAGATGTCTACGTAATTTCTTTAAAATAGAAAACTGTTTTTCTGCTCGTGTCTCCTTTGCGCAGAAGCAAACAATAATGTCAACTCTGACTTCTGTCAATTTTATCGTTCAACTAACTGCGCTTTGTGGTGGTAAGAGATCACGTGTGATAAATTAATGGCATCTTAAGTAGAGCTTTTGTGAAAAATATCATGATTAGCAGATTTTAATTCCTGCAATCATAATACGACAATGTAATTTTTCAATTTATCAACAGAGACGATTTAAAATACTATAGAATATTGCATTTACTGTTTACTATTTAAGAAGATTATCTAAGTCTGACACAAGGCCACACAATTGGAGCACCCACTGAAGATTGAATTCAACTGGGCAGTCTGTTAGGTGTTTATAAATGTCGGTGTGTCACGGTCATACTGTTCTATGTATGTACTCACTCAACCCCTTCGCCACGTGCAGGACGTGACACAAGATCAATTTTTAAGCAAAGTAAAGCTGGCTTGAATTTAGATTTTTCCTTCACCTAGACTGGTTGCCACATCAATGATAAAGAACACAGTCTACCTTCCTATTTTGCTCATAGCTTGCGAATGAAGAGATCGATTGGTAGCTTTCCTAAAAAAAATTGAGGGAAGTGAAACGCAAATAACCTTGTCGAGGATTTGAACTTGGGTCGACGATTCCATTTTCGAAAACGATAACCGTTACATCAACACGCCTCCTGCTAAATGAATGAAGATAAATATGGTGAATTTACCTTTAGAAATTTTTACATAAATTATTTTCATTATTATAATTTTTTAGCAGCTTTGTCCTATCTTATCGTTAATCATTTCATTAATAACAGCAATATGGAAACGAACGAGTAAAATTAACGATAATTATAGTTTGATTTAGTAGGGTTTCTTTGTTTAGTAGCATATTAAACTTTGTGGGATATTTAATGCCAAAGCAATCCTTGTAGAAGTACAGAAACGATACTATTCAACCCGTTGCTGCGGGTATAAGGGGATTCATACCTTTCCCATGGGTATTAGTCCAAAAGTGAACGTAATAGCGCGACTGAAGTTCGAACCCACTTACGACGATATCATAGTTCAGCACGCTAGCCACCACGCCTCGGGGACTACCCTCAATAGTCTAGTTAGTTAGTTTTCCATGTCAACCTTTGTCAGGTTATCATATACCGAAGTCCGTTTAAAAATTATAATCCCCAATTATAAATGTTACAAAAATATATCTTCAGAATCATTTTAAACTGCTAAACATTTTTTCAAATCACTCAGCAGAACTATTTGATCCATGGATCGGAGCCCAACAGTGTCAGATATGACCTGGGAGTAATAGTAACGAAGATTTGACTTCAAATTCTCTAAAGTTACGAAACAGGAGTCTCAACGCTAGATACAAATTAATATCATAACTACGTAACTATTTTTTGGTGGGGGAGTAACTCTTTGCAGAGCATCTCATCTCAACAATAGGACGAAACAATAATGGTAAAATACCCGAGGTCTCCAGAAGTGGAGCCTCACCATCAGATGTAATATTGTGTAATAAACGAGACACCCCTTTTCTTCGCGGGTTCTTATCCCTCTGCAGGGTTGGGGTACAGTCAGCTTATTCCAGACCCCACCAACTGGGCATTTTCCTTTTAGTGCTTGTTTTCTCATAAGAGATGTACTCTTATGGATCCCCACACATGGCCGCGCAAAAGCAGGACGACCAGCACGAACGTACATTCAGCAGCTATGTGAGGATACAGGTTGCTGTCCTGAAGACCTACCTAGGGCGATGAACGATAGGGAGGAGTGGCGAGAGAGGGTCAGGGATATCCGTGCTGCCAGCACGATATGATGATGATGATGATTTTTTAGAAAAGACCTTGAGAATTTTTGCGCTCATGTAATATAAGAGTATAATCGTGCGTAAGCATCTGTCAGAATAATTTTTACATAAGCAAATATCAGTAATTACTAAGCACTGAACGATAACAAGTCCTCACAGGCTAAGTGTTTATGGAACTCAGTTTTATTTGTAATGGTATCGAAAGTAAAGTACAGTGCGCAGATGGAATGGTTGTCAGGAGCAGCTCGTAATGGCAGTTGTTAAACATAATGTTTTTATCTTTCCTCTTTTCATTCACTGATGTTTATTTTCCAAAAGAGTAAGCATTAAACTCAACTGCTATATAAAGAATAACTTTTTTTTTGTTTTACAGAATTTTAATATCATGAGCACAGAGTTATTTCCTTATTCAAAGACGTTTTGAAAGCTTTTCTCTAACGTGGTTGAAATTGCTTTAGCGATGGAAGACGACAGTTTGTAGCAGGCAGAGTGTGACCAATTGGCAGTAAAGATAATATGAGGAAAAAAAAAGCAATAAATAAACAAAAGCAAAAAAAGAAAACAGCCCCCCCCCCGAAAAAAAAACAGCAACAAAAGAAAGAAACAAACAAACAAAGAATAAAACAAAACAAATGCTCGGCGATACTCTCAGTATAGATTCAAATATTGATCGAAGCGATGCTGAAAGACCAATCAATCAATCGACGTATCTGTTTCTATTTTCTTACTGTCTATTCAATCCTATCCCTGTATCTCTTTCTCTCTCTCTCTCTCTATATATATATATGGAGAGAGGGAGAGAGAGGCGTGTTGAATATTAGCTGTCTTGAGGATCACAACATGGAACTTGTAGTCATGAATTTTTATTGTTTCATTATCTTATCCTTTTTTATACTTCAAAAGTATTTTATATATATATATATATATATATATATATATATATATATATATATATATATCATTATAGTGTCCTGAATATCGGTGTTAGAGCATAGACATCTAAGTTAGGGGAGTATAGACACAACGAGGCTTAGTGGCTGTCAGTTTTTCGCCAATGCAATCAGCGGAACATATAACAGTCACCAAACAGCGTAGACAGCGTCGACGCAACCCAATATATACATATAGCTGCTATCGTGGTGCAAGAATAAGTAAGTGCATCTCAGAAACCCTTAGGTATTGAGTTCAATCCTCATTAGGTGTCTGAGTATTAACACAGTTAAATTAAGTTCAGTTCAATTACCAAGTAATACTAGCCGTAGAATGATAATTAGAAAGCCTCTTTCACCAGATTATTGCATATATAATAATATATATTCCCAACCGTTCCTATGGAGATGCCCGTGCTGTAATGGCTATCGACGTAGGAAATGGACACGGCAATACGAGTTCAAAACCTGGCCGAAGCTGATTGCATTTCACATAGCACTAATACCCTTGGGAAAAGGATTAATCCAATTATTCTCACTCCAGTCATGTGTAAATAGTAGGCCAGACTAGGTTCTTTAGCCTTGGTTTGGCGACTAGTCTAGGAGAAGGAAAACTCTGAATTCAAATCTGTTAAACTCCACCTGAAAATTGACTTTGCGTCGTATCCTGCTCGTGCAGAGGGGTTGGGTAAATACATAAACTCAACCTATTGACTGGATATTTTACAAGGTCAATTTTTAAAGCGGCAAAAACTGCTTTTCATTCAGAGTTTTCTTTCTTCCTAGACCGTTTGTCTTACCAAGGCTCGAGAGCCGAGTCTGGCCAACTATTTACACATTAGCAGAGTGGTGCAGAACAGATGGATTCATATCTTTTCTAAAGATGAAGACATTTTCTCTCTTTTATATCTCATTTGCTTAGCAGGTAGAGTGTTTGCCAATGGGCCGGGAGACCTTGGTTCAACCCCAGCTCGCATCATATAAAAGACTTTAAAAATGGTACTTGATAAATCCTTGCTCAACACTCAGCAATATAAGGTACGTATCAAGAGTAAAGTGGAGCAATACAGGGAAAAGAGTTGCGCCCTCCCCTACACCTCGGCGTAGTAGCTATTGAAAAGGGAGCCTTCAGGTCGCCCTCGACTGCGGTCGCCAACTTTACTTATATACATATATATATTTATTTTTAAGTTTTTTTTTCTTTAAGTAAAAAATTAATTTAAAAAAAAGGGGGGAAAAGGAAGGAATACATACCGGAATGAACAAATAACCGAATAACGACCCCATTGTGGCAAAGAAGCAGAGTAAAGTGGTCTCCCGATTTTTAAAGGAAAGATTTAGAAGTCATCAGTAGAGCTTAGCTCGGATTGGCTGTTGCAAAATTATATATAGAGGCTTTTCTATGGTCATTTTTTTTGTTTTCTCCTTGTGTGGATGCGCAGGTTGGCTGCCGGGATGGGAGTTGGAGTTAGATCGATGCCAACTGGGTCATTTGGGTGAGGGGGTCTGATGTTGAATGACCCGAAACCCCCCATGATCCCAAAGGAAACATCACTGACGACCCATCCCGAAGCATCAACTAAGATGTATGGTATAAATATATATATGAAAGAACTAAGAAGCTTTTTTAGTAATTACACAATATAAAACTGTTTTCTTCGCACGCGCTTACATGTGAGAGATTACATAACTAAATCCTCTCGTCTGTGGTGTGCATTTACTCAACCCCTTCGTTACGTGTAGAATGCATCCCAATGTCAATCTTTAAGTGGAATTGGCATGTGACACGAGTCTTTAGTATGTGACACATGGTCAGTTTAAAGTGAGGGCTTTATCTTTTTACGCGTGAGTGTAAAAAAAATAACCACGGTCCACGTGACCAGAGTCTTGAGACCCAGGTTTGCCATTACTTTTTTCTTTATACTGCTACGACCTGCCACCCTAAAACAAGAACATGTTAGAGGGAGATTAGCATATTTTTTTTCTGGCGTCAAGACAGCGCATGTGCGTAATTTGACATTTTATGTATATCACTTAAGATTGTTTCCAAAATGTGCTGCAAGTTGCTTTGCATAGAATTTAAATAAACCAGGCCAAGCACGTACATCACTTTCCCCAAATTTAACATTTCTCCGTATATCTTTTCATTTTCGCGGCTTCCTTGGCTTCTTTTATTGTTTTGTGATAATATTCTTTTCTTAGCCAAAACATCATTCTGACACAATGTTAACATGTATATATATATATATACATAGAAACACACACACACTTTTTCTTTAGAGATTGAAGAGCACTCGGCTTAAAATGCTGAAATGGACACTTTCAAAGAGAAAATATTCCTCTTCTCTCAATATGGATGATTTTCTTTTCGTGCCTTTTTGAACAGAATAATGGAAACCACTTCAAGTTTCATATCGACGACTGCAGTAAATGGATGAATTGATTGAAGAGAGGAATTGGATGTGCAGTTTGTAGAATATGATGGGCAAGTTGAAATAAAATGGCAACCAAGTGCTAAAGAATAAGACTGTTTGGATAGATGATGGGAAAAAAAAGTTACAAAAGGATGCCGCGATAGTAAATGAAGTGGAAAAAATTATTTTCACGTTCATTGTGCTCTGTTAAAATGCATATCCTTCCCTGGTAAATATACAGTCATTTTAACGGCTAGTTAAATGTAGGAAAAGCGGTGACCTTAACGTTAGAATAACTGCATCACCTGTAAATCGTCATTAGCATATTTAGTAAAGATCATTATTTATTTTGGATTGGGGACAGCTCAGAATTTATCTAAGCTTTGATTGATTGGTTTTACTATTGAAGAGAAGACAACTTACCTTGTGTAACAAAGCAAACACGTTTATGCCTCGTGTGCAAAATGAGTAGTACGCCCAAGAGAGAGAGAGACAAAGAAGAAACATGGCCGCCTTAACACATCAATTTAAAATAAAACGCCGTCTCGAGCGGAGAGAATTTGCGAGAGTGGCGTATGCAATTTTTTTTCAAGCAAATGTACAGGCCGGCCATAAAGGAGAAAGGCGAACCACGCAATAAAGTGACGATGTTATTTTTGTTAGGGATTACAGAGATCCATTTCGTCCAGTTCGGGAACAGAACATTTACGATATGTCGACTCATGTTGCGAGCAATTATATGGTTTTAAATAACTAAAGATTTCGTTTGGTTACTTTGTTTTAATGACTTAACCCATACCTGGGATGATAAGAAGGTTCACACCTTACCCAAGGGTATTAGTATGAAAGTGATCGTAAAAGTGCGACCGGGATTCGAACGCACATACTACGATTTCGTAGCACAGCCTTTTAACCATTACACTACGAGGATTCCTCTCAAAATAACTAATGATAATAATATGTCAACGATTATAGCTTTAAGTAACTTTTCTTAATAAAAATAATTTGCACGTTATTTCATGATTCGCAAATGACCCGGGAGATCAGGGTTCAATCCCAGGTCGAGTCACACCAAAGATTTAAAAATAGTACTTGATGCCTCCTTGCTTAAAACTCAGCATTGTAATGTACGTAGCAAGGATAAAGTCGAGAAAACCAGGGAAAAGGTCTCGCCTTCCCCGACACCTCGTTGTAGTAGCTATTGAAAAGGGAGCCTTCAAGTCGCCAACTTTACTTACTTTTATGGTTTTAAGTAACTATTCCTGTTCAATAATTAGAATCTTTGTTTACATAGTAATATAGTTTCAAATATTTCAAGCAGTTCTACGATATCAGCTTTCAAATAATAAAGATCCTCTCAAAACAATTATAGGTTCTATTAAATCTTCTTAAAAGAGCTAATTTTCACTCAGATATATAGTTTCTGGTATTTCGATCCAATATCAATAATTTTCAAGCGATACTATTTGGCCCCTAGATGGGACCCTAATGGGTATGACAAATCCGAACATGAGTGCACTACGAAGTGATGGCAATGAAGGGATGCTTCACACTCCCCAAAACACCAGAACTGGGGCCTCACTACTGGATGCATTTTAGTGACATATTAGGATACATTTAAGTCTTGAGTAAAGATTTATCTAAAATAGTAATTTACAAAGCTTTTTTTGCTGAGGTGAGGTAAAAGGCCGTATGGATAGGGCACCCAATGGAACTCGAACTCACTCGTGAAGCTTTGCCAGTCTAGCTTGCTAACCATTACACCACCTGAGGCGCCCAGATTCATGTAAAATAATAAAGCCCAAAAATAATCAGCAAGTTTTTATAGCGACTCATTTTTTAAAAGTATCTCTTTCCTGATTGATGTAGCATATTCGTATTTCATTGATGAAATAATTAAATGCCTCAATATTTTTCCTCTCAAATTAATGGTCGGACAAAGAGACAGATTGACATTTTGTTAAAAGAAATCATTTTTAAAATCTTAAAGTTTGTGGATAATTTATATTCTATGTTCCGATCTCTCCGGGGTGTCTAAAAATAAATAATTCTTAAGAAAACCTATCAGAAATTGCTGAGGGTCAACTCATGCTCGGATCACTGTTTTCCACTCGGTCACCAAAGTTAAACAGCTCTAAGTCTGCTCAATACCGAGATGCATCACCACTTAGCAATAATAGATATGTCAGCAATCTGAGACCTGTTTGAAACTAAGTGAAACTTAGTAAATTCTTAGAATAGAAGAAAGAAGTATAACTTTCTCATGACTGTTTAGTTAGATAATTTTCAGCTGATATATCCATAAATCACACAAAAAATTAAAAAAAAATAAAATAAAAGAGTTACGAATGTTCTTTTTCGTGTGCGTTTCGGTTTTCTTAATAGAGAGTATAAAATTCCAAAGAGTATTATCTGCTGAACCACCCCTGCCTGTCGTTTGGACAATCAATAACAAAAATGACAGTAGAAATCGATGAAATTAGTTTAGTTGAACTTCATCGAACAGTTCAGAATTGGTTGCAATAGGGAAAGCAGTTGTAAAGCAAAATTGTGGATCCATTGAATATTTCTAGAGGGGCTAGTGGCGTAATGGTTATCATCATAGGCAGTAGACTTGGCTTTCCGAGTTCATATTCTGAAAGTGGTTGTTTACATTTCACAAAGGTGTGAATCTAACGAGTCTCTTTCCAGATTTGGGTAAATTGTACGGCAAACTGTGTCTTTAACCTTAGTATTGCGACCAATCTTGGAGAAGAAAAACTGAATTCACACCAAACCTGAAGAGGGATTGGCTGTCCCAGGCTATTTCTGCCGATGACACGTTACGTAAGAAGCGCTCTCTCGACTAAACCTGGTTACAGGTTTAGTGTCTATTCGGTATTTGATGTAAATTTTATAAACTGTGATGTTATTGCGTGTAGTATTTTTCTTTCCAATAAAATGCTATAGTTTATTTTAAAATCTTGTGAAATTTTACAAGTGCACAGCAGGTGCATCAAACAACTTCCAGGAGTTTCAGAATTGCAAGCTGAGATATCGGTCATGATGGGTATAAACTATAAAAATTCAACTGGTTATTTGAACCTGTTAACTCAAAACTTTGTTTAATTTCTATTGCAATTTTTTTTTGTTTAGTTGTGCGACAAATTGTATGGATCGAACTCATTATATTTTCGAAATGATGTTTAAACGAAGGTTGTGATCTATTACGCTGTTGTTTACTTATTTAGCGAAGTCAGGCACAAATGTTATATAATAGCCGAGAGATTTCGGTTCATGCCTTTGAGTTTAGTTAGGCTGAGAACCTTTCGGCTCAGCACATGGCTTAGTTTGGTGCAACATTGAGGCTGGTGTTAACACGGGCGTGTGCGTGCGGGCGGATGGAGATGTCACTCAGATGTCATAATAGTCCGAGACGAAACGCGCTGACAGGGTGCGGGTGACGTCACGCACCGGAAGCGCGCGGAGGTTTGTGTGAGATTTGAAGAAAGTAAGAGTTGAGAATTAGACGCCAAACGAGAAGGATCGATTTTTGGAGCTCGCAGGCGCGAGGTAAAATTGCGCCCTATGAAGGGCCGCTCGAGTTGGGGGCCAAATGAATAAGACAGAATAGAAGATTGTGTCTCTCCTCCTTACGTGGAAACCTTTAACTCAAAGTTAATAAAAAGGTTTCGTACCTGAACAAGAAGTCGTTACGTGTTTTCGAATTCCGAGATTCCTATGTTCTTTATATAT
Source organism: Sepioteuthis lessoniana (assembly GCA_963585895.1). Lineage (NCBI taxonomy): Eukaryota > Metazoa > Mollusca > Cephalopoda > Myopsida > Loliginidae > Sepioteuthis > Sepioteuthis lessoniana. Next base: position 40,312,400 of record OY757904.1, on the reverse strand, counting down.
TCTATCGTTATGAACATTCGATGTCTATTTCACCCATTTCGCACATGGCCATATTCGTGTATATGGCTATGTAACACAAAGCCAGAGAGCGCACTGAACTCATATTTGAGAATTATCCAATGAGACAAGCTTCCTAGCAATTATGGGATACACATTTTTTCAAGTCTTAAAATAAGCAATAAAAGCATACTTAAGAACATTCAAGAAATTTAGGATCAAAACCGTATTAGCTTTTAAATTACATTTTTATATTTTTCAACCAATCAGCTAAAAACATAGAATAGAACATTCTAGAAAATTAGGATTGGAAGTGAACTAACGGAAAATATTTAGGCTCGAAAATAAAATAGTAAAATACAAATCTGTTTGGTCAATAAATGTCTACGAGCCAAAATTTTAGGACGATTCTTTGATCCACCTGTAGGATATAAATAACACAGAGTTAGGGAGCCATTTACACAGACTAACACACAAACTTACACGAAGACGAAGACTAAAACACAAGCCAACTAAGCCAGTAATGCAGTAGCCGATACTGTGTCCGACAAATTCCTTTCCTTCCTCAACTAAAGTTCATGACCTCTCTTCAGATGGCCGAGAATCACATTCAACAGAAAAACCCGACAAACTTTCTTTCATCAACGCGATACGCTGTCGCCACAATCATAAAACCCGCTATGAACTTAATGTAAGTAAGAACGACTTATTTACGGACTCCGTTAACATGAACATACACACATCTTTAAACAAATTTATTTTCTTCTTGTCAAACTTTATTTTCCAAAAGGCCATTTACACATCATGTATTTTGTTTGTTTTCATATTCTGTTATATGCATATTAAATTGTTTGTTGTTTAATGTTCGTTGTGTTCTATTCCATTTCTTTCACGCGATTGTAAAGTTTTGTGTTGTATTTGTGGTGGGAATAATTAAGAGAGCAATACCCGTAAAGTATGAATGCACATCTACTGGTACAACCCAAATTACATACAACCCCCACACAATCAATCTATGGCAGGCAACCCATGGATTATTTATTCAGATTATTCTTGAAGCAACGTTATTTTAGGGTTTCGTTTGTTTAATAACAAATCAAGCTTCGTGGGTTGTTTAATGCTAAACCCCTCTTTGTAGAAGAACAGTAGTGGAAATTTACTAAGCTTTTTTTTGCTTAGATGTGGCACAAGGCCATATGAAAGGGGCACCCAATGAGACTCGAACTCACTCGTGTAGGTTTGCTAGCCGAGCTTGCTAACCATTAAACCACCAGAGGCGCCTAGAAGAACAGTAGTGGCACTATTTAACCTTCAACTGGAGGAATGAGTGCGTTCATTGCTTTCAAAAAGTGTCGCAGTCCAGCATATTAGCCACTATCCACGGGGACTCCCCAATGCGATATATATATATATATATATATATATATATATATATATATATATGATTCAGTAATACTTCAAAACACATTAGTGATCCTCCTCCAAATACAAAAAAAAAAAAAATGAAAATACCTCAATAATACACACGCATACACGTTCTGAAATACCTTAAACCTTTTTTCCAGCCAATTATTCTTACCTCCAGTAAATCCCCCCACTTGTTTTTCCTACAACTCGTAATATAAATGCATTCAACTCATCATTGTGGTCATTATTTCAATGTTGGTTCCTCCCGAAGACGACTCTAGCTGGGGCAGATTGTACTTGAGGTAAGAAATGGCACCTATCTGAATTAATTCCATCAACATGTCAAGCGACAAATACGAAAACCTAAACGGACCAACTATAAAGAAGACAGACACAAAGAGTCTGTCTTGTCAAATCAAACATGTTTAAAAGAATCAATGCTGCACATATATATATATATATATTCACATACGTGCACACTATCTTCTAACTTCATTTATAAGCATTATTCTGTATTAATATTGTTGGAATTCGTTCGTAATGCTCGTTAGCTGTCAGTAAATACTTATGTGTGTAAGAAGCAATGCTACGACTTGAGGCGAGATTATATGGACATTGGGGTATTCCATTGCTCTCAAGTGGCTAAGTCCATTTTGTGGGCAATAATTGGTTGCTGATCCAGTGAATGGGTATATTAGCGTGTATATATACACTGGTTGCTTAAGATGTTACAGGCTTGGTATTGCGTTACCGCCTATTTTGTTTTTTGTCTGCCAGCTCGGGCTGTTGAACGGTAGGTGTTGATCTTGATTATACTGAACGTTAGAGTAGTGATTTCTACAAATATATAGGTGAATATGCCGTATATCTATATATATTTTAAGAGATCTGGAGAGTGTTGAGTCACCTATTTGCTGCCATTACTTGAAGATCGACCCTGACCGGAAAGGTCAGTATCTGGTAGGGTCGCCATCTATCGCTCAAATTGATCTCTGAGATAATGTTGAAAATGATTTAGAACTATATTACTATATTGGCACTTAAATCATTGATATATTAATCAATTATGAAGTGTTTATCTGTTTAAAATGATTGATGATAGATTTTTGTCACATATAATTGGAGACTTTACGCGTTAAACTGACGTTAAATTACCCTACAAAGGTTGATATGCCGTACAATCAAGCAAGCATGTACACATGTAAAATCACAAGAAGTAAATAAACATTTCTAGTTCTACTTTGATATGCATACATATGGATACGTACTTAGTGTAACGGTTATCGTGGTAGGAAACAGATTCGGTGACCCAATTTCAAATCCTTGATAAGGCAGTTTGCGTTTTTCTCCGTACTAATGCCTTTGGCAAAGGCATGAATCCGTATATTCTTTCCGTCAACTATGGTTAAATAGTAGGATAGGCTGATTTCTTTAGTCTTTGTCAGGCTAGTGGTCTTGGTGAAGAAATCTCCCAATTCAGACCAGTTTTACTCCGCTGAAGAATTGATCTTGTGTCGAATCCTACTCATAGCGGAGGGGCTGGGTAAATTTATTCTTTCAAATGTATAACTCCACGTGAACATTCCCTAGAAGTCTTGTACAATTCAATGTAATATATAGTGAAGATTGAACTCTCGGCAGTCATAAATTTAACTGTACATTATACTTGTATGCGTCGTGATCATGACGGTAATCTAAGCTTATGTTTCACTCTCTCTCTCTCTCATATATATATGATTAGCCAATCCCTCTTCTACGGGCATGATGTAACACAAGGTCAATTTTTAAGACGAGTAAAGTTGGTATGAATTCAGAGTTTTTATTTTTGCAGAATGGTTGCCCATCCAAGGTTAAATAACCCAGTCTGTTCTGCTTATCCATATATTGGGGGAAAAGAGTTGAAAAAGGTGTGAAATACATGTATTTAAGGTCTATCTTGTCGATAAGGCAAAAAAGAAGAAAAAAAAACAAACAAACTGTGCAGACGCATAAATCTTGTAAGTTAGGATTATAGATAGTATTTCTAGCATGAAAATCAATTCGCGCACATTATCTGATATGTACCAATACTAAAATCTTTAAGATAATTCGTAAAATTTCTCAATAACGTTAATCAAAAACAAACGTAAAAATCACGAGTGTAGATACTTAAATCTAGTAAATCAGTATTGAAAATAATACTTCTAGCGTGGAAATAATTACCTACACACTATTTGATATGTAACTAAGTAAGTAAAGTTGGCGACCGTAGTCGAGGGTGACCCGAAAGCCCCCTTTCCAATAGCTACAACACCAAGATGTTGGGAAAGGCGTTACTCGTATCTCTGGATTGCTCCACTTTAGCCTTGATACCTACCGTATAATGCTGAGTATTCAGCAGGGAGGTGTCAAGTACCATTTTTGAGCTTTTGGTATGATTCGACCTGGGACTGAACCCTGCGCTCCCAGGCAATTGGCCAACGCTTTAATCACTAGGCCAATATTAAAACTCGGGTTGTCGATTTCACTTCCTACGACGATAACCATTACGCCACGAGCGCCTAAAAAAAGAAACAAAAACCAAAGTATAGCTTAGATTTGGCACAAGACCTACGAGCTAGAATCGAACGCACTATTCATTAGCAATGAAACTGCAAGTCTAGCGTGATAACCATTACACCACGGCGGAATGCATATACGGTTCTGGGACGTTGAACATTCAGTTGGTGTTTTGCCCAAATATCAAAGACAGTGTAAGTAGAAAGTAGTGCTTGTAACCTTCGTAATGGTGCAATTAATAAAAAGCCGTTTTGTTGTTCCACAGCTTTTGACATTTCTCTCATACCTATTTTTTTTTCTGTGCCAGTCATTAGGACAACATAAACAGACTTCGTTTTACTCCCTACATGGTAGTCTACATCTTATCTCTTGTATATCACAGCAAAACAAATTTGGAAAATTTACTTTTGCACTATTTTTTTTTTTACTTATTTTCTTTCTTTCTTTCTTTACTGCCCAGCATTCAAAAGTAAAGTTTGAAAAAATCTGTCTTCCATCGGTATTTCCAACCATTTCCAGACAATTTCAGATCCGACTGATGTTTTCGTATGGAGTATCCATTAGTAGGATCACACGCCACATTTACAGTAGCAAAAGAACTTCAGAGCACCGTGTTCTCTCTGTCTCTCATAATTCTTTTGTTTGGAAAGTACGTGAACAGAAGAAGAAAGTAATCATTAAATAGTGTTGATTTCAAATAGGTCTGAAAAGCTGGCTTTAAACTATAACGGGAGATAATAGGAAAGAATTGTTTAGACTCGTTAATCCGGTTGGACGTCACCAATATCCATATTCCCACCCTCCCTAGTACCACTGATCGATATACGAGTCCAAGTAAATCCTGGGTTCCGAATGCTGCATTTTAAGGCAGGGAAGTCATTCTCATTTGAGAAATGGATTTAAGACAAAACAACTCCATTTTCACCGCGTGATGCCTTATGATATACAGTAATAATACATATTTATGGAGTTAATCTAATTTATAAGGAACTAATTTTGTATGTCTAAATGTTCGGTTTGATTAAGAAAATGAAAAACAAGACCCCCCGCAAAAAAAAACATAGCGAGATTTTTTGTTCCTTCAAAGCATTAAAAACATTGTAGAGAATAAACCAATTTCCAATCCAATTTGCCACTTAATAGTATTGGTGTAAGGCATTCGATTACGTTCATCCTCATCTGTTTACTTTCTCGAGGAACATAATTATCAAATACAAATTATAGAGAAATCTTATTCATTTATTTGCAATTAATTATAACAAATTTCATAAATAGAATGTGACATCACTAACCCTTATATTCATTGAAGACAATAGTGTTGTAATTTGTATTGTATTTGTTGGTTATGAAAATAGCCTTAATCTTTGGCCTATTGGTTGGCAACAGAAAAATATAACTGCCCAAGATGAATAAATACCCGGAGGACAACGTGAATGATGCCTTTTCTTTCTTGATATGAATGCTTACTGTTCAAGACAAAATCACAACAGATACGACGAAGACACGTGGTTCACGGCATATACATGTTTTAAGTGATTAGGTTTAGGCTTCGTTTACTTGTTTAACAGCCAATAAAATCCTTACAGGTTATAAAATACTGAAATTCGATTCATTCGTAAATGTTTGTTTGTTATAGTTAGATTATCATTTCGATAAAAACAATCACAACTTCCTTTCTGAAATATATGTAGCCATTGACGATGTATTCCGGGGAAAAATACATTTTCTTAGTACAATAAAATACTTCAACCATAAGCCATTTAATTTGAAGTCTACCTGCTGGGAAGAATCCAACTTGCCTATTCTGGATTTAAAGCAGAAAGTGAATTTTATTAATCTTTATTGACTTGTGACTTGAAACCAATCATTTGAGAGTTTAAAAGTTTATTATTCTCTGTATTGCCATTTGATAAGTAAAATGTTCAAACTATAACAACATTTTTAATATTCCGTTTCTTTTTTTAATTTGCACATTTTTTGTCAATCATTTTTGTACACCTTTTTATGTTTTCAAGTATTCCCATCTAACAGTAACTTATTCACAGTTATATTGTTTAAAGTAACTCTTCTTATTTAGTAATATTTGTCTGCAGTTATATGGTTTCAAATATCCCAATCTAACGTCACCAATTTACAAACAATTATACGGTTTCAAGTAGATAATAAAAATGAAATACAAACAGATCACCTAATCCTGGCCAGAAGACCAGAACGAGTGATGATTAATAAAAAAAAAATGAAACTGCAGAATAGTTGATTTTAACTTCCCGGCGGACCATAGAGTAAAAATCAAAGAAAACAAAAAGAGAGACTGGGTAAAAATCAAGGTAAAATTGGCGACCATAGTTAAGAGCGAACCGAAAGCTCCCTTTTCAACGGCTACAACACTGAGGTGTTGGGGAGGGATCTACTCCTTCCCCTGGATTGCTCCACTTTACTCTTGATCCATACCTCATAATGCTGAGTGTTAAGCAAGAAGGGATCAAGTACCATTTTTTGAGTTTTTGGTATGAATCGACCAGGGATTGAACCCCGGTCTCCTGGACCATTATCGAACTCTCTAATCATTATGCCAATGGGTGGGGGGAGTCCCCGTGGCGCGATGGCTAATGTGCTGGAAATGCAGCCTCGAAGTAAGGGAGACTTGGCAAGGGACTTAAAAAGCGGGAAATTGCTAGATGTGCAGAGACCTTCCAAATTACAGCATTTCTAAGATCGGCCAGAATACTGAGAAGAGTCCTGGAGATTTGAGGAGACTTACTGTCACTCAGACTCCAGTTAAAGATTATCAACTAACGTTGTTGTAACAAAATTTCGCAAGGAATAATAATTCTTCATAAACAATTATGGATTCAAGTAATTCGTCTTAATACAAATAATGTGCTTACAGTTGATTTTTTTCAGGTATTCCTAACATTAATATAATTGTATTTGCACACAGTTATATGCTTTCACGTATTTCTGTACGATAATAATTTTCGCACAGATCTGTTAGACCAACTGACAGGTACTCAACACTCACCAGAACTTGATCTTCCTTTGTGGATTCAATTTAATGTTATTCCCAGCAAATTCCTTTAGTGGAGGTCTAAATCCCTTGCATAGGTTACGGTTCACTGACTCAACGGAAGTAATTAGGGAAGGACGTCGTCTTCATTCAAGGTATAATAACACTCTTGTTCTTTGATAATGCCATTCATAACCCTTTTTGGGTGACTCATATTCTGAATATATTATGGCATTAAGCCTTGTTTCGTACTGTAATAGATGGTCGAAGCTTAAGTATTATACAGTTTTTTGATTTGTATTGCCTGAACTTGTTTGAATCACAGAATTTCAGCTGATGCATTTTGGGGGCATTTCTTCGGGTGTCTTTTGCCTTCGGTTAACTTGAATATTTGGTGAAGATTAATTGCTCTATTTGAAGTCGTGATTGAAGTATTAACAAAAACACAAACGTGAGTGCCCAAAAGAAAAAGGAATCAATGTATATTGAATGTAAATATGTAAAGAAATAAAGGAAAAGCCATATCAGCTATGAGCATTAATGTTGCGTTCGAAACAAACTAAAGATATTAAATTGAATTTTTGGAATTAGACTTTTGATTGCTTAATCCAGAATTTAGAAAAAAAGTTACGTAAATTAATTAAAATGCATGTCAAAGGCTGAAATTGTCGGAAAATCAAATTAAAAAAAATTGTTAAGTAAATTAATTAAAAATACAAATCAAATTGACGAAATTTTAGCATTAAAAATTGGTGATTTTAATAGATTTCAATTTATATATCTTTCAATATGTGTTGTCATGTAAATAAATTCTTTTGAAAACATTCTGCGAAACTGACATCTTCAAAACATTTCATTTACGAAGTGAGTATAAAGAGTGTATAGCACTAATATCTCACTTTGTAACTGCTTGTTAGGAAGCAAAGGAGAGGCAAATTGATAATGTACAAAATTATTATGACAAAATATTCATTTATACCTGAGCTACGACCAGGATGTGTCAAAAAATCAATTTTTAACCTGAGTGGATTGAGTGTTCGCCAATGGTCCAGGAGACCTGGGTTCAATCTTAGGTCGCGTCATACCAAAGACTTCAAAAATGGTACTTGATACCTCCTTGCTTAACACTCAGCAATATAAGGTACGTATCAAGGGTAAAGTGGAGCAATCCAGGGAAAGGAGTAGCGCCCTCCCTAACACCTCGGTGTTGTAGCTGTTGAAAAGGGAGCCTCTGGTCGCCCTCGACTAAGGTCGCCAACTTTACTTATTTTTTAACTTACAGCTTGTTTGAGTTTTCTTCCCCCTATACTGTTCACCCATATATCTGGGAGTAGGGAAGAACATAAATTCATGATTTTCCCAAGGGTATTAGCACAAAATGAAAAGTGAACAACCTTGTCCAAGACTAGAACTATTGTCACCGATTACCATTATGCTAAGCGCGCCTCCTAAAATTAAAGTAACCATCTCATCAATAAATAAATTAATATTGGCTCCTTGCTATATGCCTATCTGATGGAAATAAAAATCTGACTTCAAATCAAGCTAACAAAATAATATTGAGTTTCTACTTGTATTAACATCATTTGTCTTAGGGCGCATATAACGATGATGGCCTTCAAATCGTGTGAAAAATTAACTGATACCAATCTATGTGTTCAGTCTTTAGTTTTCAAAACACTTGTAACATTTTCTCATATCTACTTGCAATATCTTGTTAAATGGTTGGTTTAACAGCATGTCATCCCTTGTGACGTTATTCAATGCCAGCCAGTCTTCTTTTCAAGTAAATATAGTGTTACAAGTAACCTAAAGCAATCATTTGTAAACAATTACAGTTTCGAGTAACTATTCTTCATACGAATAATTCATGTACAACGATATGGTTTCGACTATCCCTATTTAATAATCATTTTTAAACGCTTATAAGGCTTTAGGTATTTCTAATACTAATTATTTTTAGAGAGACCTATTTGATCCATAAGGGTCTTTACGGGTACTACCACTCCAGGTCAGCGAGCTCTTGAATGTAATGGCAACTGAAGGTTGACTCCACATTCCCCAGAGCTGCAGAATTGGAACGCTTCCATCAGATGCAATTTACTGTTTTACTCTTGACATCACTTTTTGGTGCGGGAGGTCTTACTTCTCTCCACGATATATTAGCATATTTTAAGTCCCACTAGATCTATCCGAGAAAATGAAACGGAATTTCTTCCAAGCTGTTTCTGTGTCCGTACAACTCTATAAAAGCACCTACTGGATGCTTCCAAAACACAGAGAAAAGCTAGATGAGAACTGCACTAGAATGCTGTGTGTTGTCTTGAACAAATCCTGGAAGTAACACCCCACAAAACAGTAGCTATATGGCAACCTATCTCCTGTCTCACAAACCATCCAAGTAAGATGACTAGCAAAGACATCAGCTCTGTGCAGACACAGAATGCAACTTAGAGAACCTGCAGTGTGTGAGAGAGAGAGAGAGAGAGAGAGAGTGTGTGTGTGTGTGAGTGAGAGAGAGAGAGAGAGAGAGAGTGTGTGTGTGAAGGAACTTCGTTGTGTCTTCGCGATTTGATGATGATGAATCCCTGTGGACAGTGTGATAATAATATCTGCGCTCTTGTAAACAGTACCTGGATGTGTATAAGATACCCCAAATATAGAGGGGAAGGAAATTTCTTATAATAAAAAGACATTATAATACTTTAGTGAACTGCAACATTCCTACATATTTTATCACTTGCGTACAAAAACCACCATTTGGTATATTACAAAATCCACGCAGCTGATGGAGTAAATGAGAAAGCATAATGTCACCAATTTATAGACGTTTAGCTAATATAGTTAATTCACACGAGTTAAATATTGAAAAAGAAATACAACCGTTGAATTACTTTAAGTTAGATATGCTTTCGTTTCATCATTCGGTGAGTGACACCAAGTGGTATATCCTCGTTAATCGGAGGAAGCGGAACCACACAGCCGCTATTCCTCACGGCTCGTTCGTGAAGCTTTCTAAATTATTTCATTCACGCTGTGTATCAAGTGAAACTTCATAATATTCAAGTAGTCTTCGTATCTATGTAGCGTACTCATTTCTTTGGCAATATTTGCGTACGTACCTAATTGTTGCTGTTCACAACCTTTTTGCTGTACCCTATGTACGTATTATTATAGAACCTACATACTTGTTCAACTAATGTTACTAATATCAGGTCTTTAATTTTGGTATGGCCACCAGTATAGGAGAAGGAAAACTCTGAATTCAGAACTGTTGTACTCCGCTTAAAAATTGACCTAGTGTTGCATCCAGCAAGTGGCAGAATGCTTGGGAAAATACATACTTCTACTGGCTACCTTGCTGACACAGCTTACTACAATTACCATTCTCGCTCGTCCAGTTAATCTCTCAGTGTTTCACATAACCTCTTCAAAATGTTTGCCAAATAGTCCACAGCAAATCCCTTTGGAGTCATTTTAGAAAATATTAACATATCACAAAAATACAAGGGCAGAAACAATACAGAATATGTTCTTTCCGCTCAAATCAATGTTACTTTTTTTTATTTGTTTGTATTCTTCTCAGCCACGGCTGAGTAAATCAAGGGAGTCACAATTTGTTAATGGTGATTCCTGCAATTTGGTAAAGTGAGCGGAAAATGAGACTTAATACTTTAAAAAAAGGATGATGCGCTTTTGTGGGCTGAAGGAGAGAAATAATCACCAGATATGTACATTATTAGAATGATGGGAAAGTACGTCGAAAGCCAAGATTGCGAACATTTTCAATGAATATTTATTGACGATTTACACGTGCTACGAATCATCAAAGGTATTTTCATGGAACGGGGCTTTAAAGGAATTGTTAAAACATGTTAAAATGTAAAGGCGTTTAATCATGTTTAGATCTGAAGAGATTTTGAACTGGTCTGGACTCGTAAATATGAACACGTTTAAGTTAGCACTTCAGTGGATTAAGTAAATGGATTGACGATAAAAAAAATATTTATATGTTAAGTACAGTCTGCAATTAAGCTTTAACATCTGTGTGTGTGTGAGAGAGAGAGATAGAGAGATAGATAGAGAGAGAGAGAGAGCGCAAAAAGCAACAACAGAAATTCACTTATTCTTTCATTCTCGTCATTGGCGTCCCATTGCAGTTAACAAAGGAGAAAATAACTGAACATTCAAGTACCTCACAAAGACATAACTTCCTTACCTAAGGCACGATTAAAATGATAGTTGTCGCCGTAAAAATCGGAATTGACGAAGAGAGTTCAAATCATGTACAAGGCCTGTTGGAGACACTTGTTATTATTAAAGCTATTGTTGTTGAAAGTGAACTCGGCTACCAGAGTTTAAATTCTGAAGGGCAGACTGGGCTCTTTAACCTTGGTATGCAACCAAGCAAGGAGAAAGAAAAGAAAACTCAAATCAGACCTGGAGAAGAATGGGCTCCACCAATCTATAATTGCCTAAGTAGTAGAAGGGGTAGTGCTCGGCGGCCGAACTAGGCTATAAGATCACACACTTTCTCTCTTTCTCTTGGCAACCAGTCTAAGAGGAAGGAAAACTATGCCTAAACCAGCTTTACTCAGCAAAAAATTGACCTTGTGTCATATAATAACCTTAGTAGAAGGGTTAGGTAAATTATCGGCTGCATTATCAATTAAAAACAATCACATTTAATTTTCACAGGGGCCAATTAATTTAAATCAGGAGGAGTGTAAATGATGCCTGTTCCGTTATAAATTTTCCTTAATAAATTTGATTACAAATATGAATACGAGGGTGGGTTGAAAATTTCATTGGCTGAAAAATTCATATGATGACGTCATATCTGCATTTGATAAATTTTTGACCAATGAAAGAAGTGTGTGGACCGTTAGAGGGAGAATGTTGAAAAATAAAGCCCAATTGTTCATATTCAATGAAAATATCTTTGTCTACCTATGAACTTTTCAGCTAACTCGTAAGTAAATGAAAAGAGAGTACCTGTACCATGGTGTTAAAAAGTTCTCGGTCGGTCAAAGCAGGAAACTTTCTAGAAGCATACATACTTTTCTAAATTACTGTTGTGGCCCCGGAAAGGGTCACTTATGAAAACGCAAACACGGATATTAGATAACAGATTATATTACACAAGAAAGATAGAGTAACATAGAAAAGTAAGAAGTCTCGTACTGTTCGGATAACACCGATATTGATCTGCCTCTCTGGCAGCGAAATCTCTCAGTACTAATAACGGTGAGAAGAGTCCATTATGGTGATATGGGTAAAGCTCCCACAACAATTACACAAGGCTGTAATCGAACATTTAAAAAAATAAAAAAAATATTACGCTCGACGAGACTTGTATTCTCATTCTGCACTTTGGGAGCCCGTTATTTTTTTAATTAAACCTTAATCATTTCTGCCTCGGAATAATTGATTAAGTAGATCATAAATCTAATCCTTTTGCAACATCATCTTCTCCGGTTTCCGACGACATCTTCGTTGGATTTGGTTTCTTTGTTTAATGCTATATCCACTTTCAAGGGTTATTCAATACCAATGCTATTATTGTAGATAAGTTGCAGTACTAGACTGGCGAACCTACATGAGTGAGTTCGATTCTCATTGGGTGCCCTATTCATGAGGCCTTGTGCTACATCTAAGCAAAAAAAAAGCTTACTAAATTACAACCTATAATTAGGGAGATAAGAGGTTCGAACTTTTCCCTCGAGTACTAGTCCAAAAGTGAACGTAATAGCGCATCTTCAGTTCGAACTCACTCGATACCATATTACAGTCCAGTACATTAGCCAGTACACCACTGGATTCCTCTTATATGATATCAAATGTTCCTATTTAATACAAAAAATTGCGCACAGTTATATGGTATCAAGTAACTAATCATTATCCTTTGTAACCAATTATAGCTTCAAAAAGCTATTAAATAATTTGCAGCTAGATGGGATCTAGTATTTCTATCGAATATGAATAATGAATAGTTTTAAATAGATTTATTTGACCAATAAATAAGACCCTAACAGGTACTCACACTACAAGTCAGAGTGGATCTGAAAGTAATGACAATGAAGGAATATTCCACACTCCGCAGATCTCCTGAACTGGAACTTCATAATCAGATAGAGTTTAAGTGTTATATCCAAATCATCCCTTACTTCACAGCAGAAGAAATAGGCAGTGTATTCTAAGACTAAGCGAACATAATAGTGCGACTGGAATTTAAACTTGTACAAATTCTGTTTGCATGCACACACACACACACACACACACACACACACACACACACACACACACACACACATATCATTTGAAAGTTAATAGTTTGTAGGTAACATTATTTTTAATCAAGCCATATCTCATTTGTTCACAAAACATTAAATGGTTTAATGTATTGCCATCTAATATTAATGATTCAATTCAATATCAATCATTTATCTGCACACAGTTAAATGGCTTCAAGTATTGTAAATAATCACATAGTTCTATTTGACCCATAAATAAGACCTTAAAAGGTACTACCATTCTCGGCGAAAGGGTACCAGTTTGTAATTACAATGAAGGGGTACTCCACATTTTCCAAAGCTCCAGAACTGGATCCTCACTTTAAGATGCAGTTTCGTGTCATATCAGGACATTCGTTGCAGACAGGATGTTAACACTTTGCTGAGATGCAGTCGGCGTATTCTGCTGCCCAAGCCGAGTCAACTGACGAAGGTTGATATACCATTAAACAAAGAAACCAAATTAATTTCATCATATAATAACTTAGATGCATTTACTGACCCAAGTCACCAATCAAGAAAGATGGACACAACATATACAAGTCTTGCAAAAGAGGTTCCTCTTGGTACTTAAAAAGTTTATTTCTTTATGAAAAAGAAATCCCAATGTAGTAAAAAGACAAAGATTTCTAAATTGAGTAAATAAAGAAGTTTCTCTTTAGATTTTTAAAAATAATTTAATATAGTAATTTTCGTATATTGATTATACTGAGAATCCCTATGGAAAAGGTCATATTTCATCGGTGGAACTTACAAAAAAACACAAAAAAAAAAAAAACTCAAGGAAAAACAAATAATTTGAAAGATTATATCATACTATACTTGTTATTTGTATTTTCTTTAAAATCCTCTGATTTACCTTCACCTTTTGTCAGATACCTTATCAACAGTTTTATCTGTTTTCTTCCTCTGGAATTTTCAGATAACTATTTGTTACGGAACAGATGAAACATTGCTTAACCAAAATGGCCAAACGAAAAGCCTTGTTATGACGTACACAGAGCTTAAATATAAAAATGCTGTTCCCTCTCGACTTTCCACCTATCAAAAATACATTATCTTAAGCTTATCACGCGGCTTTTCAGGTAAATACATTACGCCCAACCGATGAAGACAGCAGTTATTGTAAAATAATTTCGTTGGCTGCATTCAACGACTCCAATTATGAGTCTTTTGCGTTTCTAGTTCCATTATGGCCACGATATCCGTGTGCTTCTGTAATCTTTAATATCCCCAAAAGCACTCCGAGTAATAATAAGATACGTTCTTAATCAGAAGCATTCTGTAACATTATCTAATTTTTAAACCATCTCTTTGCACATACGGCTATACTTCATACTATCGTTATTACATTATAATAGCACAATGCATTATATACAAAATATATACAACAAAAAAAAACATTTTTTCCTTTTTTAATGCTTGGAATGTTCCACCAAGAGAACTTATTTCCTTCAGTGAACATTATGCGGATCAAGAAACATGAGAAACACGGCACATACTTATTCAATAGAATAATAATAATATATAAAAAAGAGAAAAAAAGACTGTCCGTTGTTTTTTAAAAACCATTATTCAAGTTATCTGTGTTCTTGCAAACAAGGATCGCAGACAATACGTCTCTTTATTTCATTATTATTGTGGCCATTTATTTTTCAAGACTGAAAATGCCGTCAAGTGTTTTATGGTGTCTTTCTATTATTTTGGAAGAAAGTCTGTTAACTACCGGCACCTTTGCTGGTTAGCTCAATCCTCATCTTTCCAAACCCAGACACCTTTAGAGGCTCAATGAAAAGGAAAAGAAATAGGGAGGTGAGGTTGAGAGGAGTTAGAGAATTAAAGGAAAAAAAAAAACAAGAAAAGAGTCAATAAATATTTGCATTCACATTGGTCCATTGGGCTCATGAAATCAGCCTTTATTAATGTGCTCTTTTGAAAGAGAACGGAAGAAAGTTATTTCTTAATAAATGGCTCTTGTTTCTTGGGTGAAATAGAAAGCAAGAAAGATAAAGTATTAGAGAATAAAAAAGTTCGCGAAAAATATTCAAGAGAAAGGAAAAGAAAAGACAAGAAAAATGGCATACAAAAATAGGGTGCTCAGAAACCAAAGTAAAAAGAATGTGCAGGAAAGGCAGGTTGAAACTTAATAAAAAAAAAAAAGAAGTTGCCTGCCTTGTAGCTGAGTTAGTTGCGCATTCCTACTAAGTTATCGATAGAAAGTATGATTTTAAATACTAATTTTCAATGCAGGTCTTCCTGCTTGGAAAACTAATGCAAGACGTCCCTTAAAAATCAATAGAAAAAAAGGCAAAAGATATAGGAATGAAAAGGAGATGAATTAAAAGTAGAGGATAATGAAAAGAAATGAAAAAAAATCACTAAAAAAGGGGGAGAGTAAAGTCGAGAAATGGAAGCTCATGTTTAGCAATAAAAATGGTTGGAGAAAAGCGAGATAAAAAGACAAAATAGGATTAAAAAATCAAACTGGAAAGAAGCAGCAGATAATATAAATAATGAAGAATTATGGTAAAAGTAGAAGAAAGGTTTAAACGACTGACGAATTAGAAAGAAAAACTGTTGAAAAGATGAATGATTTAAAATTGAAAGAAAATTAAGAGCTAAAAAGCAAACAAATAAAGGAAAATAAATAGCAAAAAAAATTAAAAGTAGGCATTCGTAAATAAAGTCTTAATAAACAGAATACAAAATGAATTGGTGAGAAGAAAGAGAAAAAGAAAACAAATCAATTGATGACTGAAGGAAAGGGAAAATAAATTGGTGAAAATGATTATGATTGACCGATTACTCGATTGATTTCACTGGCATATCAACCCGTATAAGTTAGAGAATCTCGTTCGTTTTACATTCCCGTTTAGATTTTCTGTTTAGAGTTCTATTGAATAAGAATTAAATTTTAAACCAATCTGACCCATAGATAGGACTCTAAAATACACAACCTCAAGCTAGAGTGGATATATGAGTAATGGAAATTAAAAAGTTCTCAACACTCCCTTGTTCTGGAGTCTCACCATCAGATGCAGTTTAGTGTCATAACCAAGATAGCTTACTTTGGGTGTTTTTGCCCCCTTTTTCGGCGAATAAAATCAGAGTATTCTAAACAGCGCCGACAGAGTGGGGTGATCAAGTGATGAAAAAGAAAAATGTTGTGTTAAAAGGGTTAAGAAAAAACCTGAGGATTATACTTAAAAATGTTAGAAAAATAGAAAAGAGTAAGAAAAAAGAAAAGGAAAAAAGATTGAAAAAAAAAAAGACAGAAGATTATAAGGTAAAGCAAAGAGTTTAAGCAAAAAGCAAAGAACAAAAAATCCCATCAAATAAAAGTAACGAAGAAGAGAAAAACTACTACAACTAATGATAATAATAAAAGTATCTATGATAACATATTTAATGCTATCAGATGCATAAATAGATTGATCATTTTTTTATCTACTCTGCTGTTTCAAATTTCCCCAGTTTCCTCTTTACTCTGCTCTAGAATTGATGTATAGATTCTGTGGGTCAAACATATTGCACTTTTGATGTCCGTTAGGAATACGGGAATTTTTTTCCATTCAGACATTATCTTAAAGTTGGTTCTCTCAGGTAAAAGTTTTATGCCTAAAACAGAATGAAACAGATTGGAGAGATGTAATATTTTCAATCAGACGGTTGAAGCAACTTACATGATGATTCTGTTGTGCATTTGGAATTGGGATGGGGGATTTAAATAGCCAACATAACATTTAGAAAATAACTAAATACATATACAAAGAGATATGTACAAAAAAACATTTTTCAGTGTATGCGCAAAAATGTACAGTAGACAAACTATATATATAAATACATATATCATCATTATGTCGTACCGCTAGCACGGATATATATATATATATGTGCATACACACATACACTTCATAAGCATATGTATTCTAAGTATCAAGTTATTTATCAAGCTTAGCTTTTCATAAGTGTAGGGTATTTAGTAAAAATTAAACTCACTTGTAATATACTAAGGCTAGTTGTGATAGTGTATATATATATATAATGTATGAGTGGGCCTGTCTTTGATATTGAACACTGTTTCTAAGAAAATCTATTTTTCTAATATTATAAAAACTAAGCATAAAACAAATATTCTTATTTGTTTTCACTTTCATTCTTACAGTATTTGTGCTGATGATCGCATAGACAAGAACCTTACGATCACTAAGTACTATTGACTGCCTACATTATCCTAAATTAAGATGTATGTTCTATCATCGATGAACAAACTATATATATCTGGCAACAAAATCCGAAGCAATGAAAATCTTCGAATATAAAAAATATCAAGGAAAAAAAGTATATGATTGTGTATGCATATATATATATATATATATATGTGTTACAATAACTGTACGAATATTTATGTACATTTCAAGGCAAATTCAACACTAAAAGAATCTACGGTGATTCCAATAAAGCACAGCCGAGATGGGTTGCAGAATGCACCGACTGCAAAGTGTTAAGACTCCACCTCGCAACGAGAGCCCTAGATATGACATTAAATAGTGCGAGACATTTGGGGAATGCTGAATACTCCTTCATAGCCATTGTTCAATGGTCCATTCTGCTTTGAGGAATGCGGAGTACGCCTTCATATCCATTGATCACAGGTCCACTCTAGCTTGCAGTGGTAACTCTTGATAGAGCTCTAATCTATGGGTCAAATAGAATTATTTGACATTTAAACTGCGTGCAAACAAATGACTTATGCTAGATATTATGGTTAGAAATAGAACTATTTGATCATTATCAGTTTGTAAACAAATGACTGATTTTTAATTGTATTGTTAGTGATACATAGCAATACTTGGAATCATTTAACTTTTTTGACTTAGGCTAAATTGAATTGTTAGAAATATAACTGATCATTTACCTTTTTGTATCTAAAAACATGTGTTTACAAATCATATATTTGATATATATGCAAAAACAGAATTTGGCATAAAATAGCCAATGGTTGATATGCCATAAAACCAAAACAATAGTTTTTATTATTTGATAGAGGCTTTTGTTTTTGTGTATTCGGAAGCTAATTCTGTTAACACTCGCTATCCTAATATATAATATTATGTAAACGTATTTCGTCGTTCACTATTAATTAGACGATGTCAATATGGATCTATTCAAAATCTTCAGCTCATTAATTATTTCAAGTCAGTCATCACCAACAGGTTATGAAACAATGATCAAAAACGACTTATGATGGTAAGAAAATTCTTTTAAAATAAAGAAATTTGAGTTACATTTATATTTATTTACTTAAATTTAGCCTTGCCTGAGTGTCTATCAAACTCTCTAAATTAGTTATTTAGCCCACAAGATGAACTTGTTAACAATCACTTGATATAAATGCTTTATATAGGCTCATGATATAATAGGTTTGAGCTTGATCAACAAAGTCTACCCGAACAGTGGAAAATTCAGATTACACTGAGTAAAAGTATCACTATGGAGACTGATTCCTTACGCATTCAATTAACCACTTTATGCAGACAATTTGGCAGAGGTTTTTAAATGCGAAGCCATTAGAAAACATGAAAAAACAAAAAGCAAACAAACAAAAATACACTCAAGCCATCAAAAAATAAAATTGAATAAATGTAAAATTAATTCAGGACTAATTGGAGATACAAAAAGCTAATAAATAAGACCAAATTACTATAGAGAATATCTTCAATAAAGAAAGTGAACTTAACCAAAGAGATGTAAAACAATAGATGAAATATAACTTTGATAAAAAATTACCATAAAAAACATCTCTGAAACTTATATATATATATATACACACACACACACATTCTCATGAAGTCACCGACACAAAGTTTCATAACAAGCGTTAACATTTAAAATCTTGAATTCTAAAATTTTAAATTAAATTTAGTATTTGCAAACCAAAGTCACCAATCAATAAAGCTGGACACTACATATTAATGTTTCATAAAAAACTTCTTTATATTAAAAAAAAAGGGAGAGCAAACTAATATATTCATTTCTGTATATTGATTTTACAAAGTCCTTGAAGTAAAGATTTGCTAAAATATTGCCATTTGAAACATTCCCAAAACTCAGTGTATATATATATATATACACACACTTTCATACACACACACATAATGTACGACCAAAAAGTGTTTAGACTCAAATCTTTAAATATTTTTCATTCAAAAACTAAAATTTACATTCACTGTACCCTCTGTTTTTTTTTCCTAAATGGAAAATTCATTTGAACAGTAAAACTTGATGATGTGGGAGACAGTAAAAGTAATACAATAGCACATATTCACATCATAGCTAAAGAAGAGTTTTAACGGTGCTTTTATCAATGGAAAACATAGCAACGTAAGTGTACTGAATGCCAAGGGGCCCAATGTTGAAGAAAATTAACATTTGATTCATTTTTGTGTCAGTAAATATATCTTCAGTATTTTGATTAAACAAATTTAGAGATCAAGAACTGTTTATAATTACAAAAAGGTCTAACATCCAGAATAAGAAAACAAAATTGTAAACAACAATTTTCATCATTCTTACTTATTTTTTATGCAAATTTACCAGAGTGTAGAAAAAAACTTTTAGGATATTTACTGTAATTTCTATATTATAAGAATCTGGGGGATGGAAATTGATCTTATTTCTAAACTTTCGGTGTCTCATATTAGTGTCACTACTGATAGACAAAAATAATTGTCTTCCTTTGGAACCGGGACGTAGCTTCCAACATCATGTGCCCACTGGTTACATAAGAATTGAAACCCGTAATTCTTTCTCTTTTTACCTTGTTTTTTTCTTTTTGTCCATGCCCACAAGGCTAAAAATGGACATGATTTTAATTTTTGTACGTTGAACAAACTGGAAAAGTTGTTTCCAACTCCGGCAAAGAACTCTATTTCATCTTATTCTGAAAGCCAGAAGACAAGCAAAATATTTACATTACTTTTTTGCGTTCTCATCATTGATGGGAGAAGATGTACTCTTTTTTAATCATTGAGCGAAATAAGAAATTTACATCACTCGTCTTTATATCTCATTTCATGCATGCTTGCTCTTGAAGCAATGGACATAATGTAGTTGTTTTGGGACGTGTTAAGTGTCGCAACATTTGTTGTTGTATTATTATAGGTACCTATTAAATGTTTTGTTTATAGGAGTTTATCCCATCTTTCCTTTTCGTTTATTCAGTTTTTGAGAAGCAATGGATATACTAATGCTATTATGGGAAATTGGTAAATAGGAAATCATGGAAAATTCTTCCTAGCACCAAATAAGTAAGTTTGCCGATCGTAGTCGAGAGCGACCTGATAGCTACTACTAGCTAGGTGTTGAGAAGGACGCAACTCCTTTCACTGGATAGCTTCACTTACCCTTGATCTATACCTTATGATGTTGAGCGTTAAGCAAAGAGGTATCAAGTATCATTTTTTGAGTCGACCTGGGGTTGAACCCCGATCTCCAGGATCATTGGCGAACACTAAAAATTTTGCCAGTGGGACTGCTTGATTAAATTCACCAATATCACTGCATATAAGGAAGTTTATCTAACATCTGAGTAAATCAAAATTCAATAATAAACACAAAACACTTATTTTTCATTCAAATGAATTTTCTTTTTTAGATTTTAACGGCATATCCACCCATCTAGGTTATTCTCTATCAAGAAGTTGTTCATTGTATTCATTGTACGTTCATATTTACATTTTTATGTAGTTGTTTCTCGAGGGTTTTTTCCTCATGGTTCTATTAAATATGAATAATTTCTAAGCAGATCCATAGAGGTAATCCTAACAAGTACGACCATTTTCAGGTCTGGAAGTAATGATAAAGAAGAATGTACTACACGGTCCTTACATCTCCAAAACTGTAGCCTCACCATTAGCTGATGTTTAGTGTCATACCTCAGATAATCAGATTTGGGTAGGTGTATTTTACATCTTCCCAATGGTTATAGTTGGCATATCCTAAGCATCACCTACCCGGTGATTTTTACTTTTCATGATCCGATTTTTAAATCCTTCCTCTTTTTACATTTCCAAGAAACCAGAATTAAGAATATCTGATTTTCTTTTATAGAGCATCTTTGAAAAACATTGTCATTGTTAATGGGGAAAACTCTTTCTCTCCTTAGTTCGACTTTTTCCTTTTTTTTCCAATTGTCTTGTCCTAATGGTAAAGACATTCTACAGAAATCAATTTAATCCATTTCATAGCTTTTTTTCATCTGCAAATAATGCTGTCTTCCTCCTTTCTTTTCAGTGCTGCCTAATTTCGTCGCATTTGTCAGCACATTGTAAATGATAAACCACTGTAGTACTCTGCAATAGGAGGTACTCAACCTGCTGCTGAGAAAATGGACCACCTGCATGAGTTAGAGTTATAAAAATGGGAAGTGCCAAATACAATTTGTATACCCATTAGAGAACGTACACTGTCATTGATCTTAACGAAAATTTCATGCTGAAATTCTGGCAAAGCAATCTAACCCAAGTTGAGTTGACGCAACTTTCTCTCTTCATGAAATGATCTGAATACTTCCATTTAAATGATATATAATTCAGTGACATTAAATTATGAGATCTATTTGCTATTATGAATACAGAAGTATCAGATAAAGTGTCATGAAGAAAATTTAGAGGCTTTGAAAGGTTTTTATATTGATAAACACACATGCATACGAAATGATAGTCTAAAGAGAAACATGTAAATACCATGAAGCATATAGATACATATGATATCTTCCACTTTGAATTGAAATATGGCCATTGCATGATATCAGTTTCTAGAAGAATATTTAACCATACCATGAACCAATGTAGCTTTTCAAGAGATTCAAAGTCTATGAGAAAAATTTAGATTACTGGAGATTTTACTTTATGAGAAAACTTATTACATAGTTTCCATATATTTTAGCATGTCTTGTAAGCCCTCCAGTTTGACTAGCATTTTTTCCATTGGGGTAACAGGTGCTGGTATAATTTATACCTTATTTAAATACTTAGTGTACCCAACTTTCATGTTCAAATTGCGTTTATTTCTGGTAGGCAAACCCTCCCACCGGACATGACAGGTTGTTCTCATTGGTCACTTTTCAGAGAAATGAGCCCATTTTCAAGGCATTTTTCAACATTTATTTTAAGCTTTTTATTTTTAATCTGTGATTTCTCTAATAGTACTTTCGGTAGAAGAAGCATCTCCTTCCAATGACCATTTCTTTCACCTGAAGGAATGAATTATCAGCTGAAATATATGCTGCTTTAAATGTATATCCTCCAGACGATCTTTGTATCTCATCCTATTCGTATTGACTGACATTCATGTACAAGTATATTTGCCGTAAAGAGTAAGTAAACATAGGTATAAATTTGTATATGTAAAAGAGTCTCAATTATGCAATAGTGGAGCTTTATTAGTTATGATTTAATGAGTATGCTTAGATTTCGGGGGGAAAATTTTCATCATTCAATTATGGTTTGGTTTCTTTGTTTAATGGCATATCAACCTTTGTAGGTTATTTAATGCCAAAGCTATTCTTCTAGAAGAACAGTAGTAGTACTATTTAACCCATAGCTGGGAGGATAAGGGGTTAAATTCAATTATGAGTCGCTCTAATTGTCTCATTGTTGGCTGAATATCTAATTCCCAACAACACATAGAATAATGAACTATTCATTTGTTGTAAAAACATCTTAACTAGTAGATAAAGCTGTCTTTCACCTTTTCCCCAACAGGTGATATAAGAAAGAGAGAGAGAGAGAGAGAGAGATTAAGAAAAATGATATCTTAATTTCTTAAAAAAGTATCTTTTCTCTCTCTCTCTCTCTATATATATATATATATATCTAGAGAGAGAGAGAGAGGCAAACATTTCTTAGCCTTACTTAGAAGGAAATGACCTAGAGCTACTGAATGTATCAGGTGTGTGAGAAAAGTATCAAGACTGAGGCTATATTTACTGAGAGAGAAATTAACAATCTAGTATGAATTTTCTTAACAATAGTCCCTGTGGTCTTTAGTGCGCTTATTCCACTGAGTTCTCCAATGGTCAAAGCACCTCCAAAACTTCTTTTTTGATATAATGTGAATACGCTAAACTGTATTTTTTTTTTATTGTATTCTCAGATGAAATTTCAATTCAGCAAAGAAGATAAAATTTCACAGAGATAACTCTGGTGAAAATAGATGGTGCAGCCCTTGCACCAAACTGATTGATCAAAAAGTGCAGAAACTGATCAACATGATTCGAGAATTAGCATTTTCTCATCTAGACATCATCTCTTTATTATATAAGTTGCTCAGTTGTGCACTGAAATTTTTGAAAATTCAGATTCAGTCAAGATACCTACCACCTATACATTATATTATATATATCCCATTATATACAGCTATAACAGTAATAACGGCAGTGTTGAATCAAAGTCTTTCTTAGATGATTCTTTGGGTCAGGCTTGGTTTTGAAGCTAAACCTTGGTAACCCATCAATGAGCTAAGGTATCTCCAAGCTTTGGTGGTGTTCCCTCAGAGTGCAAGAATGCCAGAACCATATGGTTGCCGCCTCTGTCCAATTTTGGAACTTTTTTAAATATATCCATTTTAGACGATTCAAGAATTGTTCAGAATACTGAAATTGTTTTGGTAATAAGACTTTAACAAAACACTTTGCCAAGAAATATCTTAGTTATCCCGCCATATACATTCTTGCAATTGTTCATATGTTTCTTATCCATTCTCGCAGATTCTTATAATCATGAATTATATAATATTCAGTTTTATAATTATTATAAATAGTAATTATATATTTATTCTAATAATTTTTGTGTGTTAGTAATGATATATCATATATAATAATATAATTCTTTATGCATATATTCCTATACATTCTCCATTCCAGTCAAAACCCTCACCACCAAATATTCTTGATATGACACTTAACAATCTGATGGGGAGGCTTCAGAAATATGGAATAACCCTTCATTGCTATTGCTTCCGGGTCGACTCTGACCTGGAGTGGTAGCAATTGATAGGGTCCTACATGTGGGCCAAATTTGAGATTCAAACTCAAGCAAATGACTTATGCTAAATTGAATTGTTAGAAAGAACTGTTTGCTCATTTAACAGTGAGTAAACAAATGACTGATGTTTAATTGAATAGGTTGTAATTCATAGCAATCTTTAGAACCATTTAACTTTGTTGATATGCTAAACGGAATTGTTAGAACTTTTTGAAAATTTTAACAGATGTTTAATTGAATTTTTTGTGATACATAGCAATCCTTGGAACCATTTAACTTTGTTGACAACCTCAACTGAATTGTTAGAAATAGAACTGTTTGATCATTTAACAGCATGTAAGCAAATGACTGATGTGTGATTAAATAGTTTGTGATACATAGCAATCCTTGAAACCGTTTAAGGGAGTACAAATGAATGAATAGTGTAGAAGAGAATAATTAGTATTAAATATCTGCAAAACAAGTGATTAATATTTAATAGAATTAGTGCTAGATAGACATAACTGAAATCATTTAAATCTGTAGAAATTATAACCATACTAGTGTAAAAACAAATGAGTTTTAACTTATTTGAAAATGAAATTAACTACAAACTATTAACTGACAAATCATGTACGTATATCCATTTAAACGCGTGCAAACAAATCACTGATGTTAAATTGTTACTGTTACATCGCAATGCATGAAAACATTTAACTGTGGGCAAACAAATGATTAATAGTAAATAGAATTATTTGTGTTTGATAGAAATACTTGAGCATTTAACTGTGTGAAAAAAATGAGCTCAGACTTATTGAAAAGTGTTATCAACAAAATGTCTTTACAAATCATTTATTTAATATATATATATATATATATATATATATATATATATATAAAGAGGATTTGGCATCGAATAACTTACAAGGATAGATATGCCATAAAACCCAACTAAACCAAGCCCATATATTCTCATAGATCTTCATATATTTCTAGCTTATATTCCTAATTTACAGGCAATAATTCTTTTTTAGTTTACTATCAACAACATGAGCTGATTTTTAACCTTTTATCCAGTTTAAATGAATACTTCAGCTTGTATATAACAGAAATTGGCAATTTTATTAGCAAAACATTTCACATCTGTTCTTCAGCCCTTATTATATGTACGTATTGTGAAAAAAAAAATCTCTGATAATGAATGAAAATATTTTTACTAATTCACCAGCCAGACTAATCAACTTTAGTACCAATAGTTAAGTGATACCACCTCTCAGGTATACTATTGGTTTGTTTGGTTTGGTTTTATGGCACATCAACCATTGTAGGTTATATAATGCCAAATTCATCTATATACATATGAACAGTTCTATTTCAAACAATTTAGTTTAACATAAGTACACAGTTTAAATGTCAAAAACAGTTCTCTTTCAAACAATTCACTTTTGTATTAGTATACATTTTTCTTTACAGAGTGAAATATAAAAATAGTTCATTTCAAACAATTCCGTTTAACATAATTTCACAGTTTAGTTCTATTTGACCCATAGATTGGGCCCTATCAGGTGCTGTCACTTTGGGCTAGAGTGGACCTGGGAGTGATGACAATGAATGGGGTGCCCTGCATTCTCCAAAGCTCACCATCAGATTGTTTGGTATCATATCCTGGAAACTTGCTGAGATGCAGTCAGTGAATTCTGCTGCCTCAGTCGACTGGTCCACCAGGTATCCTAGTGATTTTCATGGGTATATCATTGGTTTGAAGAAAGGTTTCAATTGTCTGAACAATATTTAAAATGTAATGATTCTTCTGAAAGTTTTAGACAAAACAATTTCTTTCTTTTTCCTTCTAAACATTTTACAAAGACAAATTTTCTTAAGTTAGGGTAATCTTCAAAGCGGTTTTGAGTGTCTAGGTTCAATTGAACAAAGTTCTTTCATTCAATGAAACTTTATTTTGTGGAAAAATAACCTTTCTATATTCAGTCATACACTTTGTTCTAAATAGATGAGAAAGAAAAACAGAAAATGAAAAAAAAAAAACACAGAAAACAAAAAATTAAATTCTATCTTAAACTGTTTATCAGAGGGTGGCTTTTATAATCTGTAAAAATCTAACACAACCTCGGTTGTTTATTCAAGTGAAGTAATCCTTGTTTTTCTTTACTTTCTTAATAATAATTGATCCTGTTTGTTTAGAGACACTTTGTTGCTTACTCAGTTGAATTTGTTTGTGTCACATTGAGATTTCAGATGTTAGCCCGATTAGAACAAAGATAATATAAAAGAAAAGACAAAAAAAACAAAAAGGTGAGAATATAATTTTTCTATTGATTGTTTTGGATAATCAGCAGATTTTGATAAAATTCTACATCAATGAATTGCTGGGTTTGCAGAGAATTGGTCTGGAAATTTTCAGACGGGTTTACTATTGATTTCTTTTTATTAAATGGTTAGATAAACCAGCTTATTCAGGTTAAGAAAAAGAAAAAACGCACAAAAATGTTTTCAAAAGTCACAAAAATCCTTTAAGAAAACAAAAACAAGAGCTTGGTTGGTTGGTTTTTAATGGCATATCAACTTTTGAAAGTTATTTAATGCCAAATCCTGTTTTTATTTTATACATATAATTTGTAAACAAATAGTTTCTAGGTGACTTATTTAAAAAAAAAAATCTATTGCTCTAGACGAAGATTAGGAGACAAATCTCACTTTATAGATGGACTTGTTTTATAGACCTAACTTATTCTTTTAAACGGGCCAGTTGGCTAAGGCCTGGAGTGGTTGCTCCTTATCGGGTTTTATGCATGGGTTAAATAGAATTAAAGAGTGTACTTATGCTAAAGTGAATTGTTTGGAGTAGAAATGTTTATTTGTATAAAAATGGATTTGGCATTAAATAACCTACAATGATTGATATGCCATCAAACCAAAGTATACTTTTATAAATCTAATTTGAAGTTTGCATTTATGCTGTCTATAATTCAAAAGCAGTTTTTTTCTACACGCTCAGATCTCTTTAGGGTTTTGGCTTTATTAAAACTTGGGAGTTTCATTGTTCTTGTTTGTTTGCATAGTCTTGTTTGATATTTCTTTTACTCAGCTTTTGGGTTATTTTGTTCTAGGTGATAAGAGGTTTGATATCTTCGGTCATTTCTGTTGTTGGATTGTCCCAAATTATTTTGGTTCAAGTTTAGTTGAGATAATTAGAATGTTTTGCTTTGGTGTTTAACAACTCTCATGGGTTATTTAATGCTAAATTCAACCATGTAGAAGAACAGAAGTGTTACTGCTAAGCTTATTTCTGGGGAGAGCTTAGTTTAAAGAACTGTTGTCTTCTTTCTTAAATACATCTTATTCAGTAAGCTTAAAACAATCAACCAGTGTGTAATCTTTGTACATTTGTTGTAATGACCCTCTTTAATGTATTAATAATGAAATGTAATGGTTTCAGTCACTGGCAGATGCCTGAATACTTGGGATTGAGCACATGACATTGAATGTATGGGTGTAATCTTCATGTTAGTTTGACCAGGAGAAGAAAGAGCGTGATGAAGTCACTGAAGGCATTATACAAACTATATACTTTTGAAGTATCAACTTGAAGTTGTCTGGCACTCATCTAATCATCATCACTGGTATTGCGGTAATTTTATAATAAATGTTTTCAGCTTGTCAGTCATCTGTGCCAGCGTTTAAAGATATGTCTTCAGATATCCTCAGTGAAAGTATTCCCAAGAAGATAGATCTGGTGAGCCAGCCTACCATGGAATGTAACCCAATCATGAGGTAAGGTGCTCAAGAGAAATGTTTTGCTCATGTTCATCATTCCACAAGTTGACAGCAACTGAAATGGTATGATGGCTGCTGCAAACTATAACATATAACAATGATCCACTATTATGTGATGGAACTTTTTCAGGGTAAAAAAAAAAAAGTTTTGAAAAATACAGTCAATATATATAAATTTATCCCATTATTCCATTTGATCAGACTTTTTCTCAGTCTTCTGTGAGACATGGGCATTCCCCTAGGTTTGTAAGACATGGAAAGTAATAGACCTTACAATGCCATATTGGCCCGTAATGCAACAAAAAAATGTCTGGGTGGTATTTTAAGGTTATTCTGGTTTAATAGTAAACATGCTTTTGCTTAAAAATCATATGTAACCCTACAAACTTCATCTGATGAAGGCTAAGATTATTTGTACCAGCATATGTATATAAAACAAATATCATATACACATGCTGCCACAAAAAAGCACAATGAAACACCTGATAACTAAACTATTTTTATCATTTTTAATCAGTAAATTCTTTACTATGCTCTATTCTCAAGAATGCAAAGTCATATCACAATATATCAAGTATGAAATAGTGTACAATAGCCATGATATGGCTATGTGTGACATGTACATCGAATGTCCATAAAGATAGAACATAGAAATCTCGAAATTCGAAAAACACGTAACGACTTCTTTGTTCAGGTACGAAACTTTTTATTACCTTTGAGTTTAAAGGTTCTTCGACATAAGGAGAGAGAGGCACAATCTTTCTATTCTGGCTTTACCATCTGCCCCCACAACATGTGTGCACCTGTCACAAAGGTCACTGGCCTGGCTTCGGTGAGCAAGTGAAAGCCAACTGTCTTCTTCCGAGGCAGGTCTCATCTCAACTCTACTAACTTTCTTCAAATTCCCCAAATCCTTCGCTTGCTTCTGGTGCATGACGTCATTCGCACTTTCTAGCCCCGTTTCTCATCTCGGGCTATTGTGACATCTCTAAGTGACACATCCACTCTGTGCACACGTGAACACCTGTGTTAATGTTGCACCTAACTAACCCATGTGCTCCCTCGGCCATTATATTACAATAGAACAATGGTTATTGAAATTCTAAAAACTATAAAATATCCTAACAATATTGTAATAATATAAAATACACAATATTTTCAAGTATAAAATAAAGTAATATTATAATTCTATTTTATAGTTGCATTCTTGTGCACAGAGCTTTGTAAATATTTTACCAATTAAAAATTATATACTACACATATTTTTAAAACTAATTTATCTTAGAGGTATGGATTTAATACTGTTTACCAAGTAATTATTTTGTTTTATGATCTGCAATCCCTGTGTGTATCATATCACTCGCCATTTATGACCTTAGGTTTAGATAATCTTAGTTAGATATCAGATTTACAGATTTAATTTTTGTAGCTTTCTGTAGGTTTTTGTTTGGATGTTTAGAAAATCTAATACTTTTAGTGTTCAATAATTACAGATATCCAACACAAATGGAGTTACTCAAATCTCTTTTCTAGAATCTTATCATAGCCAGTGATAAGATTCTGGAAAACAGATTTGAATCTCTCCATTTCCATAATTATTTTGAATTTGGTTTGAATGAACCAAAAATATCATTTAAAAATAAATTTTTGCTAAAATTAAATGATCTATATTACTACAGGTTAATTTTATTTTCGTTTTGATATCATGCAATTTTTGCGTAAAGAAAATGACTTTATGCTGTTGAAAAGTTGACTCATTTTTAAAAACTGGTTCAATTGATCTGGTAAATATAAAGTTGGTATTTGTTGTCAGGTTTGGAAAAGAAAAGAGGTGTTGGATTATTTTGGGTGTAAGATGTGGGCAGCTTTGAGTCTGAAATAAATAACCATCAATGTGAATCTTCTAATTACTATAAAAAACCCAGCTTATATAAGCCATTTAATGTGAAATCACCTGCATGGAAAAGAACATCTTATTGATATTTGATTTACCTATTTGAATTAGTCTCATTGGATCTTTGCTTTTTGTGGATTTAATGCTCAACTGGATTGTGTAATCCTTATTAACTTGGGACCTGATACCAATTAGTTTTGAGTTAGCTGGAACAAAACCCTTTTTAGAAGTTTATTCTCTCCAAAACAAAAATACAAGTCAGCAAGATTTGGGAATTGAAGGTCTTTGCAGAAAAACAGCCATAGAAAAAGTAAAAATAATGAAAAACATTGGGGAAAATTTTAATTCAATTATCAATCATGGGCCATTGTTTTTTTATTGAGTTCATTCTTACTCTTGTTGTTCATTGGTTTAGAAAAAAAAAAACTAAACAAAAACAAAGGTTTACAAAGAATGGAGAACCAATTAAAGAAGCAAATAGACCCAACCTGAACAAATGAATGAACAACAAGAGAAAATAACTAATAATGTCTCTGATCAAAACATTTTCTCTTTTCTGGATCATTAAACCCAAAATATAAAATAACTGTGAACAAAAATGAGTATCTTTTCGTTTTGTTTCTTGCCCCTTCAACTTTTTAAATTGTTTTCTTTATGGCATTCTCATTTATCCTACATTTTTCTTCTTTATTTTATTTTCATTCTTTTTATTCAAACCAATTCTCTAGTTTGATTTCCTTGATATTTCTCCTCTTTCAGATCATTTCTCTTTGGCCTATTCTTCCTTTTTCATCTTCTTCCTCTTTTCACTTCTTTTTAACCTACTCTTTCTTTGGATTTCCTTCACATTTTTAACTTTTCAATAAAACTTATCTATTCTATTAATTACTTATTTATTTTTCTTTTTTTATCTATTAATTTTTTAAATTTTATTTTGTCTGTTTTCACTCATCGCCTTTTCTTTCCTCCCATTTTTATTCCTCTTTTTCATTTCATTTTTTTCATTCATTTTTTACCAACTCTCTTATTTCCTTCACCTTTCTTTCCCTTTTCAGTTGTTTTCTTCATGGAATTATACATTCTCAAACTTTCTTCTACATTTATTTCAATGTTCTTTTCTTTTTGGTCAGCACTTTATTTTGATATCCCTCAGGTTTTTAATCTTTTCAGGCATTTTTTTTTTTTGTGGCATTCTTGTTCTTCACTTTTCTCTTCTTCCTTTATTCATCTATTTTCGTTTCTTTTTTTATCAACTCTTTCATTCTATCTTTCTTAATATTTTTACTCTTTTCATTCATGGCATTCTTATTCCTGACGTTTTTCCTCTTTCTTCAATTCCTTACTTTCTGCATTCACTTTTGACTAACTTTCTCATGTAATATATTTCATATTTTTTCCTTCTTTTCACTTCTTTCTTCGTTGTCTTCTCATCCCCATTATTTTTTTTTTTTGCTTTGTTTGATTTCTCTGTTTAATGACATATCAACCTTTGTAGGTTATTTAATGTCAAAGCCGTCTTTGTAAAAGAACTGTTATGGTATTATTTAACTCATAGCTGGGGGCGGATAGAAGGTTCATACCTTTCCCAAAGGTATTTGTTTGAAAGTGAAAATAATTGTGTGACTGGAGTTCAAACTTGCTTACTATGATGTTGCCAACCAGCACATAAGCCCCTACACCAAAGGGAATCTATTCATCTTTCTTCCTTATGTCATTGCTTTTTCATAAACTCTCTCTCTCTCTCTGATTTCCTTCACATTTTTCCACTCCACAAATTTAGATTCTTTATCAGTCTACCTGATTTCTCATTTTTTTTATTATACAGTTTTACTTTTATCATCTTTTCTTTCTGATACTTTTATTTTATCTTGATTTTCTTTCAACTTGGCATCTTAAATGTTTCCAGATCTTATTTTTCATATGCTCCTCCCCATTTTCTTTCTTTCTCCTTTCTTTAATATTTCTTTCTTTTGGTTTTATTTTTCAATATATTTTTGGCCATTCCCGTTCATTTTCCAAATCAACTTTCTTTCTTTATTCCAGTTTCTTTTTCTTTATAACGTTTTCCAAATTGCCATTTTCTTATTTCTTTTTCTTTCTTGCCTTTCTTTTTCTTTCAACTCTTCACTTTTGTCTTTGCATTTTTTTTATTCCTTGCATTTGTTTTTTATCATTTGTTTACCTATTCTTTCCATTTTTCTTACTTTCAGCTCTTAAAAAGGTTCAAGAAATCACTGTAAGCAATTTGAAATTGCATCTCCTTTGGTGGTCTTCTTTTCTTCCTTTTTTGTTATTTGCTCAACACTGCTTTCATTGTTTTTCTTTTTATGAACTGCATTTTGTTATCTCTTATTCTAATTGATGAGATAGGTACATTGATTGTAAAAATGATTGATACAAGGTAGATCATGAACAAAAGAAAGAAATGACTATAAAAGAGATGTCGGAAGAAGGACAAATAATTATTTATTGCAATGTCTGCCTAAAGATACAGAAAAGAGTTTTCAAAAATACAAAAATGTGTATGTGTATTTACAGTTGTCATTTCTCATGAGTGTACATAAAAGAATGCAAAATACTGCACAGTCTAGAGTGAATTTCTTGTATGTGTACACAAAAGGTTCTAGGATTTAAATTCATATGTAAACTTCATTAAAAAATTATTATCACCCTCATGAGAGCACTCAGACTCTTGTAACTATAGCAATGTTTGAGATGTGAATTTGTTACTATAATTGTTAATAATTAGTTATACTCTGCCACACACATTTACAAGCATTAACATTTGTACCTTAGAGAGAGAGAGAGAGAGAGAGAGAGATTTACATCACCAGTTAATTTTTTATTGCTTCTCTTATAGAGTATCAAATATTTAAACCACTTTTAAAAAATGTTCACAAAAACTTTTCTCCTTATACATACTCACATTATGTGTGTATACACTCATACACACATAAACTTGTGATTCTAAATAATTATAATTTTGAATAAAAAACAAGAAAAGGTAGTGCATAATCTGTTTCTCCAAATGCAAATTTACTTGCAAATTCTATTTTTTTATATTTAGTAATCTAGTTTTCATCGATATATTAGTAATAAATTATATATATATATATATTACAAAAAGCAAAGAATACACACATGAATGTTGATAAAAATTGGTTTTATCTTATCTCGCTCTCTCGCTCTCTCTCTCTATATATATATATATATATATATATATATATATATATATATATATATATATATATATATATATATTTATTAAAAGTGTGTGGTAGAGAAAAATAAACAAGTAATACCCAGAAGGATTATGCCAATTTTAGTTTGGATACAGTATGTGTATCACATTTAAGTGCTGTTGATACGTCCCTTGTTTTACAACCTATGCAAATATTGATCTCTATAGGATTATTTACAATATTCTTGTTTTATTCTCTTTATGTCTAATTTAGAGTAAATTCAAAAACATATTCTGGGTTTTGCAATTTCATTTTATATATATAAAAAAAAGAGTAACTCATGAAAAGGAAGAAAAGTGATCTTTTTTTAATTTTTTTTATCAAGCATAGTGCTGAACATACACAGTAATGTATACTCACTTTATATACCTATAAAGAATCAATCATATACATACTAACATATTGTGGGGCTTTAAAATAGACAAAATGGAAAAAGAAAGCATGAACCCTCCCCACAAAAAAAAAAAAAAAAAAAAAAAAAAAAAATCCAGAAAAGCAAAATAAAAATTTGAATGCCTAAGAGGCATTACTGATCAATATTTTAAAACCCTGGTGGTAAGCAAAGTGTTGAGATTTTTCTGTAGAGCAATTGTCTTCATTGATTCCCCAATCAAACAGATTCTATGATTGCCTGATGCCAATCACTAAAACTTGTCAGTCTTCACACAATTTTTATAAAAAAAAGGAGAGTAAACAGCCTTTGGCCCTTAAGAAAAATTTAAAAAAAAAATAAAAATAAAAATAAAATCTTCACTTGTCATTAAAGAATTCTTTTTGTTCACTGAAGTTGAAAATGTGGTGGGTTATTTCCAGGGGACAGATTCTGATCGTCTGAATGAAATCAAGATTTACTTTTTATTTATTTTTAAGTTTTGGTTAATTTGTGCAATAGAAAAATAACTACATTAAAGATTTATTTTACGATTATCAATAATAAAGTTACCAAGACAGCTTTTTTAAAAAAAATTTTTATAGCATTTCATTTTTTAAATATTTGTATATTCTTCTTCAGCAGATAAAAATGTTCATTTGTTCCTTAAGTTTGTGCACCTTTTTTTTTAGTGGACGAAAAAATGTGCAAAATGGAAAATAAAGCATGAACCCTCCTCACAAAAAAATCCAAAAAATCCAAATAAAAATTTGAATGCCTTTGAGGCATTTAGTGATTGATATTTCAAATTTGTTTGATTTTAAAATTCTTTGTTGTTACTTTAAACAGAACAATGTAAGATTAGGAACCATTATTATTCTAGAAAATAACTAGAGACACAGTCAAAAGTGTTAGAAAACTTCAATCTTTTGCACAATTTCTCCATTCATTTGATCCAGAATTATCTTCATTTGTTTGTAAAACAAAGAAAACCAAAAAGAAGAAAAAGTCCAACACACTTCCTTGTTTGTTTTCTTTTTTTTTTTAACCAGAAATGCATTAATAAAAAACTGCTGCCTAAATATATATTGTTTAAGCTATGCATGTGCAGCTTTTTCAAATGGTTCTTTGGTTATTTGTCTATAATTTCTGTCATACTTAAGTAAATTGATATATAAAATTTTGTTCACTCCCATTTTGAATGTTGTGCCCGTGGTGTAATGGTTATCGTCGTAGGAAATGAACACGGCGAGTTCAAATCCTGGACGAGACTGATTTCATTTCACATAGCACTAATACCCTTGGGAAAGGTATGAATCCAATTATTCTCCCTCCAGCTATGGGTAAATAGTAGGATGGACTAGGTTCTTCAGCCTTGGTGAGGCAACTAGTCTAGGTGAAGGAAAACTCTGAATTCAAACCTGTTAAACTCCGCTTAAAAATTGACCATGTGTCATATCCTACCCGAGCGGAGGGGTTGGTAAATAGGATCTTAGAAGTAAAGCAACAAGAGATATATATACTTGAGCTGCTGAACAAAATTAACTTGAAAATATTGCTTGGGAGAGTGCACTGATATGATTGATTCTAGGTAGGAGATTGACACTGATTTGAGGAACATGTGTTGATCTCAATAAATAATTCCATCATATTTCATGACTAGTATAGAAATGATAAATACTTCTAACACCTAAAATAAGACTTTTCTTTTTCTACGTAATGACTCAGTTATTAGGAGGTGCCCGTGGTGTATGGTTATTGTCGCAGGATGTGGACACGGCGACGCGAGTTCAAATCCTGGACGAGACTGATTGCATTTCACATAGAACTAATACCCTTGGGAAAGGTATGAATCCAATTATTCTCCCTCCAGCTATGGGTAAATAGTAGGGTAGACTAGGTTCTTCAGCCTTGGTGAGGCAACTAGTCTAGGAGAAGGAAAACTCTGAATTCAAACCTGTTAAAAATGACCTTGTGTCATATCCTGCCCGAGTGGAGGGGTTGGGTAAATATGATAATGACTTGATTATTTAGCTAAAAATTTTGCATGTGTTGTTCTGACTAATTTAGTGTCTACTGTCACACCTGGCATCAAACCAGCTACCCTCAGGAAGTATTCAATTAAATCATTCCTTCCTTTCCTTACCATGTATTTTTAAAAATCAGGCTCCAATAACTTACTTGAAGTTTTGCAGAAACCCTTGCCTCTAATATTACAGCTGAAAAAAATCTTCCTTTTTTATTTTCCTTATTCATTTAAGTATCAAATTTTTGTCATCATCAGCTTAATTCAACTCTAAAACACCTTGGGTAATTTTTAACAGCATCTTTCATAAGAGCAGAATCCTGATATGATAAACGCTGATTAAATATTCTTTTAGCGCACTATCTGCAAAAGTGTCTTTTAAATGCTAATATTTATTTAAATTTTTCTTGTTTTGTCGTTGGCAACAAGGTATTGATGGCTGAAGGGATTTTGTTTCTTGTTTCATTATATTTTTTGGAGCTAATTAAAAAGGCTAAGGTTTTTAATTGTACTTCAAATATGCCTCCCTACAATCACTGCCTGGATGGTTGAAACTCTTTTCTTACTGATTATATCATATTCCTTAATTTATTTTTCCTTGCTGTACATTAAAATTCCTTTCAAACTAATTATTTCCACTGTAATGCTTATTACCACCTTCAAATCTCATCCCATTATTCTAGAAATTGGCATCATCATCATCACCAGCGTATTATAGGACATTATTGTCATCCCTTCATTAGTTCAGGAAGTGTCATCATTATATTCTTCATCATTATCACCTTACTGCAGATACAGCATAAATCAAACAATACGGCATAACACAAATTCTGTTATAAACATATGGTGACATACTCTATCATAGGTGTCAGTGGCTGCTATCTTCTTCACACAGCCAGCTAAAAAGTTTTCGATGACTGTGAGATGCAAAACAAATATTTCATTCAAATTTATTTGTCTGTTAAAAGAATGCCTCTCCTATGCTAAACTCTCACTGAATTCCTGTATTAAACTACGACCAAATATAGAAATCCTGCCAGTCACTCATCAAAACAATGTGCAATTATATATCATCTCAGTTAAGTACACCACTTGAAATTCTAATCTTCTCTAACTATTTGATCAAAAAATTCTAATCCTCAACTAAATGTTCCTCAGATATGTATAGAGAGTTTTCAATGTATCTCATAATTAGAATCTCACTTCTGCATGCACTTCCTCAAGACAACTTGCCCAGTTGGCTGGGGCTGTAGAATATGCCGACTGCTTCTCTGCAGAGAGGTAAGCCCCCCCCCCCCCAACGAGTGTCCTAGATATGACACTAAACAATCTGATGGTGAGGTTCCAGCAATGCTGGAGCTTTGGGGAATGCGGAGTACCCCTTCATTGCCATTGCTCCCTGGTCTACTCTGGCCCGGAGTGGTAGCACCTGATAGGGCCCTATCTATGGGTTAAATAGAACAGCATACTTTTGCTAAACTGAATTGTTTGAGTAAACGGAATAGCTTGAAACAGAAATGTTTTTGACAATTAAACCATACTTACATTTAAACTACGTGCTTATGCTTAACTGAATTATTTGAAATAGAATTGTTTTTCAACATTAAAACTGTATTTACACTTAACTGAATTGTTACATATAACTGCTTGAATAGTTTGAAGTAGAAATGTTTTTGACAATTAAACTGTGTACTTATGCTAAACTGAATTGTTTTAAATAGAACAGATTATTTACATAAAAATGGATTTGGCATTAAATAACCTACAAAGGTTGATATGCCATTAAACCCAACAAACCAAACCATCCTTGAGACAAAACTAAGTATCACTGGCTGCTATCTTCATCTCACAGGTGGGTCAACAGTTTTTGTGGCCCGTAAAATGCAGAACAGATATAAATATGATCCTCTTGTGCTTAGAGAGAAACAAATAAAAACATCTATTCTAAATAGAGAACACTTTCTTGTTTATACTCTTAGCATACATTCTTAGAGTCTGTGGAAAGATGTTACAAGACCATTGGCTTAATGAGAAGTGTTTACCAATGGTCTGGGAAATCAGGGTTCAACCCCAGGTCAAGTCATACCAAAGACTCAAAAAATGGTACTTAACTCTGCCTTGCTTAACACTCAGCATTATAGTAATTTACAAAGCTCTTTGCTTCAATGTGGCACAAGGCTGAATGAATGGGGCACCCAATGAGACTTGAACTCACTCGTGTAGGTTTGCTGGTCTAGCTTGCTAACCATTACACCACCAGAGCATTATAAGAGGAGCAATCCAGGGAATGGAGAAGTACCCTCCCCAAAACCTTGGTGTAGTAGCTATTGAAAAGGGAGCCTTCGGGTCACCCTCGACTAAGGTTGCCAGGTTTACTTTACTTATTTAAGGCAAACTGCTTTGCCAAGTCTTAGATTCCTTTCTTACCTTTGCAAATTTTAACAGGGTAGAATTAACGACCCTCTCAAGTTGCTGCTTTCCATGACTGACTCTATAAACTGTGCCACTGATCTTGCTATCTTGATAAATTTTGTTGGATTGG
This sequence comes from Sepioteuthis lessoniana, assembly GCA_963585895.1. Lineage (NCBI taxonomy): Eukaryota > Metazoa > Mollusca > Cephalopoda > Myopsida > Loliginidae > Sepioteuthis > Sepioteuthis lessoniana. Next base: position 40,274,265 of record OY757904.1, on the reverse strand, counting down.
AACTCATGTTCTTGTGTTTGTTATATGTCAGGGATTGTTTCTAAAATCACAAACATGATCATTACTTAATTTCAAAGTCAACATATCAAATAAAAAATAGCAAGTCCTGTGATTACACCACTGGCAAACTGGTTTGGTCATCCATAAATGAAAACCATCAGTGCTATCAGCACATTAGATGATCCTGGTGTCATCAATATGAATACTGGATAGTCCCAACAATAAAATATAGAAATCATTATCATCCTCCAGTCATCCTTATTGAAATCTTTATAATTATCATCTTAATACAGGAATGATCTTACTTGCTTTATAGAAATTATTGTTAGCATGACCTCATTAGTTTAAGACCCACCATTACCTTTTTACTTCAGGTATACTTATCACTGCAGTATGTAAATTATCACAAATGTCTTGTTACTTTGAGTGCCTACATCATCAACTTGTTACTAGAATCATCATCTACATTACAACACACTAATTATTTTCCAATATGATTTTATTCAAATTATCCATACATCGCTCTTACTAAATATAATCATAATTCTTCAAGATTTTGTTTTTTATTATTTCCTATTCGAGTCATTAATACCATTATCTAAATGATTATCTTTAAATCCTTATCTTTAGTTAACCAAATAATAATTTTGTAGTGGTTATTATAAGAGTAATATTTGAAGAGGTAGGCAGGTCTGCATTTAACCAGTTATTTTATAGATATATTTATAAGTGTTTCTTTAAAGAAAAGAAAGGAATAATTATGAAAAAAAATGCATGTGAGCAATATTTCTAGATTCCTAGAAAAAAAAAGGAAATCAGGAATTATTATTATTAACAGTGATAAAAGATAGAAAGGAATCCAATTTGGAAATTAGGAGAAGCTTTAGGGCAAGTAGAAAAATGAAGTAGTGATTTAAAAAAAAAAGAAAAAAAAAAGAAGTCCATTCAATTTTCTTGGTTTTCTTTTCTTCCTTTACTTTTTCTTTGAAAGTTTTCCTTTGCTTAGCAGAAGCAATTAATCTAACAATGCAGATATTGCTTAACTTGAGAAAATGTAATGCTTTTGGAATGGATTACATATTTTCAGCTTATTAATGAAGGAAAAAGTAAAAGCTTCAAGAACTAAAAGTAAATGTTAGTGTTGTAACCTGATTCCAGTATGTGAATAAAAGAATATACATACACTACCAGTCAAAAGTATTTAGCAACCCTTAAAGAATTTTATTTTCTCGTCCTAAAAGTGTTATTTTTAATAAAACAAGTTAAGCACCAAAATAATTTTATTCATTAAATTAAATGCAACTCTTTCTGAGCCATATTAAATACAAATTAACCAGAAAAAAATATTTAAACTTTTGATTCATCAAAATGAACCTCTTTGGCCACTATCACAGCTTCATAGGTTCTCAGCATTCTTTCCACCAAAGACTGAAGATAGACTAAGGACAGTTCTGCCCAGTTTTCCTGCAAGAGTTGCCATAGGTGAGCCACACTTATAGGTGGCTTACCTCTGACTTTTCGGTCAAGTTTATCCCACACCAGTTCAATAGGATTTAAGTCTACTGATTGTGCTGGCTAAGACATCAGTTGAAGGACGTACTGTTCGATCCAAAGATTTTGAACTGTGATTCGTCAGTTCAAAGGACTTTACTCCACTGCTCTATTGACCAGTCTTGGGATGTCTTGCTCCACTGGAGCCTTCTCCTCATAGTGAATATTGTCATTATTTTGCTACATTGCTTCAGTTGTGCAGTGACGTTTAGAGCAGTCACCCTTACGTCATGCAAGCTGGGAACTGATAAAATTGTCCTCTGCATAGGTAAAACAGGTAGCAAGCAATAATTCATCAAAATATAGTCTAATGCGAGTTAAAGTGGTGGTATAATCTAACTTTCGAAAAACGTTTTATTCCTACTCACTGCTAAAAAAGAAAAACGCCTTCAAATCAATTTTCCGAAGATACCTGGTAATACTAAGGTCAAAGTTACTAAGAAAGACTTGTATTTAGTATAATAAATTACATAATTAGGATGCTTTACTTGTTTCATTAAAAATAACACTTTTTGGATGAGAAATGACAATTTTTGAGGGTAACCAAATATTTTTGACCGGTAGTGTATATATATATATATATATATATATATATATAATGCTCTGCTGGTTTAATACTAAAATAGTCAACATTTGTGAATTTGGAAATGTTTTAACAACTCAAAAACACTTAAAATTATCAGATCCTCTGATTTACCTAAATGATAAAACACATACCTAAGTTTTTAGCTTCTCGGTCTGCAGGGCTTAGAACATACTGTCTCCCTTGCAGAGAGGTGTGCAGAGTACTCTTTCATTACCATATGTTCCAGCGTGGTAGTACCTTTTCAGTTTCCATCTATGTGTCTAATAGATCTGTTTAAAAATTATTCCTATTTTATGGAACCGTATGCAAAAAAAAAAAAAAAAACTGTTTAAAAACAACTCTAGAAAAAAAAGTTCATGTAAACGTTCAATGAACCCGATTTTCTAATCAATAGGCATAAATAAAATAACCATAAATGGGTTAACATGCTGATAAATCAATCAAAATGTTTTAGGTGCAACAGTTATTGGTTTGGTTTCTTTGTTTAATGGCATATCGACTCTTTTTAGGTTATTTAATGCCAAAGCCATTCTCCTAGAAGAACAGCAGTGCTACTATTTAACCCATAACTGGGAGGATTAGGGGGTTCAGACCTTTCCCAAGGGTATTTGCCCGGAAGTGAACGTAATAGCGCGACTGGAGAACGAACTCGCATACTACGGTTCCGCAGCCCATCGCTTTAACCATTACACCACGAGGACACCCCCTCAAACTCTGGGTTTGGTAGAACAAAGTGTAATAAAGTAAAATAAAGACATGTGAAATTAACAAGATATCTATTATAGCATCCACATTGCTTTGAGAACAATCTACACTTGTGGATTGAATAAAAGGTGTGGTTCAAGATTCCAGAATTATTTAAACTGCTACAGACACCTGAAGAAAGATGGGGTATATTAAATTCGAGATGTTTGGACCATAACAACCAAGATAATGAGGAATCCTCGTGGTGTAGTAACTAATGTGCCGGATTACGACTTTATTGTAATCGAGTTCGAACCCCACCAGTGGTATTACATTCACTTTCGGTTTAATACCTTTTAAAAAAGTACGAACTCCCTTATCCCCGCCAGCTATGGCTTAACTAGTACCATTACCGTTCTTCTACAAGGAAGCCTTTAGTATTAGATAATCCGTGAAGGTAGATATATAATTAAACAAACAAAAACAAACCTAAGTTAGGTTATTTGGTTAAATGGTATGTCAATCCTTGATGGTTATTTTATACCCAATCCTGTTTATACATATACATGATTTTTAAGCGAATAGTTTGTGGGTAACTCTTTTAAACGAGTCAGAGTTCATTTATTCATACAAAGTTAAATGGTTTCAAGTATTTCTAATTTGTAACCTACCAGGTCGGAGACCAGTCAAAGAAAAAGAAACCAATTTAGATTTTGGAAGAATAGAGCGGTATATTACTAATGGCGGAATATATTTTTGAAATGAAGTGAAGATAAAATTTATGCTATTTTCTATGAGAAGGAATTTGAAAAACGAATTATTTCAAGAGAAAAGAAAAGCAAATAACTTGTTATTGTTTAAACTGAAGCAGTCAAAAGATAAATAAATTGTTTTGACAGATCACTGCGTTCCGGGATGAGCTGAAGCGAAAAAGCCGAATCCAGACTAGGACTACCGCTGTCAATCATCAAAGGTGACTAAATAGGAAAAAAAATTGAATTTGAAATAACATATCTTTTGAATTCAAATATGGAAAATACAACGGCAATTATACGTCCGTAGAAAATTATTGAAATCCAAATTAGGAGAAAATTGATATACTATTTTTGGTTTTAGAGGGCACGCCAATAGTCCAGGAGACCTGGTTTCAATTCCTGGTCGAATCATATCCAAGACTCAAAAAATGGTACTTGATATCTTCTTGCTTAACACTCATCGTTATAAACAACAGATCAAGTGTAAGTGGAGCAATGCAAGGAAAAGAGTAGCGCTTTCCCCTACACCTCGGTGTAGTAGCTATTGAGAAGAGAGTCTTTGAGTCACCTTGGTCAACGGTCGGCCAACTTAAATGTATATACTAATCATTAGTTTGTTTCTCATGAGGTATAGACCATTTATTTGGACTAGCATTACTGAATAATCATTTTTAAAATTCTGATTGAATTACAAAAATAAATATATTTTAGCTATCAAAACAACTATCAAATATTTTAACTCAAGTTAAACGTTGCCCCTTCTCGGTTGGACTTACAATAGATACGTTAACTGTATTCCCTGCAAAGTGGGTAAGACTCCTCAGAACAAAATAGGGAGGTTGGTTTTATGGTATATCAACAATTTTATGCTATTTAATGCCAAATCCATTTTTATACAAATAAACAGTTCTATTTCAAACAGTATAGTTTAGCATATGTACAGTTTTGTTTACACTCAGTAAAATGTGAAAACCGCACTATTTCAAACAATTTAGTTTAACATAAGTATGCAGTTCAAATGTCAAAACAGTTGTTTGTAGGTTATTTAATGCCAAATCCATTTATATACAAATAAACAGTTTTATTTCAAACGATTCAGTTTAGCATAATTCAGTTGAGCCAAACAGTTTTAATTTAAACAATTTCGTTTAGTATAAGTATAGTTTTTAACACATAGTTAAATGTCGAAATAGTTCTATTTCAAACAATTCAGTTTAGCGTAGTACAGTTTCAATATCAAAAACAGTTCTATTTCAAACAATTCAGTTTAGCATAAGTACGCAGCTTAGTTCTATTTGACCCATAGATAGGATCCTGTCAAGTGTTACCCCTCCGGGCCAGAGTGGACCTGGACGCGATGGCAATGAAGGCGTACTCCGCATTCCTCAAAGCTACAGCATCACTGGGATCTCACAATCTGATTGTTTAGTGTCATATCAAGGACACACGTTGGGGGAGGTCTTACCCTTCTGCAGAGGTGCTATCGGTGTATTCTGCAGCTCCAGGCGACTGGGCAAAGAATAAAACAGTGGGGTTGTCAGGGTATGAAACTAAACTGTATCTGATGGGGAAGCGCCTGTTCTGGCATTGCTAATCTTCCCAAGTCCTCTCTACTCCGGACTGGTTATACTTTTAAAGATCACATCGATGAACAAAATAGACCTGAAAATTATTCGTATAGGATTGAACCGAGTACAAATAAATAAATAAATAAATAAAACTAAACAAAATACAGAAAAAATATAAATATAAAAATACAAGGAATGCGATTCCCTAACTACTGGCATAAAATATTCCTAAACAGGTAGAAATGCCGTTAAAAAAATCAATCATTAAAGCAAGTTTTATGTAACCCCTCCAAAAAAAAAAAAAAAAAAAAAAAAAAAAAACTAAAACAAAACATCTCACTAAAATATACTTGGCTGTGTTCTTACTAAGTTATCTCTTTTGCTTCAAACAAAACTTTCCATTTGTTAAGGTGATATACCCAACGACGTCACTGCATGGACCCTCCGACACTATAAATAGTGACTGACTGGATAAGCGAGTCAAGTCAGTTACCGGTAACCGTTACTGTCCGTATTTCCGTAAATATATACTGCTGTAAACCTTACATCTCTTTGTGTTATTCATTTCTGGCTCTTCAAGGTCACAACACCATTAAACATCTTTTCATAGAAAACTGTTTGCTTAGACTAACAGATTTTTAGGTCCCAAACTATTTGGCTTGGTAGTGTGCTATTAATTGGAGTCTCGAAAAGAGTTGAATATTCAGGAGGACCATTTGAATGAGAGTCCATTAATCAGTTTTTCAATAATTGAAAGCTGGAAATTCTCTCTTCTGCTAATGAATTTTAACATTTTCCCACTTTAACAATTACAATCTTCTGTGTAGTCATTTATTTGATAAAAAAGAAAAAAAAAACAAAAAACAAAAAACAAAACAAAAAACAAAAAAACAAAAAATAAAGAATCTGCAAAACAAAACTTCGTTAACAAAATAATAATTTATGTTTTCTTCTCATAATATTTTCCTCGTCACATTTTATGTTTTTCTATTGCTGTATATGAAAGAATATTTATCGAATTCGCAGAAAGGAGACCATTTAGGTGTTTCTTTTTAGAAAGACCAAAGTTGCTTTCACTTCATTATTTCCTTCACTTAATCCTTACAACAGGATAGTAGTGAGCTCATCTAAGATAGGCTAACTCTAAGTTTATATTTATTTCAGAATGATTTCGCAGTCTGAAAAGCAAAGGAATGTTTATTAATCTAATTTCTAAAGTAGAGATGAATATCACTCATGAGGATCAGAGTAAAGCTTACTTTTGAAATAACGAGGATTTAGATCATTGGAGAAAAGCAAATATTGACTTTTGAATCAACCACTTTTGGCAGAAGACGAGAATTCAATGAAGATGAAAGCAGATTATATTCTAAGCCCATTAGTGGTTTATATAGATTTGTCTTGTCTTGGGATTCAGTTTAACATCTTCTGCAATTCTTGAATCTGGGGAAATGGCAAAGGTTTTTTTAATATTTCAATATGAAAAAAAGAAGGTATAATCTGTATGTGAGATCGTTAAAAAATAAATGAATAAAAAATAAAAAAAATTGATAATATTGTGTACAAAAACATGATTGGTATAGAAAATAATGCCACCGCCTGGTGGTTGAGATAGTTGCATATTCCCCCTTTATGGCTGGTAAAAGTCGCAATTTTGAATAGTGATTTTTGAAACGAGGAGGGAGGCCATACGCATTTGGGATATACGGAAACAAAAAAAGAATCGTCTTTCTTTTGGAGGTGGGCGTATTTTCGCTGATCCCGTGAGAGACCAAAGCTTTTTATCTTCTACTTTTGATCTGGAGTGTGTAGAGTACTCCCTTGTTATTCCTACCAGGTCCACTGCACCGGAGTGGAAATACGTGTTAGGTCCCATCTATTGATCGAATAGATCTGTTTAAAAATTATTCCTATTCCACAGGACTGTGTGCAAAAACAATAAAACCCCAAAACACGAACAACTATACAAAAATGTAAATAAAAACGTACAATTTCCTAATCTTTAAGCATAAAATAACTCAAGATAGTTTGACATGCAGTTAAAATCTGCTTTTGATTTCCGTTCTTCGAACAGTAACGATCTCGTTTTTGCAACTCTATTTATTGAACATACTTGGTTTAGCCAGACGGCGAATGGCATCGTTATTTGTCTCGTTATTTAGATGAAAATCACTAAAGAACATAAAGATCTTTTTCAACAATTTGTTATGCCTTCTTTATGCATTGCATGTACATGGAACACTGAGAAAATTTCATCTGTTGGGTACATGTCGTGTATTATTGTAATCGTTCTCATATATATATATGTGTATTTATTTATTAAATGTATTGAGTGACTTTATGTCGTCTTTTCTTTCCATTTATTCAGCGTTAGTGCATCAATAGATGTACTCATGAAAATATTGGACCTTGAGAAAGGAGTCGAATAAATATACTCTTTAGAACCTAGTATCGGTAACGTTTCCATTGATTGGAAACAATTCCGACGTTTCAAATTTTTCGATTTTGTTACAACTGGCTTTGCTGATTGTTTTTAATTGCATTTCAACAGGTGTTGGAATTGAATTCAATGAACATTTATTGGTACAGTTTTGAGTCGTTTAAGAGATTTTTTAAAATTCAAATTCATATAATATTCGTATTAAATACGAATACTCAGTTATATGATTTCAAGTATTCCTGCCTAATTCTAATAATTATATGGGTTCAAGTAGTTATTTCTATTTGATAATTGTCATTTGCTTGCACACAGTTATATGATTTCAAATCACTGATAATAACCCTTAGTAAACAATTATAGTTTTAAATAACTATGATCATTACAAATAAAATACAGTTTTATGGCATAAAGTATTCTAATTAAATACGAATAAATCTTAAAATAGATATATTTGACCCATAGATGGGACCCTAACTATCTAGGTCGGAGCAAAAATGGGAGTAATGATAATAAAGGGTACTCTGTAGATCTCCAGATTTGGAACCTCACCATAAGAAGCAGTTTTGTGTCATACTCAGGGATACTCGGCTGGGGATACAGTCAGTGTATTCTAAACTTCACCGGCAGAACAGATTTAACTGTGTAAAAACTTAATATATCTATTACTACCATTACTATCTTAAATAAGTAGTTATAACACAAAAAGAATTCAAGTATTAATTTTTTTTAGTTTACAAGGTATCTCCATTAACTTTAGAAATCAATTAAGAATAGGTATTCTCGGCATACAGCTAATACACATAGTATTAATTTGTATATCATTAAAATTCTCATTATTTTTGTATATGTACTGGCCCATTGGCACAATAGTTCGACTGGTCGCTAATGGCCCTAGAAACCAGTGTTCAGTCCCAGGCTGAGTTATGCCAAAGACTCAAAAAAGTACTTGAAGCCTCTTTGCTTAACACTCAGCATTATAATGTACGGATAAAAGGTAAGTAGAGCACCCCATAGAAAGGAGTAGCGTCCTCCCCTACACTTCGGTGGAGTAACTATTTTAAAAGAGAGCTTTCGGGTCGCCTTCGACGACCGTCGGCCAACCTATTACGATCGGCATGTAACCATAATCCAATCCTAATGGTACATTGCTGAAATTTCTTCATAAAAAGAAACATTTAAAATGCTCTAAATTTGACAATATGGCAATTTCCTATCCAATTCCCAGTAGATTGACAACGTTGTGGGTCTGCGATCGTGCTGAATGTTTTTTTTATAATCATCCAAGTTCTCGATATAACGGATATAACCAAGTGGATTCCTTCCTCAATAAAAATTGTCAATAGTATCATGAATTGTAGCATCGATGCAAAACCAAAAGGTTCAGAGGTTGTCTTGTTACTACTACAATTGACTTTTTAATAATAGCAGCAACAATAATGGCAGTAATTGTAGTTGTAGAGGAAAGAGAAGTGTAAGAAGGATGCAAGCAGGAATATAATTAATACCTTATCAATGCCTAGTAAATGGAGAAATTCAATCAAATCTGGTGTTTGGTTGTATTTTCCTCGATATTTCCTCCAAGATGGCCGGATAGATCTAAGTGACACTTTGTAGGAATACTTAGCGGAAAAGAGAAAGTAACCCGAGGAGATGTGTTATATAAAAAAAATCCACATGAGGTGTCAGAATGGATTAATCAATGATGCATTAACAGTGAGAGGGGTATAAGAGATAGTGAGAGTGAATGATATTGTAATAGTGAGGAGGTTGGAAGAAAAGAAAAAAGGATATAAATGAGGTTCGTCATTGACAGCAGCGACAGTGAAGCGAGTGGTGGATGTGAACAAAGGTCAAATAGAACAATCGGCAAACCAACGCCCAAACCCCAGAAAAAGAGATGGGAAGGTAAAATAAAGAAAAGGAAATATTTTTTTTCATATAGTAGGCTAGAAAAATATCCGAGGAATATCCACATCTTGAAGATTGAAAAAAAAAAGGCATGAAAGTTAATTTATCCTTAAAAACCTTCTTACCATTGTTTAGAAGATAGATAAGAAAAAATTCTGACATGAAATATCTGTTTTGAGGAACTTTTACGAGAGTAGTGGGAATTGAGTAAATTATTTGCAATGAATTCGTAATATAACTAACTTTATATTGAAATGGAGGAGTGTTACAGGTACTGTAGTAAAATGTTCATGTTGTGTTTCAGTCTTAAATTCCTTTAAGGATAAAACTTGGTAATCGTCGTGAAATTTGAGACTGATATTGAAAAGGAACGGAATAGCTGCTAAAATATAAATGATATGAACTAACGAATTCCAAAACCATAAATAGTTGGAAAAATAATGGCTTAACTGCACTGCCACACGAACATTTACAAACATGCATGCTAAAAAGAGTCTAATTTCTACGATGCATTGTTCCAAAAAGTCAATTTTGGTACATGTTGTATAGTAAGAAAAGAAATCATACGAACCTTGTACTTAAGATTTTATTCACATAAAAATGAGTTAACGAAATAGAAGAAACTACCTTCCTTAAATAATAAACGAAAACGGTATTCAGAAATAATAGTCCACTCATGTAAAATTCCACTTTCATAACAGTAAATAATTCTTTGAATGAGTAATTATTTTCTTATCCGAAAGTTTATTAAAGAAAAATGATTCAACATATTGAACGATTTCAAAATAAAAAATCCAAACGGAATTTTCATTCTAATTAAGTTGTTTTTAGATTATTTCCTGTTTCAATAGAATACAATTTTATGTAAATATTATGCACTTTGGAGATTTAAGGTAAAACAAAAAGTTCTTCAGTCTTGAAATTTTTTTCAAAAGTTTCAGTGTGCGAGGACCATATTTGAAAACATTTTTAGCGAAGAAATATTGTTACGTGAGGTGTTACGTTGTTATTTCCTCGCTAAATGTTGTTGGAAAATAAATGAAAGAGAAGAACGAAGATGCCGTAAGGTTTTTATAAGAAGGTTTTAATGGCAGCGTGGAATAAAGGGTTTATGTTTATGCTGCAAGTCTCGTAGGAAGGAAGGAAATAGTTATGGAGTTGAGAAGGAATTTTGGCAGCTATTTGCCTGAGTGAAATGTGCGTCGCTAGGTTAAGGCATTGTTGAATGTGTGAGTGAGACATGGTCGCCATAGGTAACGCAAAAGTCGTGTTTGCTGGTTAAGGACAGGAATGATGTAGTCGCCCATGGATGTGTGGTCCTGGTTATATGGGGAGAGAAGCGTGAATGTCTTCAGAAAATGTTGCCCAGAGATGAAGTAGCTGGGTGTCTGAGCGAAATTTTGCATCGCAGTCGACATAGCCAAAGTTGGAGGCGACTTAAAGTGGTTTCTGTGTATGACGTATTGAATTCATCTAATTCATATTCAACTGGGAACCCCTGGTCAACTAGAATAGACTCAAGAGGATCATAAATTAGATGGCTTTCTTCATGGTGTCGTGATGCTGCTGCTAATGAAGAGAGTGGACATTAAGTACGTCTGTCCAGTTCGAAAGCTTCCGAGGAAGAGATAGTTTGGCGGGTTTTCCCAAATTTGGTGCAGCTCGGAGAAATGGTCCGGGTTGAATAGGATAAGTCATCCTCATTGGGCGAAAATATGCGTCAACCATAACGGTCAAATTAATTTACGTGCCAAACAAAAATACGAAGTTCTTTCGGCTATATATTCTTAGATACCTGATTAAAACATAATTTTAAGATTAAAATTTTGCTTTTCAGAATAAGTTTGACGATTTGAGTTTGAGTGAACAAGTTTTGTCTTCCCTCAAGATTATTCGCCTCGTGAATAAGTTCTTTAACGCACCCTCCCAGACATTCTATTCCAAACACTAATCGCTAAGCTCTCAGATTATCAGTGAAGTCCAGCCTGAGGATATGCCCTCTTTCAGATGAAAAGGAGATTGCAATGAATCCATCTTTTTTCTTTGATTATTGCCGCCAAGTAAGGAAGAAAATCAAGAGTATCACAAAATTTGAAAAATACTCCAATTTGTATGGCTCCAGCTCGGAGATTCGCCAGGCGAATCAACTAGCAACCAGTTGACCTTGATGGTTAGTTCACTTATTCCATTCTAAAATCAGTTTAACTCCTATGGTCTCCCATAACATACGGTACATAAATGTATCCTCAAATTTTTTTCAAATAAATAAACACTATATAATTACCAACAGGCCTACTTGACTCATAGATAAGACCCTAACATGTTACCACTTCGGGTCTGGGTGGACCTGGGAGTAATGGAAACGAAGAAGTAACTTCAGACTCTCAAAGTTTCTCTAACTAGATTCTCATCCATAGACGTAGTTCAGTGTCGTATCAAAGACCCCTTTTATGAGGAGGTATATTTATGCTGGGAGATACAGTCAGCGTATTCTTGGCCGGACCGACTGGTCAATGACCCTGATATCGAAGAAGTAAATTATGAGTTATAAAATAACTGAAATTACCAAAATATTACTTTTTAGGATAGATGAATTAATGTAGTGAAATGGAACTGAAGGGTCAAAAATTAGCCTATGCTAAGCGTCCTTGATGTTTAATTTGTTCCGTCATGGCCGCCATTTGCAATTCCATCACTGCGCATGGGTGGAAGAATCCCTTTTAAGACCAACGCTAATTTGAATGAGTGAGCAAGTTGCTTAATATAAAGAAAACCACATCAACGGGGAGGGCGCAGAGCAATTTTTGAAGCGAGACGGTGGATTTGTTGGTGAAGTCAAATTGCTACAAACTACAATTAATAAATTTTTTTTGCTAATTTTTGTATCTAAGTTATTGCTGCTTATTTCATTTTAAGAAAAATTTGTTCGATATCGTTAGTATCAACAGCAGTCGAACTAAGATGACCTTGACTAAGGAGTCTTGCGATGGCTCAGAAACCAGAAGATGCAAAACAATCAATGTTCAAGATTGATAAATAAAGATAATTTTGCCATAAGAGTCGGCAACGGGAAACTGAGTTTATAGTTGCATTTTTGTGATGGTTCTTTAGATGCCGCAGACAACTATCAGTAGGACCTTTTTTCTGATAGCTATGCTTGAGATTTTTTCTTTACCAGAGAAACTCAATGGACTGTATTTCCAAGTCAAGCTCGCAGTGGCAAATCCGCGTTTTGCGCATCTGTTAAGATCATTTTTTTTTATTACTAAAGTGTTTCTCTGTACACATCACACTTTCTTCTGTAAATTTCACATGGTGTGTACTTGTTAGATAGTCATCTACATCATCATTCAGCATCACAACGACACAATATCAAAGGAAGGAAGGAAAACGCAGGAAGAAACGACGCAAGAATATTTCTTTAACAATATTTTTACCTCTCACTTTATTGCAAGGGTTCGAAAGGGTTGTTCAAGGGTCGCATATGAGAGGGAGCTGGAGACCAAACATAACTTCATATTTTGACCGCACTGTTATGACCGTCACGTTGTGTCTTTCTTGTTCTCTTAGATGCTCAACCAGAGGTCTTGGGGTCCACTCCATCGGGGCTTTTCCGAGGGCTCCCTCGGTCGGGTGTGGCCTTCCCTACCACATCTGGTCTCTACTGTCTGGAAGTCTGCTGGCAACTGTTTTGGCACCCAACTCAACTCAATTATATAATAATTCAACGCCCACACGATCGCCCACTGGATCTTTGAAATCGAATGTTTAATCGTCATCAAGCGGAAATAACTGTCATGCAGTTCACAGGTCACTCTCTTCCGGTGCATCACTGTAGTGGCACCGTGGGACCTTCACCTTGTCCCATATTATAAGCCTTAATCCGCCCACGCGATCTCTTTCGATTACTGGTCATTGGAATGTGTCACTTCCTTCTGGTGTATCACCTTGGAATAGCCTTTTTGGGCCGGGTCGAAGGTCAAAATATAACATACTTCTCAACCACTAAAGATTTGATCGTGAAAGCTACATTTTTACAATGAATCGGAATGCAACTTTATAAATATAGTCAGAGAGATATTGAGTGTGCCGCTTTTTCTTCTTGGTTTTGGTTGTTGATTTGATGAAGCCACATATCTATTTCATTAGGTATTCCTTTTCGGGTTATAAGTTCACTCGGTCAAATGGCTGACCTTCGGAAATCAAGCAAGGAATATTCCCGGCATAAATCAAATATAACATGAGAGTTTGAGGAAGGGTCAAAGTAAAGAACTATTTTTGGATTCAAATGGTTTTGTTCTGGTCAATTGCTCTTTCACTTTCATGACCCAAGCTTTTGCTTCTCACGGTACAACAATTACCTAATGTGTTGGTCTGAGATGAGCGCAAAACCAACTTACTTTCATAGACATAGTATTTAAAGATATTTCTAAATTAGAAAGCACAAATATATGACAAGTTTGCAATTAAAACATCAGATTCAGAAAGAAGGTACCATTTGTTTTTTTTTTTGTTTTTCTTTTTATTACGGAGTGCATAGATGTTCCACTCCATTGATAGATCACAGTCATAGTCCTATCTTTGAATTTTGTATAAGCAGCATTGTTAACCCATATTCTATACCGATTGTACGATGGTTACTATCAAAAATATTACTTATATCAAAGTTTGAGATAATTATTCTTATTAAGATATTTGTTTTTATCTTATTTACTACAGGTTACTGCCTTGTTTCCACTTAGCAAGGTGTACTGAAGATGGCTTTAGGTTCTTTCGTAGATCTCATATACCATCAAAAACCCATAAAAAATTAACATTTCGTATAAATATTTGATTTTATTATTTTCCATATTTATAGGGGTGGTATTAACCTAAATCTAAGGATAGATTAGGTTTCCATCTCTTTTTTTTTTTAATTTGGTAGAGCAATCGCTAAGATGAAGTGGATTATCTCTCAGCGGCTGGATACCTGGCTGCAATAGAAAGGAAGGAGGGGAGAGAGTGTGTGTGCTGTGAGATCCAACATTTTTTTTTATAGATTTAAACCAAACTTTCTGAAAAATTTCAGAAATGAAAAGATTTTCAATTATATTAGGAGATTCAGCTTAGACAGTTTTTGTTTTTAGGTGAGATTCGTGTCTCTCTCTCTCTCTGACTTACTTCATCCTCGCTGTAAATGTGGGAGAATGTAAAACAGGGCGAGAAAGAGATCCCACCTAAAAAAAAATTCTTATCTGAATCTCCTAATATAATTGGAAATCTTTCCATTTCAGAAAAATATTTGTTGAAATGAAGGCGACAAAAATGTAGGCGACTTAGATGGATGGACGGATATTTATGGAATTATAAGGTTTTCCTGGCAAGTATTTCTTACATCTTTATTTCAGTTGCTTTTTATCACAAACCCTGGATCATCATTCAGCTACTTTTGGTGAACAACGCAGGTTGTTAAAAATATAATCCTCTGAATAGATTCAAACTAGCATCCCTTTTTTTTTTTTGGAAAACTCGCCCAACTACCTGCAGTCATTAATTATTTCATAATCATCTTTGACTGCCTGAGAATAGCTATCTTTCTTTACAAATATTACATGTGTTTTGGCAGGCGATCATTATCGTAAGAAACGAAATCGCCGACCATAGTTTAAATTCTGGATGAATCTGTTGGTATTTTTCTTTGCACTAATATCCTTGGAAAAGGCCCAAATCCATGTTTTCTCCTTCCCTGCTATGGATGAATTGTATGATAGGCTGGATTCTTTATTTTTGTTAAAGATATCAAGGAGAGGGAAAACTTAATTCAACCCAGGTTTACTCTGTTTAAAAATTGACCTATCAAATTCTGTTTTTAGCGGACCGGGTGAGGGGTAAATTCATACTACTTCTAATATTAATAGTATTACTATTTATATTATCTTAAATGAAGCATTCTTAATTATAATTTTTCGACTAGTATTTCTTTCATACTAATTTCTTTATTTCAGATCCGTTAACAAAAATCTGTAGAATGACAGTCTGAATTATGTGATAAAAATGGAACTAAAATCTAGATGAAAAATACGAACTAATTTTAGTATAAACTGTTTATATTCTATTCTAATATTGTTTTAATAGTAGTTGTATAAAAATTTATATCCCGAGTGACTAAAGTGTAATCTTTGTTATTTTCAATCACTTCTTTCAGAATTTGATTTATCCCCAATTAAGGACATTAAAAAATAATGCATTTACTTTTTAAGCCAGGTCATAATTTTGCTTCATGAAAATGCTCGGCCATGTTGACAGGATGACACTGCAGAAGTTAACAGACTTTGGAAATGAGACTTTGCTAAATCCACCGTATTCTCTTGATGCATCACCAACTGACAACCATTTTTTAAAAGCATTTAGACACATTTTACACTGAAAACTTTTCGTTCTAAAGGAGAAATAGAAACTGAATCCAAAGATTTCCTAGCATCGGAACCTTTAGAGTACAGGTGTAAATAACCTTATTTATCGATGGCAAAAATAGATTTTTAGGGATCATATTTTGATTGATCAAAACCATTTAAATTCATTAATTTAGAAATAAAAAATAAAAATAAAATCAGATACCATTTTCTGAACAACCTCGTTATTATAATTTCAGAAAAATGGGAAAGTCAATTTGTTTATTCACCTTTTCTTTTGAATTTGTCGGCTTTTCATTTTGTTCTTTACTATGCTTATGTTTGACTTGCATTTCTCATTTAAAAACTCATTTAATCAGTAGAAAACGTGTGTTACGATATCGTCAAGTTGAACTAATTTACACATGTTGAAGTGTATAATCGAATTGTCTTTCCTGCACACTTGAATTCTTTTGAGTTCTTTGATTTGCTATTTTTTTACAACTCGGAGGGATATCGTACTAGGCTTGGAAGAAAACCAAAATCAAATGAAGAAGAAGTAGTCAAAGTTTACGTTAAAATAGAACAGTTTCAATATTTACTGACCAATGACCAGAAGAAAAATGAAGGGCTTTCATGTATAAGAAAAAAACAAAACATTATTACATGTTTGGTTGTATGCTTTTTCCAACCCCTCAGCACGGGCAGGAAGTAAATTTTCAAGCGGAATTAAAAAGGTTCTAATTCAGTTTTCCTTCACGTAGACAAGTTGCCTAACCAAGGCTAAAGAACCCAGTCTCTCCTACCGTTTACCTAAAGCTCGATGGAAGAATAACTGTATTCATACCTTTCACAAAGGTATTAGTGCTCTGTGAAATGCAATTAGCCGCGTTCAGGATTTGAACTCGTGTCGCAATATTCATTTTCTACGACGATAGCCATTACACCACGGGCACTTCCATACTTGTTGGGTTGTAAATTAGTACATCCTACTGGGTTGTTGGGAAGATATTTAGTAGAGTTTCCATTCAACAATATTAGCAGAAGTATATCCGTAATATACTAACACTGTATAAAAAGAAGTAACGAAAAGCTCATTTGCACATACAGAATCATTTAGTATATAATCATATAAGTATTGAAAAGAATACACATACGTATTCCAACTGATAAAAATATACACACATTGTTCTATAGTGTCCCTACAGGCAGTTCAGCAAAAGGTTGTGAGTCGGCTAAGAAAGTTCCATTAAGAGGAAAGGATTATTCAGGCTTTCAAATCGTTAACAGATAAAATTATAAATATATATATATATATATATATATATAAGGAAAACACTAATGGGGATTTGCTTAGTTTAAATGGATCTGACACAAACAGGGCCCCCGAGAGAAATTTTCCAAGATATTAGAGAACCCCCAAGTAAAGCCACCGCTAAAAATTGAAGATTTAATGCCCAAATGGATCTTTAATCCTCACCTAAGTCGTTCTTTTAATAACAAAAATAATTGTATTGCATTAAATTGAGAAAACGTGCTGAGCGTAACGGTTCTTCTAGGGAACGTAATCAGCGACCCCAGTTCAAATCCCAGACGATGCTGTTAGCTTTTTTTTATTCATGCTAATACCTTTTGTAAAGGTATGGATTCATCGACTGTCCCCTTCCCTCACAGCCATGGGTAAAACTTAGGACAAAATGTATTTATTAGCCTTGGTTAGGCACCCATTCCAGGAAAAGGAAAACTGAATTCAAAACAGCTGAAACCCGCTTAAATTTTTACTTTATTTCACATCCAGTTCATGACTGAGGTGTTCTGTGAATGCATATAACATTGTAAGGAGACAAAAATACTTGAGTTGTGGGCTTTTCATCCGACGTCACGTGTCATTTGGTCTAGTAAGAATACAGAACCCTTAATTTTTTTTCTTTTTGAGTCCAGAGCCCGAAGTAAAACTCGATGATGAGAATAGAGACCTTTGTCTCCAATTGCGTCGTGATAATTTATTTCACCTTTTACCATTGAAATGAACATCAACGAAAATCTTCTAACACACTTTTCGTCAGTGGAGTAAAATATGTGCGTGCAATTTATATTTTCAGGACACGTTGCTTATTATATCAACACTTGTTATGTTTGCAAAATATCCATTAAATGTTACCTAAATTCTTCATTTGAGTAAGTGTCGTTTTTTTTTTGCTTTGTCATTGTTAGTGTATCAATAGATGCACCGAGGCTAAGATTGGAGCCTGGTGATTAAATATCCTTTCTAGCACCAAAAATCCAGTAAAGTTTTACGGGAATAAATAATCCCAATAATCTTGAATTTTAAACTTGTTTGGAGAAAAATATGTTTATGATCGATAATGAATGAGTTTGGTTTGGTTTTATGTTGGTTATTTAATGTCAAACCCGGTTTATTCATATATATTAAATGTACGATTTGTAATCATA
Source organism: Sepioteuthis lessoniana (assembly GCA_963585895.1). Classification (NCBI taxonomy): domain Eukaryota; kingdom Metazoa; phylum Mollusca; class Cephalopoda; order Myopsida; family Loliginidae; genus Sepioteuthis; species Sepioteuthis lessoniana. The sequence continues at coordinate 40,255,948 of OY757904.1, read as the reverse complement.
AGTCAACAAAGTTAAATGGTTCCAGATATTGATATGTATCACTAACTAATCAATGAATCCGTCATTTGTTTACACACAATTAAATGATCAAATAGTTCTTTTTCAAACAATTCAATTTAGCAGAAGTCATTTGTTTGTACTCAGTTTAAATGTCAAACAGTTCTATTTGACCCATAGATAAGGCCCTATCAGGTGCTACCATTCCGGGACAGAGTGGACCTAGGAGCGATGTCAATAAAGAGGTACTCTGCATTCCCCAAAGCTCATGCATTACCGAAGCTTCACCATGAGATTGTTTATGGTCATATCAAAAACACTGGGTGTAGGCAGGGGCCTTAGCCCTCGGCAGAAATGGAGTCGGGGTATTTTACAACCCCAGCCGACCGGGCAAAAATCTGAATAAAGTCAGCAGCTTTTGGGTGTATAATTATTAAAGCATAATCGGAATATGAATACTGGTAAACATTCCTAAGTGAGTGATTATCTGTTTACTAGAATTACAGGATGACAATATATTCAATACAAATTATAAACAATTAATGAAAAGATCTATTCTATTTAAGAGAGGGCCTGATCGATGTCCTGGCAAAACTCTTCTTTTTGGGTTTGAACGCAAATTTAGTCTAGAGAATCACCCATGAAGGATCAAACTCATTAAACTATCAAAATAACGAGATGAACGCTTCGATATTACTTACCCACAGGGTGCATACGTATGTGCGTATGGAGGTTTAAGTATAGGTTCCCAACCTTTCAGACATATTGCATAACATTATCCGCTAGTAAATTACCAAACCACACTGCCATGAGGGAGATGCGACACGAGGCCAATTTTTAAGAGTACAACTGTTCTTAATTTAGATTTTTTCTTTCTCCTAGATCAGTTGCCCTCCTAAGCCTAGAGAGCAAAGTCTGCTCAACTATTTAGCTATAGATTGATTTATGTATTTCCCGAGGACTAGTGTGATGAGAAATGCAAACAGCCTCATTCAAAATTTGAACTATTTCTATGTCGATAACCGTGACGTCTCAAGCCCCTAAATTACTATGCGCGTGAAAATATAATTTTAGAGAGAGAGAGAGAGAGAGAGAGAGAGAGAGAGAGCTAACAAAAACATTTAAGTCTGGTATTTCTAAAAAAGAAAATAAGACAATTAAAAGGAAGTGAATAACGATTGAAAAAGGTTGTTTTTTTTTAAATAAAGAAAACTGAGTTTTTTTCTTCTTTTTCATTTAAAACGGATAGAAATGAAAGAAAAAAAGAGGTGCAAAAGGAGGTGAAGAATGAGAAACAGAATAGAGGTGAAAATGAAAAGATAGGGGAAAAAAAAGAGAAAGGAGAAAAAGGTATTAGAAAAGAAAAAAACGAAGGAAAGCAAAATAAACTAGAATGAAGAAATAAGAAAGAAAATGATAATGAAGAAGAAAAAGCTAAAAGGTAATCTTATTTTCGACAATGTACCTATACTTAAGTTTACGCAATGAAGAAGTGCTAATGTTTTGAAAACATCACTTTGTCTCATTACACGGTATAAACGATGATCTGATCAGTACATCGCCCACTTTGTTAACATGAGCCACAACTTTATAGAAGAAGAACATCAGCTTATTACATCCCTTCAGTCAGCAACAGTTCCATTAAGAATACTCTGACACCGTCCGCTCTGTGTTGAACAAATAGCTGGGTTAGGAAAAGTTAAAAAAAAAAGAAAAAAGAAAAAAAGACAACGCTTAAAAAAAATAAAAATTTAAGCGTCTTTCTTAACTTCAATTTGGCGTAGCTTTCTCGCCTTGAGACCTAAGTGCCGATTTTTATAGCAGCGCTGACATTTGTGAAAAGCTTGTCTTCCAAAATAAAAAATAAATAAATAAATAAAAATAAAAAAAATAAAAGAAAGAAGATGGTGGATCCTTTAGTCACCCGCTGCTGTATTGTTCTTTGCAGTGTTGCAGCGCAATTGGCAGCATGTTATGCAAGCGTTGACTGATCCATTAAGATGGACTGAGAAAGAAGAAACAGAAGAAAGAAACTAATTCACTATTATTGTGCCTTGACAGAGTTCGACCCGGTACGATTCCTAGTTGCCTTTGATGAAAGTGGATAAAGAAAACAAGGGAAATATTCACGGTCAGCTACCCTTGTCTGGTTTACAAAGGGGAAAGAGAAAAAAAAAACACTAACCTTTACTTTATTTTTTTCAAAGTGAGTCAAGCAATCAGACTTCCTAGAAAACAGAAGACAGTTCAAAAAGGCGACTTAAGAAAATAATACAGTTCTTTCGATTAGATAAAAGAATCAAAGTAGAATGTAATTTGCCTTATAGCTTCCTCGGAAATTGCAGGTATTTCTTTAAAAAAATACTCAATCATCTTAAGCAAGGACAACTAACTTGCATAGACAAAGGTTAGAAAATGACAAACTAAAGGTAAAGATCTAACAAAAGTATACTACAAATGAGAAAAAACAAAAACCCAAACCGATTGATTTATCGTATTTTATTATACATATATTTTTTTTTGATGGCAGATAAGGAATAAACCTCCGGAAAGACTCGAACTCACATCCCTTTTACTTGGAAAACTCGCTCTGTTGGCTGAAGTTAATTATTATCTTCTTCAACTGCCTAATCGTGTCCATCTTTATTTACCTATACTACTTGTATATAGTAATTCTATTTTATGTCTTAAATGATTGGTTGGTTCTTTGGGTTTTATGACATAGCAACCTTTGTAGGTTATTTAATGCCAAGTCCATTTTTATACAAATATACAGTTGTATTTCGAAGAAATCCCTTTAGCATGAGTGGACTGTTTGTCAAAAAACATTTCAAGCAATTCGATTTAGCCAAACAGTTCTAATTCAAATAATTTAGTATAAGTATAGTTTTTGTCCACTCACAGTTAAATGTCAAAACAATCCTATTTCAAACAATTCAGTCTAGCGTAGTACAGTTTCAATGTCAAAAGCAGTTCTATTTCAAGCAGTTAAGTTTAGCATAAGTACGCAGTTTATTTCTATTTGACCTCTAGATAGGACCCTATCAGGCGCTACCACTCTGAGCCAGAGAGGACTTGGGGGTGATGGCAAAGAAGGGATACTCCGCATTCCCCCAAACTCCCGCATTACTAAAGCCTCACTATCAGATTGTTTAGTGTCATAACCAAGACACTCGTTGTGGGTGGGGTCTTACACCTCTGCAGAGAAGCAGTCGGTGTATTCTCCGGCCCCAGCCGACTGGGCAAATGACTTAAACGAAGCATTCTTAATTATCAACTTTCCTCACCTTATGGGTTGTTTGTGTTACAAAACTATACTTGAAACAATTTAACAGGGTGCAAAAAATTATTGATGTTAAATAGAAATATTAGTGTTTGATACTTGATGTCATTTCACTGTGAGCGAACAAAGGAACTCATTTAAAAATCCTATCTACAAACTATACGTTTACAAATCATACGTGTGTGTGTGTGTGTAAATATGTTTTGGTATTAAATAACCTACAAGGGTTAATATGCCATTTAACCCAGCTCTAATAATTGGGTTATTTAATATCGAATTTCATTTTGTTTATAAATGTCTGTAACAACTAAATTTTCAATGTTCTTTTGCACGTTTAATTTTCACATATCTATATTAAGTATTCCAGTCTAATACAATTTGTGTACAGTTGGATGGTTTCAAGTGTTTCCAAGACTAATAATTTATACAAAAGTAACTATTACTCTTTAATAATTATAAACGTTATTTTTTGCACATAGTCAAATGGTTTCAAGTATTCCTATCTGATACTAATAATTATCAAACAACTATTTGACCTATACAACGAACCCTGACAGGTACAACATCTCCGTGTCAAAGCTGACCGAGAAGTAATGGTAATGAAGCGATACTCCACACTCTCCAGAGCCCTGAGACTGAAGCTCTAACACTGAATGCAGTTTACTGTCACCCAAATTAATTCCAAAATCCGTGTCTACATGAGCCTTGATTGCTTTGCTTCTCATTAATGATATCAGTATACTAGACGTAGTCTGATACAGAAAATCTTTTTGATATGACGGCTCAGCAGTATCTGCCCTGTGTCTATAAAAATCCTAATGGTGAATGTAATTGCTGGGTGTATATTCCCGCATTTTTCACCCAGATTAGCAAGAGTCAAATTTATGCTATGTTCAGAAGACAACTTGCAAAGAGCGAATGTTAAAAAAAACAACAAAGAACAAAAACAGCAAACAAACAAAACAGCAGACTTCAGTAAATGTCTTTATGCAGTCAGGGTGATTATTTTGGTTGGTTGGGTTTTATGGCATATCAACCCGTCTGGAATTTGAATGCCAAATTCTGTTTATATATATATATATATATATATATATATATATATATATATATAATTTGTAAAGGAATAGTTTGTTGGTAACATTTTTAAACGAGCCAGAACTCATTTATTTACTCACAGTTAAATGGTTTCAAGTATTGCTATTGAACACTAAATTCAAGTCAATGTCACATTTTTTTGCTTACCGTTAAATGGTTTCAAGTACAGTAAACAATTATATTTAACCCATAAATCGGAAAGAATGATAAGAAACCAGTTGAGCTTCTTTTGAAATTCGCTCCAACGAATAGATTTTATTGCGTTCAATTAGAATTTGTATTAATTTACTTTTAGAACTTGTTGATAGATTGATTGATATTAATTGCATAACAACGCTTCAGAAACAACTACATAAAAACGTAAATATGAACGTATAATGAACGCGATTCTTTAACCTGTTGGCATAAAATAACCCTAGACGTGTATTGAAAAGCTGTAAAAATTAATTATTTGTTTCATGGCATATCAACCTTCCAGGTTTATTTAATGGCAAACGTTTCCTTGTAGAAGAACAGTATTGATAATGTTTAAACCATAGCTGAATGGATAAACCAATTCATACCTTTTCAAAGTGTTTTTGTTCGAAAGTGAACGTAATTGTGCAGCTGGAATTCGCACTTGTTTACTTCAAGGCTACAGTCCAGCACTTTAGCTATTACGCCACGGGGACACCTTCTTAATCAGATGGGGGTTATCTCTTTGATTTATGGCGATAATCCTCTATAATTCTCACACAAAGTCACTCACACACACAATTCCAAATTCAACATCTTTTGAAACGGTAAACCAAATTTCGGGTAGAATTCCCACTACCCAACCACCAAGACTCGTTTTTGACCTTGAATACAACAGATTTCAAGAAGCTGGTTATCTTCCAGTCACAGTAGTTAGTGCCTGGTGCTACGAGCACAGCGTATATTTTCATTTCCACGATCAGTTTGTAATTTGTCATGGTAATGTTCTTGATTTGTCTGAATTTGGCGCATGCCACGTAGTAATACGATTAGTTGTCTTCTTTATATATATATATATATATATATATATATATATATATAGTCTGCTTGCTATGTGTACTCAAATACCTAACGTATCTCGTTTTATGTGTATGTGTAAGAGGGAAGGAGAGAGACAGACTTGGCACAGAATCCTGTTTGTAGAGCACTTACTTCGGCTCGAACCGACTGGCGATTACTCGTAAGACTAACTTACAAATCATTTCTCTGCAACAGATGCTTTCTGAACATCTGTTGATGTGCTGTATGGTATCTATGCCATTCCCATAAGCCATTTCTTGCGTGTTTTTCTTCCCCGCGTTCTCCAGGGATATATCTTTGTACTAAAGTTATCTTAGTTTAATAATTAATCTATCTAGCACCGGTAGAATCTTGCCGTGCGACTTTGATGACAGGGTCCTTTAAACTTGTAAATACGCTTATTCAAATATAACTATATCTGCTAGAAATGCATGGACCTTTATTCAAAACATGAGATTTAATTAAAACTGACACGTATTTTTATCCAAGAAAAGATGTAAGTTTTTTTTTCTATAAACAACCCAATTGTCTTTAAGTCTGACTTAGAGAGAAAGCCTGTTTGTAACGGAAAACGTTACAGTTCATTGTGCAACAGAAATTCTAACTGCTATAACAAATGTTGAATTTACGTATGAACTATTTCCTTCATAGAGTTCACAGGTTATCTCTATTAAGGACGTTTAATATTCTTAAAGCAAATTATTGTGAAGTTAATACAAAACTTAGATCGTCGGAAACCTAAATCGACCTGAGTGGATAATCCACGAAAGATTGTCTTGGATAGAGCAAGACATTTGTGGAAATGATCTTGTATTATAAAATAAAATAAAAAAATCATGATATTTCTCAAAGGATAAATATATTTGTTATTTTATGTATTATTACAATTTTACTGGAAAAATATCTATCACGGTCTTTATGTCATGAATAAAGGCACTTACAAAGCGAAATAAAAGAAGTTATGTCTTGAATAATGTTTGATATATTTTGAATAGACTGTCGTTTTGAAATAAGAATACTTATCTTTTTAAATATAATTTCTTAGATAAAAATAAAGTGATTAAATTCTTCGTGTATTCTTCAAACAGGAAATACAATTTCAATAGTGATGTTTGTCAAAAGCTTTGATATTCGTATTTACACCACAAATGTCGAATAAACTTTTTATGTATTTCAGATTCTTTGTAATTACAATATGCGTTTTGTATATAATTACAATTCAAATCGTTATAACTATTTCTTTGTGAAGTAAGGCCATTTGAGGAACCAGCAAGAAGGCATCATCTCATTCAACCTAATAGAAAACTAATCAAGGAATTTGTTATTATTTGGACGGCAAAATACCAAACGAGTGTGTCCCCGTTAAGATCTTATTACAAGATATTGGCTTGGTATAGTTGTATTTTATAGTATATCAACCATTGGGCATTATTCAATGCGAAATCCTTTTTACACACATATGATTTGTAAGCGAATAGTTTGTAGATAACATTTTGAAAGGAGTCAGAGCTTATTTATTTACACTTTTAAATGATTTCAAGTAATGTAAAAGACAGTTGTAGACATGTTTGTCACAGCAGCAATTTGAAGAATACCATCGAAACTATCATATAGGTACTAGGGCTTGACCTGTTCAGCGAATTGGTTGGATAAGGCTTCCCCGACCGCCTATCTAGCCCAGTCAGGGCAAAAGAGTAGTGCTGCGAGTCACTTGATAACTTCGAATCAAGGATGCTAAGCCACCTTGATGTAATTCTCCTGCATGATGGGTCGCTACCAACGGCAAATAGGTAGCCACATTAAGAGGGTCTTATCCCTCTGCAGAGATGCCGTTCGGCGTATTCTACAGATCGAGCCAACAGGGCAGCTTAATATAATGGAGTTTAATATACATTGAACATGACAGTTCCGGTTACACACACAATATATGTTTTTTAAAGCATGTGCATAAGATATTTTGAATATGTTAAAACCATTTTAAAATCCTTTAAAAAGGGGACTCTTAGTTTCGGTCACTCCTCTTCAGAGAATTATGTAAGTGACGATAGAGTTTATATCGGGGGAAGTAAATATGTACCCACCACAAAATCTTTATTATATATATATATATATATATATATATATGCACAGTCAATTTTCCTAGAGCATCACTTTTCTCGTCTAAGAAATAATTCATATTTTTCTGTAAGAATAAAATGAGAATAACAGTACATTTTATGAACTGTTCAGATTTAAAAACAAATTCTGACGTGTGTAAAGAATTTTTGTCTTAATTTCTGTTATTAAGCGGGATCATTTTTATTACTTAGAATATTCGGACTATTTTCTTCATTTTCACTGTTATACTAACAACGTTTCAGCCGATATGTCCTTCGGCCTTCTTTAGAATTTTCATGTCGAACTCGGGAGCCCACACAGAACCTTGAATTGAACCCTTTATTTAATCGACGCAGATAGACTGCTCCAATCCCATTAACCATGATCGTGTATGAGAGTAAAACTATAGTAAGTATTTCTTGTTATTCTCCACTGTGGTTGGGATTGAACTAGCCACCACCAGATTATTTCACTCAGATATAAAGTACACATAACCACGATGCATGAAGATTTTAACTCGTATTCTTTTTACACCTTCTCAGTGATGCTTAAAATACGCTGACTGTATCCTCTGAAGAGGGATAAGACCTCCACAAAAAAAAGGGTGTCCTGGGTATGAAACTAAACTGCATTTAATGGTGAGACTGCTGTTGGGAAGATCTGAAAACTGTGCAGTGTAGCCTTCATAGTCATTACTCCACTCTAACATTGATAAAACTTGTTAGGGTTTCTTCAATGAGTCAAATAGATTTTTTTCAAAACTATTAGTAATACAGAGGAATACTTTAAAACGAATTTTGTAAATTATTTCTATTGAAAATAAAAACTTTAAATTATATTTTTTGTTAAAGTAGTTGAAACCATCTAACTGTGTACAAATAAAGGAATAGTATATAGTAAATAGTATATATAATAGTAAATGTATAGTAAATAGTTTATAGTATATTGAAATAATAACTTGAAACCATATTATTATTAGATAGGAATACTTGATATTATGGAGGAAGTACCCGTGGTGTTATGGCTTAAGTGCTGGATTGTGGCCTCAAAGTAAGCAAGTTCAAAACTATTATTCTTGGGAAAGGTATGTAGTCTCTTATGCTTCAAGCTATGGGTTAAATAGTATCACTGCAGTTCCCCTACAAGGATGCTTTGGCATTGAATAATCCTGAAGGTAGATATGCCATTAAACAAAGAAACTAAACTAAAGCAAACTTTAATATAATGTAACTGAGAAAAAAAAAACTCTTTAGAAGTAACGCAAATATCTAAATATAAACGGACAATGAACGCGATTCCCTAAACTCTAGACATAAAACAACCACAGATGACTTAAAGGGTTTTATAAATGCGACCTTGTGAACTCTTATGCTTCTTTTTATCCTGCCAAAATTCTATTCACCCAATGAGCCAGTTTGAGAAGCCCTGTTTAAGATGAACACAGCCCAGAAAACACATCGATAAGTCTCCAACATCGAAATACTTCAAGACTTTCGTCACAACACTACTCCTCAAGAAATACCGCTGGTTATACGAGTACCCGTAACAATCTGTGGCTAGAAACATAAATACATAGCTCAGTTTCAGGAGGCAGTCTCCAGTTGCATTTAAAGGTCAGTCTCTGCAGCTTGACGTCTCCCAAAGGAAAATGCCAATGGAGCTGATCAATTTCTGTTCAAAACCATCTGTACGTGTTAGGGTCATTATAATCAACTCGACCTTAAGTCACTTTTTACCCTCATAGATTGGTAAATAGATACCTGTATTGTTGGTTGCAATAAAGCTACATTGTTCGATACAAATCAATAAATATGCCTTTTTAGCTGTGTTTATAACTATCTAAAAAGGTAGTTGAAACTAAAACATTTTAAAGAGACTTTCGACGCTGTATTTGTCAGGAAAGGTTCGTTGACAATAATCTAGAGAAAGAAGAAAATGTATGCTTTTAAAAACAATCATAATATTCTTTTCTTTCATAACACGATATCTTGCAGAGGTTTTGCTTGTATATTTCTGTCGTGATAAAAATATCTGGAAAGACTCTTAGCAACACAACTGGATTATTTCATAGCAGAAAATCTCAACTCTTCAGAGATAATTTTTTTTGGTGTCTATTTGTTAACACACTGGTAAGATTAACAGGCGAGAGAGACGTAGAAGTGTGTACCTGACATGAAACACGATTAAATATATATCTATGATGGACAGCACTTTAGCCTAGAGCACCCTTTGTCTCTGTTTGTGATTGGGGAAAGGAAAGATGTCCGAAGAAGAGTAAAACCTGTCAAAGTAAAAATGGCACACATCAAACCGAGTGTTTCCGGAAAAAGGACAAATGAGTCTTTTTAGCTCTAAACGCGATTATAAGACCGAAATGCTTGGTTCTAACGTTCTTTGGATGATTGGTTGTCGGTCCAAAAGTGTCATATGATATAGAGGAATATATAGAATGCTTAAAACTGGAAAATGACAGTACATCTTCAAACTGAAGATCAGTTTGGAAAAAAAAAGGGAGAGAGAGAAGAAAAAAATTGCAAACTAATAGACATGACTACCAAGTAGTCGTTTGGTTTAACTCGAAAACATTCAAAACATATTTTTTTTAAAGTCTGAGCTTTCTCCGAAGAATTATGATTTATAAACCCACCGCTTTGGCAGCTATCGTTTCACGAGAGTTAGCAAGCTTATATTACTGACCAAGTCATTCGTGTAGCGAGAGTGATTATGATTGGGGGGTTCTTTTATTTTGACTGTGTCAGACAAAGCTAACAATAAAAACTTTCAACGTAATATCTTCCTTCAAAGTAAGGATTAGAGTAAGGAAGTGTGACGATTACCTTGGATACCTCATGTATGTTGCCTTGTGTCATTACGAGTTAACTAAATTATATGTATAACGGAAAACAACAACAAAAAATAAACAAAAAAGCAAACACTAAAACAATGTAAAACTCAGGGCTCAGAGTTTCACGTAGCCGATCCTCATGTGAGACATTTTCATTAAACCGAAAATCGTGTGGTTTTACCTGTTTTATTTTATAGTTGAAATATTGATATTGCTCTGCGTTTTGTGCACAGAGCACGCTATTTTACTGGTTAGAAACACTTAACGCTAAATATTATAATTGTGTGTGTGTGTGTATATATATATATATATATATACACACACAATCATAACATTTATATATATATATGTTATAATTGTGTGTGTATATATACATACACACAATCATTTTATATATATATATATATATATATATATATATATATATATATATATATATATATATACACAATTGTGTGTGTGTGTGTTTATTCCCCGTCGCATAAGCAGGATGCAACACAAAGTCAAATTCCTAGTTGAATGGTTGCTGTCGTAGGAAATACATACGGTGACCCGAGTTCAAACCCTGGATGAGGTTGTTTATATTTCTCATAGCATTGATACCCTTTGGAAGGAAATGAATCCAACTATTTTCTCTCCTGCGCTGGGTAAATAGTCGGGCAGACTCAGCTTTTCAACATTGATATAGTAATGGGTATAAGAGAAGGAAAACTCAGCTTAAAGTTCAGCATGTGTCACATTCTGCTCGTGCGAAGAGATAGAGAGAAGAGAGAGGGAGGAATAAATGATTGCATCGAGTAGTTTGACTTTGAAATTGTTAAATGTAAATACAATTAAAAGTTTGCAAACGAATTTTGAAAAAGAAAAATCACGAATGAATAAGTGTCAGAATATTTACACAAACCCTTGCTTCATGTTTCCCTGGCTGCATGTTTCCGATATGAATAACAAAAACCCTTGATGCCTGAGATGTCACTACAAGTATTTTATGTATTTGGCCAACGCAGCGTTTGTTTTGTTTTGTTTTTTCCTGCTAAAACTTCATTATTTTCAACGAGAGCAAATGTATGAGGGTTCCGGACAAGGCGCTTATCTCTTTGTGCATCCGGCAGCCATGTTTCCTGTATAGGCCTTTAGCGTGTAGATGCGTAAGAAAAGGTGATTGTCTTTTCTTGTTTGTCTGTTTGCTTATTTGTTGTTGTCTTCCATTTATTTATTTTGGGTTCTTATTTACTGAGGTGGCTGTTCGTTGGGCATTCTGTGTTTTGTGTCGTGGTTGGAAAATCCATACACATTAATTTTATATCTGATTTCTGAGGTGTAAAATTCTGCAACCGAACGCCATGCGCAAAACAGCACATGCAAAAAAAAATTGCATTTGATGCTCAAATGCACAAACCACTTAAAAAAGCAGCAGGCGTTCGGAATGAAAAAGAGAAATTAAAAAAAAAATTACATCACAAAATGAAAAGATTACGTACTCACAGATGCAATTTTTATGTATATTTTTCTAATTACACTAGACGACCCGTGTAGCTGTTGGGTTCCTATTGCAACAGTTATCCATTATGATATTGATGCTTTCATTTTTTTTTTTTAAATGAAGAAAATCAAATTGTTATCTCGTTATATCTAGTTGGTTGGATTTTATGGCATATCAACCTTTGTAGGTTATTTAACGTCAAATCCATTTTTATGCAAATAGTTCTATTTCAAGCAATTAAGTTTAGCATGAGTACACAGTTTAATTGTCAAAAACATTTCTATTTCAAGTTATTCGGTTTAGTCAAACAGTTTTAATTCAGTTTAGTATAAGATTTTGTTTACACACAGCTAACTGTCAAAACAGTTCTATATTAAACAATACAGTTTAATGTAAGTAGATTTTCAATGTCAAAAACAGTTCCATTTCAAACAATTCAGTTTAGCATAAGCACACACTTTAAATCTAAGTACAGTTTAATAGTCAAAAACATATCAATTTCAAGTTATTTGATTTAGTCAAACTGTTTCAATTCAAACAATTCAGTTTAGCATAAGTATGCAGTTAGTTCTATTTAGGGCCTTATTAGGTGCTACCATTCTGGGCCAGATTGGACCTGGGAGTAAATGGCAATGAAGGGGTGCTCCGCATTCCCCAAAGCTCCAGCATCACTGGAACCTCACTATCAGATTGTTTAGTGTCCTATCAGGACACTCATTGTGGTGGGGGGATCTTACCTCTCTGCAGAGGTGCAGTCGATGAATTCTACAGCCCCAGCAGACTGGGCAATACACAGAGTTACTCTCAATACAGTTTTATTTCAGATAATTCAGTTTAGCATGAGTACACAGTTTAGATGTCAAAACAGTTCTATTTGAAACAATTCAGTTTAGCATAAATATGCTGTTTAAATGTAAAAAGCAGTGAACTCAAACCACGGTTTAGTTCTATTTAACCCATTGATAGGACCCTTATTAGGTGCGACCACTCCAGGCCAGAGTTGACCAGGAAGCGATGACAATGAAAGGGTACTCCGCATTCCCCAAAGCTCCAGCATTGCTGGAACCTCACCATCAGATTGTTTAGTGTCATAACAGGACACTCCTTTGGGAAGGGGTCTTACCCCTCTGCAGAGAAGCAGTCGGTGTATTCAACAGCCCCAGCCGACTGGGCAAGTTATATATAGAATCTGGTAAACTAAAAATAAAGTTCAGTACAATGACTAACTCCACGAAATTCTCATTCAGTTGCAATTTTTTTCTGGACGGTGATATACCTTTTTTTGCTGTTCAAAGTTATGTATAAACAAGAATTTTGATGATATGAAGATTACAGCCTATTTAGCAAGCAAATTTTACAGACTATGACCATCGTATTTATTTATCCAGCCTCTCCCTCACTGGCAGGGTGTGACACAAGGTCAATTTTTAGCGGACTAAAGCAGAGTTTTCCTTCTAGACTACTTAACCAAGGCTAAAAGACACGATCTGCCCGGGTATTCATATATAACTCGTTACAGATGGGGAAAACCGATGGATTCGTGACTTTTAAAGATCATTAACGCGAAGTCCAAAGTAAACAGCCTCTGTCAGGTTTTGAAATCGTGTCATCGATTTTATTTCTTACGGTGATGATCAGTGTAGTGAGATCAATCCTCTTAGGAGACTTCATTACAATGGCTTTATGGCAGGTCAATATGAGTACAGTAAAAAACAACAACAAAACCCAAACTTATCTGGTGTATTAAAAGGGTTGACTTGTTAGTATTACAAAACTACTTTGGTTAGGTCAGTCCTCTTTCGATAGTTCGTGCTATATAACAAAATAGAAAGCCGTTATCATCTACCAGTTACGAGACTGATACACGATAGCCGATTTCACTTCTAAGTTTTACAAGTTGTACCTTTGTATTGGACTCTTATAGTGTTTATGTATATATATATATCTCAGACATTGGCATAATGGTTAGTGTTCACCAATGGCCCAGGAGATCTGGGTTCAATCCCAGATCGAGTCATACCAAAGACTCAAAAAATGGTACTTGATGCTATCTTGCTTAACACTCAGCATTATAAGGTACGTATCAAGGGTAAAGTAGAGCAATCCAGGGAAAGGAGTAGCGCCATCCCCTACACCTCGGTGTAGTTGCTATCGAAAAGGGAGCCTTCGGGTTACCCTCGACTACGGTCGCCAACTTTATATATATATATATATATAAGACTGTAGTCTCACATGAAATTATAAGGTGAATTATTATTTGAGATTTATATTCCATGATGTTCGATTTATGACATTCATGAAGAAGCACTGGTGTTTATAAAATTTGACAAGTAAGGAGATTATGTTGAAAAATTAATATCTTATTTATTACAAGGCGATGGAGTTATTGCGCAGCCGATGTAATATTTGTTTTCGCTATTACAAAATATTTTAAGTAATTAAAAAACATATATATATATATATATATATATATATATATATATATATATATATATATATACGCACACGTGTGTGTGTGTGTGTGTGAGCGTGTGAAGTTGAGTTTTTTTATGCAAGGAAAATTCTTGGGCACATAAATTACTGTTACATATTTTTACTGGCTCATGGGCTTGTTGTTTTTGTAGATGTGAAATGTAATACATATGTGCATGTATGGTAAACTAAACGCACGCTGTTCGGATAGATAGAAAGATTGATACTAAAATTTGACTAATATGGCACGAAGCCCAATGGGGATAAATGGATTTGCGAAGATTCATTCAAGCATGGAAAGAATACCTTGAAAAAGAATATTTAAAGATGGTTGCTTTTCATGTGAACTCAAAGATAGACCACTGGCGTCGGTCAGAAATACACAAGTATCTCATAAATCAAACCAAGTCCTATCTTTCTCTCTCTCTCTCTCATTATATATATATATATATATATACAATGTTAAATATCTGCATCTGTTTGTTTGGTACCGAATTATTTGGAAAACGTGACATTTTAGCATAAATTTTCTATGATAAGGTGCCCCTAGATCTGTCCGTCCATGAAAATGAAGTTGGTTTTAAGTCAATTTAGTTACTGGGGCCCGGATTGTGGGTGCATTTTAGAATAGCCAAATTTGGAAAATTTTCAGAACTTACGTACACCATTAAACTTATCTTTTCATTTACTTTTTTGAAATCTATTCAATACCGATACATTACCAAAAGGATAACAAATCAGCCGACAGTAGGAAATAACATTTACACACTTTTTTGTTTATAGATAAATAAATATTTTCGAGAAAAAAATTCCTGCTTTTCATTTCACCTTCTATATAAAAAGAATTGATGGTGAACTAGAAGAATCTTTTTTTTAAAATGCCAATAATTTTAAAAAACTGGTTTATTTTATTTTCCTAATGATAGCATAATAATTTCTTCTTTGGATGTTCACAATAATTGCAACATTTTTTTAAAAATAGCAGAAGGTTTTTTTTTTTTTTTTTTAAATTAATTGTATTTTCTTAATAATTCCATCATTTGTTAATTTCATTTCCGCAATATATAACGTTTTGAAACTGTTTCAATAAAGATTTTTTCCTAAGATCCACCACTAAGTAAACATAAATTAATTAAATAAAGAAATGAATTGATTCAGATGATTGATTTTTATGGCAGGTCAACTCCTTTAGGATTCTTTCATATCTAAAAGTTAGGGAATCACGTTCATTTTAAGTCTATATTTACATTTTTAATGCAGTGGTTCCGATTATTCACACTGCCCGATCAAATGCGAATACTTTTCAAACAAATCTACTGGACCCATAGATAGGACCCTTATAGATACCACTTATCGAACCTGAGAGTAATATAAATGCTGGAGCATTTTACACTCGGCAGATCACATAAACTGGAGCATAATCATTAGATGAAGTTTAGTGTCATACTGATGAACCACCTTTTTTGGACGGGGAGGTCTTACCCCTTTTCCTGTGGATACAGACAGCATTTTCTAAGCCCTACCAACAAGGGCATAATTGATTTAGAAGTATGACATAGAACATTTCTTATTATACTGTTATGTGATGCTATTTCTTTCATCCAATTGCCCAGTCGGCTGGGGCTGCAGAATACACCGACGGCACCTATGTTTTTGACATTGTACTTACGCTAAACTGAATTGATTGAAATGGAATTGTGTGTAAACAAAAACTGTACTTATTCTAAACTGAATTGTTTAAATTAGAGCTGTTTGACTAAACTGGAAAGTTTGAAACTGAAATGTTTTTGGCAAATTGTGTACTTATGCTAAACAGAATTGTTTGAAATGGAACTGATAATTTGTATAAAAATGAATTTGGCATTAAATAACCAACAAAGGTTAATATGCCATAAAACACAGACAAACAAATAAAGTTTCACCCAAGCAACGCCAGGTAGACTTTCTACTGTTGTGAGTATATATATATATATATATATATATATATATATATGTGTGTGTGTGTGTGTGTGTGTACCCATGATACGATTATGCACACAAAGATACTAAACAGAAGCAAAAACACATATCATTGTCTGATTCTCAACAAAAGCATACGGGTCTTACCCCTCCCTTGGTACGAACGCTTGAACAAATCAGTGCCATCCATTCTTTTCCTTTTTTTTAGTCAAATTGTGCACATATCTACACCCATGCGAAAGAGGACGCAGGTTCTGTGGCTAATAAAACCATGCGTAGTTCTGCGTGAAGGTGATGAAGCCTATCGCCTGTGTATATTTGGGAAATTGTCCTGAGGCTCTGTAGCGGGCGTGGTCGATGCTTCTACGACGAACCTCAACGGCGCGTGCAAGAAGACGGTTAGGTAGACTAATTAACTGTGTCTCACTGGTGAAACGCCGTTAGCAAATTAGAAGGGAAGAAATGTATTTATTTTCTTGGCACCAGGGGAACACAAAGACGCAACCTGACACCGGAAGTGATTCCTTTTCTTTTTAGAAAATAGCTTCGCCTTGTGGTGTCTTCTTTGCCTCAGGAAGCTGGCAGACGGTAGCGGAGGTGCTAAGAAAAGTATTACGTGGAAGGTTGAAACCGTATGGGGAAATAAAGAATTTTGGAATTTCGGTTGTTTGTCAGCTTTGGTTGAAGACGCACGAACGACGATTCATTCTGGGAATGATGAGAACCACCAATATGATTTAAGCAAATAAAGTACGCTCCTTGAGACATGCACCGAGGCTTGCACTTTCTGTCACAAACTGGAATATGGCTTAACATAAAAATGAATACGAGAAATATTTTTGCAAATAACCAAAATTCAGGGAATATAGAAATATTTTTAAAAATTCTCACATAAGTTTCTGACATTTGCTTTGGTAGTCTCATTCTTGTTTTTTTTTTTTTTTTGTTTTTCAACGGATACGTTTTTCCGGTTTAATGAAGAAGAACTTTTGTCGTGCAGATCATTTCTATGGTTGATTGAAAGTGTGTGGTACCGGGCTATTGGCCTGATAAGTTGAGTGTTCGCCAATGGTTCTGAAGACCGTGTTTCATCCCAGGTCAAGTCATATCAAAAGACTTGCTTAACACTCTGCAATATTTGGTAAGGATTGAGGGTAAAGTGGAGCAATCCAGGGAACGGAGTAGCGCCCTCCTCTACACCTCTCAGTGTAGAAACTATTGAAAACGGAGCTTTCGGTTCACCGTCGATTATGGTCGCCAACTTCACTTTAACAACTGTATGTCCAGAAGAATTGAGTTCATTGCATGTTCATAGTTACGTTTTTTGTATAATTGTTTCCTATGATTTTTTTCCCCCAAATGTGCTCTTGATTATGTATAATTGGCGAACACTCGACTCATAAGTATTAGATGTGTGCAAGATCCCCGTTCTCTTTGCTGAAAACTAACAGTTGAAAAACTTTTCCGCATGAAACTTGGGTCGATAAGGAATAAAAAGGATACTTTTCATAGCCGAAAAAATTGGAAAGCATTTTAACAAATGATAGCACTTTCCACATTGATTTCACTTACATACCATCAATGGGTAAAATAGATGTTTAAAAATACGTATTCAAGAGTTATTTGTCGCTGCTTCCCACCAGACAGGATTTTGTTTCTTTGTTTAATGGAGTATAAACCTTAGTGGGTTATTTAATGCCAAAATAGTATTATTCATAGAGTGACACGAAAAAACGCCAACTATAGATAAACTGAATGCATACACATAAGCACAAACCGATGAATAACACTCACATTTTTATTTTAATTATTTTTCATTTTGACTTGAACTTTTTTATTCTTTAGTTTCAATTAATACGTAATTTAAACAATTGACAATAGTTTAATATTTATTAATATCAAATAAAAACCCTGAACACAGTAACGATATATGGCCCATCATTGTTATCAAAACAACGCGAGTTTTGTTTTAAATTTTACTAATTATACATATACATATATATATATATATATATATATATATATATATACATATATACATATATATGTGCAAATTTCATTAAACATAATAGACATTTTATGTCTACATATTTTCTTTTGGATCCGTTCGAATTCCCGTATTACTTTTATCGTATTCTGGGGGAATTGATTTATGTATTGTCCATAGTTGCATGTATCCCTAGTACTTTCTGCCCGACTTTTGGCCATCATCAAGGGAGGATCTATTACAAAAGTGATGTAACTTTTGTTTTAGCATATTACTACTGTGTAAGGGCGTCTTTGCCGTTGAAGGTTATGGCGTTTGTTTTTGAATGTGATTCTATATTTAGTGCCAGTAGCTAAAGACATTTGTTTTTGAATGTGATTCTATATTTAGTGCCAGTAGCTAAAGACATGAGCACTGGTTTGAAAATTAATTC
Organism: Sepioteuthis lessoniana; assembly: GCA_963585895.1. Lineage (NCBI taxonomy): Eukaryota > Metazoa > Mollusca > Cephalopoda > Myopsida > Loliginidae > Sepioteuthis > Sepioteuthis lessoniana. The sequence continues at coordinate 40,237,262 of OY757904.1, read as the reverse complement.
TATTAAGTGTCGGCTGCAGGTTTCTGATATGTAATAGATCCTCTCCTGATGATGGCCCAAAGTCGGGCAGAAAGTACTAGGGATACATGCAACTATGGACAATACATAAATCAATTCCCCCAGAATACGATAAAAGTAATACGGGAATTCGAACGGATCCAAAAGAAAATATGTAGACATAAAATGTCTATTGTGTTTAATGAAATTTGCATTAACGAAGAAATGCTGCCTAAATACACACACACACATATATATATATATATATTTGAAAAGCCTTGGCACGGAATCAACAGCGTTTGGTGACAGTCAATTTGTCACCAATGCGATCATCAGACTAATTATATGCTTGTATATTTATTTACTGATCCAGCTGAGGATCAAAATAAGAGGGAATTAATGGTAGGAAGATTGTAATACCCAAGTTTTCGCTGCAGAGAGGGCTTATCTGCTTCAAGAAATCAACTTGATTCTTCTCTGGAAACCAAGACTGACTTCTAGCATGAATAGGTTAGTCAACAAACAAGCATTATGTACATACACATCAATGTTTACTTATATATAATTAAACAAAAATGATATATTTAAGTACGACTGTATTCGACAATGTAGAAATGCACTGAATCACGGAATAGTAGATAGAAAATGTCACTGATGGTCTCGTATGGTGAAATACAGCAAAAATAAATAAATAAATAAATAAATAAAATACCACATACAGAGACAAAGGTCATGATATCTCGAGAGTGACATGTTATCAATATTTCCCATATATTGTTAGACTTTGTCAAGGTTGAAAAGAAAGTGGATTCAAGACTCTTCTAAGAGCATTCGTGCAAAGTGAATACAAACATACACGGTTGGAATTTGAACTCGGGTCACCGATTCAGTTTTCCGTAATGATAACTACTACATCACCTTGTATCTACACCATTTCCAAATATATATTAATTTGGAGAGTAACGGCTTTCGTGTGAGAATGCAATCAATGAAAAGAACTTCGGAAAATTCTTAATATAGACAGACAAAACCTGCGAACTTATGAAATTGATGCTACATAAGTTTCTTAGCATCGTCATTATATTCAATTAAATCAATCAATTCTTTTGTCAGAGCCAGCCTTTGGCATTAAAAGTATCTGTCTATACTTATATCTAATCTATCCTCTTGCAGCATTGTGTCAGTCAGTCATTACATGTATCAATCAATCTACTTGTAGCTTTGTGCCAGAGTCAATCATAACTATTATGAGTACGTGTGTGTACATATTTATATACTCACAATAGATGTAACTTCATTAAAAACACCAACATTATATATATATATATATATATATATATATATATATATATATGGCAGAATGGTTAGAGTGTTCGCCAATGGCCCGGGTGACCTGGGTTCAATCCCAGTTCGAGTCATACCAAAGACTCAAAAATGGTAAATGATGCTACCTTGCTTAACACCCAGTATTATAAGGTAAGGATCAACGGTAAAGTGAAGCAATCCATGAAAAGGAGTAGCGCCCTACCATACACCTTGGTGTAGTAGCTTTCGAAAAGGGAGCCTTCAGGTCACCGTCAACTATGGTCGCCAACTTTATATACATATATATATATATATACACTCACAATAGCACTGACACACTGTCTGTCTGTCTCTCTCTCTATATGTGTATATATATATATATATATATACACACAATATATATATATATATATATATATATATATATGCATACAAAAAATAGTGATTATATATATGTATATTACAATAACACAAACTATATACGTGGTTTCCAGACTTTTTTTGTACAGGCATTTAGATTTGTCGTAGACTCTTGAAAAATTAGTATGTTATTGCTATACATCTTATGAGATGACTGACTAATTTTTATGCTACAGCAGGAATTAGAATACACCCGACTAAAGCCTGATTGTCACAGCTGGTGAATTTCAAAAGTAGAATCTGGACGTGAGGACAATTTAGAAGAACGATATGCAATAAAGTTCTGTTTTAAACTTGGAAAAAAAGATGCCACAGAAACGTATGGAGTGCTTCAAACTGCTTTTGGAGCATCTTGCATGAATCGAACACCAGTTTTTGAATGGCATAAGAGATTCAAGGAAGGCAGGGAGTCTGTGAGGGATGATGAGAGGTGTGGGAGGAGTAAGGAAGTCAATACACCAGAGTTGATTGGCCAAAGGGTTAGAGTTACGATTACTATGTTGATGTTTTAAGGGAGTTCAGGAAAAGATTACGTCGGAAGAGGCCAGCACTCTTCAAATCGGGTCAGTGGCATTTCCACCAGAACAATACACTAGTCCACAACTCCATCCTTATCACAGTCTATTTGACCAAGATGGGCATCAAGACAATTCCCCAGCTTCCCTATAGTTCAGACCTTGATCCCTGTGACTTTTGGTTATTCCCTAAGCTCAGAGACTGTCGTTATGAGACAATTGAGATGAAAGAGGCTGTGACGAAGGTCCTTGACACGCTCACACAAGAGGACTTCCATAGGGCCTTCCAGAAGTTGTTGGAACGGAACAAGTGCATTGCAGCCAGGGGATATTACTTTGAAGAGGACTAGAGTTTCATGTGTGTACTATCAATAAAAGTGCCCATACGAAAAAAGTCTGGAAACTTATTTAATTATCCTCGCATATATATATAATATATATATATATATATATAGTTACAGCTATTGTGCCTGTGTGTATATATACACTTCACAATACCACGAAAGCTACGACTCTGTGCGTGTATGTGTATATTATATATATATATATATATATATAAAATCATCGTGATATTTACGTTCGTGGGGAATGACTTTCCTGTGTACCTTACTAACGCCACAGCATGTTACAAGACACTGAAGACAGGGTAAATAAAAAAAAAAAATTCTTCCGAGTAGGCCTGGTCCGCAACCATCGACCGTTTTTCTAGCTGCCCCATCTGATGAAACAAAGGATCAATACTTCCTCTGGTAGTTCAGATTTTGTATGTTCACCGCGGTCTCACGGTCGATTCTTTTACAGCCTCTCATTCTCGTGGCATGACCGACTCCTCAAGACATCTTCTCACTTACTTTGCATCTTTTCACTGAGCGGTCGATTGTGTCTTTATCGACAACCGGAAACGTGGCAGGCACTCAGTTTGTAGGATTTATCTATGATCTACCATATAATGCATATTTAAACAAAGTTGTGTTTTTTTATCACAAACTAAAGGAAATTGACTCGTGTAGACGGATTAAAACATCTGTAAAGTTAAAGGGATACTCTAGCTTGGTACACAATTAAGATCCAATCTCAATTCATCAGAAGGATTTTTCCTTTCTCTAGGGAAGCAGGATATGGTTTGTCGATTTAAAAGAACAGTTTTAAGTTCAGAATTAGTTTCTCCTTGGTCGAAGCACGCGCAGTTGCTCGAAAACGTGTATTTCCAAGAGAGTTCAGATTTCCATTACGGTTTCTGTTTTAGCCTAGGTTCTCATGTTCTATCTTTTGCCATAAATGACCAAATGAATAGCTACCACGGAAGAAAGAATTTGAGTCGAGGTTTCGGTTAGAACATCTGTTTTAAGATCAACATTGCGGGTTTTTATATTCACAGTTCACGGGAAGGTAGTCGTAATTTGAGAGGAATAATTTTCCCAAAGAGATTAATTAACTCGTTATAAGCTTTTATCTAAAATTTTGATTTCAAATATCTTTGATAAACTCTTAAAACAAAAAGAACAAAATAATAATGATAAAAATGAAAGAATTTTATCTATTTTAAACATATTGTTGACTATATATATATATATAGTCAAAACATTGATTAATGCATGTATGCGAATATTTGAAATATATTGAAGAAAAAGGTGTGTATTGTATGTAATTATATATTTAAAACATAATGAATATGGAAACAAATATATGGTGTGTCATTTAAACATAGATAAGTATATAATTTATTTATGAAACATTCATAGTCTATGCATATTTTGAACATATATATATATATATATATATGTGTGTGTGTGTGCATTTAAAACATTGGTGAATATATATGTGTGTGTGCGGGTGGGTGTCAAAGAGAGAAAAATTGTACGTAAGAGAGAGGAGTAGTGTCAGTGAAAGAGAGACTGTGTGTGTATGAGATAGAGGGAGGGGGGATGACAGAATATGAGAGATTGCTTGGAAAATAATGTCCGATTTTAAAAAACAACAGGATATTATTTTCCGAACGACAAAATTTAGATACATGTAGGAAGAAAATCCAAATATTACCTCAGTTTATTTCTTATATCAGGGACTACAAGTTTAAAGTGCTTTATAATACAATCTTCAGGCGGGAGATATATAGAATGTATTCTATAGAACGCAGAGATATATAGAATGTATTAATATGAGTATTTATGAGCGTGCATTTCTGTTTAAAACTAAATAAATTCACACAAACTAAATTATATCATAATAACAACAACGTAAACATTAGAGTAAATACATGAATAAATCATAAAATTAATAAAATATAGCCTGGTAAATGTTGGCCTTTTGCCAGACGAAGTTAATCTTGTTGGTATTTGATATGAAAAATAAGGATCTTGTGTTTAAAATTTGATTTAATTGTTATGAACAAATATATCTTTTTTTTTCTGGATTCCTGGCAAAATTTTTATCTTACAATACTTTCATTTGTTTCTCTAATGAGCTTCTTACAATACTACTTCCGGTTTACTTGCTTGCCCATATTGAAAAGCATATATCAAATAAATTTGAACGACAGCATGACTGTCCACTTATGCATATCTTCCTATGAACTGAAATCATTTAAAAAGAGCGGGTATGTTTTTTTTTTATAGATTGTCGTTTGAGCGTGCAACATAACATTGCCCAGTGCGTTTTTCAGAGAGTAGATATTCCGAACCATATTTGCTAGTAATAATATTTTCTATCTTTTGATCTATGTCTTCAACAAAGCATGGCAGCAAGGGTTCAACTACATATACTTTATTTTCTTTCGCTATCAAATTCTAATATTTTGTCAGATTCCGTGAAAAAAAAGGCTCTCAAGATATTTGTTCCGTTTTCTTAATTCTTTTCGGAAAGATTTATTCAGTGGTAAGAAAAAATATCTTCAGTACATTTGTCATGGAGTCTATTTCAAATATGTTGGTCCTACTTCACGAGTGCAGACATATAACCGATCATTTTATGGTGCATATAACTAGAGAAATGAGTTTTCATTGATAGGCCAAGTTGGTTGGCTGGGTGGTTAGATTATATGGGATATCAACATTTGTTGGTTATCTAATGCCAAATTCTTTTCATAAATATATGTTAAAAATAATTTGTAATCGAATAGTTTGTTAGAAACATAATTTTAAAAGGAGCCAGTCCTCATTTGTTTAAATGGTTTCAAGAATTGCTATGTCACACAAATAATTCAACATCAGTCATTTGTTTGCACATAGTTATATGGTTAAATAGTTCAATTTGACCCATGTAACGGACCCAAACATATACTATCACTCCGGTTCAAAGTGGACTTGAGAGTAATGGCAATAAAAGGTACTTCACTTAACCCAAAGCTCCAGGACTAAAGGCAAACCATCAGATGCAGTTTAGTGCGATATCAAGGACTCTTGTTAGTTGTGGGAGTGTCTCATTCTTCGGCAGAAATGCAGTTAGTGTATTCTACTGCCCCAGTTGACTGGGGTGGATGGTGCTTGGGAGAATATCTAATCTAGCAAGACTGATGTGTACGACTGTTATATACTTTTCACTCAGATGATCTCGTTATACGAACTTTTACTCTACGATCGCCCGGTGCTCATTTCTTCACTTCCCTTTGTTTTTCAGTCGTTTTGTACCATAATATTTAGTCTGGTTTATTGTCTCTTGTTTTTACCTCCCGTTGATCTAAAATCTTTTCTGTTGAAATGAAGAAGGACAACGTGATCCCAAATTTCATGTGAACATAACTTTTTAACGATGAATTAGTGAGCAAGATTATAAATAGAGCATTTCAACCGCTCTAAACGAGCGTTTCTCACTAACTGACTAACTTATTTTTAACTCTAGATTCGTTCTGGTCATCTGATTGAAACCATCTAATGAGAACCGGGGTCTCGGATTGACCTAAAGTTTAATAGCTGTCAATCATTGTGGTTAATCGGTTGTGTTTTCCCACGCGTTTAACAGCTCAGAAGCTAATTTGAATGTTACGCTACATGCCAATAATAGATATCACCAATCTATTATGTGACACTACCCCAGGTTGAGGAAGGGACACTTGAACCTGGTTGTATTTGGCTTGGTTTTATCATATTTACCCAACCCCTCCGCTCGGGCAGGATATGACACAAGGTCAATTTTTTAAGCGGAGTTTAACAGGTTTGAATTCAGAGTTTTCCTTCTCCTAGACTAGTTGCCTCACCAAGGCTGAAGAACCTAGTCTGCCCTACTATTTACTCATAGCTGGAGGGAGAATATTTGGATTCATACCTTTCCCAAGGGTATTAGTGCTATGTGAAATGACCAATCAATCATTGCAGGTAATTTAATGCCGAATCCTCTTCATACATATATATCAAATGTACATTATTTGTAAACACATTTTGTGGATAAAAGTTTTAACCGGCCAAGCTCATTCTTTTGCTCACAGTTAAATGGTTCCAAGTATTCCTATGTATCACTTACAACTCAATTAAATCGTCATTTCTTTTACACACAGTTAAATGATCAAACAGTTATATTTCAAACAATTCTGTATAACATAAGTCATTTGTTTGCACACAGTTTAAATGTCAAACGGTTCTATTTGACCCATAGATAGGACCCTATCTGTTGCTATCACTCTGGGACAGACTGGAATCGGTAGTGATGCCAATGAAGGGGTGCTCCGCATTTTCCAAAGCTCCAGTATTACTGGTACCTCATCATCAGATTGTTTGATATTATAACCAGATTACTCGTTTTTTGGGAGTCTTACTCTTCTGCTGAGAGGCAACCAGTGTATTCTACTGCTCCAGCCGACGGGACCAATCTGCTTGGAGGCCTAGAATAACGTGATGTAACCATGTGATGTCCAAAGAACAACCCCCAATATCTAAGGGAGACATTTATTGTCTCCCTATAGACCTTTACATATACTCATAAGCTAATTATTACAAGATAGTGATATTACGTTCAAACTGATTTTGCTTTCATTTACTATATGCATTGATATTTCCTCAGACTGTAATATTCAGTAACGCGTGACAACTGCAAAGCACCCAGTATGGATCGAGCTCATTACAAAGAATATTCTATGAGACTGGCCTATGAAACTTTGATTTCTCGTGAGAGTCCATTTGTTTAATGTTACTATTTGTTTGAAGATGCTTAATTTTGAAAAAAAAAGTCAGATAATCTAATTCCCTCATTCGAAGTTTTTCCTAAAAAAGCAAGTAGAGGTTTATTGAATTTAAGATTATCTTTATCAGCTTATAGGCCCTAAAACAGACCATCTAGCCAAACTCAACATTACCCTCCTTGCAAACAGCTCGCAAGTTTGGCTTGTCAAGACTTTCTGAACGTAAGATGCTCTAAATGTGACATATTTATCATTGGAGGTGAGTCAGTAATTTTCTGTAAGGTCAACAAAAAGTAACAAATGTAGAAAAAATAAGGATTATAATAGACTTACACTCTTGAATGAATATTTCTATATATTTACACAAAAACATGCACATATACGTATATATGTACCCGCCCGCACACTCACCCATTATGTATACATTGTCATCACACACTCATATATACTCAAATACACAAATAAGCACTCAATAAGAAACTTAAATACTTACATAATATATATAGTTAGTAAAGTTGGCGACCTTAATCGACGGTGACTCGAAGGCTCCCTTTTCACTAGCTACTACACCAAGGTGTAGGGGAGAGAGGCACTTCTTTCCCCGGATTACTCAACTTTATCCTTGATCCTTTACCTTATAATGCTGCCTGTTAAGCAAGGTGGTATCAAGTACCATTTTTTGAGTTTTTGGTATAAGTCGACCTAGGATTGAAACCCGGTCTCCCGGACCATAGGCGAAGACTCAACTCTTTAGGCCAATAGCCCTGTTACACACACACACACATATATATATATATATATATATATATATATATATATATATATATATATATATATATATATATATATATATATATATACACTAACAGAATGGTGGATGTAAGAGAACTCCAAGGTTTTTGGGTACACTTCACGGTAAATGCTCCTATTGTGTTTAAGTGAATCCTCAACTTTGACCGAAACATGTAAGATGATAGAAAGTCTGGAGAAAGAGTGAGGAAGAAAAGAAAAAGGTGAAGAGTGAAAGGAAGGAACGTGGGGAGAGAAATTTAATCACTAAATAAAAAAAGATATATTGTGTGGCCATACTATAAATATATAAGAAACGATAAACTTAAATGCTCTCTTCAGTACTTGGACATGGTCTAAAACCCAAACGACTGTCCCTCTGTGGTTATTCACTTATTTGATTAGCTAATTAGGAACTAAGTTGCTATGATGTTACCAAATAAGTTATAATATTTCAAGTCGGTCAATGTTCTCTTTTTTTTCCCTACATTTCCTCCTCGTCGCATGACTATATATTTGTACCAGTTCTTCATATGTAAATTAAAACAACCACGGTCATATATATAAGTATTTGTTAATTTGGAAGTAGATACTGACTCCTAGAAGTAAATCAGTTAAGAAAGAAGAGTAATTAATGGTCAGGGCACATTAGCAGTGGTTCAGCATAAACAGAATTGATCCTTGACAGGGATTCTCAAAGTAGTCTTATAAAGTTGGCAGGAACCATGTAGACTCAAGCACATTACTTATATCGGTAATAAATTCTTATTGATCTTAAAGAAGAAAGTAATTAAAAGACATATTCCGCCTTGTCGGAAAGTTCAGAATAAGCTGACTGTATCCGTTGCCCACAGGCTAAGATACCCGCTTAAAAAAAAAAAAGGATGATCTGGGTATGACATTTAACTGCATCTGATGATGAGGTCTTAGTTCTGGAGATAGTGGAATAACCCTTCCTTATGACTCCCAGGTCCGCTCTGACTCAGAATGGAACTGTTAAGTTCCAATTTATGGGTCAAATAGATCTGTTAAAATTATAAAAAGAAACAAAAAACAAAAACAAAAATTCAGAAATAACTACACAAAAAAATATAAATATTAACTCGATTCCCTAACCAGTAGGCATAATATACTCTTTGACAAGTTAGTAATCAAAATAAATCAATCAAAGCATATGGTTTTTAATATGAAATTTATGAATATAAAACATGTCTTCATTATATTACCAAATATACGAAGTAGTATCGAAAAATATTCAGTCAGTAAACGAATTTTCTTCATACACATTGAACAGTTTCTCAAGTTTCCTTAATTCTTCCATAAAAAATCTAATTCCATTGTGATTGGGCCGAGAACTTTTCATTACACCCAGTATAAATACAAAGCGATAATGAACTAAGAAAAAAGACAAAAAAAACTGAATCACAAAACTCTTCCTACCACAAAAATCTTACATCAAGCACAGAAAAGATACTGAGTAAATATCAGTACTTATATAAACAGTATTTCATTAAGAAGAAGAAGGGGAGAAAAAGAAGCCACGTAGAGAATTATAAGAGGGTAAAAAAAAATGAAAGAAAAAAAAAAGAAGACTGAGAGCTATAAGAACAAATAAAATCTGTGCTAAAACCTTCGTCTGAAGAAATATGTTGAATATTACTGAATAGAATCTTTCATACAAAATGGCAACGGTTGGTAAATTTGAGACGTACGCATAGAAAATTCTAATTCTTATTGGTGGCTTTTCATATAATCTACAAATAATTCCTTCTTTTCTGAGGTCATTCGAGGTCGGTGACCAAAACCTGCTTCTCATTTCCTTCCATATTCAAAAATGCTGAGACCGTGCCAAATTCATTTACATAACCTCGTTCTCATTCTGGTCTCGTCTCGTTCTCGCAGTATTTTTCATTTTCTAACTCAACTTGTCTGTCAGTACATCTCGCTTCCCTTCAATTCGTCGTGTTGGAAGATTTTTTTTTTAATTCAGCTTTTTTCAATACGACTTGGGTTGCCCTTATCGTACAACCCGCTAATTTAACTCCTCATCTTGGGATCTGTCAGTCAATTCTAGTCATGTATTGTCCTTTGGCTTTGACCACTTGCGATCAAATGAAACATTTCACATTCTGTCAGGTTTTATCTTTTCTTTCATCATATTTATTGAATGACAAAGACATTTCTTCGAAAAGTTTTACAAGTCTTTCATTTTTTTTACTCTCCAAGGAAAATATCAGTTACATAGCATTTACAGTTATCGCCAGCAAAGCTACTATTATTACCTATAACTCTGGCCAAATCTATCTAGAGAAAGTTGGACCAAACACTGGGCGAGTCAAAAGATTGACAATATTTTGGTACGTTCTAGTTTACGGCACGTATATCACGTGAGTGAGGAAGTTTAAGTTGTTGGCGGTACACGCCTTGTCTTGTTAGTATCGTGGTAGTTGGTGCGCTGTCACGTTGCGTATTGCTTCGCTCTGTGTGGGATTTGAAAGCTGCATAGATGAACTTGCAACGTAGTCTAATTCGAGAATTGATGCTTTACGAGTTCGAATTGGGCTATAATGCTTCGGAAGTAACCAAAAACATTTGTTGTCCAAAAGATGAAGGCCTAGTTGATCACAGTAAAGTAACCAGATGGTTAAAAAAATATCACTCCAGTTGCAAGAACCTCACAGAGCTGGCAAGGTTAGGTAAACCTAAAACCGTGGGTTTCGAAGATTTGCTCCATGTCCGAGAGAGTTCGGCATCTTGTACTTCAGTGTGGTTCATCACTTTCCCGACTTGGGCAAAAGCATCCGTAAAAAACTTTTGACGCACTAGTAATAAGATGATTTAAGAAAGTTCTTGGAAACATCAGCTAACAAGTTCTACCACTCCACATCAAAGTGGGTCTGAGAGTAATGACCATAAAGAAGCACTCTCCAGATCTCCTAAACACGAACCTACCATCAGATGTAGTTTAGTCTCATATCCAGAACACCTTTTGTTTAGTAGAATGCTAACACTTTAGTTTATATATCTTCAAAATTTACCACGAATAATAGCAAAAAAATATTTTTCATAATGTACTCATTGTTCCAAGTTATATAACTAGAGATACAGGATTAAGCCTTTGGATTATTACAAACTTCAGCCAGTCGAACGATCAGTCCCCATATTCATTATTATATAGAAAATCCAAAAGGTTAAACCGACACCTTGTCAGTTTTAGAAAACCCTGAAGGTAGATGGATATTACGTCTTTAAATTATTGCCCCAAAAGGACTCAACAGCAAACTACGTACTCACCCACCAAAGAAATAAAATTCTAACCTTTGAATATTTATGAAAATCTTAAAAACATTCATTATTTAGAAATTCGTTCCTTTTTAAATTGATCTTTATGCTCAACATCCTCAAGAACCATACCCACCCCCCAAAAAATCAGTAACTATAGACATGTGCAAAGTCAAGTATTTAGATCAAAGTTTTAAAGATTCCTTCATATGCGAAGCCTATCTTTTGGCATTCATACATAAACAGTCTCAAAATAAACATATTTTGATGATGGTCCAAAGTCGAAAATCGCCCTAATTTATATATATGCGGTAGCTGAAGAATTTGGGGTTGCCTGGGATTAAAAATAATCTATTAAAGCACAAAATTCACTCTTATTGCTTTTGGTACGGATGAGCCGTCCTGTTAAATTTGTTTTCAAAAACTTCCAGTTTCCCTTGCACATGTGTCGGAGGGACACTCCTGCAGATGGCATTCTTATAGGCTTTCTAAGTGAATTATGCCTTGCTGACCAATTTTAATCTAATGTATTCTGAACCCCCGCTCCCACGAACACTTCTAGAGGTGAAATGTATTAACTGGTAACAAGCAAAAGAAAATTATAAAAAAAAATTATATAGAAATACATAATTGACTGGAATTTTTTTTGCCTTTTGATATCTTTATAAAAAACTTTAAAAAACTTTTTGCAGTCCTGCCGATAGTATTAGACTGTTACCATTCCAGTCAGGACCTAAGGGTCACTGTCTGTCTTAGAATGAAATCTTAAGTGAATTATTAACTGTATGTGTGTTATGTCCTCGGAAAAGGAAATAGAATAAGACAAGCACGTATTTAGAGAGAAGAATGAAGGTTATATATTACAGTAAAACAAGTAATACAATGTCTCTTGTGTAGCTCTTGCTACCAACTCACAGAGTGGATTACAGTCAAATATTATATCCTTTTTGAAAGAGTTCATTGAGTATCTAAAATGTAGATGATACCACAATAATAATTCTTGGAGAAACTATGAGATGGCATTAATTTTGTTGCTTAACAGTGTATTCATTTGGATGGTAACTTATATTATGCCTATTACTATTGAGTGTAAAGCAGGAGAAATAAGATGAATGTAAAACTAGTCTAAAACGAATGATAATTACCAATGCTTCATTTAAGAAATTTAAACCACGTAAGACGATTACATCTTTTACCATTAAGTGTGAAGCAAGAGAAATAAAATCAAAGAAATACTAGACAGAAATTTTAATGACTATGTATCTCGTTTGTAACTTCACTGACGTCATTATTACTATATCTCCGTAGTTATGTTACATCGTCATGTACATTATTATAACGCATTTATAAGATAGCCATAGTCGATATGAAGGGTTGTTCCGTAGCAATCATTCATAGAGGTAAAAATGGATGTGTGAACACTTGAACAAGAATAGTTTTGTTATTGCGATATTACCTGTCTTCCTAGCGCATGCGTAGTTGTCACGTTAATACGAGTGCGTGACCGTTATTTGATTTACCGAAACACAATAAATACACGAAGGGAATGTTTTACATGCAAAACAGAAAAGAAAATGGTATCACTGACCTCAAAGTCGACATTCACTACAAACCATACCATACAAACCTCAAAAAGGATGCATAAACCCCGAATCAACATACCTAAAAGTAAAAAAGAAAAAGAAAAAATATGAGAAAATTTATATGAAAAAAAAAAAAAAAAAATAGACGAATTAATACAATGTATTATACGAATACAATCGAAGAATAGTTGATGACCAAGTCAAATGGTTTTTGGCTCAGTGTGAATTTAAAGGAAATGCGTGATATTTCTCTCTGTTTACTTCTCTGCCTCACCTGGTTTTAATTCTTAGTCTTCTCACCACGTTCTCATTTACTTGTCTCGATGAATAAGCTTTTCTTCGGAGGAATTTTTACTAAATAATTCATGTAATTCATGCTGACATTTGAAACAGCAATGCGAGTCCGACATGAACGACTACACACGCCAGCTTAAAAATAACTGAACAAAACAAATCTCAAAACTTTTATGATAACATTGGAAATTTTGACAAGACGCAAAATACAAAGTAGGATCTGAAAATAATGCTCAACACAGTCTAGTCAGGCATACGGCCACGATATTTTCCTCCTTTGTTTAAAATTTCAAAATTCCTAAAATAATTAAAATATATCTTATTTTTATTATTAAATGGTGGCGATCTTGGTGTAACGGTTATCTTCGTAGGAAGTAGTCTTGGCTACCTGAGTTTAGATCCTAAGCGAGGGTGTTTCCATTTCGTATAGTGCTAATACCATTGGGAAAGGTATAAATTTAATTCTTTTCCCTCAAGCTATGGTAGACTGGATTTTAACCTTGGTCCAGCAACCAGCCTAAGAGAAAGAAAACACTGAATGCAAACCAATTGTAGTTCTGAAGAGGCAGGGGATCCGCTAGACTCTTCCTGCTTTAGATACGTGGCATGAGCAGCACCCCACGACAAAAACAATTTACAGGACCAGTGATTGAAAATAATGGTCTATGAGATCAAATTTCTTTGCATCTTATATGAATATATGAGAAAGGCTTTTCGCAATTTAACAAGTTCAAATGGAAACATCTTACATCGAAAACATTTTAAATATTTTCCCCCGAGTGCATCACATAATCTAACTCTTAACCAATTTAGTCGACCATAGTCGAGGATGACCCGAAGGCTCCCTTTTCGATAGCTACTACACCAAGGTGTAGGGGAGGGCGCTACTCCATTCCCAGGATTGCTCCACTTTACCCTTGAACCGTACCTTATAATGCTGAGTGTTAAGCAAGGTGGTATCAAGTACCATTTTTAAAGTCTTTGGTATGACTCAACCTGGGATTGAACCCAGGTCTCCCGGGCCATTGGCGAACACTCTAACCGCTGGGCCACAATTTAATAACTTATATTTCATTTGAAAAACATTTTTTTTTTTTGGTTTGGATTATGTTTATACTTACATTTCTACAGACACTGAACTGTTTACTCACTTTAATACGTGTATTCTTTTCACTGTCTTTGTTGATAGACATAAACAATAAAACATATCTGACAGAAAGACGACTCAACTTCACCAGCTACATGCACGTCAATGAGCATTTTGGAAAATAAAAACGAAAACAATGAACTAAAAAAATTTAAGTTTTTATTTTCTAAAGATTTCGTACACACATCTTTTAACGTATATTTTTGCAACTACTCTAGACGACCTGTGAACCTGTTGGGTTCCTGTTCTAACACCGATTCATGATGATATTGTTACTTCTATTAAACATAAATGAAATAATACCATTAGCATTTAATAGTTATCACCGTAATATCTTGAATATAGTTAATTAAAATGAAATTCATAGCCAAGGCTGACCCGACAAAATTGTCATTCAGTTGCAAATTGGCCAAGAATTTTTAAATTCACTATATTTGGACGTAGGCATGGACAGCTATCGATAGGCTATCGGTCATATGGAAGTCAGACCTGACCGATAAAATAAAACGCTTTTTTTCCCGAGCAGGACTCCTGTCGATACTGCTATATGGATGCACTACATGGACGCTTACTAAACGTATGGAGAAAAAGCTAGACGGCAATTACACAAGAATGCTGCGAGCAATGTTGCACAAGTCTCGGAGGCAGCACCCCACAAAGCAGCAGTTGTACGGCCATCTACCACCCATTACGAAAACTATCCAAGCTAGACGAAATAGACATGCAGGACACTGCTGGAGAAGTGGGGGTGAACTTATAAGCGACAAACTCCTGTAGACCCCTTCACATGGACGAGCAAAGGCAGGACGACCAGCTAAAACCAATTTACAATAGCTCTGTGCCGATATAGGATATAGCCTTGAAGACCTACCGGGAGCGATGGACGATTGGGATGGGTGGCCAGAGAGGGTTAGGGAGACTTGGCAGTGCGACATGATGATGAATAGTATTGCTCAAATAGACAATCTCTCTACGTGTGTACTTTTATTTTTGCTTCGTTATGATCACGCATAAACATAAGAATTTTAATGATATATCGATATTTCCTTATTTCGCAAGTTATTCATCACGGGTATCATGCGACCGAAAGACGATTTTTGAGCGGAGCACAGCTGTTTTGAACCCAGTTTTCCTTCTTCTAGACTGTTTGCTGTACTAAAGTGAATCTTCAGCTTACTCTTCTTGTTACCAATAGCTGGCATGAGCTTGTGGATTGTCCAGTCGGCTGGGGCTGTAGAATACACCGGCTGCTTCTCTACAGAGGGGTAAGACCCCCCCCAACGAGTGTCCTGGATATGACAATAAACAATCTGATGGTGAGGTTCCAGCAATGCTGGAGCTTTGGGGAATGCGAAGTACCCCTTCATTGCCATTGCTCCCAGGTCCACTCTGGCCCGGAGTGGTAGCACCTGATAGGGCCCTATCTATGGGTTAAATAGAACTAACAGCATACTTATGCTAAACCGAATTGAGTAAACTGAATAGCTTGAAATAGAAATGTTTTTGACAATTAAACCGTACTTACACTTAAAATGCGTGCTTATGCTTAACTGAATTATTTCAAATAGAATTGTTTTTCGACATTAAAACTGTATTTACACTTAACTGAATTATTACATATAACTGCTTGAATAGTTTGAAATGGAAATGTTTTTGACAATTAAACTGTGTACTTATGCTAAACTTAACTGTTTTTAATAGAACAGATTATTTACATAAAAATGGATTTGGCGTTAAATAACCTACAAAGGTTGATATGCCATAAAACCAACAAACCAAACCTCTGCTTGTGGATGTTTCTCTCGTAATTTCCAAAAGCACGGACATATCATAATTATGAGGATTTATGGAATCCCTTCATGCATTTGCTTATAATGTTGCCGTATGTATATGTTTATTGCACTTATTTTAATGCACATAAATTTACTTTGTGTACATTGTTATTACTCATATCAGACATTATTCTGTTTTGTGTATGTATTTACTATATTGCCTCGTGAACACATTTATTATATTGGCTTTATTGACAAATTTCATCTTTGAAATGGCGAAACTTGGGTCTGACTAGTTTTCTTTCACTCTTCCCTTAATGGAATTCTCTCTTTCTCTCACGGAATAATAACAAATAAAGGCAAGCGAAAGATAACAGGTAAAGATGCATGTCGGAAACTCAGAGATGGTTTTGACATCGTAATTATGTTATAAACAGGATTCCAGTTGATAAATGTATTTTTTAGGAAACTAACAAGTCACAGATGTCGGTCTTGTGAATGCTAAAGAAAAAATATTTATCAATAAATAAAAAAATGAAATAAATTTAAATAAAAACAAAAAAAACAAATCCGATTTTTTTTCATAACAGAGCTATCTACCTTTATTTATGCCAAAACTCAAAATTGGAATTTTAGTCATTAAAAAAGAATCTTAAAATTGCATAGCCGAAATGGCCATGTTCTATATATATATATAGACTTGTAAATGTAAATTTACTTAACCCCGGACCCTTCTACCTTACATCTTCCTTAAAACACTCGCAGACCTGGGGAAGAAGTTATAGATCACGAGGAGAGACGAACCAAGGAAGAGTCAGGCAGTCAGAGTCCTCAGGGGGTGGTTGTGAGTGTCAAAAGTTAAGATGAAACCAGGGGAAAAACTTAAGAAAATTAAAACAAACCTAAAAATTCGCCTTCAAAATATTATCTTTCTCAATCGTGATATACACCTTCATTTCATTTGACGTGTAATTCTTGTATTTCGACTTCTTCAACGATCAGGCTACCGTTTAACTTCGGGTTATTCCTGCTCTGCAATCCTCACGATAATCCTCCATCTGTCAACGTAACTAAGGGCGCCTAGTGTGGTCTAATATATAGCTAAGAGACAATAGTGAGTTCGATTCTTACTGGGTGCGCCATATTTCTGGCACCGTGCCATATCAAGCAAAACGCAGTAAATTATTACGCTAAAGTTAGTGAGTCTAGCTCAAATATACATTAACAAATCAAACAGTTCTGAAATATACTAAACCCTACAGTGAAAAGATGATTTACTGAAAAATGTGCATTAAATTAAGGATCAAAGAAACTTTCTGATTAGGTAAAGTAGGTGTCTATATACCATTGAGCGACATCTGTTCGTTTGTTTAGAATTATATGTATTAATAGGAATAACAAAAACTATATAATCAGGTCTCGCTGATAACACGGATTCCTTTGATTCTCTCGCCATCGCTGGTGTGCTCATGCATAAGAGTCCATAGGAGAGCGTCACTTATGAATTTCAATGTCAAAAACAGTTCTATTTTAAGCAATTCAGTTTAGCATAAGTACATAGTTTATCTCTATTTTAACCATGTAGTGTAATGGTTATCGTTGTAGGAAATGGACACGGTGACACGAGTTCAAATCCTAGACGAGACTGATTGCATTTCACATAGCACTAATACCATTGGGAAAGGTATGAATCCAATTATTCTCCCTCCAGCTATGGGTAAATAGTTGGACAGACTAGGTTCTTCAGCCTTGGTAAGGCAACTAGTCTTGGAGAAGGAAAACTCTGAATTCAAACCTGTTAAACTCTGCTTAAAAATTGACCTTGTGTCATATCCTGCCCGAGTGGAAGGGTTGGTAAATATGGTTACCACTCTGCACCACAGTGGACCGAGGAACAATGGCAATAAACGGGTACTCTGCATTCCCCAAAGCTCCAGCATTTCTGGAGCTTCACCATTAGATTGTTTAGTGTAATATTCAGGACACGCGTTAGGAGGCTTCTTACTCCTCAGTAGAGAAGCAGTCGGTGTATTCTACAGCCCCAGCCAACTGGGCAAGATAGAGATGGATTGTGAGGGAAAAGTCAGGGAACTACGTGCTACCCGCGCGAATTGAGGAAGGATAAAAGATTGACAAGCCTGGACACAGAAATATTGGCCAATCGCTGTGTTTATCTCTACTCATTTAGTCTTCATTTGGTTATGTACACAGGTTTATTTATATGTAAATATGCAGACCAGATCTATCTTTGATATTTTGCATACATATCAAAATAGATTCGCATTAAATGGTTTGATTAATATGTTGTTCATCTTATCTAAGTAGGTACAAAAACAAATTAATATAACAATAGTTTAGAACATTTTCTAAATAAAATATTTTAAATGTATTGCAATAACTCAAATATCTTCTTTGAAGTCTACATTCTAGTTTTATTTGAAAAGAAAAGTAAATTAATCGTAAAAACTAAAAATTACTTTTGCGTATTTGAAGCAGGTTTTAGATCGTTTTTCATGTCAATATTTGTCATCCAAAAGTAATATCAATTTCAACATGATTGACGTCTGCAGGCAAAAAATTAAGCTTTGTACTGATAAATCATTCAGAAATAAAGTTGTTGTTATATTAATATAAGAATTTACGAAAATGAGTGAATTGCTCATCTAAAATGAAGTGAAATATAAAATCGTTTACGGCGGTTGTAAGTTGTCTCTTAACTCAGTTCAAAGGTATAATGAAAGGCCATTGCCACCGCATTTTATAAGACTGCTAAACTATGGGAGACCAAAATGATAAAACCAAATATTAATTCCGATAGCAAAAATTAAATTTTTATCAAGCCAGGAAATCGTCATATAAAATCTAACTCCAGAAGATAAATATTAGGTAACATGTTTGCTATATTAAAAAAAAAAGGAATTGGTGTCATCAGAAAAGACTGAAGAGACTATATCACTGTAAATAAATTCAATTTGTTTGTACACAGGTACTTGAAACCATATAACTAATAATAGTCCTTATTTAACTGTTATAGCTTCAGGTAACTATTCTTAATAATTTACAGTTATATGGCATCAAATATTCATATCGAATACAAATAATGCTTAAACATATCTATTTGACCCACGTAATTCTAACTGGTACTACCACTTCAGGATAGATTAAACCTGTGTTTAATGGCAATGTAAAGATACTCCACATTCCTCAGACCTTCAGAAAAGGAGCCTCTCCAATATTTTTTATTATACTCAAGACAAACCCCTTTGGGAGAGTGTCTTATTCCTCTGTGGGAGAGAGTCTGCGTATTCTGTTTGTCTTCGATAGGGTAGGAAGAAAGATACAGGATATGTATCTAGACCGAAAGACAAAGAAAAATGCTTAATGACAGATCAACTTTACCTTTATATTTTACCGTTATATTGTTTAAACTCATCCAATGCAGTTTTTAAAGATTTAAAACATCCGTTTGACCCATAGATCGGAACCTAACAGTACTACGTCTTCGGGTTTGAGTAGACCTAGGTGTAATGGCAATAGAAACTGGAGCTGTTTTATTAGATGCACGCGCTTTAAGGTTAAGGACAGATACGAGGCTGAATGTCCCCAGGCTTCAAGTGGGTGATGATATCATTGACAAGCATTGTATAGTACTGGACGCCTTGGTCCTGTTCAAGCTATAGGCATCCGTACTGGACTCAGGTTTAAGTTCATGTCCAGCAAGGCTCATCAGGCTCACATTACACTAAGTGAGCCGATGACTAGTATAGGGCAGCAGAGTTCGGTCCTCGGCTGGTGCCCGACCGCCTTTTCCCCTAACCTCAGCTATAAGCCAACCTTCGGGTCATTGACCTTGTGTCGAGTCCTGCCTGGTGGGAGGTAGAGACAACTAAAATATAGCCTCATACCCAGGACATTTCTTTTGTGTGTGAGGGGATGCCATATCCCTCTCAAGGGAATACAATCGTAGCAGCAAAACTGTGAATTATAAAATTAAACCAGTTTCAAGAAAATGAACAACTGATGGTCGTGGTGAGAATGAAAATTCCACGCGTAGAGCTTTTTCTAGCGTGATTATAAATCGAACGTGACAAAGGATCGAATCGGCTCAATATGCTTCCTTGCACTGCATTTTGCAAATGTTAAGTACAACTCAGAAATAAGAACACATCGGTAGAGAGTATAAGATGTAAAATAGGAAAAAATAAATAAACGGAAATTGTAGAAAGAACGAAAAAATAAATCCAACGTGATGTGAAGAGAACTTAGCAACGAGATCGGCGTATCGAAGAAAATCTATGTGGGATATCTTAACAACAATGAAATTATATATATATATATATATATATATATATATATATATATAAACGAAGTAAGCGAATTCGAACTCCCGTAGTGCTATTTCTTTCACTTTCGGAATAATACACTTGGAAAGGATAAGAACCCCTTGTCCCTCAAGCTATGGGTTAAATAGTATCCCTGTTGTTCTACAAGGATGATTTTGTCATTACATAACCCGCAAAAGTTGATATACCATTAAACAAAAACCAAACATATATTCGATTTCTTTACTTGGATGGATTGCTGTCATAGTCATTCTAAAACAAAAAGCACTTTCTTTTCATTCAGATTCCTTTTCCCCTCTTCAAATGCATTTGTCATGTTTCTTTTCAACATCTTTTTTCTTCAGCTTCGAGTTATTGTTTTTCTGTACAGAGTCCACTTTAATTTCTCACTGTTCTGTTTTTCCTGTCGGCTGGGGCTGTAGAATACACCGATTGAATCTAAGCAGAGGAGTAAGACTTCCCCTCCCAACATGAATCCTGGATATAACAAAAACATTTGATGGCGATATTGCCATTGCTACCGGGTCCATCTAATCTGGAGTGGCGGTAACTTTTAGTGTCTCATCTATGGGTCAAATAGAAATATTTAATCCTTTTCTTTACTTGAAACCATTTAGCTGTGAGCAAGTAAATAACAAATGTTGAAGTGTTAGTATTACATAGCAATACTTGAAACCATTTAACTGTGAGAAAACGAATGGATAATGTGGAATAAAATTATTGGTATTGGAGAGCGATGCTTGAAAACAAACTGAGTTGGTGGATGAGCTCTGGGTTGTTGAAAAATAAGTTGTAATAATTTGGTGACAGTCGTCGAGGGTGACCCGAAGGCTTCCTTTTCGATAGCTACTACACCAAGGTGTAGGGGATGACACTACTCTTTTCCTTGGATTGCTCCACTTTACCCTTGATCTTTACCTTATAA
This sequence comes from Sepioteuthis lessoniana, assembly GCA_963585895.1. NCBI lineage: Eukaryota > Metazoa > Mollusca > Cephalopoda > Myopsida > Loliginidae > Sepioteuthis > Sepioteuthis lessoniana. Next base: position 40,215,780 of record OY757904.1, on the reverse strand, counting down.
TACTGAGTGTTGAGCAAGGTAGCATCAAATACCATTTTTTGAGTCTTTGGTATGACTCGACCTGGGATTGAACCCAGGTCTCCCGGGCCATTGGCGAACACTCTATTCTATTTCGTTTATAAAACACAGATATATAACCAAGATTTGGCATTAAATAACCTATAAGGGTTGATATGCTATAAAAAGACAAACCAAATCAACCAATCATCTATTCAGTTTTTCATCTTTTTAAAGTGTTCTTCACATTAATCATAACCTTTGTTCTCTTTTGCTTATTATTTACTTCAAGTCTGTCAATGTCATTTCGTTCAGATTTCTTCATTTTAAAAGTTTCTTTTTTCGTCTCTGATGACTTCGTGGCTTTAGATTTCATCGACTCCATCTGCACACAAAAAATAAGTCGGATATCTTGTGAAGCATAGAAATGAGTACGCCATTGTAAAGAAACATGCATCAGCAAACATCTACACAATCCAAGCAGGATCAGAGTACAATTACGGATTAAATATATACAGTCATTATTGACAACCATGCTTTAAGAAACTACTTTTTCTTGGTTGGTTTTGTTTTGCTTTACGGCATATCAACCCTTTTTGGGTCATTTAATGCCGAATTCAATTTCAGACAATGCCGTATAGAATAAGTAAGTAGTTTAAATGTTAAAACATTCCTATTTCAATCAATTCAGTTTAGCATAAGTACACTGTTTAGTTCTATTTGACCCATAGATAGGAGTGCTACTGTTGCGTAGCCATATACACGAATATGGCCATGTGCAAAATAGACATGTAATGTTCATTAACGATAGAATATATAAAGAACAGGAATCTCAAAAACACGTAACTACTTCTTGTTCAGGTACGAAACCTTTTTATTAACTTTGAGTTAAACGTTTCGACGTAAGGAGGAGAGACACAATCTTCTATGCTGTCTTATTCATTTGGCCCCCAACTCGAGCGGCCCCCATCGGGCGCACGTTCGCCTCGCGCCTGCGAGCTCCAAAATTGATCCTTCTCGTTTGGCGTCTAAAACCCGACTCTTATTTTCTTCAAATTCTCACACAAACTTCCTCGTGCTTCCGGTGCGTGACGTCACCTGCACCTTGTCACCCAGTATCGTCTCGGACTGTTATGACATCTGAGTGACACCTCCATCCGCTCGCGCGCACCCGCGTTAACACCTGCTTCAATCTTACACCCAACTCATGTGCTGAGCCGAAAGGTTCTCAGCCTAACTAAACTCAAAGGCATGAACCGAAATCCCTCGGCTATTTCATAACACTACCACTCCGGGCCAGGGTGGGTCTGGGAGCGATAGCAATGAAGGGTTTACTCCGCATTCCTCAGAGCTTCAGTATTACTGAAGCCTTACCATCTGATTGTTAAGTGTCATAATTAGGATACTCGTTGGGGGAGTCTTACTCCTCTGCAAAGAAGCAGTTGGTGTATTCTACAGCCCCAGCCGACAGGGCCATTTTTCTCTGTTACATTATTTTATATATATATCATCATGTCATGACGCCAGCACGGATATCCCTGATCCTCTCTCGCCACTTCTCCCTATCGTTCATCGCCTTTGGCAGGTCTTCAGGGCTACATCCCGTATCCTCACATAGTTGTATGTTCGAGCTGGTCGTCCTGCTTTTGCCCGGCCATATGTGGGGGTCCATAGGAGTACATCACTTATGAGCTCGTCCCTGCTTCTCCAGCAGTGTCCTGCATGTCTGGTTCGTCTAACTTGGATAGTTTTCGTGATGTGAAGCAGATGGCCGTATAGTTGGTGCCTTGTGGGGTGTTGCCGCCAGGACTTGTTCAATATTGCTCGCAGCATTCTTGTGTAATTACCGTTTCGCTTCTTCTCCAGCCGTTTAGTTAGCGTCCAAGTAGTGCATATATAAACAAACAAGCAAACAAACACGCTGGAATACCCATAATGTGAACTCGATTTCTAGAAAGGAAAACAGCCCATTGTTGTCAAAATTTGTCAAGAAAACTAAAAGAAAAAGTAGCGTAAGAACAAGAAATTGAATGAAACTCTCAAAGTCCGTCTTTGTTTTAATGTCATATCAAAATTAATGGGTTATTTAATGCGAAAACCATTCTTATAGAAGGAGAGTAATGGTAATGTTTTATTTAAAACTCGTGGAAATGGGTTCAATACCTTTCCTAAGGGTATTAGTTAGAAAATGAATGCTATTGTGAGATTGGAATCCGAACTCGCGTACAACGATGTCGCAGTCCAGCGTGTTAGACAATACGTCACGGATACTATCCACATAATTTAAATGAAACGTAATAAGGAGGATAACAAGGCATAATAAGAAAGGAAGAAACTGCAGTGTTGGCTCTATTTAAAAGAAAAAAAGCTTGATAAAAATAGGCAGAGTTGTTGAACAGTTGTCACTATCTAAATTGATATTTGCTCAGTCATATTGCTTCCGATTGAAAAAAATCTTTTCAAGTAGGCAGAAACATAGTTGGAGTAATTAAGCTTTAATAGGCGAATTTAGTTGTAAGTAAAAATGAGAGTAAAACTGAACAGAATTTTCAGCTCTAGTAAAATGAGTAAGATACAAGAAAATTCGTTTAGTGAAAGGTTCTAATTGGTTGATAAACCTACAATAATTATGAAGCAATAGAGAAAACTAATCGAGACATCTTATGACTGTGACGTTAGTTGAGTGAGGCTCAAAGCAACAGTAAATTTTTAAGTAAACGGTTTTCATTTGTTTAAATATTAATTTGATTCTATCCTTAGGATATTCAACAATTTCTTTTCATGTATTGCAAGTATCTACTGACAAAGAAGCTAACAAACAGACCATTTAACTCTTAAAACGATTTTAATCAGAAAATACAGTGAGCTATGCAAAAAAAAAAAAAAAAAAGAAAGTGCTGAGCAATATCACAATATTTTCAGGTATAAAATAGAAAAAAAAAAGAGTATCGACTCTGAATTTAACGCAGCCGATCGTCAGGTGAGACAGTATCAACAATTTTCCAACACAAACACGTACACACAAATATGAATGCCTGCAAAGTAAAAAAAATAAATCTGCCAAGGTTTCATCTGAACGGATCCTTAGAATCTTTCTGACTGGATCTTTGGATCAAATTATATTTTATTGATTCAAGAACTATTAGGAAGAATATAATTAGCATATAATTAATGAATGAATGAATAAATGAAAAAAAAGTAATACAAAAGATAAAATAAATTGTATCTTATCAACCAAGAAGCCAAATTTTCTTGTGCGTACAAACATTGAGTATTTCCGAACTTTGATTAAGTAATTCGTTAGCATTATCGTCAGAAGTTGTGGCAAGTTTTTTCTTCCATACATAACATGCAATATTAATCCCACGCCTTATACTTACGGCATTTTTTATTACTATCTCTCATTTATATATATATATATATATACGGTACAGTCTTTTACATAAATATCCTCTCGCATGGTACTTTTATAAGAATGGTCTTAGAGATGAGTATAAGGACATACATTAACCAGTAATTACACCCACAATCTATGAACAAGTTCCAAAAATCGTAAACGAGCTGATCTCAGCGAGCTTAATCTCACACTTTCACATGCATAAGTTATAAAACCCAGTGAAACGTATCCATATTTTCATATAAAACGTCTTTAATCGTTACTATCAAAGCACACAACACTTATATATATATATATCCACCCGTATAAGTTATGGAGATTATATTGTGACAATTCAAGGCAGGTGTGTCTTTGTGAATATTACTATTCAAAATTTGGATATTAGCTTGGTTTGATGTCATCTTAGTAAAGAACGTTTTCACGAGCAACAGGTGCCTGTATATAAGACTTCGTTTTATATAGACGTAGGTACAACAACAGCTGAGAAGAAGTGATCTCTCATGGTTATTTTATTAATGGAAATTACATTTTCCGTATAATGTATGGGAATCCCAAAATTTTGAGAAAGTGGGCAAAGCAAAATTTCTCCTCATGCTTACTTTACATCGTTTTCTCTTCCAAATGGATCTCTACATGACACTGCGAAGCCGCAAGCACACATTGCTTAAGAATTGTAGCATTAAGATTAAATTGTTGATAAAACTTCAATTTTTTTTTGTTACATATATTTGATATATCCCTAGCGGAATATAATCAGCATAAATTAATCAGTGAGTAAGTTATAACAGGTTTATTGTACGAAGGTACAATGTAAGAAATCAGATATTGACATTCGAACGTATCTTGAATGCAGGAGTATCAAGATTAGCTGAATCTCTTTGGTTACCGCTTGCTAGCGTCTTTTATAGACTGAGTAATCCATTCTCAGGGGGTGTCAGGATATTCCACTATATCAATATTGGAGATGCAATTTATATTAGATAGGAGAAGCATTTTATTTTGGAGAGAAATATGTAAATATATGAAATGAATTAATTGATTGGGTTTCTTTGTTTAATGGCATATCAAGCTTTGTTGATTATTTAATGCCAAATCCATCCTTATAGGAGAAGAGTAACGGCCATATTTAACTCCTAGCTGGCGTGGATGAGACAATTCATACCTTTGCAAAGGGTATTAGCCCGAAAGTGAACGTAATAGAGCGACTAGAGTTCGAACTCGCTTAAAACAATGTCACAGTTCAACACGTTAGTCTCTTCGTCACAAGATCCCGAAATGATTTAAGCATCTTAGTAGTGTCCTCCAAGTGAAAGCAAAACGCCGATCAATGTTTTTGTGGTGTTGTGGCTAACGTGCTGGACTTGTGATATCGTAGTTAGCGTGTTCGAATTTCAGTCTAGCAACAACATTTACTTTCGGACTATTACCCTTAGAGCCTCGTCGGCTGAGGCCGTAGAATATACCAACCGCGTTTCTACTGAGGAGTAAGACTCCCTCAGCGACTGTTCTGATGCTTGTGATTACTCCAAGGTTCACTTTGATCCGGAGTGGTAGTACCTATTAGCCAAATAGAACAGTTGAAGCAATAAGCCAAATAGAATTGTTTACTCATTTAACAGTGTGCAAACAAATGACTGGTGTTGAATTGTTAGAGTTGCATAGCAATCCTTGAAACCATTTAACTGTATACAAACAAATAAGCTCAAGCTTATTCAAACAGTATATGTATACACACGGCTCAGCCCCGTGGGTTGAGCACTCTGGTGAAGGAATTAACGGCTACCACTCGCGTAATGCAAAGCTCTTCGAATGAATTGCTCTACCGGATACATTTTGCCTTTCCGGATACCAGAGTAAGCAAACGAAAGCTACTACATAATGCCTTATAATTCCCGAGCTGACGTATGTCGACTGGTAGCTGAGCTGTATGATACTAAATTTAACATAAATCTGGCGGGTTTCAATACCAGCTTGAAGCGTCCTACGTGTCTAGCAACACTGAAGAGTTAAGATACAACGAAATATTCTGTCTGTAGAAGATTGTCTGTCAGTCTCTCTCTCTCTCTCTATATATATATATATATATATATATATATACACACACAGAATATAGCATTAAAAGACCTACAAGGGTTGATATACTATAAGATCCAACCAGCCAACCTAATACCCTCGGGAAAGGTATAAACCCATCATCCTCCACCTACTATGAGTTAGCCAGAAAGCAGAACTGCAACAAATCAGCAGCTGTCACATCTAACAAAACATCCAAATAAGACAAACAACACATGCTGGGCTCTGCTGGGAAAAGTAATGACAAACTCATACGCGACGTTTTCTTATGCACGACTGAAGATGAACGCGCTAGTGTTGGCCGATCACCAAGGACTTACATAGATCAACTTTTTACGGACTCTGTATGCTGTCTGCACCGTAGGTATGGATGGCGAGAGAGGAAGAGAAAGATTAATTTAAAAAGGAATAAAACGAATGTTTTTTTGTTAAAATGAAATGCATTCCACTAAGATGAAAACGGATTTTACTGTAAGCTTTAGGAGTATCTCAGATTTTTGTTTATTTACAGCCTCGAGTCAACTGTTCTTTATAAAGAAAAACAGAGCGTACATATTTCTAAGCTTCATCAGTATTCTTATCTGTACCAACAAATTGTTTGTAATAAGTTTCGAATATGTACTTTATGCTTTTTGCCTTAATTCTCTTGCAAATTATAGTCCTTCCTATTCGTAATCATATATATTCCCGCTAAAACAAACAGATGTCTGCATCAAATTTCGCACGATTTTTCTTATTGCATTAAAAAAAACTGAAGGCCAAGCTTAAGCGAAGCATAAAGAGAGCAAATAAAGATATTTTCTTACTGATGTATGTATTTAACCAACGACCTCCAATTTTCAAATGCCCTATCGACTGGGGCTGTTGAATACATCAACTGTACCTCTACAAAAGAATAATACCCTCTCCCGCAAATAAGGCCACCTGTTGGCTGTGATTAGCTACTTGTAATGATTGTGGACGGGATCTGCGTGGCTGAGTGGTCCCTGACCCGGGTACTAAGTTTTCGCGTGACATGCAAAACACCATTTTGGCCCTTATTAAAGCTTGTAGGTCGGTCAGAGAGGTCGGAATCAATTAATCGGCTTGTTATGTGAAGTCCCAGCACCTTTAGGATTAAGTCCCGACTGAATTCTTTAAATTGTTCTTATAGCAAACTGATATAATGATTATTTAAACACCTGTCCCCATCACAGTAATATGATTGGCTGTTGTTAGCCATAAATGCAGACCAATGTATAGGTACATTGACTACGACTGCGAACGTCCAGTGTTGGTACGAACACATGTTTAGTACTAGTACGATTACTTACCAGCTCGATTGTATTACACTTGTTACAGTAGCTAAACCACTCAAATACTTCGATTAAATGTCCTTTCCTCGGATATATCACAAACAAACACACAACACTTTTTAATTTAGATCTTTTTTTTTATCCAGAAGGCAGTGGTTGAGGGTCAAAAAAAGAAAAAGTTAATGAAAATTATTACTACTAGTTGATCATGTACGTAAAATCATATATACAAAACAAGATCTGACAATTAATAGCCCACAAGAGTTGATATGCCACTATACAAAATAACCAATCAATTTTCAATCATATCAAATCTCAATGGGAAAAATCGCTACTTTTGTCAAGTTATATCGCAGGATCTAAAGTAATATGCTTGAGGCAGGGAAAAAAACGCAAGCTTTGACTCCTGCTTTGAAAAGCTTGGTTTCTGAGGGCAGTACCCCAGGCTGCACTTGTCTCCTCATCTAGAACCCTACCAGCAGGGGCGGTATAATTCACCTACTGCACCTCTGTAGAAGGGTAAAACCTTCCCCACCAACGAATGTCCTGTTTGACATTAAACCAACTGGTGGTGAGGTTCATTGTCATTACACTCAGGGCTCCTCTGGCCCCGAGCGGTAGTACCTGTTAGGGTCCCATCTATTGGTTTAATAGAGCAATTTAATAATTCCCTTTACTTGAAACCATTTAACTGTGCGCAAACAAATGATTAATTTCCAACTGAATAATTAGTGTTAGATAACAATACTTCAAACTATTTAAATGTGTGCAAACAAATGAGCTCTGCCTCGCTTAAAAATAACGCTACCAACAAACTATTTGCCAACAATTGTATATATATATAACAGGATTTGGCTTAGAAAAACACGAGAACTGAAACGCCATAAAACACAACCAAAGCAAACCATCCTTTCATTTACATGGAAAAAGGTCAAGTTAATTGCCTGAGGGAGACCAAGCGATTTTTGGCACTGTTTAGTGCGGACATTTGGTGAGGGAATCATTCTGCCGAAAAATTTGACCTTGTGACATATCGTACTCGTAGGGAAGGGGTAAAGTTTGTACATTTAGATATTATGCGTTGGAATCTAAATTCTCAACGTCCAATGGCGTTTCTTGATGCCTGCTGAAATACTAATGAGGTTCACCGAGTCAAAAGAATGCAAATATAAAATCGTATTAAATACAGTGTTATCGCATTATATAAATATCAGATTTTAATGAAAAATTTTACTCAATGCATACAATAAATAGATTGTTCTATCGGTTAGAATCTGCTGAGTGTATCTCCTGCATAGGGGTAAGACCATCCTTAAAAGAATCATGTGTATGACAAGAAATTGCATCTGACGTTGAGGCTCCAGTTAAGTATATCTTGGGAGATTGGATTACCCCCTGATTGTCATTCCACCCTGGTCCACTTTCCCAGATTTCAATTATCTGTTATGGTCCCAACTATCGGTCAAATAGATCTGTTAAAAGATTATTCGTATTCAATAAGGTAGTGTGCAAAAAACTTAAGAAGTAACAAAAAAAAAAAAAAATGTAAATATGACCATAAAATGAAAGTGATTCCTTAACCTCTCGGAATAAAATAATCTTAGACGTGTTGGTTTGCTGTTAGAATTAATAAAAAACAGATAAATCAAGGAAGATTATACTTAGATTTTTCCATTTTTCTAGTTTATGAGGATATAATGATTGTTTCACAATCCAAACTTCTCAATAAGGTAGAAAAGAAAGTCGATCTTTCCGCTCTGATAATCTTTGAAGGCCAAAATAATTTGACCCCAAGAGAAACTGAACTCTTACACTCTGACAATATTGACCTTAGCGGTCACTTATCGTGTTCAGCAACTGAGCATTCAAGACAGCTCTGCTTCGCGCCTGGTGTGTAAGACAGGTAGACGGGCAACAATCAATAGCCACCTTTGGCATCCTAGCAACATTGACGGGTCAATTCTGCCTCACTATTTGCTAGGTTGGCTGGCATCAAGAACATCCAAGTCCGTTCGTCTCCAAACTTAATTAAAGAGGTTTAATGTTAAAATTCTGAACTAAATGATTGACACGCCCCAACTAAATTTCCTCATCACGGAACCAATTTCTGAGATGTTATATCAACTGAAGACTAATTTTAGACAACAGAGCATAGCGTTACAGATTTTATAGATCATAGCATATCGCGCTCGTATTCAATAGCCACAGCTTAAGAAACGCATAATTTTCTTTTGAAGTAAATCTAGGCGCAGTTTTCTAAATCTTCCTAAGCTGTTTTAATCTATATTTCAAACAAATAAATAAATAAATACATAAATAAAATTAAATAAAAACTTGAAGAAAACAAACAAACAAACAAACAAACAAACGAACAACAAAAGCATCTTCGCACTCAAGCAGATGGTATTTGTTTCTCTACTTAAAAGTACACATACCCCCATTTCTACATTCCTATTGCCTCTCAAATATTAGGATTTAATATTTTATATGTAATCGAGTTATTTTTTGTGTAAATATCGACCTTATCCAACCTAAGAGCAGGATATACCACAAAGTCAGTTTAAGCATTGTTTAACTAATTTTAATTCTGAGTTTTCCTTCCCATAGAATGGTTGGCATACCATGGTTAAACATCCCTGTCTGATCTATTTACCCTTTGCTGGAAGGAGAATAGCTAGATCCATAGCTTTCCCAAGTATATTGGCGATATGTGAGAGGGAGTCTCGACTGAGATTTGAACATGGTATGTCAAACATTGAAGGTTATTTAATGCCAAATCCTCTTTATATATATATATATATATATATATATATATATATATTATATGATTTGTGAACACATTTTGTAAATAACATTTTTAAACAAGACAGAGCTCTTTTTTGCAAACAGTTAAATGATTTCAAGTAGTGCTTTATAATAATCACAATTTAACATCAGTCATTTTTTTGCACAGTTTGTTCCATTTGACCTATGTATAAGATCTTATCAGGTGCTACCACTCCGGGTCAGAGTGGATCTAGAAGCAATGGCAATGAAGAGGTACTCCATATTCCCCAAATATTCAAGGCTAGGGTCTAACCACCGGTTTGTTTAGTGTCATATCCAGGACACTGGTTTTGTGTGTGTGTGTGTGGTGGGGGGTAACCCCTCTGCAAAGATGCAGTTGGTGTGTCCTACAACCCAAGCCAACTAGGCTGTTTGAACTCAGGTCACTAGGACCATTTCCTACGACGCTAACCATCACACAAATCCTTTCTGGTATACATTCTAAATTTCTTATAGAAGGTTGTAATTTATTATTTAACGGCATATAAAACGGTTAAACAACAAATTACAACATTTTGCATTTTCGACCAGGAGGCCAGAATGAGCAACCTATGGTTATAATATGATTCGAGTTCAATAGGCTTAAAAGCCAAAATTAAATTTTGTGACCAGATATCATATTGATGCAGTTATGAAAGGTAGAATCCAGTCTATAAATATCAAAACTTATTAACAAGTCCTCAAAACCTTTAGTGTTCGAATTGTTATCAAATTATTTTCCAATTTTCAAAGTTAAAGTTTCGGTTGTACAACTGCAGTCAATAAAATTTTGATTCAGTGGAAAGTAAAGGCGAGATTTCAAGAGGAAATTAACAGATAAAAGACATCCTCTAAGCGTGGATTGGGGGAGTAGATAAAGGTATCATTAAGTATGAGCTAATAAAAGATATCCTCTAAGAGTGGATTGGGGGAGTAGACAAAGGTATCATTAAGTATGATCTAATAAAAGATATCCTCTAAGAGTGGATTGGGGGAGTAGACAAAGGTATCATTCAGTATGAGCTAATAAAAGATATCCTCTAAGAGTGGATTGGGGGAGTAGACAAAGGTATCATTAAGTATGAGCTAATAAAAGATATCCTCTAAGCGTGGATTGTGGTAGGAGAACAATCTACTCTGGTCGAATGGATAAAGGCATCATTATAAAAGTATTAACAAATAAAAGATATCCTCAGAAAGTGGATTATGGTAGAACAATCTACTCTGGTGGAGTGGATAATGGATCATTAAGAATTATTAAATAGAAGATATCCTCTAAGCGTGGATTGAGGTAGGAGAACAATCTACTCTGGTCGAGTGGATAAAGGGATCATTGATATGTATTAACAGATACAAGGTATCCGCTCAGCATGGAAAGAAAATAATCTACTGTGATGGATTAAATTAAGGTTTCAGTTTGAAATCCCCAAAAAGTTACTATGACAGACACTTGAAAAAGTTAGTGCGGTATAGTGGCTGAACTTATAAGAATATTATATTCTAATAAAAACCGCAATTATAATAATGATATATTATTATAATAATGATATATTATTCTAATAATAATTATAATAATGATATTAATCGGAATACATTTGTAAATATTTTTTTAATTTGATAAACATCTGTTCTTGATCCTTAAAAACATAAGTGGCCAGTTGTTGCTTATGATTACATATAATCAGGGGGACTGAATTACAGCTTAAAAATTCCTATCTCTGCATCACAACTACCAATAAAATGTTTTAATTTCATATCTAACTTTATCTTTTATTATATATTTACAATTTTCACAGTCTGTTAAATAGCAGATTACAGCATTTTTCATTTTCAGCAGTTTTTCAGCCTGGAGCCCAAGGTGGAGTCCCCTGACCTTGTTGCAAACTTATTGAATTTCAACATCGTGATAAGCGAGTTCGAATTTCAGTCGCATAGTTATGTTCATTTTGGGACTAATACCCTTGCAAAAGGTGTGAACACCCTTATCCTCCCAGTTATGCGTTAGATAGTTCCTTTGCTGACCTCCTACAAGGTTTGATGAGTATGAAATAACCTACAAAAGGTTCTGATGCCATTGAACAAAGAAACCCAACCTAATCAAGGTACAAAGCGCCACAAGCCTTCGGTGGATTAGAATTCTTGCAGTTAATTTTTATCTATGATCTTTTTGAGCATTACTAACATTAATTAAAACTGTATTTAACTGCATTAATTCGGGTGTGATATGCGACACATGGTCAGTTTAACGAGGGTTCCAATTCCTGATATTTTTCTTGTTAATTTTTGGTAAACCCAGGATGATCCAAGTGCAGCATCCACCATACTGATTATACATAGATCTTTTACTTTTTCTGGTTTTCTAAACTGAAAAATTTCTCTCGATCGTAAAATATTTAAAGAAATATGACAGCGCTGATTCACATCACACATTTTGTTTATATATATATATATATTTATATATTTTCTCTTTTGATATGGGAGGCGTTAGTGGTGTAATGTTTACCGTGGTAGGGAAGTGGACTCTGTGACAGAAGTTCAGATCCTGGACGGGACTGCATTTCACATACTGCTAATACTCTTGGGAAAGGTAAGAATCCAATTAGTCTCCCTCCGACTATAGATAAGTAGAAGGTCGGACAAGGCTCTTCAATTTTGGTATGCCAGCCGGTCTAGGAGAAGGAAAACTGAATTCAAACCTGTTAAACCCGGCTTAAAAATTGATCTTATGTCTCGTATACTGGTTGTGTGGATGATTAGATAGGATATATATCTCCTATGGTACGTGCAGAATTTTAGAATAACTTCAAGTAGATCATACGTTGTGAGTTATTAAAAAGGTCCCTTTTTTTGGTCACGTCTTGTTAGAGAAACATCGTGACAGCTAGCAGTAGCGAGGAATAAATCTGGGTAGCTGACGAATAAGTGGGAGGAGGGAGCCCGAAAAATGAGGGGAAAAGAAAGTCCATCTGAATGGATTGGTAATGTTTTCTTTTGTTTTTTCTCTAAGTCAAGCTGGGTTGTGATATACAGCACCTCTAGGACTGAAAATTTTAAATCCCTATCAGAGACTTCAAGAATAGGAAACACGTTAGGCTTATAGGCATCGGCGGAGAGTGCATTATCTATATATATATATATATATATGTATAAAACTTTGATTAATTGAAAACTCACTATAATAAGAGTGTTGAATACCAAGGATCTATTTTGTATGAAATTTTACTTATTGTCCAACGCTGTTTTGGTAAATACAAGTTCACTTCTGAAACCTTTTGAACGCGACTCGAATAGTTGCTCAGTGAAATTCAACTTTTTAATAGATTAAAAAAAATACAGTGAAGTACAAATCAGATCGATTTTGTTGCAAGTTCGAATTAATTTCTGCGGTATTTGAAGGATCTGACCGATTTAGACTGCATCAAAATTAGATCGTAGGAAATCGATAAAAAATATTTTTGCGGTGACAAATATTCAAATCAGACATTTTAAAAACATACCTTTTTTTACAAATAAAGATAAGGAAAAGCGGGCTTGATGTTCAGGGCCATTGTAACGCAAGGTAATATATCAACGAATAGTTGTTCTGGCAGAGGGAGGAGTATGTTTTTATTTGCCAAAAGAAACCTGCCAAAATCAACGAAGAAAAATCCCAGAAATATCTTCTTTTTACGCCCGGCAGGATGGGAGATGTTGTCACCTCTGATAAAGAAGGCTACCTTACACGCAAATTATTCATAGAATAATACTCCCAGCTAAACGCAGTGTTTTCAAATGAAGCTCTCAAAATACATAGTTAACGTGACCTCGGCTAAGGTGTCAATACATGTATCTAGTGTTATTTATATCTATTGGATTTGAAGTATTTTACAAGTACATGATTAACTTAATAGAAGGACTGTTTAGGAGTTGAGATAGCTTTGGTACATGGCCAGTTTCATTTGGTGATGCGCATTCGGAGGCAAGAATTGAAATTATTCGATGTCCGCGATATTTATCATGCAGGCATCAGATGTTTCTGACCTTTCACTTTGATGAAACGGGTAGGTGTCGCCACAAGGTTCGGGTCCCTTGCAGAAATCTAAAATTGTTTTTTGTCTTATCGTAAAGAAGAAGAATACGTTTGAGGGATACGAACAAGGCATGTAGTAACTTTTTTTTAGTGGTTTGTAAGTAAGTAGGTAAAGTTGGCGACCGTAGTCGAGGGTGACCAGAAGGCTCCCTTTTCAATAGCTACAACACCGATGTGTAGGGGAGGGCGTTACTCCTTTCCCTGGATTGCTCCACTTTACCCTTGATACGTACCTTATATCACCGAGTGTTAGGCAAGGAGGTATCAAGTACCATTTTTAAAGTCTTTGGTATGACGCAACCTGGGATTGAAGCCAGGTCTCGCGGACCATTGACGAACACTCTACCCTCAAGGCCAATGAGTGGTTTGTAATACCGTACAAAATACTAATTTTCAGACGTTAGGTAGTAAGCAATTTCATTGGTTGAGCAAATGACCGACTGTATATGTAAACATATCTCAAGAAGTAAAATACTACAGATAACAATGATATAATAAAAAAAAAAGAACACATGATTTTTAGCTTATAACACGTACTTTTAAAAACAGAAATATCTAAAAGTGATTTACAGTCAAGTCACCCTGAGAGCACACATTTCCGCTTGATCAATACTTAAGCAACAGATAATCTGTTCAATTTGAGATAAATAGCCACTTACTAACAGTAGGTATTGTACGCAATCTCAGCCTTGTGGACCAGACATAGCCAAACGATTTAAATATCACACAGGGGGTGTCCTCGTGGTGTAATGGTTAAAGCGAGGGATTGCAGAATCGTAGTACGCGAGTTCGTACTCCAGTCACGCTATTACGTTCACTTTCGGGCAAATACCCTTGGGAAAGGTATGAACCCCCTTATCCTCCCAGCTATAGGTTAAATAGTACCACTACTGTTCTTCTAGGAGAATGGCTTGGGCATTAAATAACCTAAAAAGAGTTGATATGCCATTAAAGAAACAAAGAAACCAAACCAAACCAAACCTAAATATTACACATCATCCGACATTCAAGTAAGGAAGAGTGGATGATTGGTTTTACGGCGTTTTAAGCCTTAGTGTTTGTGAATGTCGAAGTCAGTCCTTTTTTCCATGCATTATTAAGTTTCAAGTAACTAACGATAATCATCGTGGTGTAAATAGTTATCGTCGTAGGAAATGGACACGGCGACACGAGTTCAAATCCTGGACGAGACTGATTGCATTTCACATAGCACTAATACCACTGGGAAAGGTATGAGTCCAATTATTCTCCCTCCAGCTATGGGTAAATAGTAGGACAGACTGAGTTCTTCAGCCTTGGTAAGGCAACTAGTCTAGGAGAAGGAAAACTGAATTGAAACCTGTTAAAATCCGCTTAAAAATTGACCTTGTGTCATATCCTGCCCGAGGGGAGGGGTTGGGTAAATATAATCATCGTTTATATATTCTAACTTTAAATAATTATTCTTAATACTAATAATTCAAACACGATATGGTTTCAAATATCTATTCTTACAGCCCAGTCGGCTGAGGCTGTAGAATACACTGACTGCATCTCTGCAGAGGGAGAGACCCTCCCAACGAGTAACATAAGACAATCTGGTAGTGAGGCTCCAGTCGAAGAGCTTTGAGGAATGCGGAATACCCCTTCATTGCCATTGCTTCCAGGTTCTCTCTGGTCTGAAGAGCTAGACCTGACAGGGTCTTATCTATGGCTAAAATAGAACTTTGACATTTAAACTGTGTTCAAACAAATGACTTATGCCAAATGAAATTGTTAGAAATAGGAATACTTGATCATCTGTGTTTAAAAAATAACTGATGTTTAATTGAATAGTTAGTGAAACAGAAATATTGTGTGGAAATAACTTGGTAAATAATTACAGCAACAAATAACTATAATATACATTTCTGTAAACAGTCATATAGTTTCATGTATTCCTATCTAATAATAACAATTTTCAAAATGATGTTCGTGAAACATTGTGTTTGCACTTATTAAGGTCCCATCTAAATAAGAGTGAACCTGGGAGTAATGATAATGTAGATGTTACTATACACTATTCAGATCTGCAGAACTGGAGTCTCACTACTGTGGATAGTTTAATGTCACAAATAAAACATCCCTTTTTGGGGGGAGGGACGGAATATTATCCCTTTGTAATCGATAGAGTCGGCATTTTTGTTACTTTGCCAACAGAGCAGGTACTTCACTAAGTAATTACTTTTGTGAAAGCAGGTACTTTATCCAAACTGGACTAAAAAACGGTTGTTTGTCATTCTTATCTGGGTGCTAGAAGAAGTCGAAAAAACACGAATTTTCATTTTGATTTCTATAATTATTCCCTGATTTGATTAGGCTGGCCTTTTCAGTGGGTCTCCAAACGTCATTTTATGGGAAAGAGCTAACTTTTTGCTCCCTCTAAATTTACTGTTGAAGTCCCACAGATTTCTGACCATTAAAACCCTCAAAACGCGTCTGATTGTTTTCAAAACCCCAATTGACAAAAATTTCATATCTTTTAAAGTCACACTTGATTGCTTCCAGCTGATGAACAAACTCTACAGAAATTTTGACCTGCAAATTACCCCTTCGCAAATGTCCGATTTATCTGGTACCCTGGGTGGTGGAAGCCTATTAAGCCACATTAATCATAATTAGCCGCGTTTAGTTTCTTGCAAGATAATGGCCCTTGCCCATTCCGTCTATGATGATCTTGTACTTACCTCTACAATAACTTACGAGCGAACTCGGCTTGTTTTTTTCTTGAGCACCGTTCTACAAATCTTTTGCTTTATCAGTTATCCCCAATTCAAATTCTGTTCTTTAATAATCTCTATCTCTCTTATTTTGGATTTAATTCTGATCCATGTTGATCTCTATCTCCTAATTATTCGAGACAGTTTAGCTGCTATCTTCACAATTCTACTGACAAAAGTTAAGATATTAATTACAGTAACTTCTAGTCTCATGACCAGACTGTTAAGAAAATGACAATTTTTCTTTACATTTTTACTCTCTGACGATTGTGGTTGGGATCTTATGCTATATGTTGTTTATTGGTTCATTTCGAGTAGAGGCCTGAAAATTGAAGGATTCAAAAAGGCCTTTACATCCAGAGGGAGAGGGACATAGTTTTGTTTGTTTAACGGTACATCAGCCTTCGTGGGTTAGTTAATAGTAAAGCTATCCTTGTAGAAGAATAATTGTGGTACTGTTATCTCCTCGCCTCGAAACACCCATTCTATTATCTCACCACAGAACACCATGTGAACACTTATCTCCCTATATCTGGGGAGATAAGAGTATTAATATCTTTTCCGAATCTATTCATCTGAAAGTGAACGCAACAGAATGATAAGAGTTCGAACTCGTTCATGACGATGTCGCAGTCCAGAACGTTAACCACTAGACCACAAGGACTTCTCTTCAAACCCAGTGAGATGAGTCGTCGTGATTTTTGCAAGTTATAATGCTACTTCGTAAAAGTAATGTTGGCGACCCGAAGGCTCCCTTTTCAATAGCTACTACACCGAATTGTAGGGGAGGGCGCTACTCCTTTCCCTGAATTGCTCCACTTTATCCTTGATGCTAACCTTATAATGCTGAGTGCTAAGCAAGGCGGCATCAAGTACCATTTTTTGAGTCTTTGATATGACTCGACCTGGGATTGAACCCCAGATTCTCGGACCATTAGCGAACTGTGTAGCATAAGTCATTTGTTTGCACTCATTTTAAAAGTCAAACCTTTCTATTGAGCCATAGATGGGACTGTATCTAGTGCTCTCACTCCGTGGTACTTGATTTATAAATACATTTTGAAGATAGCATTTTTAAACGAGCCTACATTAATTTTTTGCACACAGTTAAATGGTTTCAAGTATTTTAATCCAAGAGGAGTAATTCTATTTGATTTTAATCCTTTTTTGGCCCACAGTTAATTGGTTTCGACTATTACTATATAACAGTAACAACTTACAATCAATCATTTGTTGTTCACATTTAAATTGTATGCATATAATTTCCAAGTGAATATTTTGCTAGTAATTTCATTTTTAAATGAGTCACAACCAATTTTTTGTACAATAGTATCGTTATTGTTTATATATATTAAAATGGTTTCAGTTATGCAATCAAATGATAATAATTCTATTTAATATCAATCATTTATTTGCAGATAATGAAGTAATTACAAGTATTGCTATTCAACATAAATCCTCCATTTGAAAACAGCCAAATGGACCAAAGTATTACTATATAATAACAATAATTCAATTTAGGCACTCTAAGAGCTTCAAGTGTTGCTATTTAACACTATTAATTCTTTTCAACATAACGCATTTGTTTGCACAGTTAAATAGTTCCAAGTATTGCTATGTATCACTAACAATTCAATTAAAACCTCTTTTGTTTACACGTAGTTAAATGATCAAACATTTCTATTTCTAACAATTCAATTTAACTCTAGTCATTTGTTTGCACATAGTTTAAATGTCAAACTGTTATATTTGAGCCATAGACAGGTACTATCACAACAGTAGTGACTGAACCTGTGAGTAATGGCAGTGAAGAAGTACTCCGTATTCAACAGAGCTCCAGAACTGGAGTCTCACCATCAAATTGTTTTGTGTTATATCCAGGACCCTCATTGGGGTGGGTGTGGGAGTCTTAACCCTCTAAACAGATGCAGTCGGTGTATTCTACAGCCCCAGCCGACTGAGTTCCCATTTTATTGTATTCCATGGGTAATTTGAAATAGATATTATTAAAACAGAAAAAAAAATCAAAACTTTCAGTTTTATCTCATTTAAAGATATAACTGACAAAATTTCTGTTTATTTCACAATCCGCTCAGAAACGTTTTCTGTGATTCTCTATTTTTGTGTGTTGTATGACATCTCAGGTACACCTTCCCCGTGCCAATATTAGTCGACAAATCTATTTCTTCTTACGTTATAAAATGAAACAAATTTCATCATGTTCTGTTGTGCGAGTTGTCTCATCTCAAGGACATGCTTCGTGCTAATATAAGTCGTCAAATTTACCTCTTTTTCCTTATGAAGCCAAACAGAAAACTACTTGTGTTCGGTTATGCAAGTTTAAATAATTCTAGTAACCTCTTCTACCATAGTAAGTCTTTGAAAAAGCCTATACAGATTTCATTAATATTCTTATAAAGATTTTTTTGTACTAAATAGAATTAGATTATTCCAACTTTTCGGCTTTTGATCATGAAGTGAAAGTGACTAAAATATTAAAGTACATTCGACAATTCTTAAAGGAGAAATATTGTCTATTTTGAGGGTCACGTGTTTGAAACCCCTGATTTAAAGATAAAGATAATACAACTGTCGCTTTTGAAGCTTATTCAGAATTTCTTACTTTGCTTTTGAAAAGCTGTAATTCTGAATTTAATGGAATAAATACAAGAGTGAATTGGTGGTTTACAACAGATCAGTGATACATAGTTGGTTTTAAAAATAAAAAAAATGTGTATCGCACTTAATAGCTTAAAACATTCCCCAGCTTATAAAATCGTATATTCTATTCATAATGTCAAAAACGAAGGCGGCCGATGAATGTGTTATATTTTGACCTTCGACCCAGCCCCAAAAATGCTATTCCTAAGTGATACACCGGAAGGAAGTGACACATTCCAATGGCCAGTAATCGAAAGAGATCGCGTGGGCGGATTAAGGCTTATGATATGGGACAAGGTGAAGGTCTCATTATGCCATTACAGTCATGCACCGGAAGAAAGTAACCTCTGAACTGCATGACAGTTATTTCCGCTTGATGACGATTAAACATCCGATTCAAAGATCCAGTAGGCGATCGTGTGGGCGTTGAGTTATTATCTAACTCAGTTGAGTTTGGGGTGCCAAAGCAGTTGCCAGCAGACTCCCAGAGGGTTAGAGACGAGATGCTGTAGGGAAGGCCACACCCGACCGAGGGGGAGCTCGGAAACCCCCGATGCAGTTGTCAGTAGAATTCCAGACAGTAGAGACCAGATGTGGTAGGGAAAGCCACACCTGACCGAGGGGGCACTCGGAAAACCCCCGAAGCAGTTGCCAGCAGACTCCCAGAGAGTTAGAGACGAGATGTGGTAGGGAAGGCCACACCAGACCGAGGGGGCCCTCGGAAAGCCCCGATGGAGTGGACCCCAACATCAGGAGAACAATAAAGACACAACGTGACGGTCATAACAGTGGGGTCAAAATATGAAGTTTACGTTCGGTCACCAGCACCCTCTCAAACGCAAACCTTGCAAATAAAGTGAGAGGTAAATATGTTGTAAAGAAGCTTCCTGCGTTTTCCTTCATGCATCTGTCTTTGATGTTGTGTCGTTGTGATGAATGAACGTGTAAATAACTATAAAACAAATGTTGATGATGTTGGGTTATGGAAATATTTTTGGCATGTTTACATTAGAATAGCAGTTATGATTATCTCATTTATATTTTACTGAAATTCTAATTATGTGGGTTGTGCGTGAGTGTGTATTTGTGAATTAACGTATTTTCCCAACTCTTCTAGGATGTGACAGAAAACCGATCTTTAAATGCACTACGGCTAGTTTGAATAATTTTCCTTCTCCCAGACTAGTTGCTGTACTAAAAATAAAGAGCTCAGTTTGCCTTATTTACGCAGAGATGTGGATTCACGCCTTTCCGAAGTTCATTATCACGAAATGAAATGAAGTGGCCAAGACTCGAACTCGAATCAATGGTTCTATTTCCTATGACGATAACCAGTACGCTACTAGCGCAGGAACTGTGTGTCTGTATGTATGCAAATCATTAAAAATGGCAAGTTAGAACTAGGTTTTTCTCAAAGCTATGCACTTGAAATACATTAACTTCAAGAATAAAGCTATTTCTAGTTTAATTTACGACTGAATTATAATTTTGTGCAATCAGCATTTGCACTGGGCGTCATTCTTTAATCCTTCCAATCCTCGATATGAAACTAAGAAATGCTAATTAGAATATCAATCCTTCAACAGGGAACTCCCCCAGTAGGTTTGGGCTTTAAATTGCACCGACTACTTCTATGCAGACTCTCCCCCGAACGTGTTTCCTGTATATGACATTAAACAATCTGTTGGAGTATTGCTGAAGCCTTGGGGAATGCGGAGTATCCTTCATTGCCATTGCTCCCAGGTTTACCCTGGCCCTGTGTAGAAGCACCTGATAGAGTCCTATCTATGGATCAAATAGAACTTTGGCATTTCAACTGTGTACAAACAAATGACTTATGCTAAATTGGATTGTTAGGAATAGAACTGTTTTATCATTTAAGCGTGTGTAAACAAATGACTGATGTTTAATTGAATAGTTAGTGATACATAGCAATACTTGGAACTATTCAACTTTGTTGACTTATTTTAAATTGATTTGTTAGTAGTACAACTGTTTGATCATTTAAGTGTGGGTATCTACAAAATGTGTTTATTAATGATATCTAATTCATATATAAAAATAGGATTTGGCATTAAATAAGCAAAAATGGCTGATGTGCCATAAAACCAAACCAAAAAACTACATGGACCGCTGTTACAACGCAAAACAAACGGGTTCACAAGTTTTATAGCCAGTCCCTATATCGGAAATAATACTTTGTAATGATTTGTATTGATATTTGACGTATTTATTTTAAGGGCATGTCAATTTGTCCAGGTATATTTTATGTCTTGAAGTTATGAAATTGCGTTCACTGAATGTTCATATTTACATTTTGTGTTGTTTAAGAATTTTGTTTTTTTTGGAATTCGGTAGGATATCAAATGTGAATAACTCTTTAAACGAATCTGACCCATTGTTGAGACTTTCAAATGTAGTAATCCTATTTACCGACCCCTCCGATCCGGCAGGATATGACACAAGGTCAATTTTTAAGCGGAGTTTTACAGGTTTGAATTCAGAGTTTTCCTTCTTCTTGACTAGTTGCCTCACCAAGGCTGAAGAACTCAGTCTTTCCTACTATTTACCCATAGCTGGAGGGAGAATAATTGGACTCATACCTTTCCCGAGGGTATTAGTGCTATGTGAAATGCAATCAGTCTCGTCCAGGATTTGAACTCGTGTCACCGTGTCCATTTCCTACGACGATAACCGTTACACAACGGGTACCTTCAAATGAATGTTCATATTTACAAATGTAGTAATGGCAATGAAGAGTTACTCCACACTCCTTACATCTCCAAAACCGGAGCCTTACCATTAAATACTGATCAATATTATTCTCAGGACACCATTTTTTGTTGGGATTTTACCTCTCTGCAGAGGATACAGTTAGCTTATTTTAAGGGTGGGGTGGAGTGTGGTGTTGTGAGAGTCTGACCTAGATTTGTCTCACGGTAAGAGTTGATATCAAACGACTTTTGTTTGCTGGCTAACAATCCAAGACTAATAGCGTGGCTAGGTAGCATATAATTACAAGTGATGGTAAACATGGCACATAGCAACTGAAAAATGGATGAGTTATAGAATACAATTACATCTCTGTCTGCTCCGTTCTGTTATCAAAGTTAGAGGTTGGGGGGATCGTTTGATATTAAGAAAGGCTTCCGGTCAGTTTAGAAATCGTGATAGTTTTCTTGAGAAAATCACGTGTCCACTAGTCGATTTCTGGCTTGGATCAGATTTCCAATGACCCCGAAGGTCGGTGCTTATTGTCTTTTCAATCGCCGTCTTGTAATTCTCACTCATACTCATGTTAGTAGCTAAAGTTGTTCGCAGACAATGTCGAACCACTTCTGAAAAGTTTCGTGAGAGGCCAAGTGATAACTACAGCATTTGCCCCTGCAACTTACAGCTCTTTCTTCGTTTCTTTTGATGAAGAAGATTTTTTTTCGTTCGATTTTCTTTCTCATTCGAAACATGGTCGTAATGTACTTGTGAAATTACACGACTCTTCGCAATGTGTCTGTCTCAGGTAATCGATCTAAGAAATTCGGACTGTCTGATTTATATTGATCATTTCTAATTCCATTGTTTATAATTTTGTCTGTTTTTTTTTTTTTTTTTGTCTATTCCAGGTTCAAAAATCGATCAATGTATAAAGGCGTTCTGTCTTTTATGAATAAAACGGAATATTTTTTGTTTTAATCATCTCTGACAATATAAATGGTTATTTAAAGAATCGAGTATATCTATTCATAAAGGATGTTAGTGGCTGAAGCGGTTGCATATTTACTTCTTGTGTGCGTTGGTTTGAGCCCTGCTACAAACATCGATTTGAAATGCTCATCTCCAATGCAGTCATGAAATAAAATTCTTTAAAAATATTGTCATCTGATTGATAGAGTTTTACAGCATATCAAACCTTCTGGGGTTATTTTAGGCCTGGAGATCCGGAAATCGTGTTCATTGTATCTTCATGTTTTCTGTATACTTGTTCCTTAAGAAGTTTTTTTTACGCACAGTTACATGGAATGAAGTATTCCAATCAAATACGAATGATTTCCACTCAAATTAATCATAAATATCTTTGATATTCCATAGCATGTTTGTTTTTAATTTCACTTATTCCTTTATAATATTAGCAGCGCTTCTAGCAAATACACCCGCTTAAGCCGAATCCCTTCTACATAGTCTGGAACAAACAGCTACTGACATCGGCCTCCATGTCAACGCAGACAAGACGGAATACATATGCTTTAATCAAAGAGGCGACATCTCCATATTGAAGGGTGGGCTTTGAAACTAGTGGCCAAGTTCACCTTCTATGGAAGCAGTCTCTCATCAACCGAGAAAGACATCAACACGCGAATAGCAAAGGCATGGGTAGCTATCAGTCATATGAAGACAGACCTTACCAATAAAATAAAACACAGTTTTTCCAAGAAGCAGTCGTGTCGATACCGTTATATGGATGCACCTCATGGACGCTAAGTAAACGTATGGAGAAAAAGCTTGACGGCTATTATACAAGAATGCTGCGAGCTGTATTGAACGAATCCTGGAGGCAACACCCCACAAAAAAGGAGCTTTACGGCCATCTACGACCCATCACGAAAACTATCCAAGTTAGACGAACCAGACACTGTTGGAGAAGTATGGACAAGCTCATAAGTGATGTGCTCTTGTGGACCCCTTCACATAGACGATAGAGACGGGTGGTGAGAGAGGGTCGGGGAGATCCGTGCTCGCAGCGCAACATGATGATAATGATATGATTTCAGATAATTATTTCTATCTTATGAGTCATTCGTTTGAACACAGCTATATAGTTTCAAGTTACTAATAAAAATAATCCTTAGTAAACTTCGATTCTTTATATAAATAATTTACACTTATATGGCATCAAGTGTTCTTATCCAACACATATTCTTAAACAGTTCAATTTGACCAATAGATGGGACCCTAACAAGTACTACCTCACCAAGCCAGAGTTAACTTGGGAGTAATGGTTATGAAGGGGTGCTCTACACACTCCAGAAGTAAAGCTGCAACATCAGATGAAGTTTAGAGTCCTATTTAGGACACGCTTTTTGTTTTATTTTTATTCCACTACAAAGGATACATTTACTGTATTCTAAGCCTCACCAAAAGAGCCAACAAAAATAGAGGTAAAAGTACAAGATCCAGATTTACGTAATATTTCTTAAAGGGGAGTAAAATCCCCAAAGAAAACTTGTATATATATATATATATATTAACCCAAGCTCTCTTCTCGGGTAAAATGCAAAGGAAAGTCACATTTTTAGACAAAGTTTAATAAGAATTGAATTCAGAGTTTTCCTTCTCTTAGACCTGTTGCCATACAAAGGTAAAAGAGCGAAGTCTGTCCAATCATTTACCCATAGTGAGAGGGAGAATAAATGGATCCATATCATTCCCAAGAGTATCAGCGTTATGGGAAAAAGTAAACAAACGCGTCCAGGATTCGAACTCGAGTCACCGTGTCCATTTCCTATTGTTGAATAGTGATAAAGTTTTCTTTGCCCCCCACCTAACTTGTACACCTGTTACTTAGGGTACTGAAAACACGTGGGTGGCATACCGGAAGGAAGTGAGACCATGAGGATTGCATGGACGTCGGGAAAATTATATAACTACTGACAATTTTCGACTCGTGGTGAGTTTGAGTTTCGTTTAACGGCATATAAACCTCTGTGGGTCATTTAATGCTAGAAGGGTTAAATTGAATTTTGTTTTTATGCATGTTTTAGGATTTAGGGTATGGGTTTTGGTTATGTTTTATATTTGGCTAGACTTTGATAAAGAGGTTGGTTTCTTTTAGAAAGCTTAAGATTTCCTCTGGTTTCAAGTTTTTGAAAAGGTTCTTAAAATTGTCTGTTTGGTAATGTTTTGGGCGGATTTGTCTCAACCTGTCACAGTTTATGGGTTTGATTGTGAGAAGTACTTTGCAAATTGAGCATACTGGGGGGGGGAGGTCTTCCCTATTTAGGAGGTATGAGTGGGTAATGTGGGTGTGGCCAATACAAAGTCTGGAGATTATCTCTTCTTTTCCATTTCTTCTGTAGCCAGTTGGCCTTTCACTCATGGTATCATGGTGGATGCTTGTTCTGTGTTTCATCATCCCCAGATTTTTGCCAATTCTTGTGTATAAATTTGTTAATAAGTGGTTTTAAGTCGGTGTATGGAATTTTTGTATTGGATATATGTGCCTAGAGTGCTTTTTTGCCGTTTTGTCTAGCCTTTCATTTTTCTGTATACCAATGTGGCTACGTATCTATGTATGAATGATGCTATTATTTTTAGAAAGAGTGTTCATTTTATCTTGTAGTCTTTTGATGAGAGGAGTTGATGAATTTTGGCTCTGTAGAGCTTGGAGGACTGATTTGGAGTCTGAATAGGTGATAAATTTGTGGTTCGCTATAATGTTCATGGCTATGTCAATAGCTATGGTTTCTGCACGAGAGATTGATGATTCATTTGGGAGACGTTTTAACAGTTCTTGGTTTTGGAAGATAGCAGCACAACCAACTTTCATTCTCTGTTTGTATCCGTCTGTAGAGATGTGGTGGTTATCGGGGAAGTTTTTTTGGATGTTGAGGAATTTCTCTCGGAAAGTGATGGGGTACGTTCTGGTAAGTTTGGTCAGGTATAGCTTTACATTTGGCTGGTTTATAGTCTATGGTGCTGTTTTGGGGAGAATTGTATTATGCATTATTTTTGGATTAATTTTGATGTCAGTTAGGAGGGTTTAAATTTCCCGATCACCACCACATCAATACAGAGACTATTGTAATTATATATTAAACAGAACCACCTGTTTTCATTAAAAGTTATTTTCATATTTGACAAATTCCTTGCATAAAACTTCTCCATACCAAAAAATCAAAATTATTTACGAACGTACTTTTATATGAATTTCAAGGAACGGGATGGTGCAACCTTACTTGTATCTTATTTTCATGTCTTTTGCCTCTTTTATTCAAATGATTTTTCCAACTTTTGCAGTGAACATATCAAGAATGCGCATATATATTATAGATAATTCATGATACGCTGGTGTGACAGCACAGAATAACGAGAAAGTTACAAATAAAACTAAGTTGACCGTTTGTGCCTATAAGTGCACATCGATAATGAACCATTCAAGCAGGTAGTGATATATGCTGACATTAACACATGCATATATGTTTGCACAGATGACTTGCACGCGTTAACGATGGAGACAGACAATCAGAAGTCAGTCAAGTAATAATTATCTTTCATTAGAAGCAAAGGCCCGTGGTATAATGGTCATCGTCGCAGGAATTGGACACGGCGACACGAGTTCAAATCCTGGACTGAATGCATTTTACATTGCACTAATACCTTTGGGAAAGGTATGAATCCAATTATTCTCCCTCCAGCTATGGGTAAACAGTAGGGCAGACTAGGTTCTTCAGCCTTGGTGAGGTAACTAGTCTAGGAGAAGGAAAACTCTGAATTCAAACTTGCTAGACTCCGCTTAAAAAATTGACATTGTGTCATATCCTGCCCGAGCGGAGGGGTTGGGTAAATATGATTAGAAGTAAAGGCTGAGTTTTTAAAATGTTTTTACATTATAAATAGGACATATTTCGCATTTGTTTGGACGTGTATAGAAAAGGGAAACATTAAATTATATGCTTTTTCGTTTATACTGAAATAACACACAGGAAAAACAAAAGCTACATGATTCTATTTAATAAATAAAGCAAATCCTTGTTATAAATCTCTATCTGTTGTCCCTTGTAAGCTTTGCATTATGGTCTGCATATAAATAATAATGTAATTAAGTACATATATAAGTACTTTCACTATAGGAAAATCTTAAGCGGAGTAGAACTGGTTTGAATTCAGAGTTTTATTTCTCCTAGACTGGTTGCTTAATCAAGGCTAACGAGCTTTATGCAAAGTACACACACACACACACACATCATAAAGTCGAGCTGAGAGCATGGAGTTGCTTGACATTCATCATCTGTCCCTATCGTCCACCGAAAGTCCTCTAAACTGCTGCCAGTGTCCTCACAGAGCTGATGTATGTCATTTCTTGCTAGTTGGCCAATACTGGCCGGTCCATTTGTAGGAGTCCATACAAGAACGGGGTTTATGAATCCGTCCTTGCTTTTCCAGCAGTGCCCCGCATGTCTTCTTCATCTTAGATTTTTTGTAAGATTCGGTTTAAGTAGCCGTAACCTGCTGTTTTGTGGTGTCTTGCTTCCAGGATTTGATCAAAACAGAATGTAGCATTCATTCTTATATTGTTCCATTAAAGGATTTTTCTTTCTGATCTTCGTCAGAGTCTCGGAGGTGCATCCTTACAGTAGTGTTGATACAGCCACAGAACAAAACAACATAAGTCTATTTGGGCATTACCCTGAAAATTATCTTATCTATAGAAAAAAGCTATTTGTACCTGAATGATAATTTTGTAAGGTTTGTTATCGCCCTGGACGTCAGTTGTGAACATTCAAATTTTTGATGTATTGAAATAACTATGAATTACTAAGTAATATGGTTTGATTAATTTAACGGTTATCAACACTTCATGGATTATTCAATGCTAAGGTTTTATTCATTTGTACATGTTTTCTTGCAATCATAACTATCTTTGCTATGTCAGAGCATTTTTTTAATTGTGCTTTTTATATTTTTTCATAATCTTTTTTTTACAAAAGATTGTATGGTTCAATATAACTAATGCCAATAATAACAACAAATGATATATGCACAAAGGGGAGTCTGTTCTGGGTAATGAGTCACATAAACTTCCCTGGGATTTTGAGATCCAAACGGATCAACTAATCTCGGCCAGACGACCAGAAACTAGTAATAGTAAAAAAAAACCCAGAGAACCTGCCGAACTGTGGTCTTTGCTGTCCTGGCAGACCATAGAGTAAAACTGAAAGAAAGCGAAAATAGAAATAAGTACTTGGACCTTGCTTGGTTACATGAAAAAACTATGTAACAAGAAAGTGATGGTGATACCAATTGCAGCCGGTGCACTGTGTACAGTCATCAAAGAATTGGTAAAGTAACTGAGGGAATTGGAAGTAAGAACATGAGTGGAGACCATCCAAACTTCAGTATCATTAAGGTTGGCCAGTGTACTGAGAAGAGGAGAGACGTGATGAGACTTACTGTCACTCAAACTCATGTGGAACACCATCAGCTAACGCTGGTGTAGAAAGATTTCCAAGGAGCAAAATAATAATAACCCTTAGAAGACAAGATATTTCTATTTAATAATATTCCTTTGCAAACAGTTACATGGTTTCAAGTACTTTATGCTATATTAAATTTTTTTAATTAGTCTATTTGACCAATAGAGAGGATCCTTACTGGTACTACTATTCTGGATCACAAAGGGCTACTCCACATTCCCCAAAAGTGTCCCCGAGGCGTAATGGTTAAGTGCTGGACTGTGGCCTCAAAGTGAGCGAGTTCCAACTCCGACTGCACTATTACTTTCACTTTCAGATTACAGCTTTGAGAAAGGTATGAAGCTCTTTATCTTCCTTGGTATGTGTTAAATAGTGTCACTGCATTTCTCCTACAAGGATGCCTTTGGCATTAAATGAACCTTGAAGGTGGATATGCCATTAAACAAAAAAAAATAAAAAACAAAAGCCATCCACATTTCCCAGAGCTTAACAACTGATCCTATGTCACATCCTGCCCGTGCGGAGGGGTTGTTAAATATATACAACTAGGTAGAGTTCATCGTCATCATAGACAGGACATCCCTTTTTGTTGAGAGGGCTCTTACCCACTTTGCAGGGAACACAAACTGTACATTTTAAATGACGCCAATAGGGTGTTTATTAATATATTTCACTCCTTCGTAAATAAAAACATTATTTTCGGCCGTTGTTACCATGGGAACTTAGTTGGTTCACAGGTCGTACTCTAGGCGTAAAGCTAAAATAGAAGTTAGCTGACATTTAGATCATTCGGATACAGATTGAAAAAATATGAAAGTTGAAAGATTATGTTGCGTCAAACTTAGAATTACTACCTTTATTCTGAGTTCCAGTACCAGCCGACAACACCAGCAGATTATACAACTTATCTGTCAGTAAACAGGTATGTTACAGCTACCATTTATCACTGACATTTTATCGTTCATTATCTGTTGTGTTTTGCTTCTAAAATCTGATGACCTTTTCAATGTATAAGAGCAATAGAAAAAAAAAATTAACAAAAAACAACATTAACAACTAAAAGTAACAGTAGAACGAAAATAGCAAGTGGTAAATATTTTCATAAGTGCACGCATGTATTAATTGATCATGCGCAGTGACCGGATTTTAGACGTGACAGTGATTTGCATTAATAAAGCAGTTACCTGTGGAGTAGCTTCGTAATATCTCCAGTAAAAGTTATTAAAATTACTTTCATCTCAGCAAATACAAACAGTTGCACGCTTGCAGCCATATTTGCACATACGGTGTTCAACGATTTTAAGAAGAATAAAAAAAATGTATATTCGTTTTTATATAAAGTCTGTTTTGCACATGTGACATGTTTTCAATGACTGCGTGTTTGAAAATTAGAAACTATCATTGCAATGAATATTTTCATAAAGATGAAATTAAATAAATGTAAGGATACGTTAATAATTATCTACCTTAGACAATCGATGAGTTCGTTTGGGGCCTCGTGGGGTGTCATATGACGGAGTAACCTATTCTCGATTTCTGTTTGCTTCTTTGAACAGTAGAGACGTTATCTCAGATTGTGTCAGGGAACGGTAAATCCAAACAGCAATATCATCCTCACTTGTCAAGTAAGCCTTTTCCCCACTTTATACCCTCTTTTACATGGAACAATATTTGTACAATTCTGCCATGGGACATGGTTGAGTATTCTTGCTTTTAATACTACTTGTGTTTATAAGTGTTCAAATGAGTTTCCTCTCTTTTCTTCCGTTGTGTTCATTGTTACAATTAGAGATATACTAATGCTAATATTGATCCTTGGTAAGAGAGGGTTTGATTAAATATATTTCCTATCATCAAGCTTATCTATATGACAAATATTCTACTGAATGTATGCATATTATATCAACAAATCAGCCTGCAATTACATTTCTTTAAAAAATAGTACAAAAAAAAAAAAAAACTGATTTCATTCTATAGAAAGGAATTTTATTTTAGTCTCACCTAAATCCAAGTTTTATTGACAAGGAAAACAATTTTCATAGAGGTTCGCGCTCACCGCAATGCAATGTAAAAGGGAATTGAGAACGAGACACTAAAACAATACATCAAACAATTCTCTGAGTATAAATCATTTTGTGCAATCTTGCAACATTTTGATTCGCAAAATGTGTTAAACGATCAGCAAGTGGTAGTTAAACGAATATTTTGCAGTAGCCCGAGCAATATTTGACCAAAAAACTTTAAGGCCGAAAAAACCTTTATATAATAACCACAAAATTATAATTTCTTACGATCACTTTATTTCCATTCACAAAGTTTGAGATCATTCATCATCGTCATCATGTCGTGCCGCTAGCACGGATATCCCTGACCCTCTCTCGCCACTTCTCCCTATTATTGATCGCTTCTGGCAGGACTTCAGGGCTACATCCCCTATCCTCACATAGCTGTTGGATGTATGTTCGAGCTGGTTGTCCTGCTTTTGCTCGGCCATATGTGGGGGTCCATATGAGTACATCACTTATGAGTTCGTCCTTGCTTCTCCAGCAGTGTCCTGCATGTCTGGTTCATCTAACTTGTATAGTTTTCGTGACGGGAGGCAGGTTGCCGAATAGTTGGTGCCTTGTGGGGTGTTGCCGCCAGGACTTGTTCAATATTGCTCGCAGCATTCTTGTGTAATTGCCGTCTAGCTGCTTCTTCAGCCGTTTAGTTAGCGTCCAAGTAGTGCATCCATATAGCAGTATCGATACGACCGCTGCCTTGAAGAAACTGCGTTTCATCTTATCGGTCAGGTTAGATTTCCATATTGAGATCATGACATAGCAGAAAAAGAGCAGTTCAAGTAAAAGCAGATATCTCGCCAGAAAAAAAAGGAATCTGCGCAATATTTAAGTCTCCCCGGCTTTTTTATAGGTGGGTTTGATTTTAAATGAAAACTTTAAAGCGACCCAGAGTAGAGCCATCATCAATGGTGCAATGGTTATCGTTGTTAGAAAAGGAGCACAGTAACCAGAGTTAAAATCTTGGAAAAGGCTTATGCATCCATCTGTTCTCAAATGATATTTGCAATGTTATTTTACAAGATTTACATTTCCGTACACGACTTTCAATGATGTCTAGTTATGGATAGAAGTAAAGCAGTTTGATATTTTACATTAGTAGGGCAACCAATCTAGGAAAAGGAAAACTGAATTGAAATCCGTTAAACTACACTTAAAATTGGCTTTGTTTTTGATCCTAATCAGGCAGGGGGCTTAAGAAAATATGTTCTACAAGTTGAACAAGGAAATAAGCTACAATAATTTAGATACAGTTATGTAAGAGATGTGAGTATTTTGTGAGTCCGACCTAAAGAAGATGAAAGGTAATCACAAGTATGCAAAGATACAATTGTACCCATGCAAAAATTAAATTCATATATAAAAAATTATTTAAACACTGTTGCTAGAGAAGAAACTTACCTCCTAGACCAAAGCGCGTAAGACTATGCCTTGCTTGTCAAGCAATAAAAAATATCTTCACTCCAGGAGGCAGAAATTATAGTGTGCCGATCTCGTCTCTCACGAGAAGAAATCTACAACGCATGTAAATTTCTATATGCCGGAACTTGCATAAAAGAGCATGCCAGCAGCAGGAGCGAGGTTGTTGTTTTTTGCAGACTGCTTTTTTGACTGACTGACAGAACGAACGAGTTGACCTGAGGTGTACTGAGGAAGGGCTGCGAGTCGCATGGGTTGTTATTTTAGTCAACTGAGGCTACCCAATTGTCTGAGGACTGTACTACTGCTTTTGCTTGGACTAGTTCTACAACAAACACATTTATGCATTTACCCACACTTCAAATCCAAACAGAATACTATTGTATACTATAAAGTAATCCATATCACATGCTTTATCATGGTTAGATTTGATCATTTTGTTTAATGGCATATCAAGCTTTTAGTGTTATTTAATGCTAAATCTCTACTTGTGGAAGAAAGTTAGTGGTGCTATTAAACCCATAGCCGAGGGATAAGGGGCTTCATATCGATTCAAAGGGTATTAGACCAAAAGTGAACGTAATAGCACGGCTAGAGTTGGAACTCACAACGATGTCACAGTTCAGCCCATTTACAACTAGGCCAAGGAAACTCCAGCACGCTTTATTATGATAGCTAAAAAAAGTACGCATAAACAATTGATAAACAACAACATTTTTATTGAAAGAAATTTGAAAAATTATTGATTGATTGATTAGTTGCTTTCAACGGGAAGTCAACGCATATTGGGTTATTTCATGTCCAGAGTTTAGGAAATCCAGGGCCAGTACTAGAGTCTTATGCCTCCAACTGAATCTGTAATTCGGCTCCCCCATTATCACATGCCAATTTTCATAAAGCAGCGTTGATAGAAAATATATAAAATCCGTCCTTCTACGGCTTCCAAACGGATGTTAGCTCTCCTCTCGATCAATTGTTGGTACACACTGGTCCAGAGAGATCTTGTTTATATTTACCTTTTTCGTATAGTTGGTTAAGACTTTTTTTTTTGCATAGTTATACGATATCACAAGTATAACTAACCTAATTCCCTCATATTTGTGTGGCTTGAAGTATTCCTATCTAATGCTAATAATTATATAGTTACTCATAATTATTTCTGAAAAAGGTATGAATCCGACTATTCTTCTTTCAACTATGAGTGAATAATAAAGCAAACTGTAAGTCCCACCGACAGAGCGGGAAATGGGACAAAGAATACTTAATGAATATATCTATTAATAGATACTGAATATAAAAATCATGACTTCTATGGAAATAGTACCATAATTATAGATACGCTTAGGGTCACATTAAGGCTAAAATTTCTAACTGGGGGTATGCATCCTGGGAGCTCAGACACTATCCAGTATTGCTCTGGTCTGGCACCACTTCTGCAGAACTGATTTGTTGATTGAATTTTATCAGCAAGTCAACCGCAGTATAGTTTTATTTTGAGTCAAGAGGTTAAAGAATCACATTTGTTGTATGTTCATATTTACGTTTTTGTTAAGTTGTTTATTAAGAGCCTTTTTTTGGCAACCGGTTCTATTTAATAAGAACAACTTGCAAAACGATTTGACCAAGAGATAGGACCTTAACAGGTACTACCAGTCCGAGTTAGAGTGGAGCCATGACTAATGGCAATGAAGCGGTACTCCACCATCCCCCAGATCGCTCGAACTAGATCCTTCCCATCAGATGCAGTTTAGTGTCAAATCCAGACCACTCCATTTTAGGGGAAAGGCTAACTCATCGGTAGGGTATATTATCAGAGTATTCTAAGCGCAGCCCTGAGGGCGTAGAACTTATTTGTCTTCATAAAGCCGATGTCCCTCAAGAAAAGATATCACACCTGATAAATTTTTAAAGTCTGTTCGGGGTAAATACTCGAAATTTTAATTTGTGTAATATTTTTGAATTAGTGAATTGGTTAAATACCAATGTGTTTAGTTTCAGTTATGTTTGAATTTTTTCTTTTTCGTGATACGGAATTGAGAAAAAAACAAAAAAACAACGAACAACTTTTTTCTCAAATTCCATATTACAGAAAAGGAAAAAACAAACATTACTCTTTTTGTGGACAGATGTTTTTACAAGATGGATCGCTTTTTCAGAGAGCATTCTGTAATCTCGCTATCTTACGTACAATCGATTTGTTTTCGACTTCCTCTTTTTATATTAGACTTAATTTCCAAATCTCAGCGTCTGACATTGAACAATCAGCCTTTATGGAGGATGGTATTTCTAGCTGTAACTGACAGACATCGAAATTGTCACAGTTCGATCAGAGTCTGAATGTAATATTATCCTAAAATGATCTGATTTCATCAACAACCTTCGAGAAATGTCACGGTTAGCGACAAAATCACCTGTTTATCGTCATCTATCATGACAAACAAAATCAAAAACCTT
>OY757904.1:40166424-40171424 GCA_963585895.1 Sepioteuthis lessoniana | reverse complement strand
AATATATACATACACACGTATATACACGCGTATATAATATATACATACATATATATACGTATATAATATATACATACGTATATAATATATACATACGTATATAATATATACCTACGTATATAATATATACCTACATATATAATATATACCTACATATATATACATACGTATATAATATATACATACGTATATAATATATACATACGTATATAATATATACATACGTATATAATATATACATACGTATATAATATATACATACGTATATAATATATACATACGTATATAATATATACATACATATATATATACACACGTATATAATATATACATACATATATATGTACACACGTATATAATATATACACACGTATATAATATATACACACATATATATACACACGTATATAATATATACACACATATATATACACACGTATATAATATATACACACATATATATACACACGTATATAATATATACACACATATATATACACACGTATATAATATATACACACATATATATACACACGTATATAATATATACACACATATATATACACACGTATATAATATATACACAATATATATACACACGTATATAATATATACACACATATATATACACACGTATATAATATATACACACATATATATACACACGTATATAATATATACACACATATATATACACACGTATATAATATATACACACATATATATACACACGTATATAATATATACACACATATATATACACACGTATATAATATATACACACATATATATACACACGTATATAATATATACACACATATATATACACACGTATATAATATATACACACATATATATACACACGTATATAATATATACACACATATATATACACACGTATATAATATATACACACATATATATACACACGTATATAATATATACACACATATATATACACACGTATATAATATATACACACATATATATACACACGTATATAATATATACACACATATATATACACACGTATATAATATATACACACATATATATACACACGTATATAATATATACACACATATATATACACACGTATATAATATATACACACATATATATACACACGTATATAATATATACACACATATATATACACACGTATATAATATATACACACATATATATACACACGTATATAATATATACACACATATATATACACACGTATATAATATATACACACATATATATACACACGTATATAATATATACACACATATATATACACACGTATATAATATATACACACATATATATACACACGTATATAATATATACACACATATATATACACACGTATATAATATATACACACATATATATACACACGTATATAATATATACACACATATATATACACACGTATATAATATATACACACATATATATACACACGTATATAATATATACACACATATATATACACACGTATATAATATATACACACATATATATACACACGTATATAATATATACACACATATATATACACACGTATATAATATATACACACATATATATACACACGTATATAATATATACACACATATATATACACACGTATATAATATATACACACATATATATACACACGTATATAATATATACACACATATATATACACACGTATATAATATATACACACATATATATACACACGTATATAATATATACACACATATATATACACACGTATATAATATATACACACATATATATACACACGTATATAATATATACACACATATATATACACACGTATATAATATATACACACATATATATACACACGTATATAATATATACACACATATATATACACACGTATATAATATATACACACATATATATACACACGTATATAATATATACACACATATATATACACACGTATATAATATATACACACATATATATACACACGTATATAATATATACACACATATATATACACACGTATATAATATATACACACATATATATACACACGTATATAATATATACACACATATATATACACACGTATATAATATATACACACATATATATACACACGTATATAATATATACACACATATATATACACACGTATATAATATATACACACATATATATACACACGTATATAATATATACACACATATATATACACACGTATATAATATATACACACATATATATACACACGTATATAATATATACACACATATATATACACACGTATATAATATATACACACATATATATACACACGTATATAATATATACACACATATATATACACACGTATATAATATATACACACATATATATACACACGTATATAATATATACACACATATATATACACACGTATATAATATATACACACATATATATACACACGTATATAATATATACACACATATATATACACACGTATATAATATATACACACATATATATACACACGTATATAATATATACACACATATATATACACACGTATATAATATATACACACATATATATACACACGTATATAATATATACACACATATATATACACACGTATATAATATATACACACATATATATACACACGTATATAATATATACACACATATATATACACACGTATATAATATATACACACATATATATACACACGTATATAATATATACACACATATATATACACACGTATATAATATATACACACATATATATACACACGTATATAATATATACACACATATATATACACACGTATATAATATATACACACATATATATACA
This sequence comes from Sepioteuthis lessoniana, assembly GCA_963585895.1. Lineage (NCBI taxonomy): Eukaryota > Metazoa > Mollusca > Cephalopoda > Myopsida > Loliginidae > Sepioteuthis > Sepioteuthis lessoniana. Next base: position 40,168,583 of record OY757904.1, on the reverse strand, counting down.
CACGTATATAATATATACACACATATACACACGTATATAATATATACACACATATACACACGTATATAATATATACACACATATACACACGTATATAATATATACACACATATACACACGTATATAATATATACACACATATACACACGTATATAATATATACACACATATACACACGTATATAATATATACACACATATACACACGTATATAATATATACACACATATACACACGTATATAATATATACATACATATACACACGTATATAATATATACATACATATACACACGTATATAATATATACATACATATATACACACGTATATAATATATACATACATATATATACACACGTATATAATATATACATACATATATATACACACGTATATAATATATACATACATATATATACACACGTATATAATATATACATACATATATATACACACGTATATAATATATACATACATATATATACACACGTATATAATATATACATACATATATATACACACGTATATAATATATACATACATATATATACACACGTATATAATATATACATACATATATATACACACGTATATAATATATACATACATATATATACACACGTATATAATATATACATACATATATATACACACGTATATAATATATACATACATATATATACACACGTATATAATATATACATACATATATATACACACGTATATAATATATACATACATATATATACACACGTATATAATATATACATACATATATATACACACGTATATAATATATACATACATATATATACACACGTATATAATATATACATACATATATATACACACGTATATAATATATACATACATATATATACACACGTATATAATATATACATACATATATATACACACGTATATAATATATACATACATATATATACACACGTATATAATATATACATACATATATATACACACGTATATAATATATACATACATATATATACACACGTATATAATATATACATACATATATATACACACGTATATAATATATACATACATATATATACACACGTATATAATATATACATACATATATATACACACGTATATAATATATACATACATATATATACACACGTATATAATATATACATACATATATATACACACGTATATAATATATACATACATATATATACACACGTATATAATATATACATACATATATATACACACGTATATAATATATACATACATATATATACACACGTATATAATATATACATACATATATATACACACGTATATAATATATACATACATATATATACACACGTATAATAATATAATATACATACATATATATACACACGTATATAATATATACATACATATATATACACACGTATATAATATATACATACATATATATACACACGTATATAATATATACATACATATATATACACACGTATATAATATATACATACATATATATACACACGTATATAATATATACATACATATATATACACACGTATATAATATATACATACATATATATACACACGTATATAATATATACATACATATATATACACACGTATATAATATATACATAATATATATACACAGTATATAATATATACATGCATATATATACACACATGTATATAATATATACATGCATATATATATAATATATAATATATACATGCATATATATATACAATGTATATATATACATGCAATATATATATATACACATGTATATAATATATACATGCATATATATATATATATACACACATGTATATAATATATACATGCATATATATATATATACACACATGTATATAATATATACATGCATATATATATATATATACACATGTATATAATATATACATGCATATATATATATATACACATGTATATAATATATACATGCATATATATATATATACACATGTATATAATATATACATGCATATATATATATATATATACACATGTATATAATATATACATGCATATATATATATATATACACACATGTATATAATATATACATGCATATATATATATATACACATGTATATAATATATACATGCATATATATATATATACACATGTATATAATATA
>OY757904.1:39941424-40163924 GCA_963585895.1 Sepioteuthis lessoniana | reverse complement strand
ATATCATTTATATATATATATATATATACCCACACGTATATCATTTATATATATATATATAGTTATACCCACACATATATCATTTATATACATATATACCCAGACGTATATCATATATATACATATATACCCACGCGTATATCATTTATATATATATATACCCACACGTATATCATTTATATATATATATATATACCCACAGGTATATCATTTATATATATATATATATATACCCACAGGTATATCATTTATATATATATATATATATATATATATATACATATATACCCACAGGTATATCATTTATATATATATATACCCACAGGTATATCATTTATATATATATATATACCCACAGGTATATCATTTATATATATATATATATATATACCCACAGGTATATCATTTATATATATATATATATATACCCACAGGTATATCATTTATATATATATATATATATACCCACAGGTATATCATTTATATATATATATATATATATACCCACAGGTATATCATTTATATATATATATATATATATACCCACAGGTATATCATTTATATATATATATATATATATACCCACAGGTATATCATTTATATATATATATATATATATATATATACCCACAGGTATATCATTTATATATATATATATATATATATATATACCCACAGGTATATCATTTATATATATATATATATATATATATATATACCCACAGGTATATCATTTATATATATATATATATATATATATATACCCACAGGTATATCATTTATATATATATATATACATATATACCCACACGTATATCATATATATATATATATATATACACGTATATCAGATATATATACAACACATATCAGATATATATATATATATATATATATATATAAAACCTCGTATATCATATATATATATATATATATATATATATATATATATATATATAAACACACGTATATCATATACACACACAGACACACACACGTGTGTATATCCTATATATATATATATACACACACATATACATATATATACTTATATATACATCATATATACACATACACACACATCTCATATATACATATAAACACACGTATATCATATACACACACACACACACACACACACACACACGTATATCCTTATTTCATCAAACATGTTTAAAAGAGAAAATTATGTCTAGACACACCCACTCATATACATAACATAATAAATTATATGAAATAAATTGAACGCTCATTCTAAATAACTTAATAGAATATTTTACTAATTTAAGCATTTTCATTACAGAAATGCAAATATCAAAACAATTTTTAAGAATTTAAACAATAGAACATTTTAAGAAATTATTTATATATGTTGATATATATTGACTGTAACTGCATTCAACCATCTTTAACTGCACTCATAAGAGATTCGATTGAGAAATGTAATGCATGTCAGTTTGAATTTTTAGTAGTTCAAAATTTTGTGAATATAAAAAAAGTGAATTCAGTTTTTAGTTACAATTCAAATATTGCTTTTCGTATTTTATCAAAATCAAGAAAACGAATTAGAAAGCAAGTGGCTGAGACAGGTTTCGCGTCTGGAGAGCTGGTGAGTTATAAAGTATTTTCTATTTGCCTGCTGGTCCGTGCACTAAACATGTTGGATATGGATGTTAGCTTTGACTATCTATTCCTCACCAGCTGTTCATGATGTACATCAATTCAATGAGTCCATCCAAACGATTTGATGTCTCCTACAAAACCCAAATCATACTGCTGCTACTAACAGTCCCTAGGAAGCGGCAGGCACACCAATGGGGAAACCAATGTAGCATTGTTATAATTGCAAAGGTATCGGCTTCGTTTGGCTCGTTTAAAAGAGAATGATTACTGCTACATTATTCTTAATTTTTTTTAATATGTTCAGCCGTTGTAAGAGAGATGTTCGGTTTCATTGTTTAATGGTATATGAACCGACGCGCGTTATTTAATATCAAACCAATTTTTGTAGAAGAACAGCAGTGATACTATTTAAACCATAGCTGTGGTAATAAGGGAGTTCGTACCTTTCCCAAGATTATTAGTTCAAATGTGAACGCAATAGCGTGACTGGAGTTCGAACTCACTTATTTCTAGGCTATTGCCTTGCACGTTAGCCTCCACACCACAGGGACTTCCCTCGGGAGATATTCATTATTACTATAAACTTATTCATTTTTGGAATTAGAACTTTATTTAGTTTGGTTTCGTTCATTTAATGTCAAAGCCATCCTTGTACAAAATAACAGAGGAGATAATATTTAACCCTCAGCTGCAGGGTAATAAGGGATTTCGTTCTTTCCCCCCAAGGGAATCAGTCCGAAAGCGATGAAATAGCTCAATTGGAGTTCGAACTCGCTTACTTCGAAGCTGCAATCCAGCACTTTAAGCCATTATGCTATGGGAACTATGTCTTACTTCAATTTAGTATACTTAATTGAAATCAAAATTCTTTAACCAAAAGTAACAACAAATCTTATCCCCACAGCAACCTTTTGGAAGCGCCCGAGGTGTAACAATTACCATTGTTGAAGATGTACCCAGCTAACCGTGTTTAAATCTTGAACGAGACTGTTTGCGTTTCACATCGTACTTATAGCCTTAGGAGAAGTAAGCATCTCAAGTGGTGTATAGTTAATAAGGTTCATTTTAGATTATTGTTCTTCAGTTTGATTCTCATTGTATACCCCAAACTTCTGAGCTTAGCTAAGTTAATCACTACCGTTGGGAGGGGTATTGATCCAATTATTCTCTCTCCAGTAATGTGTAAATAGTAGGACAGACTGCTATTTGAACTGAGTATGTCAACCAACCTAAGAGAATGAAAACTGAATTAGAACCAGTTGAACTACATTTTAAACTTGACTATGAGTCCCATCCTGCTTGTGGCAGAAAGGTTGGGTAAATACGCCAACTTCATCGGTATCGTGTCTTTTGTTGCATTACGTTTTATAAGGTTTCCCTTTTTTTCAGAGTTTTCATTAATTTTAACAGCTAGAAGCATTAATCGAAGAAAAATAAAACTTATTTTCCTCACATTTGATAAACAATTTCTTTTATCTTATAGAATCAAAATATTTCTTGTTGATATTTATAAACTACGCTTGGATCAATTCTTTATCAATTGGCTCTTTACACTGGTTTGATTTAACTCAGTCATGTGAAAATTGATCAAGGATTAAAATGTTAAAAAATTCTCTATCTTTTAATGTTGCGCAAAAATAAATCAAATTACCCTCTCCGTGAAGTGCCCTTGGTTTATTCTACTATTAATAGAAGTAATTTGTATATAATTTAACTTAATCATTGTTATATTTCGATTACATTCTCTGATCATTTGCCTGATTCTAAATTTTCGAATTTTAGGAAATTTAAACACTACAAAATAACATCAAACACTTCTAGTTCTATGATCATAAACAATATCAATTATTATGATAATAAAGATGGAGGCAGAGACGAAACTGTAAACATGCAAATTATCCCATAAAAATCGAAAATAAATGTAACTTGGCTGGAACAGCGATTGACTGAAAATTGCGCAAACAATTTAGATTCAACCATCCGAGCAAAAGCAAGCACAGTCCAGGAACTATATTAGACAGTAAAAAAATATAAGATTCTATCAGTATGAACTTACCCAACCCCTTCGCTATGGGTAGGATACGACTGAAGGTTAGTCTTTAAATGGGTTTGAATTAAAAAATTTTCTTCTCATTGACTAGTACCCTTAACCAAGGCTAAAGAACAGTTTGCCCGACTATTTACCCATAGCTGAAGGGAAAACGGTTGGATTCATGCTCATGGGCCTCAATGCAAAGTGAAACGCTGTCTTGTCTAGGATTTGAATTCGAGCTCCTGACTTCTTTTCCCACGACAATAATAATTCTGCTAAGCGAATATCAGTATATTCAACAGTTGTAAGAGAAATGTTTATTATTATTATTATTATAAACTGATTAATTTCTTATAAGCGACTGAAGTGTTTCCTTCTTTAAAAAAAAAATTAGTCATTGCATCCCCTCCCCCAATATTATTCCTAAGAGACCTCTAGGTGACGGTAAGTATTTTGTTGGAAAACATTCCCCGAGAATATTGCTTTAAATTGCTGGTTATTTATCAGAGATTTTAACAATTCGTCCGTCCGTTATGGGATAGACAAAGATGAAATAAGATCTTAACCATAAAAAAGTGTACTCTCCTCTAGTTTTTAAAACGCTGTTTCTTACTTGTTTGCTGACCACATTTAACCCCGAAGATATTGATATCCGTTCACTCTCAACGGTTTTCCTGACAGCACTAAAATTAAAGGGTCAAGCGTACATCTCGATATATGCGAAAGAAACACGTCCTTCATATTCTTACTCACTTAAAGAAAACTGTTTTGTATTCAAGCATTCTTCAGTATACGTAAGTGTTACCGGATTTCTGCAGAGACAATATGCTTATTTTTGTTTATTATCAATTTGTTTTTATTATTGATTATTTGATTGATTTTTCGACATGTCAACTGTAAGGCTATTTTACGCCAAGAAGATAGGCAATTGCGTTCATTGTTCGTTTATATTTACATTTTTGTGTTCTTTCTTAAGAGTAATTTTCACATACGGTCCTATAGAATGGGTAAAATTTTTAAATAGTACCTAAGAAGTACTACTATGCTGAGTAAGAGTGGACCTCAGAGTAATGGTAATAAAGATGTACTCCACACGCTCCAGATGTCCAGAACTGGAGCCTCCCAATCATTCGCAGTTTTGTTTCAGGACACCACGATTTTGTGAGGAGTCTTACCTCTCTTCAAGGAATACAGTCAGTGTTTTCTAAGCCTCTCCAAAGGGTGATGTTTTTAATTTCTTTTCAGTTTAAACTAGAAACGTAGTGTAGTGGCTAAAGTGATAGACTATGGCCTCGATTTAACCGCGTTTGAACTCCAGTCGCACTATTACGTTAACTTTCGGGTTAATATCCCTGAGAAAGGCATGAACCGTTTTATTTACCCAGATATGGACTCCTTAATCTCCAATTTATGTGTTAAATAGTAACACTGATGTTCTAAAAGAATGGATTTGATATTAAATAACCCACAGATGTTGATACGGCAGTCAAAAAAGAAAGCAAGCAATTAAACAAAAAGAAAAAAAAATTAAAACGTTTTAATTTGATGTTCTTCAATGCATGATGTTTTGTTTGTGATGCAATTAGCTCATTGTAAAAAAAATAATAAAATAAAATAAAATAAAACAAAAACAATGGTTGCAAGTAAACAAGTTCATTCAGTGGTGGCTCACTGAAAGCTGGGTGACTCTGAGGGAGAGTGTTTATCAATGCACTGCGATGTCTCTTCTGAGCGGTTGCCAAGTTACATGAAGTCATCTCAACAAGTTCTTGAGAGAGTAGCAGGCAAAGAGGGGCAATACTTTTTGGTGTACTCTCTTCAGAATGGTGTATTTTGCTGTGGTATTATCGTTAAAAAAAAAAAAAAAAAAGCTAGACCCGTATTTCAATTTGTGAATAGAGAATTAAATCTTTGCAAGGCCCACTACTTGCAGGGATGTGTCTAAACAAAAAGACTGGGCACTTTCTCGAAAGGCTTTATATATGCAGACATGGGTGTATATATATAATCTTGACTTAAATCTGTCTATAAAAGAATAAACGGTTACTATGTAACATACCGAATTTTTAACTGATCAGCAACTAAACTATGTTTCCCACCAGGCTTATTTTGTAAGGTAACGTCACTAGACATCCAGCCGGACAGAAAATACAATTTGTTAAAGGGTGAATAAACCCACCATTATTTGACTCACTGATGTAGTGAGGTTCATGAGAGGAATCCCGGGTATTGAAGCCTCGTTTAGTCATACGGCAATTGAGTTTGTTTTGGTTAACTCTGTTTCTATTTATATAAATAGATCTATTACAAACAATTCAGTTTAGCCTAAGTACACAGTCTAGCGTTATTTGACCCATAGATAGGGCACTCAGGTGCTATCACTCTGGACCAGAGTGGACTAAGGAGCGATGGCAACAAAGCGGTACTCCACATCCCCAAAACTCCAGATTGGACATTCGCTGAGAGTCTTACCCCTCCGCAGAGATGCAGTTGGTGTATTCTACTGCCCCAGACGACTGGGCCAACGACCACTGTTTGTGATTTTATATTATTATTCATCCATGGAAAAAAAAACTACATAGAATTGCGAGTGATAAGCCTTAATTTTGATCAAAGCATCCATCGAAGAGAAAGATGCAAAGTTATAAACAGGGCCTTCAATAACAGTGATATAGGCTGAATCTGCTTTTGAGAAACGTGCTATTGTGGCTTATAGAGTGGAACTGACACAATGCCCCGTCTTTCCACAAAATAAAAATCTTCAAGCTTAATTGTTGCTTGATATCATGCAAAAACATGTCATGTGATGACCTTACTCGAAGTTGATGTAGCAACTATATATATGTGTGTGTGTGTACGCTTGCGTTAATACCTCCGAGAAAGGCATGAATTCATCTATGTATGAGTATATAACTCAACAGACTAACTTCCCTTGTATTTCTCAATCAACCAGTCAAAGAAAACGAAGACTGAATTTTAAATCACAACTAACACGTCACTGGCCAGCGTGATTGGTTAAAGATCAATTCTTCCCATTTTTTTAGTCTTTACCGGGCAATTGGGCTAATACTTCACCAATGGTCCGGGAGACCGGGGTTCAATCCCATGTCTGGTCATACCAAAAACTCAAAAAATGGTATTTGATGCTTGCTTGCTTAACACTCAGCATTATAAGGTAAGGATCAAGGGTAAAGTTGAGCAATTCAGAGAATGAAGTTGCACTATCCCTTATACCTTGGTGTAGTAGCTATTGAAAAGGGAACCTTCAGGCCACCCTCGACAACTCACTTTACTGGATCCAGGCATTTAGGAAGGTCTTAGTCTTACAATATACTTGGAAAATTTCTGATTAGCTCGCCATGTGCGTCGGGGACTATTAAAACTATGAACTTACTTGAGTATATGAATGAATTAGTATTTTCAGACAGGTATATTCTTGCTCATAAACTAATTTTATATATCATTGCATTCCACTAAGTATTAAAAAGACTTACAGCCACTCACTAGTTAAGAATGTTATGTTTCTTGTAACATACACATACATACAAAGTTTACCGAGAAATCGTTCACATCCTTAAAACTAATATTTACACAGGTGTGTCATTAAGAAGCTGTTTATAATTTTTCAGTTGATGTTTTGATATTTATATGAATGTGAGGCAGTGTATTTTCCTTTACGTACACGAACTCTCATCTGCATTCCTTTGTGTGTCTGTGTGTGTGTGTGTGTGTGTGTAGTGTCTCAATGAAAACAATTTTGGACAGAGTTATCAGCATTTAAAAAGGTTCAGAATCAAAGTTGGGCGATGCTATTCTTTTTAACTAACAAGATAATCACTTGATTCCCATCTCAAGAGAATTCATCTATAAGTTCTTGTGTTCTTTGGTGCGAGCCGGGTTTTGAACAGAACCGACTGTCTGCATAAGTGCATACAGATGTTTCTATCTATCAATATTTAAATACATATGCACATGAAATATTAACATATTATATATATATATATATATATATATATATATATATATATATATATATATATATATATAAAGAATAGAAAACTGCGATAAATATATATGCATACAAAAAGAAAACGCGGTGGTTTTATTATTTAAGGTCCCTGTCAGAAACAATAGTCTTTCAGATTTTGTTATGCGAGTTCGTTTCTCACTAAGTCCCTAAAAATATGATTAATTTTCACTAAGATTTGTAAGTTGACATCTGTCTCTTTGTAGATTCTGTATTTTCCTTTGTATAAAACTCAGAAATTCAAACTAACTAGCAACTACGCCAAACTGTTGTAATGGTTATCATCGTAGGAAATGGACACGGCGACATGAGTTCAAATCCTGGACGAGACTGATTGCATTTCTCATAGCACTAATACCCTTGGGAAAGGTATGAATCCAATTATTCTCACTCCAGCTATGGGTAAATAATAGGGTAGACTGAGTTCTTCAGCCTTGGTGAGGCAACTAGTCTAGGAGAAGGAAAACTCTGAATTAAAACCTGTCAAACTCCGCTTAAAAAATTGACCTTGTGTCATATCCTGCCCGAGGAGAGGGGTTGGGTAAATATGATAACTGTGAGTGGGGAAGCCTCGTCGCGTAGTGGCTAACGTGTTGGACTGAAACATTGTCGGAAGCGAGTTCGAACTCCAGTTACATTATAACGTCCATTTTCTAACAAATATCCCTGGGAAAAATAATAATCCTCTTATTCCCCGAGCTCTTTGTTAAATAGTCCCACAACTCTTCTTCTACAAAGATGGCTTTAGTATTAAATAACTCACGAAGTTTGATATGTCAATAAACAAAGAAACCAAATCTCTTTGAGAAATTAAGTTCGGAATATGAATTTAATATTTTCCTTTAATAATTACAGAAGATTATGATGGGGCTCAAAACTATTTTTAAAAAAGTACTTTCGATATTCCATCAAACTTCCATGTCCAGCGATCATAGAAGTAAAGTTGCCTTTTCGTACATTTGGAGTTGCTATTACAGCGGAAATCTGATCTCTTCGAAAACAGCAAATCTTCCCATCTGTAGCCGTGTAAGTACAACTGCATGGCTGCATCCCTTGAACTCTAACGAAACGCTTGGAGAAAAATGTCCATAGAAACTACGCAAGGATGCTGCGTTCTGTTTTGAACAAATTCGGCAAGGAACACTTTACAAAACAGCTGTACGGTCAGTTACCTCCTATTGCATAAACCATCCAAGTACTACCACTGTTTTTCTACATAGATCAATTTGGTATTAACACACAAAAGTTGATAAGCCATTAAAACAAAGAAACCGAAACCTATTATGACGGTACAGCCGTCCTCGCTAAACACGAGGGCGATTCCGATTCCAATCCGCTGATCGTTCCGCTGCTCGGATACATCTTCAGATCCCACGATCGAATTGCTATCTGCCCATTTTGTGGTTTTTTATGGATCCAGACAAAAGATCAATCACCTATCGGAGTCGCCGGTTGGTCAGTAAACGAATGAGACCGCACAATTAAGAAAGTAAAAAAAATCTAAGTCGACGCCCAGAAACAGAGAACCAAAAATAACAATATTTAGAACGAACAATATGTCTTTCGAAAATGATACATATATTTACCAATCCCGGAGATGGTAAGTCTTAGACACCAGTTCACGAATTAATAGTCCGTCAATTACTAGTATAAGTTTTAGGCTTTTCTATTCTGTCTATAGTTTGGCGCAAGGCAATCTAAAATGGCAGTTATATTTGCTTTCCTCAATCATTGGTACTACTTCACAAGTGCTTATTATGTTAAGCTTCTTTGATTTTTCAGTGTTGTATAATGTTTGACTTTCTTCACTTTCTATACTCACGGCAGTCTGGTACAAGGTCAAAGACTCAGAGCTTCTGGGAAAATGCTCACCGATTCACTTGCTGCTCTTTCCTCTGTCTCTTGCTGGTCTACTACTGCGAGGGACAAACCCGATTAATTCATGGATATATTTTTCTGAGGGGTAGGAGTGGCGAAACTAAAAAAAAAAGTTTCTCCTCATTTGGATTTCAATAATTTTCGCTTCCGTGTATTATTTCGGGATTGTTTTAAAAAAATCAATTCCGTTTTCAAATTTAGGAAATAAGCCATTACAATTTTAGATCTGTCGCTTTGGATGATTGACAGTTGGGTCTCTAATCAGGATTCGGCTTTTTCACTTAAAACCGTCCGAAACACAGTGACCAGTCAAAACAATTCACTTCCCCTCAGACTGCTTTTCTTTTTTCAATAACAATTCGTTTTTGTCAAATTCTTTCTCATCAAAACAAAATAATTCTACTTTTCATTTCATTTCATTTCAGAAATTCATTCCGCGATTACTCATCTGTTATGTATTTCGCTATTCTTCAAAAATCCAAATCCGTTTCTTTTTCCTCTGGTTAATAAAATTTCTCTGGCTGATTTCCAACCCTATAGGTTACACTATAACTATCAAGTAAGTATTTTTTGGTAGACCGAGCCAGTAACAATATCAGCACTTTGGATACAGGGAAACATCTTCATCTTTTGTTTATCCAAATATACATCTTATCAACAGGCAAATGCAGCATACGTTTATATTGCTATTCGAGAGAGCGAGAGAGTACATTTACTTATGTTTTTTTTTTTAAATATTTGTTCGAAAAAGTATTTGGTTATATTGAACTACATTTATTTGGGAAAGGATATTAGAAAACGTTAGCGATTTAGAAAGAAATATCTTAAGAATATTGCATAGTAAAGATGAAAACACCATCTCGAATTGAGTGAAATGTGAATGTTCCTTTCAAACTGATTGGAAGACAGCCACTCTCGAAACAAAAAGACGTAAGCAAAAACTTTATAACGTGTCACTCAACTAAGAAAGTGGACGATGTAGGGAAAATAGAATTTATGCGAAAAAATTGAAAATCATGTTCCAATAGTTTCCCATTTTTACGAACAAATGACCAAAATTAATAAAAATATGGATTCAAGTAAATTCGATTGACATTAATTATCAAAAATAAGTCTTTATTGTTTAAAGTGTACAGTTGAATAATTGTTGAATATGGCTTTTATAGAAATAAAAAAAATCAACTTTATGTTATACGACGTGCTGAGATGTTATTTCAAAGTGTTAAAGGTATTTTAAAATAACCACTCATAAATTTTATCATTGTTTTGCTTCAGTTAGAATTTTCTGGATTATTTGTTGCATTTTTTGCTTTATTCGTTTTGCAAAAAATCTCGGTTAGGTTTCTTTGTTTAATGGCATGTAAATCTTCGTGGCTTATTTAATCCCAATGCCTCCTTGAATAATAGAATTGGTACTATTTAGTCCATAAATAGAGAATAGTGGGGTTCATACCTTTTTCAAGGGTAATAGTCCAAAAGTGATTGTAATAGCGTGACTGGAGTACGAACTCGCTTACGAGGATGTCGCAGTGCAGCAGGGGATACAGTTAGTTTATTGTAAGCTCCACTAACGGATCATCTTTTCGTCTTCTATTTCTGCGTGTGTGTGTGTGGTCACGCATCACTGTATCCATATATTCAACACAGAAAAAAGAGAATCAGAAAAATACTAAGATAAAAATAACTAAAAAAAAGGTTGAGGCCATTCTTTATTTTTCTAAAGTGACATTGCGTATTTAGCGATAAAAAAATCAAAACAGATATTAAATTTTTACAAAGACGGAGAGAAATTGGGATTAATTGTAAAAAAGCATCAATAAAAGCCCCCCCCCAAGTGAATAGATTTAATATCAAAGACAAGGAGACAGAAAGAAACATGACAGAAGTTTTAAAGTCATCGTGATTATAAATACGAAAATAAAGAACGAGAAAAAGATCGGCTGTTGGAAAATTGAATCAACAGACCTGGAAAAGAAAGAAAAAACGAAGACAAATCTAAGATTCGGAGGAAAGGACAGAAGAAATAAATAAAAAGCAAAGAAAAACACGCAGATGAGAAAGAGGATTCAGTTGTCGAGAGAAAAAATCTCGACGTGTGAAAACTTTCTCGCCATTGTTTCAGAATTATTGTTTTGGGTTCCCAGTTTAGCATCGGCGAACGTGTTATCTAAATGCTGAAATAGAATATTGTCATCAATATTTCATTTCTCTGTCAGATTGTTTCTTTTTTTTCTTTTTGCTTCCCGATAAAACTCAACTGATATGCAGGTGAACGTTAAGCAGAATTACGTGTTGCTAGAAACGAGACAAGTTGCATCTTAGCGACGCAAAGAAAATGGTCGTTCAAACAATGATTTTCTCGAAGATCTTGCAATGGTGGAGGAATAATAATAATAATAATAATGATAAAGCCCCCCCCCCATCTCGGAAAAAACAAACAAACAAACAATGGAGAGGATCCGAAAAAAGATAACGTTTGCGCTGTTTGATAACTTCTTAAATGCAATTCGAAATTCTGGACAATGAGAGGAAAATTCAAGTGAACAGTTTGTCATAAAAATTAGGCGTGAGCAAAAATAGGCTAAGCCAATACAATTCATTCGTTCAAATTCAAGATTTGGCCATTATATATATATATATATATATATATGTGTGTGTGTTTGTGTGTGTACATGAGTAATGGGAAAAAGAAAAATACGAAGAGAGAATGCCACTAATAAGAACCTAGATAGACTAACACACAGTCACATACATAATCGAATAGGCAAGAAAGCAATCGTCATCAAGCAATGGTGACTATGTTTACGCTGTGCGCGCGCACACACACACATATATATATATATATATATATATATATATATATATATATATATATATAAACAATTATAAGTTTACTACTCAAAACGTTCGAAACCATTAAAATGTACTGTTCTATGCACAACAATTCAGAGGAATATGATATTTCAATTATAAAATAAAACAAGGTAAATTAAGATTGACCCGACTCCGCGTTTCATGCATACGATTTTCAGGTGAGCTTATCCGTCCGAAATTCCTTGAATTCCACTATTATTTATATTCGTTTCTCAAATGCATACACATCATTTACGTTTTGCAATATTGAAAATAAAGCTTCAGTCAGGATATTTTTCATTACATTTCGTGTATATAAAATCAAAGTCTCCAGCATTCAAACAGTACACGTAAATAGAATTGTGTGTGTGTGTGTGTGTGTATTTGTGCAAATAAGTTAGATTCAACCATACAAACAAATGAGGTAGGAACAGTTAAATCACAAAATAAAAAAAAAGTTTAATCTTTGCAAGTAAATTGTATTTTGGATAATTTCTTTATGTATTTACACTACTATTCCTCTCTATACAGCTCATAGCATTCTTGTGGAATTGCCGTCAAGCTTTTTCTCCACACACTTAATCAGCATCCTCGTGGTGCATACATATAGCAGTATTGGCACTGCTTAGAAAAAAACTGTGTTTCATTTTATCGGACAGGTCTGACTTCCACATGACCGATAGCCTATCGATAGCCGTCCCTGCCTTTGCTGGTCTCGTGTTGATGTCATTTTCGGTTGATGAGACGCTTTTTCAGAGGTAGGTGAACTTGTCCACGAGTTTTAGAGGAACCTTTTTGTGTGGAGATGTCCCCTCTTTGATTAAGGCACATATATTCTGTCTTGTCAGCGTAGACATGGAGGCCAATGCCACCTCGTTCCAGTTTATGTAGTCGAGATTTGGTCTCGGCGGGTGTATTTACCAGAAGTGCTATGTCATCTGCATAGTCTGCGTCTGTAATGGTTTGTGCGGGTAAAAAGCAGCTGTACGGCCACCTACCACCCATTATGAAAATCAGATATGTGGGGCACAGCTGGAGAAGTAAGGACGAACTCATAAGCGATGTACTCCAGTGAACTCCTTCACAGGACAAGCAAAGGTTGGACGACCAGCTAGAACCTATCTACAGCAACTCTGTGCCGATAAGGGATGTCTCCTGGAAGACCTGCTGAGAGCAATAGAGACGAGTGGCGAGTGAGGGTCAGGGAAATCCGTGCTAGCAGCACGACATGATGATTCCTCTATGGGCAACATGTGACTCTAGGTCATTTTTTTAAACAGAGTACGGCTGGTTTGAATTCAAAGTTCTTCTTTTCAAAGACCAGTGGCCTTACCTTAAGAGCCTGGTTTATCATACTATTTTACTTATAGTTAAGGGGAGAAGAGATGGAATTATGCCTTTCCCAAAGGCATGAGCTCGAGGTAAAACACAAATAGTTTCTTTCAGGATTTGAAATCTGGTCGCAGAGTCCTTTTACTCAGATAAAAACTATTGCACTCCACACCACTCAGAGCGTTATTGCTGTCGATCCAATGATATTGAAGAGGTTGCTAAATATGTGGATTTGCTGGGGAAAAGTGTTGAAAGTGAGAATAAACTTTTCAATCGCGAAAATGCCAAAAAAATCTTGAAAAAAAAAAAATTGAAAATCTAGGGGTAGTATTTTTGTGATGGAGATCAAAGGAATCCTGAAGGAAGGTCCGGACGTGGTGTTACGATTATCATCGTAGGAAATAAAACTCATTGAACTAAGTTTTAATCACGAAACGAAACTGCATTTTATTTTGCGATAATGCTCTAAAGAAAGGCATGAACCTATCTCTCCCCATGTATGAGTAAAAATAGTAAAGCAGACATATGGGTAACCGCTCTAAAAGAAGGAAAACCGATTGTACTCCGCTTAAAATTGACCACATGTCGAATCACGCAGTTCGCAAAAAAGTTGAATAAGTATATATTCTATTTCCTGATCATTAACAATGCTTCGTGGCTCACTATCATTATTATATACATAATACGATGGGTGAAAATATTGCCGCTTTAAATTATCAATTTATCGCATGGCCTTTGTTTCCGGTATTGTCAACTCTACAGTTTGGTACAGTCTTTTTCCTTAGATGTGCACAAGGCTGCATGAAAGGGGAACCCAATGAGACTCGATCTCACTCGTAAATCTTTACTAGTCAAGCTTGCTAACCATTTCACTACCAGAGGCGCCTTCAGGTGGGGACAGTGTAACAGGAAAGCATCAACACAGTGCAATTCACTCCTTTAGAAATTTGCAAACAGCAAGTTGTGCAGCATGGCATTAATGGCAGAAGCTTCAATGCGAAGACTTCAGAGTGTTTCCGTATCTATCAATAGGACAGTGCAAAGGTTTTGAAAAGAGCTGGATGTGTCCAATGGTGATTACGATAGTACGGTAGCTCGGGAGCCTCACTTTGATCGTTCTGATGAGAAAAGAACTCCAGAATTTGTTGTTGACATCAAGGCCATGATTGACAACGACCTCAGCGAGTTATCAGACCTGTATCTATGGGCATGAGAGAATCTGAATTTTCTTATCAAGCAGGTAGTGCTTGAAGAGATTCGGTATTTCTCATTCAAGATGAGAAATGGCCAATTTTCATCAAAAGCCATGAAAGACACGAGGAAAGACCGCGCTGCAAAGCTTTTGAACAAACTCAAGCATTACTTTCAGCCTAAATATTTTGAATTTTCAAACATGAGAAAAATTTCTGCCAGGATCAGATCGTGAATTCATAGAATAACTTTTGTCTCTGCTATATCTCTTCAAGTTGTACCGATAGTGATGAAAACTAAACACCTAGTCAACTTCATCGTGTTTAGGGGGGGGGGTCATTAGCGATGGCATTACACTTAACACAGAGCCCTCATCAAATACCCGGAGAAGATAGAGCCGTCTTGGGTTTAGCGGGTAGCTGTTGAAAACCCTTACTTTGGTAACAGTACTCTGCACCATGCCACAAAATCAGGAGATTGCGTTCTTGGCTGTGAGAAAGTTTTTGCCACCACATCATACCTAACATCTGGCCGCCTAACTTCCCAGATTTCAATACTCTTGATTATTATTAGACGCGGTTGAGCGAAAAACCAAAAACTCAATGAAACAGCAAAGATGAACTGAAAGCTTGGATAACCACTGAATGCACCAATTTCAACAACGTGACAATCGGAAAGGCTTGAAGGTGATTTCGAAGTCGTCTGGAGGCCATAGTTGAAGCCAATGGCAATTTCTTTGAATAAATTTAATCTATAGTATCTCGAGATATTTTCATGTAATTTTATTTAATATATCTGATAATCTGAGATGTCAGTGCTATTTTTCATTTGCATACTTTAAACTACAATTTACCAATCGCAGCAGTGACTTGCTTTCGCTTTTATCTACTGGGGTGGAGGAAGAGAAGAAAAAGACCCCCCCCAACAAAAAACAACCAACCAACTAATAAACAAACAACAGCTACTAATGCATGTGCAAAAGATGATAAAAAGGCGTTTGCTATTGCTAAGATTTCAACATTGATCGATGTTCGAATCAATACAGGCTCAATTTCAGAAAGAAAAAAGAAGTTTTAAAAATCATCAATTTAAAAAAAGGTATATATTTACCCAATCCCTCCACACGAACAGAATTTGACACATGGTCAATATTTGCTGTTGTGTTTGAATTTAGTATTTTCCTTCCCCAGGAATAGTTGCCATACCAAGGTTTAAGAGCCCATTTTCTCTGCTAGTTACTTATCGCTGGTGGGAGGAATAGATGGATTCATATCTCTCCAAAGGGCATGTGAAATGCAAATAGTCTTGCCCAGGATTTGAACTGGAATGCCGTCTCCATTTTCTCCTTTCTCTGGATTGCTCTACTTCACCCTTGATACGTACCTTTACACCACCAGCGCCTCCATAATTATAAAGATGTAACATATTGACCCCGGCCAAGCTGTGAAAATATGAAATGCACCTGTGTAAGTAACAGGTGCATCCGGTCGAGGAATATCAAGATCTAAACTTGACCGTGGACGGGTTGAATTGAGTGAGATTTGTGACGCCCACAAGAAGAAGGTGTGTGTCGAACAATTATATAACTCGGTGCATAGGAAGTCAGTCAGTTGAAGATCAGACCAGTTGGAGAGAAGATGCTGGAGTGAGGAACATGTCCCAGAGAGGCTTGGCCCCCGGTTGAGCAGCCCAGGAGAACGGGAAAAAAACGCTGTTATGGCCATAAGAGTGGGGATCAATATGTTACAGTTCTGTTTAGCCTCCAACTCACCTCTCACACAGTAAAACCTTTAGTAACCCTTTCGAACCCTTTCAAATAAAGTGAGAGGTATATTTTTCTAAAGAACTGTGTCACTCGTCTTTATTGTGTCGTCGTTATGATTCTGCATGCATATGTGTATGTTTAGTTGTTCATGGCTATACAACAAAGAATGTTGACAAATAAAACAAAACTTTTCAAAAATTTGTCTTTAAAATAAACTTACGATACACAGTTTTGTAGAGAAGTGAAATATTACTCACACACAAAGTAAATTAACTTCATTATTTTCATCTTTTTTTTTGTATGCCTAATTTCACTACATCATTTTCTTTCTTATATTCACTACATCATTAGCATTTACGTCCCTGGTGAACAGACACACACAGCATTTTCCAAAGTCATGTAGTGACTACTTCTAACCAATAACGACTCTGGAATACAACTATGAGACTGACAACATCAGTCTAACCACGAGAAGTATAGCTGTAATTGTGAGAAATCGCCAACACACAAGACTCGGGGATTTTTTTGAAAAGGGTCTGTCAGTTACGCGGAGAGCAACAGCCGACTCTTTCGTTTTCTCCGTCAGCGAAACCGATTCCTAAGAAAAGTGTGGGAAAATGTTTGTCCAAGATAAAATCTCTTCTTGATCAATTTCAAAATACCTCTTTAAATTTTCCAGTTTTTCAGACCAACCCAGAGAGAATTTCTAACGTCAGCAATAAAGTAAAATTTTTATGTGACCACGTGGCTGAATTTTTCTGGCATCTTATCCTCGTCTTTTGTCTTCGCCAATTTTGTTCAAGACAACCATAACACTACTCGTAATAATTCCAAAATAAATTCACTTGGCTTTGCATTCTCTTTTTCTAGCTCAGGACGATTCTGTTTGCTTTAGTGAGACGCCTAACGATAAACCAAAACAATTTAATAATCTGGTTTGCCTGCTAATCAGCCTAGTAAAAAACATATGTATGTGGATATAGGGGTGTAGGTTTCACTCACCTTTGTATCTCCACCCTTACCTTTTTGAAGTGACGCATACTAAATCTCAAGTGAGTTAGCTATAATGGTTGTAACATGTTCATAACAAAGTGTGTTACAAACGACTAGTATCTACGTAGATACTTGTGTAGTTTAACACCGTAAGTGAGCGGTGGTGGAGTACGAATAAGTAAAAGTAAAGTTGACGACCAGTTCAATAGCTACTACATCGAGGTGTAGGGGAGGGCGCTACTCCTTTCCCTCAATTGCTCCACTTTACCCTTGATACGTACCTTATAATGCTGAGTGTTAAGCAAGGAGGTATCAAGTACCATTTTTTAAGTCTTTGGTATGACTCGACCTGGGATTGAACCTCGGTCTCCCGGATCATTGGCGAACACTCTACTTATTAGGCCAAAAGTCAGTAGCTGAAAGAGATAAGAGTTGACAAATTTCATAAAATCTTGTCCGGTAGGCTAGGTAAGGGAAAATCAACTGATTTTCATTTTAAAAAAATATTAATTTTTGTGCACGAAGAAGCTTTAATTTTTCTCCGTAATCTGGCATTCATTCACCAATCAGTGCTTATGCGTTTTTTTTTATTTCTTTGAGATTTCACTGATGCCAATATTTGATTTGCCGCGAAAAAATTAAAGAATCAAAATCCACGTAAATCTAAGAAACCTCTCACGTAGATTGTTAAAATACATTTTTTAAACCAATTAGATCAACTTAAAAAAGAAAAAATAATTTCAAGCCTACTTCAATCTTAAAAATAACCAATGAAATAGATTAATCTTCAGTAGATTTATAGATTCATTCTGTAATTAACTTAATTTTTTACTTCCTTTGAGCAAAAATCTAACTTTCTGTTCTTCAAATATGTATTCAACTTCAACATCGCCAAATCAATTTAAACGGAACAAAAATATATTGGTTTACATAGACCTACTCATACAGTTATTGCAATATTTCCCTTGCTGATTAATAGTTTAGTTGCACCCGCTTACATATTAGCGCATAAGAATACTTTCTCCACAACATAGTGACACACTTCACGCAGATCTTTTATACCTACGAAAAATATCAACTAGATTTAGACAACGCAAAGTGCTACACTAAATATATGAACTTTTCTTTTTTGTAATGTAAGTATAGGAAAATATTTTCACTCTAACTTATTAAGTCTTTTCTTAAAAGAAAAATAGTTTAACTTCTGTTTTGCAACAAACTCTTCATTAAAGAAATGAAATTTACTGAATTTGTTCATTGGTGTTGTAATCAATAATTTATACATTCATTCGCTACATCACATATAACAAGAAAAGCTTTATCTAGTATCGTTAGCTGAAAACAGCAGTTCACCAGAAGATTATCAGTTTCAAGCAGCCATCTGAGTGATGCAGAGGGCCGGCCAGATGATGTCGCCCACACAAGGCAAAAGTTGGGGTTCTGTATTCAATGAACCCTAAAAAATAAACTACGTTTTTCGATCCTCTATCTCTAATGGCACAAGGAGACCCGTGGTAGTAAGAATAATGAACGATTGAATCAGCTAAAGAGACGAGAAGAGCTGGTTCTTAGCAGAACACAATATCTCTTCAGCACGAGGTCCATTATCCATATTCACGGTCTTAAAAATTGAAAGGAGAAAATACAACGAAAGAGGTCTTAATACTTGAGGTGAGATACCTATTAATTTTAGAAGGTGCCCGTGGTGTAATGGTTATCGTGTAGAAAATGGACACGGCGACATGAGTTCAAATCCAAGACGAGACTGATTGCATTTCACATAGCACTAATACTCTTGGGAAAGGTATGAATCCAATTATTTTCCCTCCAGCGATGGGTAAATAGTAGGACGGACTGGGTTATTCAGCCTTGGTGAGGCAACTAGTCTAGGAGAAGGAAAACTCTGAATTAAAACCTGTAAAACTCCGCTTAAAAAATTGACCTAGTGTCATATCCTGCCCGAGCGGAGGGGTTGGTAAATAGGGTTAATATTAGGTTTCAGTTTGATTGTTTAATGGCATATCAACCTTTGTAGGTTGTTTAATGCCCAAGCCATCCTTCTTTAAGAACAGTTGTGGTACTATTTATATTTAACCCATAGCTGGGAGGGTAAGGGGGTTCATACCTTTCCCAAGAGTATTTGTTCGAAAGTGAACATAATAGCGTGACTGGAGTTCGAAATCGCTTCCTACGATGCTGCAGCCCATCGGTTTAAGCATTACACCTTGAGGACAACGCCCAATTAATATTAGAATGGAGTTGTTGTAAGAGGGCTTAATCTAAGATGTCATCATCAAGTCACTCCTTGTAGATCTTCCAGACTGCATCTAGTGTCCGCACGGAACTGATTGGCCAATACTGGTGCGTCCGTTTGTTGGGGTTTAATAGAGAACGTCGCATATGATTTCGTCCTTACTTTTCAACCTGCGCTTGTTCGTCTTGCTTGTATGATTTGTGAGATAGGTAGCCGTACATTTGCTGTTTTGTGGGACTGTTGTTTCCGGTATTTATTCTAAACAACACATAGCATTATTGTGTCGTTCTCTTCTAAATTTTTCTTCCTGCGTTTTGTTTGTGTCCATAGGGTGCATCCATATAGTAGTACTGACACAAACACTGTTTAGAAGAAATCTAGTTTTATTTTATCGAATACATCACATTTACTTATGATTGATAACCTGTCAAAAGCAGCCCACTCCTTTCGCTATGCGTATGTTGCTACGGCTTTCCGTAGTTGGGATGTTGCTACCGAATCATGTGAACTGGTCTACTAAATTTTGAAGCTCGCCAGTAAGAGTGGAGATCAAACTACAGAGACAAGAAGGAGTACCGAGATCGAATTTCGGCTGAAGCTGTCTTTGCTTATCAGTCCTGTTTTTTGCAATAGGAGGAATCAACTTCTCCCTGAGTTCAGTTCATCGATTTTCTTGTAGATTCCAACTCATCGCGATCATAATGCGATATTTGACGGAGAGAAGAATATATAAGTAGGCACTTAAGAAAACCCTTCTATGATGATGATATTAATTATTTCTTTATCCATTTTCTAACTTAAGTTATTGTAGCAGAAATGTTAATATAGCATATAACCAAAGAGGCTAACGTCATGAACTGCGACATCGTTTTAAGTTAGTTCGGACTCCGGTCAAAGTTTTACATTCACTTTCGGACTAATACTCTAAGGTAAAGTATGAACCCTTTATTCTCTCATCAATGGCTTAAATAGTATCTCAACTATTTTTTACAAGAATGGTTTGGACATTAAATAACCAATGAAGATTGATATGCCATTAAACAAAGAAACCAAACCAATGAAAAGACTGAGTCTTATTTAAAAAAAAAAACTCACCCAGACTTAAATCTGGCCCCGAGAAAACCTTTACTTAAATTAACACTATAGTACAAAATACTTGCAAAATCTCCGATAATCCTTCAATAGATATGATAACTGATACTGCAATTTGATACCTAAAGTTCCGGACTGGAGCCGCTGTCCTGAATAGGTCTGCAGTGCCAGAGTTATAAGTCACAGAAAATTGTGGCCCTGAAAATAGTTGCGTGGTAAGGTTGCCGCCATATTTTGATGGAGGCATTTTGTTCGTGTTTTCATAATTTTCCCAGTCAGTCACGTGATTAATATGGCATCTGATCAATCCATTTGAATTGGCTGCTTCGTTTATTATTATGAAAAGGAGGCCATGTTAAAAAAAAAAGCCTTTGCCAAAAATGTATCTCAGAGGATTAAGAAAGTTTTCAAAGTCCACGCAATATGTACACAGCAAATATAACTTTTACAAATAATCAAATAACTCACACGTAAATGGAAACTTATATACGCATTCATAAAATATGTCCTCACAGATGCCTGGTGTAAAAAGATGGTTAGCAAGCTAGTTTAGCTTTAAAAAAATCTTTGGTATCGTGACATTGATTCTTATTCAAAACTTATAATTAAATTAAACCAACCAAATTTAGTTGGTTATATTTTATGGCATATCAACCTTTGCAGATTATTTACTGCCAAATCCTGTTCATTCGTATTTATAAAATATGATTAGTAAACGAATTATTTGAAAGTAAAATTTTTTAAACAAGCCTGAGCTATTTTGTTTACACACTGTTAAATAGTTTTAACAATTGTAATCTAACATTTATTGTTTTATTTGCACACAGTTAAATGGTTCCAAGTATTGCAATGTTATACAAATAATTCAATTTGAGTCACTTGTTTGCACACAAGTACATGTTTTCAACTATAAAAAATGATTGTCTATTTCTATTTGAGCCATGGATGGGATCCTAACAGGCCCAATCAATCCGGTTCCGAGTTGACCTGGGAGATATGACAATAAAGGCGTACTGCACATTCTCTCAATCTCCAGGACTGGAGCCTCACCACCAGATAGTTGTAGTAGAGGATCTTACCTTTCTGCAGAGATGGAGTAGGTGTATTATACAGCCCCAGCCAACTGAGCTGGCCTGGCACCAAGTTATAGTAAATAAATCAACTTCACAAACAAGCCCTCATTAGCTGGAAAGTAGAAAATAACTTATCGTTCAGTTCATTGGTCAATCCACACAGGTCTCACTTACTCCATTACATTAAAATGAATTTTGTCAGAATCAGTCAATAGTGTCCGGGGTGTGCTATAGAGGGGAATGCCGTTGGGCTGGTCAGTTTTTATAACGTCTCTTTAATATGTAGATGGAGGCACGTATGAGCACCACTTGATGAGATCTTAAATATAATCTCAGAGAAAGTCACAGTCGCAGTGAGTTCGATCTCTGCGCTAGTTTTTTTTTTCTAAATTTAATTAGGGTATCTACCCCAGCAATATGGGTGACACTTATCTTGAAAACGATTTGCTGATGTTAAATACAACAATAACGCTGATGAATAAAAATACAATCCACCCCTTTTCTTTTCCTTTTTTTACCCGAAATCTCCAAAATGGTAGTATGAGGAAGAGAGTCGAAGACACCTGAGATGTACACACAGGGTGTGATATGAATATTTAGGGAACCGCTTCTACTTCGTCCTGCTTTCGAGAACCTAGTACAGGGTCATTTCGAGGCACCGAATATTTTTAGTTTCAACTCACTTCTTGACTTTTATAAGTCTCGTCAGGGCCATTTTAAGGCACCAGATCATTTTAGTTTCTCCCCGATTATCTGCTTTCGCAAGTCTGGTACAATAAAATTAATCTTTGCTTGGTGATTAATAAAAAACAATAAAGTTAGTTTGAATTAAAGGGCATCGACCATGGCTCTATAGTTGACATGCTTGTCCCGTAGAGCAATTCATAGGTAATATGAGTTTGATCCTTACTAAGTACCAGACTAAGCTAAGCTGAATTCATCAGCAAGCATGATGACATTAGGATTTTTTTTCTATACCTTTTACAGTTTTCTTTGCACATATATATATGTGTGTGTGTGTGTGTGTGTGTGTGTGTATCAGTTATACACAGAGTTAAAAGGCAGGAATAAAATCAGTACATTTCCCGTTTTATCGTTGTTCTTTTGTCTGTTTTTTTTTGTTTAGGTAATTAGCGTATGTATAACTTAAGCCTGTGTTACCTTCTCACACAGTTTGGAAGAGAAAATGATAAACTTCTATGCAAAATTCCGCATCTGCTCGTCTGGAATAACTTAATGCGATCATAAAAGAGAAAAAAACTACATTGAAATTCTGTATTCGTTAACGTCACTAGTCATTTGATTGCCGTCACACGCAGCAAATCTAAGGATTCGACTAGCATCGAACACGGCACGACTTTAAGAATTGGACTATGATTACACATGATACGCCTTTATGAGTCGCACACAAGAAACGGTAAAGAGCAGCGTTACTGCTTTTGTCTCGAATGCAATTAATTATTTGAAGACATTTCTTCGTTTATTTCAACTAACTGAGCTTTCATGACTAAGACTTATTGAACACCAACAAAATTTCAATCCCTAATTCAAACAGCGAATTCTCGCCAAAGAAAGCAAAACTCAACATCACCGTTTTCATTTTAATCTAGTTTATGAAGGGACTTTTTTTTTTAAATCTTTACCCACTGATTTCACCACTACGCCATCTCTCTATTGTTCCACAGTCATCATTTTCTACACTTTTCAGGTGATAAGAGTAAAAATTTGATAAGCAGCAGACTTTTTTTTGAGTTTTTTAACACAACACTGGTTTCTGCAAATCTCGAGATTCATTTTGTATTAAGGAAACCGTTACTGATAGAATAGAGCTATTGTGTCTATAAATTAAGCTCCTTTGCGATAAAGCGGGGAAAATGAAGTGACGTATATTAACTGGGCGTAATTGGTATAATGATCGATTGATACATAGTGAAATCTAGGAAATTGATTGGTTCTATGGCCTTGTTTTAGTAGATTAATCAGATGTTTGCAAAGACTGGGTTAATTAGTGGCTTCCTTTTTAGACTATGGTCTAGCAATCAGGAGCAATCAAAATGAATGATTCAGATGAAGAATCTTTTTCTTCCATTTGCATATCAGAGATCCTACTTGCTGGTTAAAATAGTTAGCTTTATTCTAGAGCCTTCTTTCATTGATTGACTTCGAGTGTAAAAGTAAAAAAAGGAAGAAAAATAAAATGAAAGAGAAAAAAAAGATGAAAGAAAAAAGGTAAGAGAAGAAAAAGAACAGGAAAAGAATATAAGAAAAGAAAAAATAAAAGGGAAAAATGAGAAAAGCATAAGAAAGGGCATAAGAAAATGAAAAGAGGGAAAAGGCAAAGAAAGAAAAAAAGAAAAAGAATTTTAACGCTCATTATCAAAAAAAGACTAGAACTTGGCATGATTCCCTCTCAAAGTTTTGCCCAGTCGGCCTTGGCTGTAGAATATATTGACTGCTTCTCTGCAGAGAGGTAAGACCCCCTGCCCATGACACGAAACAATCTGATGATGAGCTTCCGAGAATGCAGAGTACCTCTTCATTGCCATCGCTTCCAGGTCTATTCTGGCCTAGAGTGGTTGCACCCGACAGAGTCATATCTATGGATCAAAAAGAAATAAAATGAGTACTTATGCTAAACTGAATTGCTTCAACTAGAGCTGTTTGACAATCAAACTGAACTTAGGCTACATTGAATTATTCGAAATTGAACAGTTTTGTTAACAAAAACTATACTTCTACTAAACTGAATTGTTTGAATTAGAACGGACTAAACTGAATAGCTTGAAATGAATATTTTTGACAATTAAACTGAGTACTCATGCTTAACCGAATTGTTTGAAATAGAACTCATTTCTATAAAAATGGATTTGGTATTGAGTAGCCGACAAAGGTTGATATGCCATAAAACCCAACCAACCGCTTTAAGTTACACTCTCGGTTATATCAAACATAAAATTACACTAGCTAAGCCTCCAGTAAGAATCGACCCAATGAGACCTAAGCTTCCTTACTTTCGCTCGAAAATTGTCACCTCTGTGTATTATCGAATTCTGAGCTGTCTCGTTTACGTTTCTTTCACTGTCAGGTGATCATTTGTCTTGCATAAAAAAAGCAAAAACAAAACAAAACAAAACAAAAAAAAAACGCATCTAAGAAAGAGACTACAAATTCACGTAGCAGCATAATAGAAAATGTCTTTTCAAAGTAATGCATGAGGGTTAAAATACGCAATGTTTGCGTGTTTGTGAGACATGTTTGTATAAAAGCAATTATTACCTTTACACGAAACCACACACACATCTGAATATATGCTTGTTGAATGGAGATCACGCACGATGTATAAAAATACGCATGCACAATGCACGCTCGTATTCCTTATGTAGAACCATATACAAACTTCTCAGTTTCTAATAATTTTTTTCCTCAGCCTATATATATATATATATATATATATATATATATATATATATATAAATAAACACACACGAAGCTAAAGATAAACTAAAATTGCTTCATTCTTACTGAAATCGATCCATCGGATTGAGACGCTTTTTTATGTAACTCATTGTTTTAGACCGAGTAATTCCCCTTTATAGCATTTTTCACAAGGAACGGTTGATAATTCCTATCTTCTCTCCAAGTATCAGGTTTCAGGCTCTGTGAGGTAAACTATCCCCTACTGACTATGATTGATTGATTGATTTTAACGGCGTATTAAATCGTCTAGGGTTATTTTATGCCTTATAGGTTTAAGAAATGCTTACATTTTACGTTTATACTTACAATTCTTGTGTAGATTATTTTTGGCACACCATTATGATATTAGATATTTCTGTCTAATAGATATAATTTGCTAACATAACTATTTGACCCATTGATAGGACCCTAATGGGTACTACCGCTCCAGTTATGAGTGGACTTGGAATTTATGACGATCAGTGAGTATTCCACCCTCCTCAGATCTCCCAAACAGGAGCCTCACCACCAGATGCCATTAAGTATTATACCCAAGACATCCCTTATTGTTTAAGTCTTACTACTCTGCAGAGGAAATAGCTTATTCTCGGTCCCGTCGACAATACCTTTACCGATTTTGGAACGTCTAATATAAATTACATTTTCACAAGAACTACAACTTTGCTGCTATTGATCTATATACAGGGATAGGGAGTTCGTGCCTTTTTTCAAGAGCTTTAATGCAAAATAAGCACAATCCATCTCGGCATAACTTTCAAATAGGTTTGCCGCTTCCATTCTCCACATCTTTAATTGTTAACACCCCCGCTGTAAATGGTTGGAAAAAAAAATTATAAATTGTATTTTGCAAGTCTAAATTGATAGGGTTTGGTTGGATGGTTGGTATCTTTTTGTAATGGGATATCAACCTTTGTGGGTTTTTCAATGCCAAGGCCATCCTTGTAGAACAGCAATTTGTTTAAACCATTGCTAGGGAATTCGGAGCTTCAGACTTTTCCTCAAAAAGTATTAGTCCGAAGGTGAACGTAGTAACGCGACTGGAGATCGAATTTGCTTACTTTGAGGTCAAAGTCCAGCACTTTAGACATTACGCCACTTGGAATCCCCCCTTAAGAGGGTTTGTCGTTTTTCCAAATAAACACTTGAAGTGTTGGATTTGTACAGCCTTATATAGTATATACGATAAGAATATTTCGTTAAAAACAGGGAGGTTGTTTTTTCCAAGAATTTAAAAAATTCATGTCTTTGTCTTTAAGTTTGGATCAATTTTACTGAAATATCGCCTGAAATCTTTTTCCAAAACTCTTTCCATTGTCCTTGATCATTTAGCAATATATAATCTATGGCATGTTGTTTTTATTTTAAAATTCAGGGAATGTTTAGGTTTTAATATCAGAAATACACTCATGTGATATGAGTAGATCGTAAAGGGAAGCATGACATCACTCTTATAACCATGGACATTAGCAATAATGGTGGAATTCGCTCAGGAAAATAAAAAAGTTCCGACAATTTTTAAATGAATTTAAACTAAACTTGAGGAATCTTGTTAGACAATTAGCAATGTCCTGGACATGAAACTAAACTGAATGAAGAGGCGAGAGTTCAATTTTAAAACCTTAAGGAATAGAGAATCACTTCTTCATAGTTAGTAAAGTTGGCGACTTTAGTCGAGAGTGACCCGAAGGCTTCTTTATCAATAGCTACTACACCAAGGTGTAGGGGAGGGCGCTACTCCTTTCCCTGGATTGCTCCACTTTACCCTTGATACGTACTTTATAATGCTGAGTGCTAAGCAAGGCGGAATCAAGTACCATTTTTTTAGTCTTTGGTATGACTCGACCTGGGATTGAACCCCGGTCTCCTGGACCTTTGGCGAACACTCTAATCATAACCCAATGGCTCGATTGCTTTTAATTTGTTGTTGCTTCCTAGTAGGAGAACCTGAAAGCGCCTCATCTATGAGTCAAATAAATGTGTTTAGTATAATGTCTAAAATGATTGTGAGCTCTTAAAACACTGGCGTTGTAACTATGCATGAATTATTTATCCATCTTAAATGACTTAACATTTATTGCTAGAAAATTATCACAATTAGATAGAAATACTTAAAATTTTAATTGCATCAAAGATATTTGCATCAGATCGGAATTGGTAATCTAAGATATATAATTGTTAGGAATTAATTACTATATAGGAAATTACTTGTAATCATATGTTTGCAATTTATTTGTATTAAGAATAGTTACTATAAGTTAAAATTGTTTATGAATTATTATAAACTTCTGACGAGTTTTTCACATCGATGTTAGCTGATGGACTTTCACTGGAGTCTGAGTGACAGCAAGTCTCTTCATGTCTTCAGGATTCTTTTCACTATTCTGGCCGATCACAACAATGCTGTAGTCATAGAAATCAGAGGAAGAATCGAGACTTACTCTTCCAGTCCTCTTTTCAAGTTTTGAAGACCGTCTCAAAAATGACAATTATTACCGTAACTATTATGTTCCTCAGCTTTCTTAGTTATTTGGCAAGGTGTAAGTACTTCTCTTTTTTCGATTTCTTTTATATTGACACTGTTGTTCGCCGGGACGGTAAAGTCCACTAGTCGGTAGGTTCTTTTTTTTTTTTTTTTTTTTTTGACTATCACTAGGTCTAGTCGTCTGGCTGAGATTAGGTGATTTGTATCTTGAAATCACAGAATTTAGTGCGTCTAATTTTTCAGGACAGATTCTGGATTATGCATAAACCACTTCTTTGTATGGTCAAATGCACAGTATTCACCTTCCCCACCTAAGCGTGTTTAGTCTTGAACATTTTAATGAAAATTTGCTGCATTCTTTTATTTTGTGATTAATCGTTTATTATTAAAAAGGAAGAGTTACTGGAAAATGTACAATTGCTTGCAAAATAAAAATAAAAGACTGAGATGGGGTTAAAATAATCCAAGGGATGACATAAGAGAAAAATATGAAACAGACAAGAAAATCGTTTATAAAAATCCGAAAAAGAATCTTGTCAGTTTTTTGTTTAATTTTAGTGCCTAAGAAAACGACTGCTACCTAAGTGTACCTTACATGTTGGATATATAGATACACAAGATTGGATCTATAAATCTTTTTTGACAGTTATTCGTTGAAGATAGATCTGAAATATTCTCGTCATAATTTTCATTCGATGGGAGTAATATTCATCCCTTTCTAAATAGGTGCACTTACAAGAAAAGAGATTATGTTCAAGAATAAATATTTATTACTTAAATAATGTTAAAACAAAAAGACATGATTCTGAATTCTAGTTTTCAATACGTGATATAGAGTCTGATGTGTACTCTATATATATATATATATATATATATATATATATAATCTCCAAGTATATTCGAACACAGATTGATCTCAAGGTTCAAATAGGGTATCATTATTCTAAATTTACATCCTCAAGTCAATTACATTTTGATTGATTCATTTTTTTACCCTGTTCGGAAATCCATTGAAATTACATTTTGGAACTGACACTGAAACTTCTTTGCTCACTAATTAAATGTATCACTAGAATTAAGAATAAATTATGTTGTCAATACGATTACAGTTAAGCAATTTAAGTAAAATATTAAGTTAGGAATTTACTCTTTTCCCCCCAATTAGCTGACTAATTGAACGTGGCAAAAGACGGTTTCAAAAACTACATCTGTAGATTTTAAACACATTGGTAGACAAAATCATTTATTTCCAAATTTAAAGGGAGAATATATTATCTCCGTAGCATTTATTACAGTGGAGTAGAGTGAAAAACGAAGTCACTATTGGCTTCAGTTGCACTGATGCTTTCATGTTTTAATGATAGAGGCTGAGGAAGTTGAATATTTCCGACTGGTGGCAGAGGGTGATGTTTGAGCTCACGGACCGACCTTGATTTCGAATAATAGTTTTCAAGGTAACCAATCCGCTAAATTTGAAGACTGATGTAGCTAAATCTTCTTTCCTCTAACTCACCAACGCCATGATCGTATAACAGACAAATTATTAGAATATATCAAAATTCCTTGGTACAGCGTAGGGGTTTAGCAAGCTAGAATCACAAATCTTTACTTTCGTAGTGATTTCGATCCTCATAAAGTACACATCAATTGCCTTGCATTAAAAAAAAACTGGACTTCAATATATTTGCCAGAATTGTATATACTATCTCAAAAGTAATCAAGATTTTCCTTAGCGATGGAGTTTATTTGAAAATATGGGTAATATTAACTCAAATAATAATGATGCTTCTATGTTTCAACAATTGATTTAACCTTAAGATTGAGATATGCGTTTACCCAACCCCTCCGTTACGAACAGGATTTTTAAGCAGAGTAAAGCTCGTTTGAATTTGTAGTTTTCTTCTAGACTATTTGCCTAAGCAAGGCTATAGAAACCTGATCTGCTCTACTATTTACTGATTGCTGAGATGGCAAATAGATTCATGTCTTTCCCAAAGGAGTTAGAGCGAAGTGAAATATAAACAGTATTGTCCAGGATTTATCTCTGGTCGCCGATTCTATTTCTTATGACACTCTGTGCGAATCCGTTATAGATGAGGCAATTGGATATTTACTACTTTCACCAGTTGTAGACATAGTACTTTGATATAACCCAGGATCTCGAATGTTGATTACAGAGAGAGAGAGAGAGAGAGATCTTTAATTGTTAAACTAGTAAAATACTGCATTTCATCGCATACTTTAGTTGTGTTACACTATGAAGAATGCTGCAGACAGAGTGAGCAAAATAGAAAAGTAATTAGTAGTGTTTAATGGATTATGTTCATTCCAAAGTGGAAAAAAAAACTTACATAAAGAAATAATATTCTGTATCGTATGAATTGAAATACCTTTTCTTAAAACTCTAGGTCAGAGATTCTAACATTTTACTCGATGCACCTCTTATAACTAACTTTAATTTCCATTCACCACCCAAAAAATTAATTGAATATGGCCGACATTTTTATTAGTCTCACTGGATGCCATGATGAGAGGGGTTTGATTTTGTTAAATGTTTTTTTGTTTCAAGATTAAGTTCTTTTTATAAAATACAGAAAAGTTATAAATGGAATATTGAATCATATAATGCACTCACCAACAAATTTCTGGTAATATTGAAATTGGCTTAACAAGGGAAGACCGGTTCTCTTTGGTCAGAACAAGATTTTTCGTTTATAATAATTTAATTTTATTCATTAATAATCTGTTACCATCGATACGAGTTAAAACTTCAGGCAGTCTATGTTAATTTTACTTGTACATTACTTTCCCTTTCTAAATCTCCATTTTCATTCTTTTTATTAAATGTTTTTTTGTTTTTTTTACTAAAAGGCATCTAAACCTATTATAAAAGAGGGATATCTAAGAATTCAGTATCTTTATGAAATGATTAGTTTAAAATATTGCTTTTATGTTTTCTTTCGTGAAAATATGATTATATGCGCTGTTAACAGCGGCGAAAAGATCTGGATATTTTTTTATTCAGAACCGAATCGTTTGTTCATATAAATGTTTTAAACGGGTCGTATGTGTACGACACATCACTCGTGGCCAACAAACTCAACCAACATTCTGTTAAGTGTACAATATCTGGCAACTTGTTAACTTGATCCAGATATTTTTGTTCTGTTATTATAGGATTTATAAATGCCAACTAGTGAATCTTTGGAAATGGGGGGAAAAAAGAATGAAAACTGACGCCACATAATTTATTAGTGACGGATCATTGTGGTTAAGATGGAATAATAAATAGTCGCAAAGTTTTCCCTCGAAATGTTAGGCCTTATATCATGAACGAAAGCAATGCATCAATTCTAATTTTCGTGTTTTCGACTTTACCTAACTCGTATTCGTGACTATGCCATGACATAGTGACCACGAGTACACAGAGAGCGTGTGAGTGAACTGCGAGGTGTCAGACATTAATGAGGAAATTTCAGGAGCCCGAAGAACATTAGTGAGAAAATACACAAGTAGATAAAAGTGGCAAAACATTGATTTTAGCCTAATATGAACCAAAGAAGCATTTTATCCAAATTCGATATATAGTGAGGATATGTTGGTTCCAGAAAACGAAAGAAGCTTCAACTATAGCAAAACCAAGTAAATTACTGACTATAAAGCGTCAGATACACTGAATACTATGAAAATTGAATCAAAACTTACAAATGAAATATAGTTTCCATTGTCATTAGTATAGTAGAGATGTTTAGGATATTTTGGTAAGCGACGAAAGAAAGAAAAATCACAGACGAAACATTCCATTTTATTGATACATGAGGGTGGGCAGAAAACTCGAGACAAGAATATGTTTTTAATGAAAAACATTCTCCTCAATTCTTCCTAAATAGAAGCTTTAATATCACCACGATTCGCTGTTAGGATGTAACGGGTCATCTAGTATTTCTATGAAATTGATGCATAATCATCCTATGGGTCCTCATGTTAGCAAGCTAGTCGAACAAATCTTCACGAGCAAGTTCGAGACTCATTGGTTGTCCCATGCATACGGTCTTGAACCACACCTTAGTAAAACGCTCGGTAAATTACTAAATTATTCACCCTTCTATCTTTTATACATAATGATGCCTTGTTGAGTTAAGGAATTTAGCAGAAATATTGTTTTCCTGGGTGAGATTTCAATGCATTTAATATGGTTTGGTCTAATGGCATATCAACCATTGCTTTTTATTTAATGCAAAATCTTGTTTTTGCATACATATAAAAATATTATTTGTAAGCAACTTTCGTCGATACAGACAGATGATCAAACAGTTCTATTTCAAACAATTCAATTTATTATAAGTCAACGTAGTTTAAATGGTTCAAAGTATTGCTATGTATCACTAATAATTCAATTAAAACCACATAAATTTGTTTATACACAAATGATAAAACAGTTCTCTTTCAAGCAATTCAGTTTAGCATAAGTCATTTGTTCGTTCTCTTTAAATGTAAAACATTGACCCATAGATAGGACCTTTTCAGGTGTTATCATTCCGGCCCAAAGTGGACTTGACGGCAATGGCAACGAATGGATACTCAGTATTTTCCAAACTTCCCGCAGTATTGGAGCCTCACCATCAGATTGTTTAATGTCATATCTCGGGCACACGTTGAGAGGAACCTTACCCCTCTGTAGAGATGCAAGCAGTGTATTCTTTTATTTCATTGTACGAATACAATTTAGGCACAAGGCCCAAAGGTTTTGGGGTAGGGGAAGGGAGTGGTCATGCTTTTCTGTATATTCTAAGGGGACCTAGCTAGCCACATTCACCGACCCATTTAACAGTACAATATATAACCATTCATCCATCGCCATTTGCGCAGCAGTTACCAAAATACCACATTTACTCTATGAAGAAGACCTACTTAAAACCCGAAAGTGGTGTATGATTTTATTTACAATATATGGTCTATTTACAATGGATATGATGGGAATGGGAGAATGCAATCGGTGTATTCTACTGCCACAACCGACTGGGCCAATCATTTAATGTGGATTTCTCGACACCAATTTAAGTTTAGTAATAGACTGATTTTGACGGCTTAACGCGTTTGGGGTTATTTATGCTTAGCGGTGAGAAAATGACGTCATTTGTACGTGTACATTTATATTTTTGTGTAGTTTACCAGTATTTTGCACACGGTTATAAGATATCAAATACTCATATCTAATACAAATAATTTGCAAACAGATTTATTCAACCCATAGATATAAACCTAGCAAGAACTACCAATCCAGATTAGAGTGGACCTGTCCATGAAGGGGTAATCCACACTCTCCAGTGCTTCAAAACTGGGGCTTCACCACCTGACGCAATCTAGTGTCATACCCAGATCACCATTTCTTTTTTGGGGGGAGGCGAGGGTATAACCCCTTTGCAAGGGATATAGCCAACGTGTTCATAGTCTCGCTTATAGGGTGATTTAATAATAGGATCTTAGACAAATTCCAGGAAGTTGAGGCTCACTAGGCACCCTCCTATTATATCCTGAGACCCGTGAATAAGCGTAACGCCGTGCAGAAATGGTTTGGAAGCTTGTTAGGTACAACATTATAAACTGAATGTGTTACGTTCTAACTATTATGTCTAATACCAATGGCTCCAAGTAATATGAATCAAGCAAAATGTGTTACATGGTGGTAGTAAAAGGTTAGAATCCTTCTCTTGACTATACACTCATGATCAAAGAAATCGTTAGTGAACCGTCTTCCTGGCATTTGTATGACAACGTCTGCAGACAAGAGATGTATATTGACAAATATCCTAACACTCCATATAACCTTACCGTTTTTGTTTTGTTTTTTACTAAGTATAGCTTGCTCTGGCACAAAGCTTCAGTTTACCACAGAAAGTGTTCACCCGTTAAATAATCAACAAGGTTATCACTTCTTAACTTCGATGATCGAACAGAAAAGGTGGTGTTAGCGTGTCTTGACTGTAGGTGTGATGAATTCATTCAATAAAACTTAGTATAGCTTTAATTTGGTACCAGATTACAAATCAAGAGCATCTAGTAAAGATAAAACTCACAACTCAGTTGGAATGGGTTTGTCCGATTAGATTGCTATTACTCCACCGAGTGGATAAAGTTTCTTGAAGAAAGAAAAAAGAAAGAAAAAAAAAACGAATCTTTGCTCAGATCTGTAAATATATTGCGCCTAGTGATGATCGAATTCTCTACTTGGCTGTTATTCATTTGTGATATTAGCATGCTAATCATTATACAACGGTAATGAGATCAATGCTACATATTAAATTCTTCTTCGTTTTGATGCAAGCGTGTCACACACACGCAAGCACAATCAAATTGAATGTGTATGAAGACATCAGGTATCTCCCTTGGAGAATGGGCATGTCGTCTGGATGTCGTACGACAGTTTGAAGGCCATTCTTGAACTCTTTTGTTTTAGGTCTTTAAACAGGAGAACCGTGACTCGGATCTTGATGGGGAAACACTAAGTCCGTGTGGTTATTTTACTTTTTCCCGTCAAGTTTTTTCTTTTTTTTTGTAAATAATTTTTGTCTCTCTTTTATATACTGCTTGTTCATGTAACAATATATTTATATTTATAGCCGTTTGAAAACAGAGTTGTCTTCCTTCTTAATATTAAGGCTACATATATTATGAACATAAACGGTTAATTATTATTTGATGTACTTTTTTTTACATTGCATTCAGTTTTAGCGTATCATAGATATACTAACGCTAATATTGGTTTTAGGTAAGTAGAAACTCGACAAAATATCTTTCTTTGCAGTAAGTATACCAATATATGTTTTCAAACGATTTGCCCAGGTGTACGGGTTACTGATTGATTTTAATAGCATGACAACCTGTCGAAGGTTATTTTATGACGAGGGGGATAGGAACGTGATTCCTTATCAACATTTTTGTGTAAATTTGCAGCGAAAAATTTTCAACGTCTAGTTTACAGTAAATGGCAAAGAGACCTTTGCACACATCTAATACTTTACTTAATCAGGCATAAAACTATGTATGTGCGTCATCTAATGAAGACCGGACTCCTCTTGTAATATTTACCGCCTTACTCTATGTGTAAGAAAAGAGTAAGGGTACTTAAACGCCTGACTTGTGTTAGGTCATATTCATTTGCACGATAATTTACATAAATCAGTCATGTGTGATACCTTGCTCACGGATATAACGAGCTTGTTTGACGCAGAGACTTAGGTATTTTTTAAACTGCCATTCTACCAACAACTCATCAATCGTGCTTCTAAAACTACAGTTACCCCAGACTATCAGACCGAACGAACCAAGGTTGCAACATCGGCAATCTACTGCGAGACTAATTCAGCCTACTTTAGATACGAGGCAGGTGTTTTTTTTTTGTCTCTGTCAGTTGCTGTTCATAGATTTGGGAGTATCTTTTTTTATTTTACTGCTAAGGATACACACCTCTTTATAGAATCCCTTCCGAGGAAATCGCTACCTGAGAGAAAGAGGTTTTAATGACATATCAGCTCGTCTGGAATTATTTTATACCTAGAAGTTAGAAAATTGCATTCATTGTACATTTACATTTTTGTGTAGTTGTTTAAGAGTTATATTCTTAGCACACAGGCCAATGGAATACAAATATTTTTTTAAACAGATCAATTTTAAGGAGAGATAAAAATAGCTGGTACTACCACACTGGGTCAGAATGGACCAGAGAGTAATGGTAATGAGTGTACGAGTTAAGACGTTTGTTAAACAAATAACTGTTTTAGATTTCATTTCTCTCTGGGAGTTTCAAATAGTAAAGAAATTACCAGAAGATAACTAATAAATTTTCATCTAGTTTTTTAGATATTCATTTTGCTTCCTCTAATTTTATGCATGAACATTTTAACAGATTATGATCCTCACACAAACACTCATACGCCCGTTTGTCATCTCTCCATTTCTATTTTCATTCACTTCCATTTAGTTGCTTTTCGTTCTTTCTTATTTTTTTTCTAACTTCTCCATCTATGTTCAGAAATGCATTGTCTCTCCTCCTTTGGACAATCTCATTATTTCAGGGAAGAAAAGAAAAAGATGAAATCTAATAGCGGCACACGGGTATCTTTTTTTTAATTCTCTCGCTTTAAGTTTCACTCCTAAGATATTCTCTCCCTCTTATTTATATTTTGTTTCATCTTGTTTCTCTCGATTTTTGTTCTGTCCTTTTTATAACCACAGTCGCTGCCAGCAGATGTCAGAAAACACAAAAAAACATTTTCAAAGTAATCGTGTGAACTTCTGAGGGGAAAAAAAGAAAAATCAATTCAAAATCATTTGACAAAACGAATCACAAATGTTTCTTAGACGCCCACTTTAGTACGATTAATTCAACCGTAGATAAAGTGCATTTGTCAAAAGTTTTTTTTTTAAATAAACATTCAGCTCTCAAAAATATCGAAACATACATTAAAAGAGTGAATCTTTCCGTTGTCAGGCAGAAAATGCATCGAGTGCATTGCGGACAACAACAACAACAAAAAATATTGCATTTCTCTTGGTTGTGTCGGTCTGAGAGCAAATTTAGGCTGGGTCTATAATTTTCGTGGTAGACGCCCAATATCCTTCTGACAATCAATTAGGTTTCGTTCAATCTTCTGGTTCGTTCTGGTCCAGCCTTTGCTCTGTGCCCAAAAGAATCGTAAAATTAGAAGATGCACAAATTATAGTTTCGTTTCTACCAGATTGACGTTCACAACGTAGAACGATTTGCTTAAGAACGATTAGAGATAAAACAGAATAGGAGCCAGGACAGAAAATAGGGAAAGAGAGAGAGAGAGGCAAATATAGAATTATGTATAAAATGGACTTTGAATTATATTCATGGATCTTTCAGGAAGCCTTTTATCGAACCTTAAAACCCAATCTATAATTATTAAAATCTGGAGCTAAGATCGTTGCGTATTTCTCGCAGGCTCCATTTGTCGGTGAAAGCCGGGATTCACTGAGAATCGAATCCGGCACATGACCTTCAGTTGGAAGACCTAAGCAAGAGAATATTCTTGATTGATTTTAACATTAAGTTAACCCATCTCGGGTTACTTTATGCCTACAGGTTAAGGGATAACATTCAATGTACTTTCCTATTTTCATTTACTGCGTAGTTCTTAAGAGGACTTTTGTTTTTCCCACAGTTATGTAATAAGTATTGCTATCTAAAACAGTTTTAGGATTTCAGGTAAAATAATGATAGTTCTGAGTAAATAATTGTAGCTTCAAGTAACTATTTTAAATGCAAAGAATTTAGTTATATCGTTTCAAGAATACTTAGTGAATACGGATTTTTAAACAGTTCTACTTGAGCCAAAGGTGGGATGCAAACAGGGGCAATCACTCCAGGTCAGAGTGGACCTGCGAGTAATAGCAATGAATGGATACTACCCAAATCTCCAGAACTACAGCCAAGCCATCAGAATAAGTTTAGGGGGTGTCCTCGTGGTGTAATGGTTAAAGCGATGGACTGCGGAATCGTAGTACGCTAGTTCGTACTCCAGTCACGTTATCACGTTCACTTTCGGGCAAATACCCTTGGGAAAGGTATGAATCCCCTAATCCTCCCAGCTATGGGTTAAATAGTACCACTACTGTTCTTCTTGGAGAATGCCTTTGACATTAAATAACCTAAAAAGAGTTGATATGCCATTAAACAAAGAAAGAAACCAAAGAAAGAATAAGTTTAGTGTCATACACAGGATCCCCTCTTTTAGAAGAGTCTTACCTCTTCTGCTGCGAATAGCAAGCGTATCTAAGCTCCACAGATCGGGCATTAATGATATGGCATAAGTTTCCTTTATAAGTTTCATACTAAGCAAAAATCCTACAATGGTTCCAATTTCTTCTTACCTTCTATTATGTATGGGGTCACTGAAAAGTAACTTTTTAGATCCTTATGATTTATTTCTTAATTATAAGCACGTAAATCTGATTCTCCCAAATAATGACAAATCAATATTAACGTTTACTCACACATTCAATATTAAACATATTCGAAATTTATATTCCCTGGCAAGTTAACACACAAATTCTTTAAATAGAAAAAAGTCACCTATTGTTGAATCATCAGATGAGGCAATTTCTTTATTTAATCAAAGCAGTCATCGAGTCGCTTTTGTATCAAATACTAAATAGATTGGGATTAGTTTGGTTTAATGGCATATCAGCTTTCAAGGATTAATAAATTTCAAAGCAATCCTTGTAGAAGAACAGGAGTGATACTATTTAGCCCATAGCTCGAAGAATAAGATGGGTTCTTAACGTCTCCGAGGGTATAAGTCAAAGATTCAATGTAATCAAGCGACTGGAGTTCGAACTCGCTTACTACGATGTCACAGTCCAGATCGTTAGTCACTACGCTGCAGGTACTTCACCCCATACAACTGTGTACAGATTATTTGTATTAGATAAGAAAACTTGAAACCATGTGTGCACTCAAGATCATAAAAACCCTAATGAAAAAAATAATTACAATAACGATAAAGCAACAACCCCTAATAATTCCTTCACCAAAAAGAAAAAATATATATATCCAGTTTTCTGCACCCCCATCTACCAATAGAATGGAATATTCCGTCTGTTTTCTCTCTTTCGAATCGTTTTGGGTTAATTTGATTTGTTACACACTGAAAAGCAAATATGTCAAGCATATTAAATTCTTTTGATTGGTTTGGTTTGTTTGGTTTTATGGCATATCAACCTTTGTAGGTTATTTAACGCCAAATCCATTCTTATGTAAATAATCTGTTCTATTGAAAACAGTTAAGTTTAGCATAAGTACACAGTTTAATTGTCAAAAACATTTCCATTTCAAAGTATTTAAGCAGTTATATGTAATAATTCAGTTAAGTGTAAATACAGTTTTAATGTCGAAAAACAGTTCTATTTGAAATAATTCAGTTAAGCATAAGCATGCAGTTTAAGTGTAAGTACGGTTTAATTGTCAAAAACGTTTCTATTTCAAGCTATAAATTATTTTGATTTGATCCCTATGTTTAATGGCATATCAATCCTCGTCGGTTATTTAATTTCAAGGCTATTTTTGCGA
Organism: Sepioteuthis lessoniana; assembly: GCA_963585895.1. Taxonomy (NCBI): domain Eukaryota; kingdom Metazoa; phylum Mollusca; class Cephalopoda; order Myopsida; family Loliginidae; genus Sepioteuthis; species Sepioteuthis lessoniana. The sequence continues at coordinate 40,124,757 of OY757904.1, read as the reverse complement.
AGAAAAGTAGTAGTTCTGTTTAACCGAGAGGGGGGGGGAGGGAATAAGAGGGTTCACATCTTTCATAAGGGTATTTGTTCAAGAGTAAACGTAATGGCGTGACTGGAGTTCGAATTCGCTGACTATGATATAGCAGTCCAGTACTTTAGCCATTAGCCGGCAATAAAAGTAGTTGGCAATTGGAACCATTTTCTACTTTGGTAACATTTTGTGTTGATTACTGATCATGTCTCTGTGGCTTATATGTTGGCTTACAGAGGGTGGAATATTATTGTTTAAAATAGTAAAATAAAATTTTAAAAAAATCTGACCTTGTATCGAGCATCCTGTTTTCTCAGAGGGTTCAGTTTGGTGTTATATATCTATCAAACCTTCTGCATGGGCATGATGTGATACCAGGTCAGTTCCTAACCGAGTTTAAAAGTTTCAAATCGGAAATTCTCTTATCTTATATATATTTCGGAAAAAGGATTTATGATAGAATAAAACACGAATCTACAAATTAATGAATTTTATTTCTTGGAAAACAGAAGTAACAAAGACTTTTCTTGTTAGCAAAAATATTATTAATCAGAAAGTAAATATCATTTAGAGAGAAAGTGAATATTTATGCATGAAATATAGCAGTTTTTGTTAGTATTTATCTTGGTGGATATATTTTTTATGAAGAAAAGATTTGTGTGTTATTATGTAATGGGAAAACAACGCAATGGCACTAATGTCGGTTTGTATGTAAAATGAAATAATCTGCAAGCGTAGATATTTTTTATGATTGCAGTAATGATATATCTTTCTAAACGATCACATATTCGTTCATTTTAAAATAATTAAGAGATGCTGAAATTAAATGTATTCTCAAAAGAAAAGAACGTAGATTTTCACTCAAAAGAAATAGTTGTTGAATCAGTAGAGATTAAGTCCGTACTTACTAGAGAAATATGCATTTCTTTACTATTTATAAGATTGATGTAAGCTTGAATTTAGATTTAAAAAATGTTGATTAATCTATGATTCTAATTGGTTCAAAAATCTATTTTTAATCTAGGAGAGAAAAGATATCTTAAATTCATTTGGATTTTGATCGTTCAAATTTCGCGCAACAAGTCATTTATTGTTGTCTGATAATCTCCGAGAAATTTTAAAACACGCGCTTACATACTGATTGATAATAAAATGTAAAAATACATATAAAAATTACTGCTTATCGAGGATGTTTTTTAACTAAAAAATTATACTTTTTTAGTATGGAATTCAGTTGATATATATGCACACACACACACGAACAGATGACTAAATGAATGTTTTATTATAACCAACAGGAAAAATTGGATTTCTCCCATCTCGCGCTTACAGATTCTTCTATTCTCCAGTTTGGGCTAAGAAATAAATTGTGCTCTTGTTAATTAATATTTGCCCTCCTCATTTACATGAAATTAGGGTCAGGTTGATTGCTTGACGTCTAAAAAGAACGTCGAAGGAGCTGGTACATATACTTCCAGTCTGCTCATTTCCAGAGTGCCCACATTTAAAATGCCCTTGTGTCACATCTTGCCAACCTGTTGTCGATGGGTAATTTCCAGTCGGCAAAATTTCAACGAGAATTCTCTTCCTGTGACATAACAGTACCAAATAGACGTTGTAAAGTTATTGCACCAAATAGAACGCGGTACCGTTACACACCAAATGTACTGTTGTACCTCCACGTCTAAAGTAGTTGTCGAATCCTATTCTAATCTCACTGTGGGAAACGTTAATGAACACACGAACCTCTGCCTCGAACACGCAGGTTTATTCGCTGCTACACTTTTTAGGTAGTAACCGGGAGAAAAAACAGCCTATGAAAACTAAGTTGCCCGCGTTAGCTGGACAAAGAGATCATGTCATGAGGAGAAAAGAGAGAATAGACACCGACCTTGAATACTCTTCCTGATTTTTTGTTGAAGTTCTCACGTGTTTGTTAGCTGATTTTGTCTTCACATGTTCGTGTCTTGTGCAAGTATCCTATTCGGAGCTCACCCCAAATGGGGGCTGCAAATTTCGACCATCTTCACATTGTCCTGGCTAGTGTTCACTCGCATCTTTAGCTCTTCGCGTCCGGCTGCTAGCTCACTTTCAAATCTGAGTCGTCCCCGTAACCTCCGCCTGGTGTCGGAGGGAGGATCATATCCGTTTCCGGTGGTTTCACACCGGCGCAGAAGATTTGGGACCTCCAGTGTTTTTCTAGTCATTTTAATAACCGTATTCATTCACTCATGACTAGCTGACCTACAAACTGTGTTTTGAACTGACTCCCCGTAGACTGTCCTCATTTTCCTATTTTTCTTCTCTCTCTCTCTCTCTCCCCTTTCACAGAAATTAGCCTCTCCTTATCTTTATAAGTTGAACCTACCTTATATCGTTACATTCTGATGTTGATAATTGGAGATTGATTTTTCTGTCTCTCCCCTGGAGATAGTAAAATCCAAAATTTGGTATGTCAAATTAGTGGATCCAGTCGAAGGTTATAATAATGAAAGCATTTTTGTGGGGAATAAGGTTCTTTAACAATTATAGTGTTTGTTAATTTGCATAGCTGACGAGCATTAACTTAGATGAAGCTTGGCAAATCAAGCACACACGTGATTTGTTTATAGTGTTGAAGGTTTGTGTAAGGCCATTCACGCTTTTTAGAGAAGCTGATAACAGAAGAATACAGTCAAAGTGCGTCGTAGATTCCCTGAACAATACTCCACTGAGTCTCATTATTCTATCAAAGCTAGAGAATTCAGTAAGCCCTATTATTTCACCCATTGTTGAGGGAAGGAGAGATGCATATTGCCTTTTCTCGAGTGCGTAAGCGTCAAGTAAAACGTCAAGGATTTGAACTTGTCCACGATGATTATTATGTTACAAGTACTTTAATTCTGACAAAAAAAACCCCAATTGGTGGGAAAACATTTTACAGCAAGAAATGATAAAATTTCAAAATTGAAAAGTTGAATTTTCTTTGCAATGTTTAAATGATGTCAGTTAGGTTTTTACGTAATTTTTAAAGCTGTTGATAAAATGAATTTATAGTATTATAGATTTTATTGAAACTACATTGTAATATCAGACGGTTTCGTATGACTATTCTGACGACATCAAAGTCAACCAGACCACTATTAGTGAAAAGTTAATATCTGTCATCAATTGCGATTTCAGTCTTATCCAGTTACCCAATGTAGGCAGGTACTTCCGCTAGTAAAGAATAAGTAATAAGGAAATTCTGTGCTTATATGCGGCAATAGAGTTATTAACTGATTGTCAAAAGTGTTTTTTTATGAGTCTATGGAATCCATCGATCATCAAAATTTCAGAATCTGTGCATGAATCCTTGATAACTCGTGCGTCATCTATGCATCTATTTACCTAACCCCTCTACCACAAACAGGATGCCACACAAGGTCAGTATTTAAGCTGAGTATAGCTGGTTTAAATGTGGATTTTTCCCTTCTCCAAGACTGGTTGCTGTACTAAATCAAAAGAGCATAGTCTATCCTACTATTTATCCGTAGTCGGTGGAAGAATGGATGAATTCAGCCTTTTCCAAGAGACTAAGTGTGAAGTGAAATGCTTTTAATCTCGTCCTGACTATTATTAATAAAAAGAAAAGTCTGTCATTTAGTTGCAATTTATGCTTTGTCCAATTATCCAGTGTAGGTAGGTACATTAGCTAGTAAGGAATTATTGATGAGGCTTTATTTATCATTTGGTTATATATATATATATGAATGTATATGTTTGTGCAAACACACACAAACATTGTATATACATATATATCCACGAATTTATATCACAAACTCTAAAAGAAAATGCTTAATTTACATTTGTATATAATAAAGTAATAAATTCTGAATGTCTATGTCCATGGATTCTAAATGAAAATATTGCATTGCATTAAATGTAAATGTTTGAAGATGAGTGCATACACATTTTTCGAAATTTTATATATATATATATATATATATATATATATATACACACAAAATGTAAGTGTTTATATATAAATAAGATCGTACACATTTACATATATTGATAACTTTCAGGAAACTTTCACCCGCACCCTATTTTGCAATGCGCTATAAATTTATAATGACGGAAAAGACTGAAAGACAAGCACCTATAGGGCATCTTGTGGTAACAGCTTACATAGGAGACATTAAGTAGTGTATTGTCCAGTCTATTTGCAAGGTTGGCCGCTGCAAATAAACGCTCTATACCGAAGCAGAGGCACAAGTGCTAGCGGACTCCATTACGCAAGAAACCCTAGTGAAATAACGTGAACTACGAAAATGTCTTACCGCTTTCTCATTCTGGTTCGCTTAAGTCAGCAAGTATAAATAGATAAATAATATAAAACTAAATGAAATGGAAAGAAAAAGCAAAAAACATGGGCAATGATTTATTATGGAAATAAGGTCCTTATATAAAACAACTGCTTTCTTTTATAATTGTAATCGCTACCAGACGCCCGACTCTTTGAATTCCAGCTTGGTTCATAGGAACCTGACAGAAATACATGAAATTTCTCTAACAGAAAATTTCAGAAACCATTTGTCAATTCAAATACTTATATCAGTATTCTGGTTAGATGATAAGCTGCATCTGATGGTGAGGCTCTAGTACTAAAAGTCATGGAAGTGTGGAGTCCTTCATCCCAAGTAGACTTACTTGAAGTGGTAGTACCGGTTAAGGTTCCATCTCCAAGTCGGGGGCGGCCTGGTGGTGCATTGGTTAAAGCGATGGATTGTGGAATCGTAGCAAGCGAGTTCGAACTCCAGTTGCGCAATCACGTTCACTTTCGGATAAATACACTTGGGAAAGGTATGAACCCCCTTATACTCCTATCTCTGGGTTATATAGTACTACTACTGTTCTTTTAAAAGGGTGGCTTTGTTATTAAATGACCCACGAAGGCTGATATGACATTAAACAAAGAAACTAAACCAATCTCTAAGTCAAATCTTGAGGTTAGAAAATTATTATTATCAGACAGGAATATCGAAAACAATTGCGAGCAATATTGAACAAATCCAGGCGGCAACACCCCACAAGACACCAACTATACGGCCACCTGCCTCCCATCACGAAAACTATCCAAATTAGACAAACCATACGTGCAGGACACCGCTAGAGAAGCAGGGACGAGCTCATAAGTGATGTACTCCTATGGACCCCCACATATGGCCGGGCAAAAGCAGGACGACCAGCACGAACGTACATGCAGCAGCTATGTGAGGATACGGAATGTAGCCCTGAAGGCCTGCCAGAGGCGATGAACGATAGGGAGAAGTGACAAGAGAGGGTCAGGGATATCCGTGCGGCGGCACGACATGATGATGAACTGTGCCAATTATTTCAGTTAACTTGCTTGCAAGCATACAGACATTATTTACTTAAACGCATACAAAAGACTGAGGGAGTGTCCACATGGTGTAATGGTTAAAGCGATGGACTGCGGAATCGTAGTACGCGAGTTCGTACTCCAGTCGCGCTATTACGTTCACTTTCGGGCAAATACCCTTGGGAAAGGTATGAACCCCCTTATCCTCCAAGCTATGGGTTAAATTGTACAACTACTGTTCTTCTAGGAGAATGGATTTGGCATTGAATAACCTACAAAGATTGATATGCCATTAAACAAAGAAAGAAAAGAAAGAAACAAAAGACTGACTTCAGCTTCAAATAACTCCATAAAGTTTGACATACCGTAAAACCAACGAAATAATAAATAAACCACAAAATAATTCAAAAGATTCCGAAGGGCAAAGTGTATGCTAAATCATTAAGTTTGATAATTACATGTACGTCCAATATAGAATTAAACTCCACACAGGTTGACAAATTTTGGGTTTTTCCGGTGACTAAAATATAAAACACTGAATGAAATTTAGACAGCATCTAATTAAGGTCAGAAGACGTTTTTGTCAACTTCTATATTTCTACTCAGTCACATTATTATTTTAGAAATCGAACTATTTTTACAGAGTTAATCGGATCAAAGAAGAACCACAAAATATCTTAGAACAAGAAACAAATCCTGGCCGGAAGAGATTCACGTTCAATAAACAAAGTTTACCCAAATGTAAAAGACTTATGATTCCGATTGTAACAACAAATGATTGGTCATTTCAACTCTCTCTTTTTACGGTCTCAAGGGGGAAAAATTGAATGAAAATAACGCTAATAGAATAAACAACGAAATGTCCTCTGTTCAAGGTATTTTTATTGTTCATACGCATTTCTTTAACTACCAGACGACTATGTGATTGTTTGTCTGCCTCTCCCATCTCACAATATCATCAAAACTGTAATCTCGCTCCCGTACTATATAAGTCTTCTGAGTTACACGTTTCTTATTTGTGTGTCATGAACGTTTACTAAAGCTAAAAGAATGATTGGAAGAATTTATATTTGAGAGAAAAAAAAAACTTGAGCAATTCAAAAAGTAAGAAACTACAGTGAAAGATCAGAAACGACAAGGAAAAAAGAAAATATTTGTCGAAGAAATTTTTGAGAATAATGCAAATAAAGAAACTGGGCTAGGTGTTGGTCTTAACGTTAAAATGATTGTGTCACATTTTATTCTGTGGGGAGATAATTAGATATCAGAATTGATCCTAAAGAACATTTTTTTTTTATTTACATTTTCTTTCTTTCTTTACTCTTCTCCGTCCTTATCAATTTCTTTACTCTTTTCTTGATATACTGTTGTCCTTTATCCATTCCTTCAATTATTCCCTTTTTCTTAAGAACAATTTTTGCTTCACTACAAGTCAGTCAGAATAGGATCGAAACAAAAAAAAATACTGTTTATATATTCACAGAACGGGTGTCAAAAATGCTAAGATTTGAGTTACTAGCCTCATTTCATTGGCAAAGACGAAAATGTCTGCTGGTCGATTTCTATCAACTTCAACGTTTTAAAGTGCAATGCGAAGCACTATTTTCCTTTTGTAGAATAATCCTCTCGTCATCACACCTAAAAATCACTTCATTTGCTTTGCAGGGGAAAATTTTAATTAACGACTGAAAGTAATTAGCAGAAAGATAAAACAAACAAAGACAATTCATACGAAGCAAAACAAACATAAGACTAGTTAATTTAATTGCTTTTGTGTCCTATCATTTGGGATAAACACTTAAAAGATACATTTTTAGCCTGACTACAAAATACTACAAACATTACTACTAATGGAGCTGCTTCAACTTTTTGAAATCATGTAATGGCTGTTATTCGCGGATATCTATTGATTAAGTTTAAAGGCATGTCAACTTGTCTAGAGTTATTTTATGTCGAGAGGTTAGGCAATCACGTTACCCGTACGCTTATATTTACGTGTTTGTGCTGTTTCTTAAGAGTTTTCTGCATACAGTTATATATAATCCATTATTACTATCTAATAAAGATATCTGCACACTGCTGTATGCGTTCAAGCATTCCTATCTAATACTTATAAATCATATGGTTTCAAGTGATTATTTCTACTTAAGTCGTTTATTTGCATACAGTTATAAGATATCAAGTATTTCTATCTTACGCAAATAGTTTACAAAGTAATATGCTTTCAAGTGTTCCTATCTAATTGGGCAGAAATTATTGTTATTGATGGCTGTTACCAAGATCATTGGTAAGTCTGCTTGGTTGATTTATTTAAACGGCCTGTCAACCGGTCTAAGGTTATCTTATGCCTAGAGGTTATTTAACCACGTTCATTGTACGCTTATTTACGTTTTTGTGTACTCGTTTCTTAATCGATTTTTCGCACATTGTCTGATCGAAAATTTTTAAACGGATATATTTGGTGCATTGATAGGACCTTAACTGGTATAATCAGTTCAGGTTAAAGTGGGTGTAATGGCAATAAAGGGATACTCCACACTTCCCAGATATCCAGAATTGGAGCCTAATCATCAGATGCAGTTTTGTGACTTATCCATAACATTTTTTGGAGAGGTTATGTCTTACCCTTTTGCAGATAATTCAGTCGGCATATTCTAAGCTTCAATTGCTGGGCTTGTGGATAAATATCGTTGACTCATAAACAAATATTCCTGAAGTTTTCTCTTAAGTACTTAGTGGATGATTTGCTTTATTGAAGTATGTCTAAATATTCGTACAATATGTTTCTTTCTTATATGAAAAATCTCTTACAAATATACACACGAAATTGCACTGTTAATACTGGCTTAATTCTTGAATCGAAGTCAGCATGTTAGAGACGCAAACCAAAAGGGGTTCACTAAAACTGTTTTATGATCCTGAAAAATCGGTCTGACTGGGTTTCAGTAAAGTTTGCCAAGAAGCATCGATCAAAATGATTATTAATTAAGACAGATTATCACATTAAAAAAATCATTTAATGAAAGATGCCTCACCATTTCTGCTGCAATCAGACAAATCATTTGAATAATTGCTTAAGTAAAAGAATCATTAAATCTTAAAACAAGTTATTTGATATACGATCAGATTCTTCGGGAGATTCAAAAGAATTCTACTTAATCTATAAAAGAACAGGGACATTTTTTTTAGGTTAGGTTAGGTTTTTTTGTTTAATGGCATATCAACCTTTGTCGGTTATCTAATGCCAAATCTATTCTCTTAGAAGAACAGTAGTGGTACTATTTAACCCATAGCTGGGAGGATAAGGGGGTTCATACCTTTCCCAAGGGTATTTGCCCGAAAGTGAACGTAATAGCGCGAATGGAGTACGAACTCGCGTACTACGATTCCGCAGTCCATCGCTTTAACAATTACACCACGAGGACACCCGCCGACATTTTTTTAGACTTATGCCTGACAGGGTTCTGGGAGAATAAGTTTAACCTCATGAAAGCATATATAAAAATTAATAAAAGGTGTACATTTTATATTATTTCGCTAGCAAACTATCTTACCAATGTAATAGTAATGTATTTTGGACTATGTATTGGCATTTCCTTTATACAAATTAATGTTTTGAATGCTTTGAAACTTGACCAGGAATACTTACTCTATGTCATTCGAAATTATTTTTAAACATTTCCAATATATATATATAAATATCACCATGTAGTACTGGGCTATCTTTTTTTCTTGTTTTATCTTTCAATGTTAAATAATTGATCTGAATATTTTCGTTTTGATTTTATTGTGTTTCATGTTTATTCTTTCTTTATGTCGTTTAATTGCATAGTAACTCTAAGATACCTTTTCTATGATGAATAATTTTGTATGAAACTTGTAATATATTGTTCAAGGATCCTTTCTAAAGGATCTTAGTAAGATTTGAGGTTCGTATCATAAAGAAATATCGCAGACCATTAAACTAGTTCCTAAATTACGCCACTATCAGCTACGTGTTTTTTAATTTTTTTTTTATCTTCTCATATACAATATCTTGGAAAAATATGAGATTAATTAAAATCGCATCTGCACTTGAAAGATCGGAATAGTCAGAATTGTCTGCAAAAGAAATAAAGCTGTCTGTTTAGAACGTTTTGCTGAGAAAAAGGAAACGTGTCAGAAGGCTGACAGCAGGAATATATTTTCCACCAAGGGAATGGAACTGATAACCATGTGGTAACAACTTACTTAAGACTACATATATAGACACTTTGCTATATAAACATATATGCTTCAAGCACAGACATCCTCTTGTGTTCATTTATTTACATCATGGTGTAAAAGATATTTATTGGATTGAATACGACTGGTTCGATTTCCTTTTATTTTCCTTGTCGAGAGCTTCGATGTTTTTTCATATTCCATTCACAATGAACTTGGTTGGTTGTATTTTGTTTTACGGCGTGTCAATCCTTTTCCGGTCATTTAAAGCCGAATGAAATTTCAAACAATTCAATTTAATATAAGTATAGTTTTTTGTTTTGTTTACAAACAGTTAAATTTCAAACAATTCAGTTTAGCATAAGTACACAGTTTCAATGTCCAAAAAGGCTCTATTTCAAACAATTCAGTTTAGAATAAGTACACAGTTAAATTTAACCTATAGCTAGCAGCCCACAATGAAGTGAAATTATTTACCCAAAAATGATGTACGTAGTCAGGTAAATAAAAAAAAAAAAAAAATCAGTAGATTCATGATGAATTAGGAATGCATTTACCTAAAAAGAATTATAATCCAATCAGTTTCAGCCTTAACACTATTGCTTAAAGTCACCGGTGAATAATAATCATATACATGAAACATTCGATAATGAAAATATGCTGAATTGTATTTTGACATTTTTGATATTGGATTTCGCGGATTTTGAAAGTTTTATTTTGATAATTTGTCTTTTAACAGAGAAGTTTCTGTTTTTCATCATAGTCGATTCCAAATGAAAAGATAAATATGAAATGCCTAGGTATGTTGGTTGGTTGGTTGTTTTTTTGTTTTGTTTTGTTTTTAAGCATATCAACCCTTTTCTGCTCATTTAACACCGAATTAGATTTCAGACAATTCAGTTTAGTATATGTATAGTTTCAGTTAAAATGTCAAAACAATTCTATTTCAAACAATTCAGTTTAGCATAAGTATACAGTTTAGTTATTTTTAAAAACAGTAATATTCGAAACAGTTCAGTTTAGACAAAGTACACAGTTTAAATGTCAAAAACAGTTCTATGTCAAGCAATTCAGTTTAGCATGTGTACACAGTTTAGTTTTATTTGACTCATAGATTGGACTCTATCAGGTGATACCACTCCGGGCCTGAGTGGACCCGGCAGCGATAGCAATGAAGGGGTAATCCGCATGCCCCAACGGTCCAGCATTACTGAAACCTCACCATCAGATTGTTTAATGTTATATTTAGGACACTCGTTTGGCGAGGGGTTTCTTACCCCTCCGCAGAGAAGCAGTCAGTGTATTCTACAGCTTTGGCCGACCGGGTAAATTAAATGTCTAAAATCTCAACCAATCAGTAACCTTCCATTAAAAACCATTTCTTGCATGGTTGACCACTCAGGGTCGGAATATATGTCAACAACACTATCAAGGCGTTTACGGATTCCTTTGACTCTCAACGTCCGTCCCTATCAGCTGTCGCTCTTGGTAAATCCTCTCGACGGCTCAGAGTTGATGAAATAAGTTATTGCTGGTCGGCTAATACCAGTATTTTCATGTGTAAGAGTCGATAAAAGAACGTCGATTGTGGGTTCGCTCTTAGTGTCCAGCATCTCTTTCTCATCTTACTCGGATGGTTTGTGAGATGGGAGTAAGTGGCCGTAAATCTGCTGTTTTGTAGGGTGGTGCTTTCAGGATTCCTTAAAAACACGCTACATCCTTGGGTAGTTGCCATGTAGCTTTTTCTTTCGTCGTTTCACAAGAGTTCAAGAGGTGCAACGATACAGTAGTACTGACAGGGCTATAACTTGGAAGCCTACATACATATGTATGTGTTGATAAATGTGGAGGGGTATTCAAATCACCCATGTGGGGTCCCGTACATGACTAGAAAGTTCGCATCCAATGACCAATCTTTCCACCCCTTAGTCTTAAACACATGAGGAAAAATCCAAATTTCTCAACTACCGAATTAGATTCATTTACTTTAAGCTGAGCTTAATCTAGCATAACACCAAACATGGAAAATAAAGGTTGAAAATGTTGTTTCTCCATTTTCCCAAATTGAATATTTAACATGGAACATCAGCATTTGAAACCCTAACGAATTTTTTTTTTTTACTGCGCCTTAAGCATAGATCATTAGGGCCAATAAGGTGAGTGTATATATTTAACCAACACCTTTACAACCAGCAGAAGGTTAGGTCTATTTTAAGCGGAACACAACTGGTTTAAATTTTTTCTTCTGCTAGATTGGCTCCTAGAAAAGTTAGAGAACTCATTTTACCCTACTATCTATTTTCCTTAAAGGTTCTTTTAGGAAGACGGTTACCGTTGTAGGAAATTGAATCAGCGACTCAATTCCAGACAAATTTGTTGTGTTTCACTCTTCACTAACGCCCTTGTGAAAGGCATGAATCAAGCTCTTCTTTATCTAGTTATGGCTAAATATTAGAGCAGACTGGATTATTTAGTCTTAAGGCAAACAGTTTAGGAGAAGGAAAACTAAATTCAAAGCAAATTTACACCGCTTAAAAAAATTGACCTTGTATCAAATCCTATCTATGAAGGAGGGTTTGGGTAAACACGTACTATTTACATATTGCTTGGTGGTGGGAAAGAAGAGATGGATTCATGTTTTTTCAAAAGATATTTTCGTGAAATGAAACGCAGTCGACTTCAGGATTTGAACTGAGTGCCGATTTGATTCCAATGCAATACAAAGCGTCCTTTAGTTAAGTATGTATGTTTGCATAATTAATAAAATAACAAAACAGATATACATGTGGTATCACATTTTTTCCTTCTGCAGGATTGGTTCCTGGGAAAGTCAGAGAACACAGTCTGCCCTACTATCTAACTATTTTCTATAAATGCTCTCTTAGTAAGACGGTTACCGTTATAGGAAATGGAATCGGCGACTCAATTCCTGACAAATTTGTTCTATTTCACCTTTCACTAATGTCAGGTATGTAGAATATGAATTTGGATTTTCGTGGTATACATCACCAGTTTACTTGGTCGATAAACTCAAAACAAAAGAGTAATCATCATCATCATCTTGTAGTGCCACTAGCACGGATATCCCTGACCCTCTCTCGCCACCTTTCCTTATGGTTCATCGCCTCTGGCAGGTCTTCAGGGCTACATCCCGTCTTCTCACATAGCTGCTGAATATATGTTCGTGCTGGTCGTCCTGCTTTTGCCCGGCCATATGTGGGGGTCCGTAGGAGTACATCACTTATGAGCTCGTCTGCTTCTTCAGCAGTGTCCTGCATGTCTGGTTCGTCTAACTTGGATAGTTTTCGTGATAGGAGGTAGGTGGCCGTATAGTTGGTGTCTTGTGGGGTGTTGCCGCCAGGACTTGTTCGAGTAATAATAGTCTGCAACTGTAGCTAGTAAAATACGATATATTATCAAAAAGTTGAAATTGGCCATATCGGAATTAGCGTATTCATGCCAGAACCATCCTTTTGAAAAATTGTAGTGATACTATTGCCGGCCCATTGGTCTAGTGAGTTGAGTGTTGGCCAATGGCTCGGGAGACCGGAGTTCAATCATAGGTCGAATCATGCCAAAGACTCGAAGTACTTGATATTTCCTTGTTTAACACTCAGCATTAAAAAGGTTCGTATCAAGGGTAAAGTAGAGCAATCCAGGTAAAGGAGTAGTGCCCTCCCCGACACCTTGGTGTAGTAGCTATTGAAAAGGGAACCCTTCGAGTCGCCTTCGACTCGCAAACTTTACTATTTATCTCATGGCTAGGAGGATAAGGAAGTACAAAACTTTCCAAAGAGTATAAGTCCGAAAGAGAACTTAATAGCGTGATTAGAGTTCCAACTCACTACGATGTCACTGTCCAGCTCGTTCGCCACTACGCTTCAGAGACACTCATAGATTGAAATCGAGACTCGGGAATAGAGTACAGAATTACATAGTGAGAATTATTAATTTGTGACGTTCTGTATTGTGTATTAGAGATAAAGGCCCCCTTCTAATTTAGTCTGGTGGATATTTGAATGAAGTGAGATTCTGTGCAGACCAAACTCAGAGTTATGGCGATGTGCCTGAGCAGCATGTTAATATTGGTCAACTGCGAAGTTTCTAATGGTTTATTTCGCGTTTATTTTTTTTATCTCAACTCGCTGACTTCATTTTCTTGACGCAATCGTTACCATCGGAGAAAATGTAAACGACGACCAGGGTTCAAATTTTAGACAAGGCTCTCTGCCTTTCACTTCGTTTTAATGCCCTTGGGAAAGCCTTTCTCCTTCCAAGAATTTTGTTAATAATAGGACAGACGAGATATTTTAGTCTTATTTAGAGAAACAGTCAATGAAAAGGAAAACTCTAAATGTGAACCAGCTTGCGTCCGCTTAAGAAAATAACCTTGTGTCACAACTAGTTTGTAGAGAAGAGGTTTTAAAAGGGTAGGAAATGGAATCGGTGACCCGTATTCAAATCCTGGACAACACTGTTAGCTGTTTCACTCGGGAAAGGCATGTATCAAACTATCACCCTAACTATGATTAAATAGTTGGGAAGACTGGATCCTTTATCCCTGGTACGGCAACCAGTCAAAAGCGCACCTTGTATAACGTCGTGTCTGTGGTTGAAAGACGGGGTAAATAAATACATACCCTGGTGTGCATGCACGCACACATACATTTATATATAATGTTCTCCGATCAGATAATTGCTAAAATAGTATCAGCTTCATCTAGACTTTAATGATTGATTCTGGAAAGACTTTTCGGTTTTCTGGCTTCATTACTTCTGCTTGAATTATGAATATTCTATCAATTTACTCTGATGTCTTATCAAATCTGATAAAATGGCTGGGTGCTCGAGATATGTTAATATTTCTATTAGACAATGCATAATCGCTTATCAAACGCCTAAGACAAGCCGTCCGTCTTGTCCCGTCTTAAACAATTTTATCCAATTCATTACACATGTCATGACTTATCGCTCTCAGGCTTTTTCGCAGACTAATTCCCAAGTGAGAATTTATTTCTCTTAACGAAAACTCGGAAAAAAGTCATTTTCTTTTTTAGAATGTGTGTGTGTGTGTGTGTGTGTGTGTGTGCATATATTTAATTTCTCTCGATTTCGAGGTAAATGATTACTTTCTAAATTTTCTAATTCCATATCTGTCCTAGATATGACACTAAACTATACTGGACGGTGAAGCTCCAGTTCTGGAGCTGTAAGAAATGTAGAGAAACCCTTCCTTGCCGCCAGGTTCACATTGAACTGGAGTGATAGTAACTGTTAATGGATCGTCTCCGGACCAAATAAATCTGTTTAAAAATTATTAGTTTTAGGTACTTATATATATATATATATATATATATATATATATATATATATATATATATATATATCTTCCCATTTGCAATAGCCGGATACAACAAAAGGTCAATTTTTAAGTAGAGTTTATCCGGTTTACCGGACCTTGGCATGATGGTTAGAGTGTTTGCCAATGGCCTGGGAGACCTGAGTTCAGTCCCAGGTCGCATCATACCAAAGACTCAAAAATGGTATTTGATGCCTCCTTGCTTAACACTCAGCGATATAAGGTAGGTATCAAGGGTAAAGTGGAGTAATCCAGGGAACTGTGGGTGCCCACCCCTACACCTTGGTGTAGTAGCTATCGAAAAGGAGCCTTTGGGTCACCCTCGACTAAGGTTCACAAATTTTACTTATCAGGTTTAATTCAGTTTTATTTCTAGACCGGTTGCTTTGCCAAAGTTGAAGCTATTTACCCATAGCTGGAGGGAGAGTAATTTGATTAATTCATTTTTTGAGGGTATCAGCGCTATGTGAAATGCAAACAGTCTCGTCTAGGATTTGAAATCTTGTAGTCGTGAACATTTCTTTTCATGGTATCCATTAAACTAGGAACCCCTCTTTTAGATATTTGTATGGTTTCACGTATTCCTGTGTGTATAAAACGTTTACACCAAAGATTTGTTTAAAAATGTTATTGAGCATTAAAAATATAGTTAGGATTACAATGAAATATTTACAAATGAATCAAATGATGACATTAAATAACCCGTAAGAAGGTTATATACGGTTAAACTAATACACCCAAAACTATTAATCCCACACCTGTACACGCCTCCGTCAAATGCTTGAATAAATGACAAATGCATAAATTGACAGACTCAGTGGCATGCACCTTCTTTGAATTTTAAGCAAACAAATTACTTAAAATTTTCTAGCTTAGAGAGCAAATAAACGTTAAGTATGTTTTACAACCTAATGATAATATGGTGTAGGGTGCTTTCGCACTGAACGTCATTTTGTAATGATCTAAATTCTAGATATCATTGTGATAATGATGAAATTCTGATTAGCATCTTAAAATATAACATTGATCTTTAATCTTTTGTGTTCTAGTGGAATGGGCTATGGTCCTGACGATTTGATAGTTGTCTTCGTATATGTGTTGTATCTGAGTAGCACGTCTCACCACTACAATCATTTAATTATGAGAGGAAAAAATTCGGACTATCGTAGCAGAGGAAATGAATAATGGTTTAACATTTCCTCATGTAAAACAATTTCCGAAGAATTAACAATAACATATTTCCTGAGCAAACTAAATAGAATGAATACAAAAATGACATGAAATACTAAAACACTACGCAATACAGAAAAAATCCTATTGTGCAGTAAAAAAGTTTTGGTCTAAGTTAAGTTTTAAATACAACGAAAGTTCTTGCAGGAAGATTTACATTTAAGCATGGTATCGTGCACCATAGGACACGAGGTCTGTTTGCTGGTTGATTGTATATTATGGCATTTATCCTAAATGCTATTTAGACTTATATTTTATTTTTTAAATGAACAAGAGATCCTTTATTTTCTTTCGGTTAAATCGTTTCATATATTGCTGTTTAACATTAGTAATTCTATTCAATGTTATTTATTCATTTCCCTACAGTTGAATAGTTCGAAGGATAGCTATGTAATACCAATAATTCAATTTAAAAAAAAGTCTGCACACAGATAAAAGGTTTCATGTATAGAAAGTGATTAGATATTCCTAATTGGCCCATAGATGGGATTGTAACACGTATTACCACTCCGGATCAGAATGGACCTGAGAGTGATGGCAATGAAAAGGTACTCCACACTCGATAAAGCTACAGAAATAGAGCCTTATCTTTTACTGTCATATCAACGATATTCTTTGGAGTTGGGTCTTATGTATTTGCAGAGATGCAGTTGACTAGGCTGAGAGGTCTGTTCGGGAGAAAGCCCCCACCTTTTGGGAAAGGCTTATATTTGTGCGTCCTTCTAGTTTGAGAGAGAGAGAAAGAGAGACTTTGCTGCGCACATTATGATACTTTGGCTACGCCACTTAGTGGCCATTAGATGTTCTATTTGGAAGGCAAGGAATGTAATTCCTTCTGTGATTGTTCATAAACTGGATTATATTTTCGTTAATCTAATTATTATTATTATTATTCCTGATGTAGTTAAAAAAAGGTGACTAGATGCGGATCTTTCTCCAGTTATATATGTTATCCATTTCCTCGCTTATTAGAGTGACTTCGATGAGTAATTGAGTGATTGTTTCATCTGTCACCACTTAACCTGCATTTGCCAAACTACAGTGTATTATCAATTTTTGCTTTGACATAATTAGTTCTTATGACATTACTTTGTGCTACTATTGATAGAGATTCAATTTTTATCTCCAGGTTTGCCCTTTTTGGCTATGTTTAAGTCATCTTGAATACAACGTTCTTTGCTGCTTGAAGTATCAATACAGTTTATAATTATAATTATTATACCAGATGGAGTTCCAAAGTAATGACTCGATGCCAACGGAACCTTATTCTGTTAATTATCCCTTTCATGAATTAATAGTGTAACCTATTTGTTTGGCCCACGTCATGAGTAATAGTACTCAACTATATGATCCCTCTGCAGCATCGGCTGTCATTTCTTTTTTCTAAATCACTAAACAAGATTTGAAGACTCGACGTAGCATTTTATGATTAAGACTGTCATTTCATGTGTTTGCCGCTCTTATGTATCGTTCATCGTCTTCAGAGGTTATATTTGCTGGAGACATCCCGGATCATGAAACAATTTCAATGGATTCCCTGCCAAGTAGCAGCCTCGTTGTCATCGTTTAATCTAAGTTTAAACTCATCGTATCCTTATTCTTCCTTAAATGAACGTCAAAGTTTCAAGTAAAATTTGATGCCAATTCGCAGTAAAATACAACGGCTACAATTGTACAATCCATGACAAAAATTATCACACTTGGGAATGCTCTTTCAGATATATTTTATTCAGCAGAAAATCAACAAATGAAGGCATTCGAGGTGTAACGTTTATCATTGTTGCAAGTGGACTCTTCCGCCTGGGTTCAAATCCTGAACAAGGCTGTTTTTATTTCACATAGGGTTAATACCCTGGAAAGATATAAATTCAACTATTCTCCTGTCAGTTTTAGGAAAATAGTACGAAAAAATAGTCTCTTTAACCTTGCTATAGCAACCGGTAGAGGAAGGAGGAAACTGAATTCAAACAAGACATGGAAAGGGATGGACGTCACCAAATTATTCCTGTTCTAGATACGCTACATAAGTATAGCGCATCTACGATCAAATCAGGTTACAAGTCTAAATTTCTTTTATAAACTAAGAACAGATAAGACACAGAACTTTTCTTAAATAGCTGAATGTTCAAACTTAATAGAATATTCCTAAAAGAATAAATTAAATTATGATATAATTAAAAAAGAATTTTTTTTTCTAAGTCATGTAGAAAAAAATATTATGAAATAAGCCAATGTTGAAGAAAACAATTATCTTAGACATTGAATGAAAGTTCAAATCAGTCGGTCTTGATTTTCCATTTCCTCATAGTTTATAACAAATAACTCATAAAAAGTAAGCTTTCTGCAATGCATTTAATTTGAATTTTCAGTGAATTTAAAAAGCTTTTAAATTACGAATGATCAAACTTAAACTTTTATAAGAGACAAAACCTTTGCACTGAACCCCGTCCCCAAACCTTCAGCTCATCCGGTCTTTAAAGAAATATGAGTATAATTCCCTGTGAAATATTTGCATTAACTTTGGCAGTAAATTTTTGGTCTTGTTGGATGCTTCTTAGTAAGTTTATCGGACAGACTTTAACAAACTGTGCACGTCTTGACTGTCGTTTGTGACTGCGTTTTTTTATTAGGAGCTTGTCAAAAAGCATTAATCACTTAGGATAAATTATTGAAATTATTTGATGGCAAAGTTCCATTAGAAAGAACATTGTACAATGTATTTTATGATTTTTTAAAAAGTTTATACCAGTATATATATATATATATATATATATATATATATATATATATATATATATAGATAGATAGATAGATAAAACGATATATGTATGTTTATTTGAGCCAATACACGTGTATGCTTTGCTGAGTTTGCAAAAAAGATTGTAGAATAAGGAGAATTATATGTTGCGTGTTAAGAAAAATAAGCGTATTAGGATATGAGAAGTTAGTTTTTGAGGTACAGGAAAATACAAATGTTTTACTAGTATACTTAGCCGTAGAGAAATAGTTCATAAACAAATCGTGCAGACCATTAAATTTCTTACTGGATTCCCCCCCTACAAAATCCGACATTTTGGCGTCGGTTGTTTGAGAAAAAAGAAAGAGTTTTGTATCCTGAAGACATCTTGGCGCCAAACACTGTAATGGAATCAAACTTTTTATTTTATGAGCAAAATCTTTCTAGATTAATCCTATTATTTTATACAGCAATTAAATGTTTAGTTTAAATACTCAGATTTATTTTTGCAAGAAATATTAATATTACAATTAGGGCTGTGACTAAAATTACTCTTAGCGCCAAATTCGGTGTAAAGTGTAGACTGAATGCCAACCCTTAGGGTTCTCATTGTAACAGTAGAATATAATGATATAGATGCCCCCATTTAGGCAATGCTTAAAATTTATAAATAGCGTTTCATGGTTATGTCAGGATTTTGATAATTATAAAATGACAGTAAGTGTGAATTCTGACTCAAATTATCGTTCAAATGCCAGTTAAATTGGAAATTGCTTCATTTTCTAAGTCTGAGCAATTCATTTAAAGTGCTCGAATCGAATTCAGGCTATGATGCACGACTTTTGTTGGGTTACAGCTACACAAACATATATGAAACAAACCTTAAAAAGAACAACCAATAATTATGAATCAAAGAACTACCTAATACGATTTTCGTAATCAGTGGGTGACGTCTAAAGAGAGAAATATGTAAAAATACGAGGTGCCTTCAATAAGTTTCCAGACTATTTTGTACAGGCATTTAAAAGTGTCGTAGACTCTTGAAAATTCACTATGTTATTGCTATACATCATATGAGATGACTGACAAATTTTTATGATTTCAGGTTCAAATGAGCAGCTACAGCACGAATTGGAATACAACCTACTAAAGCCTGATTGTTGCAGCTGGTGAATTTCAAAAATACAATCTGGACGTCAGGACACTTTATAGGAACGATATGCAATAAAATTCTGCTTTAAAATTGGAAAAAATTCCAAAGAAACGTATGGAATGCTTCAGACTGCTTTTCGACCATCTTGCATGAATCGAGCATCAGTTCTTGAGTGGCATAAGAGATTCAAGGAAGGCAGGGATACTGTGAGGGATGATGAGAGGTGTGGGAGGAGTAAGGAAGTCAGAACACCAGAGTTGATTGGCCAAATAAAGAATTTCATAGATAAGGACCGTCGTGTGTCTATAGAGACAATAAGTGCACAGTTTGATGTCAGTGTGGGAACTGTACACACAATTATTTGCGAGGACCTGAAGATGCAGAAGATTTCCGTGAAGTTTGTCCCAAGGGTGCTCAGAGAAGATCAGAAAGAAAGACCTTGTCATGACAGCAGGGAGATGGTCGAGCTGATCAATTCAGATCCCGCAGTTCTTGATTCTCTGGTGAACTGCGATGAAAGCTGGATCTACTGCTATGACCCGGAGACCAAGAAACAGGGTTCCCAGTGGAGGCATGCTGGCTCTCCCAGATCCAAGGCGGCCAGACAGAGCAAATCCACCCACAAAATTTTGATGATCCCTTTTTTTGACAGCACTGGCATGATCTACATGCACTGGGTTGCCACAGGAGAGACAGTCAACAAGAAATACTATGTTGAGGTTTTAAGGGAGTTCAGGAAGAGATTCCGTCGGAAGAGGCCAACAATCTTCAAATCGGGTCAGTGGCATTTCCATCAGGACAATGCACCAGTCCACAACTCCATCCTTGTCTCAGACTATTTGACCAAGATGGACATCAAGACAGTTCGTCACCCTCCCTACAGTCCAGACCTTGCTCCCTGTGACTTTTGGTTATTCTCTCAGCTCAAGGAAAAACTTAGAGGCTGTTGTTATGAGACAACTGAGGAGATGAAAGAGGCTGTGACGAAGATCACTGACACATTCACACAAAAGGACTTCCATGGGGCTTTCCAGAAGTTGCTGGAACGGTACAACAAGTGTATTGCAGCCGGAAAAGGGGACTAGAGTTTAATGTGTGTACTATCACTAAAAGTGCCCGTACAAAAAAAGTCTGGAAACTTATTAAAGGCACCTCGTACTATATTCTTCTTTATAAACTGAGAAATACTTGAAACTTGAAGGTCATGGCCGTGTTAATTATGGTTTGTATATAAGGAAAGGTGCAAACAAGTCTGTACTCGGGACAGGATGATTTTTGTAAAATTGATGAGAAAAAAATAATTGTAGGGGTATCAGCATAAACGATTGGTTCCCTCCCAACAAAAAATCTACTCTAGGACTGAGATCAAGGCCTAGTAAATCGTCCAAGCATTAAAATCAGACCTGCTAGTTTTAAGCAATTAAAAGCATTCCTGCCGTCTATAGAACATAGTTCTAAGATCACAGAATGAAAAGGGAGAGAGAGAGAGAGAGAAATACTGTGTGTATGAGAAAGAGAGATATATGTAAAACTAAAAAAGATACCTGGACTTTTCCCGAATAATGTGAAAACAAATAGTTGTTGGAGTGTTTATATTAGTTCTCGCACTTGAAAGTAACGAGACTAAGACATTGATCGAGGTCTGCAAGAATACTGAGGAAAGTTCTGATGATTTGAGGAGAATTTATGTCACTCAATATTCAGCTTTAAACCCAAATAATTTGATGTGAACATGCAAATGCAGGAAAAAAAAGGAATCTATTAGGATTTCAGTCGATAATTAAGAATGATAGAAACGTATTTACAACTTCTTGCGCACTCTAAGTTTAGATAAAAGATAATTTTTAACTGGAAATTTTCTTTTCAAATATTTAACTTTTCATAAATAAATAAATTTACTAGTCCTAGTCGAAATTCAGTTTTAAATATATACTGCCCAAGGATTGGAAAACATCCAGCAAACGAAAAATAACGTTATCTACGGTATTTTGCAGTGGGAAAATCCAGATGTCACAGAGCTAATCATTGAACGTAGAGGGGGGGATAAACAGAGATGATGTGATGTTTTGAATTTAAAAAAAGAAAAACATTGCAAAAGACGCTAATAATTGGCAAGAGCACTGTCATGATAAATGAAACAGTCACATAGAATAAGCTCACTCATGAGCATCTCATAACCAATTAAAACTCAAAAAGATCCTGTTCATGTGTTGAGAGAATAGGCGTGTCCATTGGGTACCTCATCAGGTTTCACATTGCATCCCCAGAAAACTATTCTTGATCTCTTTTACATTCATTCTTTGGATAACAGATGGTTTGTTGGGATTTTATGGCATAGCAACCATTGTTGGTTATTTAATGCCAAATTCTATATATATGTTATTAACTCATTGTTTGTAGATAACATTTTTAACGAGCTTGAAAAATGGTTCCAAGTATTGCTATGTAATACCAATAATTCAATTTAAGTACGTAGATAAAGAGTTTCAAGTATTGCTATATATCCTTTACAGTTTAATTAGACATCATTCATTTGTTGTTTATTTCCGGTTTTATGGTATATAATTCATTGTAGAATGTTTAATGCCAAATCTTCTCTCTCTCTCATATATATATATATATATATATATATATATGACATCTGATTAGGTTTGGTATTATGGCATTTCAACCATCGCTGCTGATTTAATACCAAATCCTGTTTTTACACATATATTAAATATATAACTTGTAAACACATTTTGTTGATACACTCAGTTAAATAATCAAACCATTCTATTACAGACACTTCAATTTAGCTAAAGTCAAGAAATTTAAATCGTTCCTAATATAGCTACATATCTTTAATAATTCAATTTGTTTACACAGTTAAATGATCAAATAATTCTATTTCTAACAATAAATTATTTGTTTGCCCTCAGTTTAAACGTCAAACATTTCTATTTGACCCATAGATTGGATCTTTTCAGGATCTACTACTCCGGGCCAGAGTGGACCTAGGAGCGATAGCAATGAACGGGTACTTCGCATTTTTCAAAGCTCCAGTATTTCAGGAGCCTCACCATAAGATTGTTTAGTGTCATATCCGGTACACTCGTTTGGTGGGAGTCTTACCCCTCTGCAAAGATATAGTCAGTGTATTCTACAGCCGAGTGGACCATTGAACAGCTAAGAACAGTCTCGAGGAAACATTAAAACGAACAGGCTATTTTATTTTCCACCCCCTTACAATTCTATTTTTGGACCTCTTTTACATATTACTTGTTCCTCAAACAATATGTGTCTATTTCTTGTTGTAATTCGTTTGTATATTTTTCTTCATAACTTCGGCATCTACATTATGTATATAAAAGTTTAAATGTTTTTCTTTGTTGTAGTACCTTTTCCTTTAGCCTGTTTTGAACGTCGGGATACTACTCTTACAGCGTGTCTTGGCCAGGAATATCTAGACGGAACCCATCCCTCTTTGCTTTTAGCGTCCCTTTCCTTCCGTTATCGGTCCTCGGTTTGTGAAGACACGACAAAATATCTACTTTAGTATCAAGCATGCCAATACAAGCATGAGCTGTAAGGTCCTCTCTGGTTGGTAGTCAGCTTACATCAAATCTGCACAACTAGTTCTCTTGATATGCAAAATAGCTGGATCCGATCCAATATACTGAAAAAAAAATGCCTGTTATTTTTGCACCAAAGGAACAGCCACATTTTCACTCGTACGTTTAAATAAAATACGCCTTTCTTATGTCGTATCAGAATATCACAACTTTCCATCCTTTGTGCTAAACTTTTAGTCTCTTCATTCGACGACGAAGTACATAAAACTATTCACTGTTCTTTTCCCTCACCACTTCTTTCCCTTCAAAATTTCTCTGCCTTTAAAACACTTTCTTACTTCTCTCCTTATAAACCCTCCCTTATGCTTGTCTTCATTACCTCTTCGTTAAACTTGCTTCTCCTTTCAGTCGATAAAATGATCGCAGCAACCCATCCTGTGCTTAGCCGTCCAGCAAGCCAACCGCTAAATCAAGTGAATCGCTTCTCTCTAATCTGCACTGTGTCATGACATTTATTTCACAAATTCCCCTCTGTCCTGTTCGTCATGAGCCATTAATATTTATCTGTTAAGGCTTTTGCTTCTCCGTTTTAAGAGAATTAGATTCGCGCAATTACGCCCCAGCAACAGCTGCAAAATATGGGCTGTTCTGAGACTTTGAGTTCAATTTTTCGTTATCTGGTCTTCCATATCGACGTATTGACATTGTGTTTGTTTGCTCTTCTATACTGGCGGTCTGAGAAAAAAAAAAGAGTTTATTTTGCCAAACAGTGATTTGCCGCTTGATAACCCGTTTAGTTATACTTTTCACGTATATTTAAGCGTTTCTTTTTCTTTTTTTTCCGATCAATCCTTTTTTAACAAAGTAATGTCACTTTTCTTTTTCATTTATACAATCAATTTTCTTGTTAGCTGAAATTTTGACAGCAGCAGAACTGATGTAAAAGTAACAATTTAGATGGTGATTTTCAAGACCAGATGTATGGATTTAACCGAACCTTCACCACTTGTAGGATATGACACAAGGTCAATATTAAGCGGCGTGTACTGGGTTCAAATTCAGACTTTTCTAACCAAGGCTAAAAAAACCCAGTCTGCTCTAAAATTAATGAGTTGGTCTTCGACTACTGACTGAAAACCCTGAGGAGAGGTGAGAAACCAATGCAAATAAAAAGAAGAGGAGTAATGGGTATAACCCTTAGCTGTATCTGATTGTGAGGCTCTGGTTCTATAGCCAATGAGGATATCTCCAGAACCGGAACTTCATTCTAGATGCCGTTTAGTGTCATAATCTTTTCGAGAGCGTCTTAATCCTCTGCAGGAGATAAAGTCAGCATATTCTAAGCCTCGCCGACAGAGTTTAATGCTTAGTCGAAGAAATTATTGTACTATTACTTAAAAGTTACCTGGAAGAATAAAAAAATAGATAAGTATTACAAGTTACAAAAAAGGAAGGAAGGAAGTAATGATCGCTAAATCTTAACTCTTGAGAATATGGTCTAACTTTCAAATTGTCTTTTTAAGAAAATGCCTTAGCTGACAATTTGCTTCAAGATGGAATATCGATTTTGATGCATATAGTCGGAGAGTGGGGTGTGAAGAGGCTGAAACATTTTCGTATTCTCTTTATCACGAAATGAAAAAAAAAAAAAAGAGAGCCAATCCTTTGCTTGTAACCTGGAATTTGATCTGAAACCAAGGAGGAAATTAAAATAATTTGAGAATTCAACATAACCGGTTTATTGTAAACCGGATCTAAAAGTTACAGCAAATGCAAAAGATTGAAACGATAATAAGTGAATCAAAATAAGCAATTCCTGATCTTGTGACTGAAATTTTATTATTTTCAGTTTTCTACTTCTCGCTAAAATTTATGCCATTCATTGATGGTCTGTGTTATATGTTAGAAATAGACAATATTCAAAAGACAAGGACTTTATTGTCAAGTAATGCTAAGAACTGTAATTTTGTGGGAATATCTTAGATAAAATAATTGCATTTTCCTCATTTGGAAAACTTTGAATATTAAAAAAAGATGGAGAAAAGTTTTTGCAATACCGACATCATTCTATTAACTTAGTAATAACTGAATTAAAACTTCGGAAAATTATTACAGGAATTTTCCAGACTCCAAACATTAGTCTTCAGTTTCGGATTGGTTACGTCCTAACATAAAACCTTTTAAAAAATGAATATTTTACAATGATATAATTATTCTGAATCAACAGTCATATATTTAAGACGAATATCATTTGAATTAAAAGATAGCGATTTCTTTATGCTAACTTTTTAGCTCAATGAACGATGCAAATCACGTTTAGAAGAAATTGCGTTTTTAGACTGAAAAGGTTTTCGACTTCTGCATTCAAATAACTGATTATTCTTGAACACATTTACAAGTCTTCCGAGAAAATTATGTTTCAGTCAAAACAGATTTTTTTTGTTAAATATTTAGTTTTTAATTTCTTTTTTGATTTACTTAAAACTTAAAAATTTCAGGCTAATTTCATTAAAATGAATGTTTTTCTTTTTTATGTTAAGCTTAATACCTTAGGTCTAAAGTCATTGTACATACGTTAGCCTTCTAATATAATTGTATCTTTGTAGGTATTTACAACTATAAAGTCTTCAGCAGAAAATGATATCATCATTTGTTATGATTTAAATTACCCTTAAGAAACAAATATACAAAAAATGTAAGTTTGACCGTACAATGAAGGCTATTCCCAAACCTTTTGGCGTGAAATAACCCTAAATGGTTTGACAGTCTGTTAAATCAGGCTCATCTCTCCAAGATAAATTAGTTTAATATTGTAACATACCCATACATGAATATGTGAAACGTACATAGAATGTTCATAACATATATACATAGAACATAGGATTCCCGAAACACGAAAAACACTTACGACTTCTTAGTTCAGGTACTAAACTTTTTATTACCTTTGAGTTAAAAGGTTTTTCGACATAAGGAGAGAGACACAATCTTTCTATGCTGGCTTTTCCATCTCCCCCCACAACACGCGTGGCACCCATAGCGCACAAATTCGTCTGGCTTCAGCAAGCCCCGAAAATCGACCCTTCATGTTCGGAGTCTAGTTCTCAACTCTCTCACTTTTCTCAAATTCCCAAAATCCTCCGCGCACGCTTCCGGTGCATGACGTCATTCACATCCCTGGTCACATCCTCTCTCTGGGATTTTATTTTGGCATCTGTCAACGACACATCCCCCCCGTGCGCGCCTCAACACCTGCGCTCAAGTTTGCACCTAACTCATGTGCTGAGCCGAAAGGTTCTCAGCCTAACTAAACCTAAAGGCAAGATATATATAAAACGAAATCCCTCGGCCATTATATTACAATATGTTTGGCGATTTAAACTTTATATATCCTCGTAAGCATTCTATTATACTTGTATCTCCTCTGTGGCCATTTATAAGAATTGAGTCTTCAGTTGAAAGCGATAATATATGAGGACCTCCCTTTGATGTTCATAATGTAAGCGTTTCTCGAAGCAGTATTGTTTTATTGTAGTTTATAATGACATCATTAATTGTAATAACTAGTATGAAAACCCGTGAGAAAATTGCCCCTATGTATTAGTAAGAATTTTTTCGAATAGAAATCAAATATATTATCATAAGTTTGCTGTGTTATTTCTTTAATTATTACTTGTGTTATGGTTACACAACGTTTGCTCGTTTCGAGTGACGCTTCGCATTACCATAATAGAGAATTTTCCCAAAACTGAATTTACCCAACTTTTTTTTTTATTCATGCAATAAGCGATCTTGGTGAAAACGGCAATTTCCTGTTCAGTTTGAAACTGAATGCTAATTTTATGGTGTTTTTAGTAATCAAAATCATTATTTGAATCATAATAGTTCCCGACATAACAGAAATGGATAGGAAATTCCAAACAGAATACATCACTCACTCCTTCCAAAATAGAAGCATCAATAGGATTAGGTGGTGCCTGTGGTGTAGTCGTTATCGTCGTTAGAAATGGACACTGCGACAGGAGTTCAAATCCTGGACGAGACTGATTGCATTTCACATAGCACTAATACCCTTGGGAAAGGTATGAATCCAATTATTCTCCGTCCAGCTATGGGTAAATAGTAGGACAGACTAGGTTCTTCAGCCTTGGTGAGGCAACTAGTCTAGGAGAAGGAAAACTCTGAATTCAAACCTGTTAAACTCCGCTTAAAAATTGACCTTGTGTCATATCCTGCCCGAGCGGAGGGGTTGGGTAAATAGGATCAATAGGATTACGGATCTGTTACAACGGAAATTCCTGTGGTCTGGTTTACACCCTCCATATACGTGTTTATATGTTCGCCAAATTTACGCCAGAATCTTTCAATATCTTACTGGCTTAAAAATACCCATTCTTTCATTATATTGTTTAATTATTCTTTCACGAAATTATATCAGACGATTTGCCATACTTGTTTTCAAAGTAAAAGCTATTATATATATGATATATAAGTGATCTCATTACTCAATAGCTATGAGAATTAATTTTTATTTATTGCGGACTTTTTGTCCTCATCTTGGTAGTTTTTTTGTGTTGTTTCTTCTTTCACTACGTTTCGGCCAAATTTCACCTCTGGCCTTCTTCAGTCGATTTTACCGCGACCTCGGATAGGAATGATGAGTCTTGTAACCGTATCCCCAGTAATTACTGCCTTCCACAGTTGTTGTCTATCACACCACGTTTTTGACTAAGTAAACCTCTGGCCGGCTTGGGTAAGATTTGAAACCGCAATCTTCTGACAATGCTCACCTGGAACCGTCGACACTCAACGCCTCTATCTGCTGCGCCACGGGCCCCAAGGATGTTTTTTTTTTGTCTTATAAATCCTTATCTGGTCTTCTATAGTCGGGTCCGTACCGAATTTTTGTAATTGTCTTTAATTGGAATCATTTTGAGATGAGGCTTCTTAATCTGAGAATTCATTTTTATCTATTGCAGACTTTTTGTCCTCACCTTGGTAGTTTTAGTCCGCAATAAATAAAAATTAATTCTCAGATTAAGAAGCCTCATCTCAAAATGATTCCAATTAAAGACAATTTCAGTAGTTATGGTTTATGTTAGCTCATGGCTCGGTGCTTGGGAGATGAAAATATACGTACAAAAGCTTAGCTTCATCTAAAACACGGCAATAAAAACAGTACATCATGTAAGAACCAAATATTCATTCATTATTTTCTAAACATAATCAAATTTGAGACATGAAAGGACACACTGTGAGAAACGAGCTCACTGTACTAAGAAAATGTTAGCATCAATCTACGTCAAGCGTAATTTTCTTTAATTTATTTTTAACTGCTTTATTCTTTCTATAATGGTCGTCTTTTTTTACCATTTCTAACATTTTTTAACTTATTTATTTTCATTCTCTATTTTTCCTAATCATATATTATTCCTATTTCAACTCCCGTTATTTTTTCTTTTTCTTTCTCAAAACACAGTATTCAAATTTTTTTTGTAGTTTTACTCTTTCGTCTCTCACAAAATATCGTATTTAAATCATATTGTGATTATTTTGCATCATATCTCTGATTTTATTCAGTGTTCAGCGAATCGGAAATGCTACTAACAGGAGAAAAGCATGTAAATAGAAAAGCAACAAAAATAAATAAATGAATAAAATAAATAGTTAAAACCCGAATGGAGGAAATAAGAAAACTTTGAATGTCTCCAATCAGCATGTTACTCCAATATGACTGGCATTGCCCGGTAGTAAATTTAAACCGGATGTAACTTTGAGATACTGGTGCGCTTGCGTGCAAACGACGTTGTATCAGAATATACGTTTGTTCAAAAGGATAACTACTGACGTCATTAAGGTGAAACTGTTATTTTTTTCATTCGATAAACGTATACTATATTTCTCAAGACAAATTACACTATCATGAAATTAATCATCTTTTCTGTTTTGTCATAGATTCACATTAATATTAAATTTTTTTTCAACAGCACATTTTTATTACTGACAAGACAACCAGTGGAGACGTTGGGTTTTCATAATAACTGGAGTCCATGCTGGTACAGGTGCTTCTATTAAAGAAAAAGGAAAGTATTTTAAAGAGCATTTCATAGTTACCCCCAATATATCGGTAATTTTAAAGATATCAAAATTACGTTCAACCCTTCCACAAAAAAACCTGAGGTAAATTTAAGTGGACATTGTTGTATTCACTTAGAACATTTTAAGTGAATAGTTTTAATATCAATCATGCTATTGTGTGTCGTTTTTTCTGGGTTACGGTTACATCTATACTCATAGATTCTAGTAACTTATCTTCATGCAAATAATTTGCACGCAGTTATATGGTTTCAAGTATTTATATTTGATATTAATATGTAAAGAATTATATAGCTTCAAGTACATTAATAATTATGTGTTACATATTGACCTTTGACAAGTCATATTAGCTTGTGCATTTCAGGACAGGATATGCACCCGTGTCTTAAGGTAAACAAAAGGCAGAGGAAATACCACGGTAATTGCGTTGGATAAGTGCGTAGGCATCCGAAATTTGTAACCTTGAGCAAGCAGTTAGCAGAGTCAGCTGTGATACGAGACATCACGCCGTCTGGGCGTTGGCCCCAGGTTGAGTAGTTGACAAAAGCCTAAATGTGCAACTCGCTGATGTTAAAAGCAAGTATAATCCCAGAACGAAGAAGAAACGAAGATGATTTAAAAAAATATTAAGTCGGCTCTGTACCAGTCTTATGAGAGAAGCACAAAGAAAGGATCATGATTATTGTTTTAAGTCGACCCTCTGCCGGCGTGGTGGAGGCAGAGCAAAGAAGTAAGGCTTTCTGAGATACTGTCTCTCTTTGTGCATGTATATCCTAGCGGTTCCTGACTCTCTCTCTCTCCCTTTCTTTCTCACGCAACTAATTTCGCCACCTTTCGTCAGGAATTAGAGAGACGAATATTTCATTTAAAAAGTGCTCTCACTTGGTTTTTCTGGGTATACAACGCATGGTTTCAAGTAACTAATAATGATAATTCGTAAACAATTATCGATTCAATTAATTATTCTTGATTCAAGTCATTTGCACACAGAAGTTTTATTAGATAAGAATTCATTAAACCATATAACATATTTGACCCATAGACAAGACCCTAAAAGGTGCAACCATATGCGGTCAAAGAGAACCTGAGAGTAATAGCAATGAAGGGTTGACTACACATTCCCCAGAGCTTTTGAACTTTTGGGTGCCGTTTAGTCTTAACCAGAACATTTACTTTCTGGATCGTTCTCAGACGAGTGAATTGCCTGTCATCAACTTTCCGTAAATGAACTTTTGAACAGCGGCCGGATGTTTCTTTCTCAAGAGAAAATGCCAAATATTTTTATCTTAATCTCTCTTTATTCTCCTCGACCTGGTCAGTGTTGAACATCGTTTACTAGATGTAATAATGACTTATAAAAATTCTGTCTTCATTGAAATAATATTCAAGTTTCATTCGATAATTTCTTTTGATATCACAAAGTAAAAAAAAAAATCTTTAGATAATCTAATATTTTTAAAATAAAAGTTTGTGCTAGTTTCTCTTTCACAACAAAACGACGAGATATATATATTCAAAGCGCTCTTCTTTTTTAAAAGGTATCCAATGATAAATAATTCTATTCCACAGTCTGGTTGGTAAGGAACTTTTCAATCTTGTCAATTTCTGTTCCATCAGCCGAATGCAACTTGTTTGTCACTGTCCTTATTTTCGTAGAACTTGTTCAAGACGATCTCCATGTTTTGGGCCACCAATACGGGAGTTTCCAGTTGAAATTTGATTCACCCAGTTTTGCGAACATCATCCATACTTTCTTGACGTTGCTCGTTCTTCACTTAAGTTCCAAACAAATTAATTTTTCCCTAAAAGAGTAGAAATATGAAACATATGAGAGTATGCTTCAACTTCACATGAGCTTAACCTCTCAATTCCATAGTCTAAACATCTTACTGGTCTTTTAGCCGTCTGATTCACTCCCCTTCCATCCACATTTGTATATTTCAAGCCTCTCTCTTCCTCAACTGTTTAATCATTTTTTTTTCTATTCATTTGCCACATCTCATCATTATATCTTCGTAACTTATTGCTGAGTCGTAGCCAATTTGGCCTTGCTTAGGGAAAAATCTTTCTAAAAAATATCTTTAATGACATGATTTAAACAGATCATCCAAATAAGAAAAAAAACTTTTATATAATCTTTTTTTCTTGCTCTGACATAACTGATGAAAGAGAATCTAAACCATTTTGTGTTAAATTTATGTCTATACGTCCGAAAGTTCTTATCTGTCTTTCGCTCGACATGAGTTGTACAATATTAGGCGCCAGATTTATACACACACAAAACAAATTTCTCTGGTTGATGATGTACGAAATAAAGAAATACAATTCATCAAATATAAGTTGGAATTCGTCATTTTTGTTTAAATGACATTTACGTCACAATACTATCTAAATGAGCAGTTCGCGGCAACGTATAATAGATTGGTGTAATTAGTGTACCATGCTTGAGGACATCTTTTGTGCAATATGTGAAATTATTTTTTAATGCCATATATTTCCTGCAAGTGTAGTTTGGAACAAGTCGAGTAATGTCCTTGATAATATAAAAAAATATATATAAAATCATATTACATACGAATACTGAATAGAGTTACTAAGTGTTGGATATTACTATCTGTAACCTTTTAAGTGTTTGCAAACAAACGATTTAGATTAAATAATTAATGTTAAATGGAAATATTTGAAATCCTTTCATTGTGTGCAAAGAAATGAGCTTCAACAATTCGTTTAAAAATCAAGGTTGCTGCTAATTAATCATTTTCAAATCCTATATAATAAAATTTGGCCTTACAAGGATTGATGTACTATAAAATACAAACCGACTAACCAAATCATTCATTTAAACTTTTCTTTTTCTTTTCTTATTTCCATGGTTTGCTTCTTCTTCATCGTATTTTGAGCATTCTTTTATTCTTCTTCCAGCTTCTATATTCTTATTTATTTTATACATTCCGTAGCTTGTGTCATTGTCCTCGGAAAGGGCATAAAATAAATAAGAAAGAAGAATAAAAGTTATATATTACAGAAACAAGTAATACAATGTCGCCTGTGTAGCTCTTTGCTACCAACTGTATTTGTCACGTGCCCCACCCAACTGGCGAGTACGGCACAAGACCGTTTTTAAGGTGGGTCCAGGCGCAGGACCGTAGCATAGACGTGCCCGGCATTCCCCAAAATGCCTCGGGCTTCGTCGGCATTCCCCTTAAAAAGGAACATCTCAGACACCAAGCGATAAACCTATCCCTTCTGGGGAGCAACGGTTCCCTGAGGCTCAAGGAAGAAGTCAGGCTCGGCCTCGTGACGCAAATGCTAGGCCTCCCCGGCATCCGCGTTAGGCAGCCACTACTGACTACCGTATCTAGGTACATGACACACCCGACCCGATCCGCACCACTGACACCACGGCAGTGTGCCCCATCTATTGGATTGGCACAATTGGGCAAAACCGCAACTGCTAATTGCTACCAACTCGCTGAGTGGATTACAGTCAATTGTACTATCTTTATTGGAAGAGTCCATTATGTCCCGAAATTGGGATGATACCTTTGAATTTGTTGCGTTGTCTTTAGAGCATTCTTTCCACATCGTTTTCTTCCAACCTTTAATATTTTATTTTTCCTCTTGTGTTTATTATTTAACTTAATCTTTTAAATATTTTTCTTCTTTCCGAATTCTTCCTCGTTTTAAATTTAACTTTTCCTTTGATTGTCCATTATTCCTTCTGTATTTTATTTATTTCCTTCCTGTTTTTGTACTTTGCCTTATTTTTTGCTGATCTTCATACTTTTTCTCTTTTTCCCTGTCTATTTTCATTATTCTTTTTCCTCTTTTCGAAATCTTCTGATTTTGCTTTTTTTCTTCTTCCAGTATAACATTTTTTTCTTGTCTTTTTCATATTATTCTAAATGTTTTTGCTCATTCTACTTCATGTCAATCATTCATTCTACTTATATACTTTGCTTATTCCTCTTTTCGTTTATTTTCTTTTTGTTTTATCCTTTATTTTAGTAATTAAAAAAAAATCATTCTTCACTTTTTCCCCTTTTCTGTTTTTATTTTTCCTTCTCCCATTTACTTGACTTTTTTTTACGTCGATTTTCCTTCATTGCACTGAAATAATTTCTCATCCCTCTTAACTACTTTGGTAGTTCTTCATTGGTATTCCCAATGGGTACCTCCATACTACTTAGAAATATTTAGCAAGCTAATCTCGCAATACTTTATTAGCAAACTGATTTCTATCCTCACTAGGTGCCCTACCTACTATCATCTTTTGCCAGAAGAACTCAGTGAATAGCTCTTCTTAATCTGAAGACACACACACACATATATATCAGCATGTCGCGCTGTTAGTACACATCTCCCTGATCCTCTCTTGCCACCCATCTCTATCATCCATTGCTCCCGAGAGGTCTTGAAAGCTATATCCTGTATCGGCACAGAGCTATTGTATATAGGTTCTAGCTGGTCATCATGCCTTTCTCTTCCATGTGAAGGGGTCCACGGTAGTATGTCGCTTATGAGCTTGTCTTTACTTCTCCAGCAGTGTCCCGCATGTCTGTTTCGTCTAACTTGGATAATTTTCGTGATGGGTGGTAGGTGGCCGTACAGCTGCTGTTTTGTACGGTGTTGCCTCTAGGACTTGTTCAATATTGCTCGCAGCATTCTTGTGTAATTGCTCTCTAGCTTTTTCTCCATACGTTTTGATAGCGTCCATGTAGTGCATCCTTATAGCAGTATCGACACGACCGCTGCTTGAAAAAAACCCGGAGAGCAGACTTTTACTTTCGTGTTTTATATAGTATCCTTATAGCTGCGACGGTTTCTCTGGGGAGGCTGTAGGCGAGTCATATTTTTTCCATCTTCCCTCTGTGTATGGAGTCAAATGCCTTGGAGACGTCGACAAATGATATTGTTGCCTCTAGGTTTTTGCACGTACACCTTTTAGAATTCGATGGATAGTCAAAATTTGTAATATCTTGGATCGATTTCTCCGAAAGCCATTTTGGTTCCTCCGATGTATCTTCTCAATTTTGGGTTCTATGCGGTTGCATAGTAGAGTATTGTAGATCTTTACGTACATAAACGCGCCCAATAGTATGTAATTAATTTTAAAATAAAATGTATGCTTTATCTTAAGCTGAGTTATATAAAAAAGCCCCCCTTTAAAGAGACGTGACCGAAAAAAGCGTCTTTTGATCTCATAATGTATGCTCTATTTAAGGCTATTTTAAAATATATATATATATATATATATATATATATATAAGAGAGAGAGAGAGTGAGAGAGGGAGAGGGAGAGAGAGTATGCGTTATTGTCTAAGTATGTATTCATTCAACTCTTCCTCCACGAGCAGGATGTAACACAAGTTCAATTTTTAAGTGGAAGCTGGTTCGAATTCACAGTTGCCTTCCATCTAGAAGAATTGCCTAACCAAGGAAAAAGAAACCAGTCTGTTTCCCTATAGTTAAAGAAGTAGGAGAGAATAGACGATTTCATGCTTTTCCTAAGGGCATTAATCCGAAGTGAACCGCCAATAATTTTGTCCAGGATTTGAAGTTTGGTCACCGAATCTTTTTCCAACGACAATTACTATTGCCCTCAGCGTGTGTGATTGCATACGCACACACATAGTTGCATTCATATATTTGTGTCCACAAAAACCAAATACTATAACAAGACAGAGTTATCTGAGAACACGATTTATACACGCAAGTTGTTCAATTACCAGATATATTGAGAAAGGCCTTGACACTGTCATACCAAAGTCTCAACACCGCTTGACAGGGAACAGAGGTCAGTAAAGTCAAGAATTTTCCTCTTCTGATCTTACAATGTAACCTGGTCCTATGATTTTTCTAAAGGAAAAAGGACATCAAGTAATTCACCTTGATATCAGAGATGTCATGAAGGAAAAAAAACATATATCACGGAACCCAAACGACCTTAGGGTTACAAAACTATCATCTATACTAGCACTATCAAAACCTTTGCGGTAAAATATAAGTGAAAGAAATATCAAAACACGACTTGCTGATGAAAAGTATAGTGATTTAAAAGACATTTTGCTTCTTACCGAAAGGCAATATGAATTATTCATCTCTTACTGTCACGTAATCAAATGATGTATTTTTTTTTTAAAAGAATACGAAACTAATGTACATATGTTTTCCAGCTTAAACACAGAAAGTTTCTCTTAGGATTAAAGGAAAAAATTGCTAGAATTTTTTTTCAGATTTGATAAATTTCCTAGTTTAAACTATATACTATTTAGGTGTAAATAACCTGAATATGAATAAAACTTGTAGGAAATGAACATATTCTATAAAACTAAAGTTTAAAATTTTTTAAACTACGACCAGATCTAAATAATAAATGTAATCGACTGCCACCTAAAAATCAGAATCATTCATTTCCTTTTTGTCAAATAAAATATATTTTTCGATTTCATGACAAATTGAAATATGGCTATATTCTTAATTTTTTCAAAACTTGGTTCTAATGATGAAGAATACAAAATGAAGGTTCTTCTGAATTTTTTGGTGTATTAGATCATGAAAATTGCTCAAAATAACTTCTTTTTTCAGGACTAGTCCCTTGCATACTCTTTGAAAATTGGTACTGAAAGATTGTGCATCACCAAAGTCAGTACAGCATTCAGTTCACGTTTTCGATTCAAAATTCTCGAACTTTGAGGTGGCATCACATATTGGATATCTCATAAGTTTTACATGAGAACGATGATACATACTCGAGTAAGGAAAAAGGAAAACAAAAAGAAAACAGCTATTAAATTCAATTTTCCTTGTTCATCTGGAAGATCTTTCCAACATATTTTGAGAAAGCAATATTTTTATTTTAAGATTGCAAGAGTTTTAAGACTACGAAGTTTCCTGAAAATCAAAACGTGACCACTTGAATTAAAGGAAAATGATTTAAAACTGACTTTTAAGGGATTGTGGCGGAATCGTAATTCTTTCGGGCAATTTTTTTTTTCTTTTGCTAGATTGAAAATTTAAAGACACCTGACTTTCGCTGGAAAAATTATTAAAAGGTTTCGATAAATATAGTCAGTTAAGGTGTTTATAATAATCTTAACTTGTTTGAGTATTACTTGAATACTTCTCACTCATTTTCTTTTTTCTACGCATGGGAGACATTGCATTTCAAGGCCAATATGATTTCAAGAATCACAATCTGAACAATGCGAAAGAGATCTCGATCATTTATTGTGTTTGGAAAATTCAATGTTTTAATTTGTGTACAGTTATATCGTAAAACCAACCAAATTATTATTATTAGATACGAATATTTAGTTAAAACAAATAACTGTAAATTGATTATAGTAAGAACAGTTACTTGAAATAATGATTGATTTCATATTATTTACGTTCATAAACCTTCCTCTGCATTGCTATATAGAAAGTACTGGTTATAAGTATTTATTTATCCAACCCCTTCTCTACGGGCAAGATATGACACAAAATATATTCTAAGTGGAGTACAACAGGTTTGAATTTAGAGTTTCCTTTCTCCTATACCGGTTGTCTAGAAAGGGCTAAGAACCCAGTCTGCTCTCCTATTTACCTAAAACTTAGAGGAGAAAAGAGGGATTTAAACCTTTCCCGATGGTATTAACGCAAGGAAATGCAAATAGCTTAGTCTTGGATTTGAGTTTAGACCGTCGATTCAATTTCTTAGCAGGATAACCGAGCAATTAGTCACTTGAAATCGTAATTGTCTGCAAAAAATACACTGACTACAGCATCAAATAACCCAACAAGGGTTGACATGCCATAAAACTAACCAACCAACGAACTAAATTAAGTTTTCTTGTTTGCCGACACATTCTGAATGTGTGACAGAGAATTTATTATAAACCTGAAAACAACTGAACAAAGATATTCACTACGTTAATATAGAATAGATACTCATTTCTTTTTGAAGATGAAGAATTTAAAAAGAGTGATGTCTGTTAACGGCATCTAATCTGTCCGTGCGAAATATCTGCATCCTAACGAGCTCTTTTCAAGCGCAGTATTCGGCAAGCAGCTCACTGGCACTCAATGAAATCACGTGCAAGCGCTGCGGGCTTTTAAATAAATGCACAAAATCATCTTCAGAGAGTGCGCTTTGCACAACCACGTGACCCAACAGTAAAACTGCAGAGTAGGCGCCAGGTGATTGACAGGCGGAAAATTATGAAGAAGTAAAAAATTCAAAAAAAAAAAAAAAAAGGATCCCCACCAACCCCCCCCAAAAAAAACAAACAAACCAAAAAACGATATGACTGCATTTCCTTCCTTTTTTTCATTTGCAAACATTTCCATTTCATTTAAAAGTAATCTGAGCGTTAGGCGCTTCTCTGCAGATTAAAACGGCGCTTATCTGCATCTTCGATTTGTCAAACCTCAATCATCTTATGTAAGAATCTATTAGAAACGCCTACCATATCGAAGACATGCTTACTCAGGAGGAAAATAATTCGTTTCGAAGAAATTTTTTTTCTGGGTTATTAAAGCCAAATCGCCACCGCATATATAGTGTTGCTAATCTAAGGATTACAAAGTCAGTTTCATAAGAACTGAGACGGATTATGTAAAAACAATTATTATCAGCTTTATTAGAAAAAAAATCTTTAAAACAATCCCTCGTGATTCCACACATAAATAAAGTCGTTAATATTACCGGAAAAGTGGAGGGAGTCATCAGGTCTGTAGTTGATTCGTTACCATGTCTTACATATTCTTGACAGTTATCAATCTTATCTACGGTGTGTTGAATACACTGACTGTATTCCCTGTAGATGGGGTAACACGGGGTATCCTGGATATGAATTTAAATCGCATCTGGTGGTGAGGCTCTACTTCTGTTGTTCTGCAAGGTGTCGAGTCCTCCTTCATTGCCATTACACCGAGGTCTACTCTGACTTGGAGCGCAAGTACCTGTTAGGGTCCTATCTATGGGGCATATAGATCGGTTTGAAGATTATCCATATTTGGTAGGGCTAGTTTATAGTATATAACAGAAAAATATTTGTATAAACAATAGTTACTGGAAGCTTGAATTATTTGCTAGGTATTTGTTACTCGAAACTTTAACCGTGTGCAATCAGATGTCTAATTAAATGAAATACTTGAACCGATATAATTATTTGTATTTGATAGAAATACTTGAAACCATACAACTGTGAGCAGATTATTTGTATTAGATTTAGATACTTGATATACAACCATATGGCAAAAACTACACGATAAATTTAAATATAGACTTAAAATCCTCTAACCTCTTGGCATTAAAATCATCCCAAATGGATAGAAATACCGTTTAAATCAAACAGTCAATAAACCAACCATTACGAAATTGCGCTCACAGAGTTGGTTTGGGATCATGAAGAACAGAAAATAGTCAAAAGGGATTCAGATCAAGTGAGTGAGAGAATTGTTGTCACATAGAACAATTCTTTTGAGTCGAAATCACTTTTACAAAGAGTACGTCTCGAAAGTAATTAAACTGATATTTTGCGTCTAAAAAGTGGTAAGACTTATTAAAAAAATGTATGTTGGCAACACGGATTATTAATCATTTGATCAATTTTATTTCATCATCAGTCCTTCTCACAGCCAAACGTAGATTACATTTGATTAGTGTTATCACTTCGAGAGATGACCGGTCGATCAGAATGGGATTAATTTTTTTATAGTTTCTTGGCAAAAAAAAAAAAAAAATGCTGAGAAGATATTTATTTAGATCATCGTGAGGTAAAAATGTGACACATGGTCTGCGTAGTGAGGAAGATACAACGTAGAAATCAAGACTCTTGCAAGCTGAAGGCTAAACATTCATAATTCTGTGGGCAATCCGCTTCAGTGGCGTTTAAAGCACCAGGCTGTAAACATTCCCCATCGCCTTTTTAGAAGAAGAGGAAGGGAATATCTGTGGAGAATGCCTTTTGGAATTAAGCTGATAAGCTTAGCTCAACCACCCGGCGCGAAACCAGGTAAGCAAGTAAGAAAGCTGTTTCCCACCTATCAAAATGTACCCGGTATAGAACTTGATTTCCATAAGTCTGTTAACTTATTAAATACTTCTGTCATATTCTCTTGAATCTAGTTATTATCCATGATCACTCTGTTGAATGTGAATTCCGAGAGTTGGATTACTGTTTGTGCTTTGGATGGCATATCAACCCTTGTACGTTATTTAATACCGAATCCTATTTTTACATAAATGATTTGTAAACACATTTGGTAGATGCCTTTTTAAACGAGCCTGACCTCATTTTTTGTATACAGTTAAATGTTTTAAGTATTTTTAACAAATACGAATATTTTTATTTAATATTCATCATTTGATTCTACACAGTTAAATGGTTGAGTACTGCTGTGTATCACAAACAATTTAATTCATCAGTTATTAGTTTACTCGCAAGTCATTTGTTTTCCCACAGTGTAAATGTCAAACAGTTCTATTTGACCCATTGGTAAGACTATTGGGTGCTACTTCTCCAGGCTAGTGTAGACCTGGGAGCAATTGCAAACAAAGGGTACTCTTCATTCCCCAATGTGGCCTCATCATCCGATAGTTTAGTGTCATATCCAGGACACTTGCTGGGGGAAGTCTTGCTCCCCAGCAGAGATGCAGTCAATGTATTCTACAGCCCCAGCTGACTAGGCTGTACTGTATCATCATGTCGTGCCGCCAGCACAGATATCCCTGACCATCTCTCGCCACTTCTCCCTATTATTTATCGCCTCTGGCAGGTCTTCAGGGTTACATCCTGTGTCCTCACATAGCTGCTGTATGTAAGTTCGAGCTGGTCGTCCCGCCTTCGCTTGGCCATATGTGGGGGTCCATACGAGTACATCACTTATGAGCTCGTCCTTGCTTCTCCAACAGTGTCCTGCGTGTCTGGTTCGTCTAACATGTATAGTTTTCGTGATGGGAGGCAAGTGGCCGTATAGTTGGTGTCTTGTGGGGTGTTGTCGCCAGGACTTGTTCAATATTGCTCTCAACATTCTCGTATAATTGCCGTCTAGTTTTTTCTCCAGAAACTGAAATTAGGGACCATAAACGTTACAATCTTGGAAAAAAAAAAATCAATCGCTAAACTACGATAAACAAAATGTAAAAAAATTGTAATTTTATCCTTTCTATATTTAATACTAAACTGTATTATATATTCTTTGCTGTTTTTTTAATGGCATATTGACTTTATCGGGTAATCTAAGGTCAAATCCATCCTTTTAGAAAGACAGTCATGGCACTATTTAACCCATAGACGGGAGGATAAAGGGGTTCATACCTTTCCCAAGAGTATTTGTCCAAAAGTGAACGTAATAGCGCTATTGGAGTTCGAAATCGTGTACTACGATTCCGCAGTTCTGCCCTTTAACCATTACACCATGGGGACACTCCTATATTCTTTATTGAATCGAGACTAAATACCAATCATTTGTAAGCTTACTGGAACTAAAACCTTTTCACAAGTTTATTTTCTATATGTTGTATTATCGTTTTATATGTCACATTTCCCAACACAAAGGCTAATGTACTGAATATTCTCACACTTGTTCAAAATCAATATTGATCAGTTGATTTTTCGATCACGGGAGCTAACCTGAAAAATAGTCAAATTCGGTCTAATTATTATTTTTTTTCTAGACCGACCTCGTAACAAAGGAATAACGTCGCATTCCTAATGGATATCAGCCTAGTTCAATGTAATATACTGATGATAAAATCACTTAAATAGAAAGCAATTGTTTTTCGTACTTTTACGTTAGTAGTAGACAGTTACAGAATGGCACTTGCAATTAATTGTTAAAGCAGAGAATAAATCGCACATTGATTTCACACGATAGAAAAGTAATTACATTAAAATTGTTTTTGGTTTTACTACTTATCTGATTGACGCTTTAATTTTTGTTGTTATTTACCAAGCTTAGCTTAGTTTGGCACACAGACCTCTGGTTGCTTATACTA
This sequence comes from Sepioteuthis lessoniana, assembly GCA_963585895.1. NCBI lineage: Eukaryota > Metazoa > Mollusca > Cephalopoda > Myopsida > Loliginidae > Sepioteuthis > Sepioteuthis lessoniana. The sequence goes on along the minus strand of OY757904.1, from coordinate 40,083,077 downwards.
CCTGTTGTTATTCAGTGGTAACCTATCTAAATACTAAGAAGACTTATTGTTGCTTAACTTTGATGATTCGGCGATAACAGATGCTTTCAGTCTGACTTGACCGTAAATCTCAAAATATCAATCTTAGCTTGAATTTGTCAGGGGGTCACAAGTATGAATTATCTTGAGATTAGCAAGGTCAATAATTACACCATAACGGTTGCTCACTTATGGTTTGGTTTTATGGCATATTAACCATTGTTGGTTATTTAATGCCAAATCCATTTTTAAACATATAAACAATTCTATTTTAAACAATTCAGTCTAACATTAGTACACAGTTCAAGCATCAAAACAGTTCTATTTTAAACACTCCAGTTTCGCATAAGTACAGTTTTTTGTTTACACATAGTCAAATATAAAAACAATTCTATTTCCAACAATTCAGTTCAGCATAAGTACGCAGTTTAAATGTAAAAAACAGTTCTATTTCTAACAATTCCGTTTAGCATAAGCACCCAACTTTGTTGTATTTGAACAATATATAGAACCCTATCAGGTGCTACCACTCCGGGCCAAATTGGACCTTAGAACAATGGCAATAAAAGAGTACTCCGCATTCCCCAAAGCTGCTGCATTACAGGAGACTCATCATCAGATTGTTCAGTATCATATCCTGGACACTCGTTCAGGGAGTCTTACCCTTCTGCAAAGATGCTGTCGGTGTATATTCTACAGCTCCAGCCGACTGGGATCAGCTTCTCAGTTAGTTCAGACAGAACTCGTTCATTTATTAAAAAAAAAGTCTAATATTACACCAAGCGCAAATCAGTTTCTACGTAAAAGAACTCCTGTATTTAGTCGTTTTGGGCAGATTTGGTTTAAGTTTATCGACAAAAAAAATCTTTATGGGTTGTTTAATGCCGTAATTCGATTAATTTCTAAATGTTTGAATATAGTTCTAACTTATATACCCAATGAAGAGCAATAACACTTATTTACGAAAATATAAATTCCTTTATAACGATATGTGATTGTTGAGTGTATAGGAGAAAGCCCCCCACCCTCGACTGACATCCAAGACTGTGCATTTTATCTAATCGGCTGACTGCTCCCCGCGACTGACCGCGCCAGATTGACTGACCGTTGGGGTCATAAAACTTCTGTCATTCTATATTTTCTGGACGCCTACACATATTTTCTTCCGGTGCAATTCATGTGATTTATTTCCGTTGGCCCCTGTTTACTTTAAGACACTGCTGCATCCTGTTTACGAAATCCACACTAACCGACAGCCTAAGATCAATATGTAACATAACTATATTTTCAATGGTTCATTGTATTTTTTTTTTTTTTTACAATAGCACTTATTCATTATTCTCATTTGTTTGCACACAAGTATGAAATCAAGAATTTCTATCTAATACAAATAATCTGCACTCAGTTTTTAAGGTTCCAAGTGTTCCTATCTAATGCAAATAATCTATTCGCCCTAATATAGTTTGAATTGACAAATTCTATATTATTATAATTATTTGTTTGCACACAACTATCTGATTTCATATATTAATACTTCTAATAATTATTAAAAATATCTATTTGACCCAAAGATAGAAGAACTTTAAGAGTTACTACCACTTCGGGTCAGAGTGGACCTAGTAATAATTGCAATGAAGAGGTAGTTCACACGCCCTAGAACACAAGAACTAGGGCCTTACTATTAGATGGGGGTGTCCTCGTGGTGTAATGGTTAAAGCGATGAACTGCGGAATCGTAGTACGCGAGTTCGTACTCCAGTCGCGCTATTACGTTCACTTTCGGGCAAATACCCTTGGGAAAGGTATGAACCCCCTTATTCTCCCTCCAGCTATGGATAAATAGTAGGACGGACTAGGTTCTTCAGCCTTGGTGAGGCAACTAGTCTAGGAGAAGGGAAACTCTGAATTCAAACCTGTTAAACTCCGCTTAAAAATTGACCTTATGTCATATCCTGCCCGAGCGGAGGGGTTGGTAAATAGTACCATTAGATGCAGGGCTCTTATTTTAGGGCAGATCTTACATCTTTGCAGAAGATACTATCAGAGTATTCTAAGCCCCTCAGACAGAGTACTGAAGCCTCACAATTAGATACAGGAAACCTATTTTGGAGCGGATCTTATTTCACTGGAGAAGGTTTAGTCAGGATATTCTAAGCCTCACCAATAGAGTTTACGTTTCGAATTGATTCCGGAAGCTGACTAGATAATCACCCTTCCCTTTATATTGGTTTAAAAATATCAATGCCGAGATTAAAAAAACACAATCTTATGAGTAGTTCTTATGTTATAGAGTTTGACATTTTGGAGAAAAAAAGCGTTTAATTGGATCTATCAAGATTCTGATTAGCTGAAAAAAGTAAATGAAATAATTATTATTATTACATATGTATTTATCAAGTCATCCGCGCTAACAGGATGTGACACAAAGTCAATTTTAAAGCGGAGTTAAATATATTTGAATTCAGAGTTTTCCCTCTCCTAGAACGGTTGCCATACCAAAATTAGATTTCTTAGTCTACCCTATTATTTAGTGAAAATAGATGGATGCCTATTTTTTTCAAGGGCATTAGCGCAAAGTGAAATGCAAACAGCCTCATCCAGAATTTGAACTCGGGTTTCCAAGTACATTTCCTATGACTATAACCATGATACCACGAGGGCCTCCTTCCTGTTCTTATATAAGCTGTTATAGACTTTTTGCACAGAATCTATACTCATACTAAAGATAGTGTATTGTCAAACTACACGTCATTCTAACAAAACTATTCCTTGAATAAGTTGTGCTTTTTATAATAAAACGCAGTTTAAATGTCTGGTAATAATTGATTTTAACAAAATGAGTAATCCTTATATTAACATAGGCATATGCATGTCTCCTCCAAATGAAAATATATTTTTTTTTACAAAACGAATTTATATTTTCCTGATACAATGTCCTTTTCTTAATAATACAATCAAATCATTGGTGGATATTAATGCCATATTAACCAGCGAAGTTTTATGATTAAATTCTAGCTATTAATTACGTGTTGTACTATAAGCTTATTGATGCACCCTCGTACAAATATACAGACACGCTAGTATGTAGTATGCACGTATTGTAGCTAAAAAAAAGTTTTACTTTCAATGGCTGTAATTAGAAAACCTTGTATTAAATACAAATACAACAAATACTGAACTAATTAAAGATACTAAGATCTTTAACTTAATCCGAACTCATATTTTGGTTCCCTAATAAGACCTTGGAGGTAATGATCGTTACTGGCAGATTTTACACACACACATTCTCTCTCTCTCTATATATATATATATATATATATATATATATATATATATATATATATATATATATATATATATATATATATATATATATACACACCTACTGGTTTGTAGAATGTTGTTCACCTTAACTGCACGAGGAAACGAAGAGTCAGCGCGTAATGAGATTACATGTACATAAAAACTGGATTGAATTATTCAGATATTTTCTTGAATAAAAAAATTAGCCAACCTCGCCATTCTTGTATTTTCTTTATTTTAACGTTCACAATTCTTATTCCCATAATTAACGATCATTGATAATTATTCTTAAAATAAAACAAAAGTGAGAATATCGAAAGAAACACGAGCTGGATTATTTTGGTACGGGGCCAAGATAACTTGAGTAAACATCTTTATTTTCATTTTATTCATATAAACACCATCCTTAAACCAAATAAGTTTAATCTACCGAATTTGATATTCTATTATCATTATCATCAAAGCGTGACAACTACACAGATGCCTTTGACTCTCTCTCTCTCTCTCTCGCTAAATCAGTCGCCACACTTAGCAATTGCTCGAGACGGCATCCATTGTCCCCATTGAGCTGAAGAATGCAAATTTTTCTGGTCAGCCAACACTGGTGTGTCCTTGGGTAGGAGTCCATTGGAGAACTTCACTTATGATTTCTTCCTTACTTTTTCAGCAATGCCTAGCACATCTTCCCTGTCTAACTTAGATAGTTTATAACATCGGGGCTAAGTGGCCATACAGCAGCTTTTTTGTAGGGTGTTGCTTCCAAGATTTACGCAAAATAGCACTCGGCATCTTGCGGTAGTTACCATCAAGCTTTGTCTCCGGGAGTTTCATCAAAGTCCAAGTAGCACAACCATACAGTAGTTATGACACGGCAACAGATTGCAAGCATTCATGCTTTTCGGGAATATTCAAGGATATTCAATAGTATTTTAAAAATAATATTTATTCTGTTTTTTTTAATTTCATAACATTTTGCTTAGTTTATTCACTGACCTTATTTGGGTGAAAAATTTGCTGGTTTAGATATTTATAATTTGGCTGGTCATTATTTACTAAGCTTTGCTTAATCTGACTTTAGTTATTCAGTGGATCTTTCTAACTACACAGAGAGCTGACTTACATATATGAACAGAGTAGCGAAATTACCTCAAGATCGGTAATACTACTATTTACCAATGACGTCTTGAATGTGATACTGATCATTGCCAAGTAATTTAGCATTTTATGGGTTTCCGCAAGTTGACAAAAGTATAATTATATTTTTAAAAAAAAATCATTTGTCAATGTTAATGAACAGTATTTGAAGAGGAAATAACTAATGCCCGACATGTCAAAGGATTCAGCTCTTATCAACACGAAATGATTTCGAACCTGAGACAAGAACCCCTTTTCTATACGGGCAAGTCCGTAACTCTTATTTTATATTTCTTTCTACAGTTTACAAGCTGAAAAGATATGTATCCAACCAAGAAGTGAATGCTCTAGAGCAATGAAACTTACAACCTCTTTAAAATATTCTCCTCGCACTTGGTACATCTCTTCATACGCTGCGTAGTTCTAAAACAGAATTTAAACAAATACATAGCTATCATACAATTTGCAAGTTTTATACCTGTAGTAACGGTGGCTTTTTTTCATTGAACTCCAAGTTACTTCAAGCCTCTTCAATTCTCCAAGACTCTTTTCAGTATTCTAGCCGATCTCTGCGGTGCTGTGGTCTGGATGGTCTTGATAATCATTTCATCAATCTCCAGCAAAAGAAAAAAAAGGTCTCGGTCCGACCAAGATGGTAATACCCACGAGCAATTAAATGTACTTGGTATTCTATGTATACACTTGTATGGTATGATGGTTATCGTCATTGGAAATCCTATTTACCCAACCCCTCCGCACGGGCAGGATATGACACAAGGTCAATTTTTTAAGCGGAGTTTAATAGGTTTGAATTCAGAGTTTTCCTTCTCCTGGACTAGTTGCCTCGCCAAGGCTGAAGAACCTAGTCTGCCCTACTATTTATCCATAGCTGGAGGGAGAATAATTGGATTCATACCTTTTCCAAGGGTATTAGTGCTATGTGAAATGCAATCAGTCTTGTCCAGGAATTGAACTCGTATCGCCGTGTTCATATCCTGTGACGATAACAATTACACCATTATCGTCGTTGGAAATGGACACCGCAACAAGAGTTGAAATCCTGGACGAGGTTGATTTCATTTCATATAGCACTTACTACAAGGTCGCATTTGAGCAATTTAGCCATTACGCCATAGACACTCCCACTTCAAGCTGTGTAGACTTGTAGTCAACGATAACCCAGCAACATCTGATTACAGTATTTGCCTAACGAAGATATCAAGTAGACAGTTTTTGGTAGCTGTTCGAGATAGGATTACACATCACGTGTGAATTACCAGTGTTCTTTGATTTACGCATCGTCTGCAGGGACTAAACGCACTCTACTCTCAACAGGTGATTCCTAATTGAACGTACAAAGACATAAAAAGTAAAGCTGGTGACCTTAGTCGAGAGTGAACCGTAGGCTCCTTTTTCAATAGCTACTACACCGAGGTGTAGGCGAGGGCGCTATTCCATTCCCTTGATCTTTACGTTATAGTGCTGAGTGTTAAGCAAGGCGGCATCAAGCACCATTTTTTGAGTCTTTTGTATGACTCGACCAGGGATTGAACCCCAGTCTCCTGGACCATTGGCCAACACTCTACTCATTGGGCCAATAGCCTGGTGTTTCACAATTCTCACTAAATTCACATACCTTCAGACTCCTTGAATCAAAGAACATTTAAATTTTCTAGTTTTTGTTTTTTTCTTCCAGATTACAGGTACTTGACAATCAGTGATTGATAAACAAAAACCAACAAAATATATATAAAACAAACACAGACTATATCGTCTCTCGTGAAATAACCCGTTTCTAGGTATCAAGGGTACATCATTTAAGATTCATGTGGATAGTACCTAATAGGAAATAGAATCTATGACCGAATTTAAATCTTAAATGAGACTGCGTTTAATCTTCGCACTTATACCTCTGGAAAAAGCATGAATCCGTCTCTTCTCCACCCTCCCAGCCATAGGTAAATAGTTGGGCAGAGTGGGTTCTTTAGGTAGCCAGTGTAAGCAAGGGAAAACTCAGAATTCAAACCAGCTTTACTCCGCTTAAAAATTAACCTTATATCACATTCTGATCCGAGCGATAGTGTTGGTTAAATACATTTTCTACAAATTGGTCAAATGACGAGAGCGTGGACTTTATGGTGTTGAAATTTGGATGGAGTTGACTCGAGAGTTGTTGTAAACCGAGGGACGTAAATTTCTTATTGTAGCACTATGTGGGTAGGCCGCCAAAGCAGACGAGTCTGTTTTGGCGCGAAACCAGACAAAGGATTCTTGGACATGAAATCTCGCCGTATCCGGAAGTGGTAAGGGGACGCGAATGAGAGTTGACGACGCGACCCAGCGAAGGGCAGTTGGCGGCTGGAGAACAGAGAGGGCAGTTGGCGGCTGGAGAGCAGAGAGGGCAGTTGGCGGCCGGAGAGCAGAGGGTTGGCGTGGATCCACGGAGGGGCAGTCAACACCAGACACCGGAGCAGAGAGGCGAGGCAGCATGGGATAGGGTCCAGCGAGAGTGAGTCAAGATGAGTCTGATTCCAGTAGCATTGTGGAATTTTCGCTAGTAACCCACGCTAGCGATAGTCCGCACATGCATGTAGTGTTGCAATACCTCTTTTCTGCTCTTGGTTAACCCCAGGCTTTGTTTGTGTTTGTTCGTTTGTCCTTCTATTTTCTCCGTTCCCTCGATCGTATTCTTGTGTAGGTAAAGAAATGTGCGTTACCCCCTCAACCACTAGTTGATCACCGGCCGGCGTAAGAAGTGACATGGTTAGAAGAAAGTTAACGTGTGTGGGGGCGAGAGGGGGTAACGTTTACAAATGGTACCGTTGACCAGAGAAAAAAAAACCTGATGAAAAAAAAATTGGAATTGATCAGGGAGCGGGGAGTTTAGAAGCTGAAAGACGAACGGAAAAAGAAGAAAAAAAAATGCCTTAAGGACCCGCAACAAGGCGAGACACAGAAAAGAAAAAGAAAACGAGAGAAACAAAGAAAAAAAAAGATGGAAAAGAAAGAAACCTACAAAGGTAGGAATACACATTCCCCCCTCCCCCACTGCACTCGAATATAAGAACCAAAGAAAAAAGATTTGTTAGATTAAGGAAATTTTAAGATGTAAAAAAAAAAAAAAAGTAATCTATTTCGTTTGTGTGTATGTGTGTGTGTATATGTTTAACCCCTTAACTGCTGATAATTTTTGTTGTATTTTTGTTAGAAGGTAAGGGAAGGTCTTCTTCCCCTACCCGCTTTTCACACTTAACTTGACCGGTAGAATTCAAATGCTTTTTTTTTCCTTCTTCGTAGCAGTTTCACATAGTAATTTTTATACTTAAGTGTTAGGACCAGTGGCTTAAGAAAGAAAGTTAGTCCGTTCTGGGAAGTTTTATAGTAATTTTTTTTATGCTGGAAAGGTGATAAGTCACCGATTAAAAAAAAAAATTTTGCTGTAAGGTTCACTAAAAGAAAAAAAATTGTGGTATTTCAAAACCCCAGAGAAAGGGAAGATGAAACGAAAAATAAGAGAGAGTGAGATTTTTAAGCTAGGTTAAAATCGACTGGTCAAAGTCAGGTCGTTCTGAGTGCAGAGGGTAGAAGGTGGAGGAAAGCTTCTACCACAAAAACTAAAAAAAAAATGGAAAATATAAAAAAAAATAAAAAAATGGCGGAAAAATTGAACAAAGAAAGAGAAGGAAGAGCAGATAAAGTCATGAAAAAGAAGAAAAAAAAAGAAAGAAAAAGAGAGAACGAAAAGTAGAAAGAGAGAACGAAAAGTAGAAAGAAAGAAAGATTGCTAGGGAATTTTTGTCACTGCATCCATGCCTGTCTCAGTTAAAAAAAAAAAAGAATAAGTAAACTTTGGATTTTAGGAAGAAAAGAAGGTTTTTGTTCTTTGTGAATTTAAAAAAAAACGGTTGGAAGCAAATGCTATCCCCTCCCACACTACCCCCGGTAGAGGGAAGAATTCAAGTGGACAGGAGAGAAGGAAAGAAAGACGCAAAGAGAAATGGTGGAAGTGGGCAGAGATCTCAAGGGAAGAGAGACAAGGGTTAGAAGGTGGATGCTTGACAGATTCCTTCAGAACAATTTTATTTTTATATATTTGTCAATTGTAGTTATTTTATTTCTTTTTTATTTTTTGTCTGTGAATTGTTTATTATTAATTTTTTTTTGTTTAATTTGTGTGGATTTTTTTTTTGTTATACTTTGTCTTGTTTTTTGTTGGTTTTGGGGGACTGGGCTTACCGTGTCATTTGCTTTGTTGTTTATTGTTATTTGTTTATTTTTTTTTTAATTTATTTTTTTTTACCTTCATGGATTTTCTGGGTTTATTTTTTGTAAGTTTAACTGCTCTTGGCACTTCTTCACTTCGTCTGATCGTGTTCCCCTGGGGGGGTTGCACGGGGGCCCCGTTTCGCGGACTGGTATCGAGGGGTAGTAAGTTATACAAATGATGATTTGGGAAAGCGAGTGGCCTGATTGACATAGAATTGATGAACATGGTACCGAGGAAACGGTTGACGATGGGTTGGGAAGACGATACCTGGGCGCGGGGCGGTGTCCGGTTGCTCCTCCCCCTTGGCTGGTCATGGCTGGACGATCTGGGAAATGGGTGTCAATTGCTTTGTTTTTTGTTTTTTTTTTATCTTTTGAAAATCCATGGTGATTGATGGCTGAGAGACTTGATTTGTTTGTTGCAGGGGGCAGTGAAGGCCCCCAGGTTGGGAGGTGAATTCCACAGTGCTTTCTGGAACATTATTCCTGTTACGACACCGATCGAACTGCGGAGATTACTGATGCTCCCACGTCGTAAGGAAAGGGGAAGTCCAAAAATACTCCTGAATTGTTGGGTAGGGGTGGTTAAAATTCCCCTGTGTTCTGATGGGTTGGAGAATAGGGTGAAATGTTCGAAAATTGAATAACGTTGGAGGTGAATGGAAAAGGCCTCCGGAAATTGTTGGGTAGGGGTGGTTAAAATTCCCCTGTGTTCTGTTGGGTGGGGGCGGGGCGAATTGAAGAAAAATTGAATACTGTTGGAGGTGAATCGAAAGGTTCTATTGGAATGAAGAATAGGGATGAGTCAGGAGACCCCAGAATTGTTCACAGGAGGGCAAGGTGGAAGAGCTGAATCCAGCAATATTTTTTTTCTTTTTAAAAAAATTTTTTTTTTATGTGTATGATGATATGGTGTTGTTATATTATTTATTTATTTTTTTTAGGGGACGACCGAACCCCTTTAAAATTTTGTAAGTTCGGTTGCTACTTCCTGTAAATGTTCTTTTTTTTTTTGCTTGTTGTTAAATTGTGTTGTAATTTATTGAGAATAAATGACAAGGGTAAGAGAGGGTGTTAGTAGCACTATGTGGGTTGGCCGCCAAAGCAGACGAGTCTGTTTTGGCGCGAAACCAGACAAATGATTCTTGGACATGAAATCTCGCCGTATCCGGACGTGGTAAGGGGACGCGAATGAGAGTTGACGACGCGACCCAGCGGAGGGCAGTTGGCGGCTGGAGAACAGAGAGGGCAGTTGGCGGCTGGAGAGCAGAGAGGGCAGTTGGCGGCCGGAGAGCAGAGGGTTGGCGTGGATCCACGGAGGGGCAGTCAACACCAGACACCGGAGCAGAGAGGCGAGGCAGCATGGGATAGGGTCCAGCGAGAGTGAGTCAAAATGAGTCTGATTCCAGTAGCATTGTGGAATTTTCGCTAGTAACCCACGCTAGCGATAGTCCGCACATGCATGTAGTGTTGCAATACCTCTTTTCTGCTCTTGGTTAACCCCAGGCTTTGTTCGTGTTTGTTCGTTTGTCCTATTTTCTCCGTTCCCTCGATCGTATTCTTGTGTAGGTAAAGAAATGTGCGTTACCCCCTCAACCACTAGTTGATCACCGGCCGGCGTAAGAAGTGACATGGTTAGAAGAAAGTTAACGTGTGTGGGGGCGAGAGGGGGTAACGTTTACATTATTGAAAAAGTTCACTATTTACAGTTATTTTATTGCAAATACAGGGGTAGTTACATTTATAGGTTACAAGTCAAATAAAATGGATTTTTGACCCGTTAAAGAAGAAATCGTATGACATATTATTTAAGAGATAATATTAAGAAAAATATATTCGAGATCAGACATTTTTAATGTTTAAGCAGTTTGTAAGATGAAGAAAGTCGGAAAAAAGAATTGCCTGGGGGGTAAAATAGTTGAATAATTCTGAGCATTGAATGTGCAATTCTGAGCTTTGTCATTGTTTCCTTGGATTAGTGACAAATAAGATTGAGATTTTTAGTATTATTTAAGTTTTTATTTATATTTATAGGATGGATGATTATCTGCGACCACTAGTTTCATGTAGATGATTGTCGTATAAAGACGGCATGAAACCATTTGTCGCAGATAAGCCTCCATACTATTATATATATATATATATATATATATTATTTATAAACTAATATTTAAATATCATTTTATTATATGATAGCTCAATCACAGATATTAAGCGCTCTCCAAATTATACCGCATTTGGTCAGCCACAAATCCACCAAGTGAGATATATACTGTTATACATATATTTGTGAGGATAACGTTGACAGATTTCGACGATCGTGTAGTCAAGAAACTGAATCACCAAGTGCCGTATTTATATGGAAGTAAATAATGGAAAGAAATCCGATAGTATGGGGAAAATTGGACAAACTAATCCAAAAGTGATGTATTTATTGATAAAATCAAATATCAATCGTTGTTCTATCAACATTTGTTTCGACATCTTAAAGTCCTGAGAATGGTTCATTAAAACTGAAACGTTTTAACGTCGACTCTCCTTCGTAATATATTCATCACTTTTGGATTACTTCGTTTTTCAAAATTTTCTTATATATATATATGCGCTCTCACCGATATTAAGAACATATTAATGAATATAGTATATAAGTAAAGTTGGCGACCTTAGTCAAGGGTCACCAGAAGACTCCCTTTTATATAGCTACTACACCAAGGTGTAAGGAAGGGCAGTACTCCTTTTCTTGGATTGCCCCACTTTACCCTTGATCTGCACCTTATAATGCTGAGTGTTTTTTGAGTCTTTGGTATGACTCGACCTAGGATTGAACTCCGCTCTGCCGGACCATTGGCGAACACTACTCATTGGGACAATATGCATAAATTGTATGTTATGAATATTATAAATTATATTTATCACTAAGCAGACTTTATGCAAATGATTCGACCGTTTTACTGTGTGATTGTTCTATGAAACTGAGTTGTGATTTGGGGGGTTAATTTTTGTATACGTTGTTTTATTCTCTCTTCAATTTTTTTCTAGTTTTCTTGGTTAATCTTTTTTTGTTATTACTGTTGTACAATATTAGTTTTTAAATTCATAACAGTGGTTATTAGAAGCTATTAAAGGTTTCAGGGACGGAAACATCGTGCGTGAATTGAATATACTTTGGTCAGTATACTTTAAATTTGTAATATGAGCTCAGGTAAAAAATAAAAAAAATAACTTTAGATAATAACTATTATGTAAGATCATTAAGTTTTTAAGTCCCCAAAATTCACTGAACTGTTTGGCAGGACACATAGGGAACCCACGCTTATAAGTTACGCTAAGCATCTAAGTAACAATCATCCGGAGGTTGCAGGTTCAATCCTGACGGCAGGCGACTAACAACCGTGTACAAGTGTTAAGTATTCCGTGTACAAGTGTTAGGTATTCCTGTGTTATGGTTAACGGAATCAGATCTAGTTACCCCCGTGGATTAAATAAAGGATGAGGTTCGAAGTTCTGTGTTGGCTCCCGAGTTGACCAAGAAATAACCGAAGAAGGACGGAGGACCTATCGTCCGAATCGTTGTGAATATAACAATAAAGATGACGACAATAGTCCGAAAATTCTGAATGATAAAAATCATCAAGCTTCGACTCAGAAATTCAGACAACTTTATGAGCGATATTATTTATGTTATTAGATACACGAGCAGGCGAAAAACTACTTTGATGTTCGGATAGTCTTTTTCATAGTTATATTTTTAGTTTTGTTTCTTTGTTTAATGGCATATCAGCTCTTTTTAGGTTATTTAATGCCAAAGCCATTCTCCTAGAAGAACAGTAGTGGTACTACTTAACCCATAGCTGGTAGGATAAGGGGGTTCATACCTTTCCCAAGGGTATTTGCCCAAAAGTGAACGTAATAGCGCGACTGGAGTACGAACTCGCGTACTACGATTTCGCAGTCCATCGCTTTAACCATTACACCACGAGGACACCCCCATGAGTAATAGTACGTATATATGCGTGTCGTACTGCGATAGTGAGCCAAGTAATCATACAAACTATTTTTTTGTGCAGCGAGATCTATTATAACTGCATATCCCACTTTTATGCCTGGTTGTTGAAAAAAAAAACCCTAAACTCTATCTAAAGACAAAAAGGCTCTTTTATATATAAGTATACATAAATAGGGTCTTGTTCAGTAGATATATTTATATTTTTCTATCTCTGTAAGTGTCTGGGAGAGAAGTCCCCGTGGTCGTGATGGCTGAAGTGTTTGACTGTAGCCTTGAAGTAAGCAAGTTCGAACTCCAGTCAAGCTATTACGTTCATTTTCGAACTATCACCGTTGGAACAGGAATAATCCTTCCTTATCCTCCCTGGTATGGGCTAAATAGTATCACTGCTATTTTTCTTCTAGGATGGCTTTGAAATGAAATAACCCATGAAGGTTGTTATACCATTAAAAAACGAAACCAAACTGTCAGAGACAGGATTTCAAATGACTTTTTTTTTTCTAGGCAAGCACTGCTTATTAGTTTTTTTTTTACAAGATAATCTTCTTAAACTTCATCTGGCTTAGTGATAGACTATCTCTAAGTATCTCCATACATAAACAGATATATTAGTGAATACATGCTTTGTATTTAAAAAAAAGTAGTAATTCGTAAATATATTATGTATATATTGCGATCTTTTTAAAGTTCCATAGATGGAAACGTTTCGGTAAAGACAAGAAATCCCGTCTGTCTAGATTCTTATTTGTTATCGTTGCAGACAGACGTCGAGACTCTTTTAAGAGATTTGTGAAATAGCTCATTAAAATATTATGAAAACCCAGTATGGTTCTATAGATTGTATTTGAGTAATTATCTTACACAACTACAGAGGAAGAGAAAGAAAAAAAATGACCACTTCTTTTTCGACAATAACTTCTGCGAGTGTGGGAGAGGCATATCTATTTAAGAGCTAAAACTTATTCGAAAGTTTAAAACAAAAACGACTATAAAGAGAAAGGTAATAATAGAAAGAGTATTCGAGAGAGAGAGAGAGAGAGAGAGAGCGGGGGAGCTGAACTGAGGAAACGTTACTTCGTCTTAAGCACGTTATTCCGAAAAGGGTATTAGCAAGATGTTACACTGATTTTTTTTTCCGGCATTGTTTTAGCATTTATTAAATATGTATTCTGTGTAGACATTGTAAGGTGTAATTCGGCGGATTGCCGTGATTTGCATAAACAATTATGGTAAGTCCCGACAAACAATATTTAATGGCTAATGTCACTGGCGCTGTTGTCGAAATAATGCATGAAATAGTGACTGAGAACTTACTGTTTACTTCCGATCATTCAGGCACCCAGGGGAAAAATTGTTCGACAATAAGTCAGTATTCAGACAGTAGTCTTTTTGACAAAGTCTGTTTGGGTGCAAGGCTGTAATTAGAGATCGTATTTTCTCACGAAGTTAAGCAACGACCCGCTTGATTTAGATACGATTTTCACTTTGCAATACTTTACTGGCAAACATTGCGAATAATATTTGACAATTACAAAGACTTACTAAAATACTAACAGTTATTTTCATAAACTGATATACATTTTCAGCAGTGAAACTGGAATATATTTACACGCCGAGAGCACACTATGTATTAGATATGTTGCTGTTGGTTAATGGTTGACAAAGTACTCTCGCCAATTCTTAGTAAGAAGTAGTGAGTTCGATACTCATTAACGTCCAGTGTGTGTGCGTGTGTGTTATATTCAATTCTTAATAAAAAGAAGGTAATGTCCCAAATTTCAAAGATCATGACAATGAAAATATTTATTCATTCTAACTGATTACTCACAGATGGGAAAATGGTAAAAAAAGAAGCATCATCCCATTCAAATAAATTTATGTAGTAACTCGTGTCTCGACATTTATTTTGAAAACTAGCCGTAAGTTTTGACTTCGATTTACTTCGGAAAAATGATTGGTTTGGTTTCTTTGTTTAATGGCATATCAACTCTTTTTAGTTTATTTAATGCCAAAGCCATTCTCCTAGAAGAACAGTAGTGCTACTATTTAACCCATATCTCGGAGGATAAGGGGGTTCATACCTTTCCCAAGGGTATTTGCCCGAAAGTGAACGTAATAGCGCGACTGGAGTACGAACTCGTGTACTACGATTCCGCAGTCCATCGCTTTAACCATTACACCACGAGGACACCCCCTCAAATGAAATAAGATAGTTGATAAGATATTTTATTTCTCTCTCTCTCTCTCTCACGTGTGTGTGTGTGTGTGAAGTGACGGTTATTCCTTAGTTTTTTTTACGTATGATATTAAGGAATTTAAACTGTTTAATTTGTGCATTTATCAAATTAGCCACGAGTCCCTGCATGCTGCCAAACATCTACCACATACAGTAATAATCACTCCACCAGGCAAGGAAACAATATTAACCATAGTTTATTTCAGGTATCAGTTTTGAGACAAAAATTCCCTAAACTTTTAAACAGAAAACATGCGCCCACTCACTCACACACACACATATATCCCGTTTATAAAGTGTGTGCGTATATATATATATATATATATACATATATGACGGGAAACAATTTAGTGAATCTAACAATTATTTTCTAAAATAAACAGATTGATTTACAAATAACGCTCAATGATCTGAAAACGAAGTAAAGTTGGTATAAAACCTAAAATGTTCAGTTTAAAAAAGAAGCAGCTTCGAAAATGAGTTATTAACGACGATTTCATTTGCGGACTTTATAATAAAACACGCACAAAGTAATAGGTATCAGAATGAAAATAACATCTTAATTGTTTTATCTCTTATTCTGAACAAAGTTAAATCTCAGAGAGAAAAAAACGAGATGAAAGGAAAGCACCGTTCTTGTGTAAGATCATTAAATTCTTTTACATTTGAAAATTTATTTCAAAAAAACGTAAGTTATCTGATATGCAACACGCATTTAGAAAATTCATACTTATCTAAAAGAGAACGAATGCGATAAAAATATCGTGACAGGATAGTAAAGTTTGGAAAATTTAAACGAAGTCATGTACACTGCTGAGCAACTTTTACAATGAAGTGGTGATGTCTTGAAATTTAAAAATCGTACCCCAATAACAATTCTTCATAGTTTTTGGTGAAGTATAGGATTCTGCAAGAGCAGCATCCTTCATTTTTTCGAGTTCTGTTTGATCTTTTTTCTAAACAATATGCACCATAAGGCAAAAATTTAGGGCGTTGGAAGACAAAAGATGATCCATGGAAAAGGGAAGTTTCAGTAGTGCTTCGACTAATCAAAAACTCACTGGGATAGATGCATTGAATGCCACGAGGGCTATTTAAAAATTCCTTTCATTCATCGCATATCTTATCTTTGTAAATACGGCTTCCGTTTAGATAACTTTTGTATATACTTCTATCTTTTAGATATATTATAGGACTTTTAATAGAGACTTTGACTAATCGAAAATCTAGTGGACTAAGTGCACGTGAGGTATATTTTAAAGAAAATTATCTCTTCATTTATTGCATATTTTTGTCTTGTATAGATTCAGTCTTGATAACTTTTGAATATAACTTGTATTCATTTTATAAATATGTGTTTATATGCGAACGTATTGATATAAAATATATGTTTATATGTGTATAAGTGTACGCATGCTCGCACCTTCATCAAATTGCTGATTTAAATAAATCATGTTTTTGTGTTTTCTATGAAACCCCCAGCAATTAATGAGAATCTGTGTCCAGTTCAACAAACTGAATGCTATACTTCATTTCATAACCTCTCTAAGTAATAACACAACTTTCCATTGATAGGTGGAAAAAAATCATATAAGCGTTCTTGGTCTATTCATATAATATTGTGTTGACGGCGGACCATCACATTTTGTATGAGAATATATTATCTTGCATAATGGCATTACATCTCCCAGGAAACGCGAGATTATCAATCAATGAGCTTAATAAAGTATAAAATTACACGTTGCTGTCTAATAATGAACGCTTGGCCAACTTCTCTGCAGCAAAGTAGCGCGGTAGACTTTTTCCTGACGCATATGAAAGACGGTAGGATGGTATGATAGTTACTTCTGATTGTCTTTTACCAATGAAATCGGAAACTGTATGGCCTGAGAAACGACAAAGTTGTAAATATAAGCGACCACAACACTTCATGATAAAGAATCATCAGAAATGGCCCTTTCTTTGAAATCGGATATTTCTTTGTACGATACCCTAAAAAGAAAAAAAGTTCCCACAGTTTTTTTAAAATTAGTTTTAAATCATTTAAGAACTGCTCTTAATAAAACCTCAAAGAAACTAAAACTAAAATATTGAAACCTATGATGATTTGTTTAACACAATATATATTAATAAAATTCTCATTATGTTTATGAATAACCGTTCCTTGGAACCCCCCACCCCCCAAAAAAAACATTGATCGTAGAAAATGTCTGAGAAATACACTTAAAATATGATAACTGATTAGATATCTTGTTGGCAGGACTTAACATTGACTAAATATATTCCACGCGGAGGAGTAAGACCCCTATCGAAAAAATGTCCTGGTATGACTAAACTGCATCTAATGGTGAGCCTCTAGTTCTGGAGATCTAGGGGAGAACCTGTTTATTGCCATTACTTCCAAGTCTACTCAAACCCACTATGGGTCAGGTAGATATAAAAAAATCGTTCGTATTCCATAAGACCGTGTTTAAAAGAAAAAACTTTTTAACAACTACACAAAAAATGTAAATATGAACATACAATGAACGCACAAACTCGATTCCCTAACCTCTAGACATAAATTAACCCTAGACGGATTGTCATACATTAAAATCAATCAATCAACTAGGAAAAATGTAGATGATTTGTTAATCACGATATATTAATTAAATTTTTATTTGAGCATAACTGGCACACACCAAATATAGTTGATTATAGTTTTTTTTTTTTAGAAATATACTTAAAAGGCTCTAATTGATGGGAAAAAACAATTTCACTTTAATTCCTCTCATGAAAATTATTTTGTGTGGTTAGCCGCGTTGGTAGAACATTTTATTGTCTAAACTCTCGATGTAACGGAGATAACTGTAAAAGGCCCAGCAGAATACTTTTATCTCAAATAGAAGCATGTATTAAGTTGCTTTGAGGTAGAAAAGATATTTATTATCATACCCACTCACCAAGAACCAATATTAGTTTTAGTGAAACAGTGATATACTAAAACTGAATAAACGGAAGGAAAGGTCAGCTCATTTACATACACATTTAGTATATACATAATGCACATAGAAGTATTGAAAATAATACAAAAACGTATTCTAGCAGATAAAGTATGGTTATATGAACAAGCAGTATGTAAAAGGGGGTTCAAAAATTGAAAAATGCTTTTTTGATAACGATGGACAGTAAAATGGTCAAAGCCATGTTAGATTTAAGATATAATGATTAGAGCAAGAGTTAATGCATGTACTTTTCGACAGAAAGAGAGAGAACAGTTTTTAGCGACAATCCTGTAACATTAGACGATGTGCACAACGGATTCACTCACTCTTCAAGGGGGTGTCCTCGTGGTGTAATGGTTAAAACGATGGATTGCGGAATCGTAGTGCGCGAGTTTGTACTGCAGTCACGCTATTACGTTCACTTTCGGGCTAATACCCTTGGGACAGGTATGAACCCCCCAATCCTCCCAGCTATGGGTTAAATAGTACCACTACTGTTCTTCTAGGAGAATGGCTTTGGCATTAAATAACCTAAAAAGAGTTGATATGCCATTAAACAAAGAAATCAAACCAAACCAAGAATCACTCTTCAAGGAAAACAATTATTTATCATCTCCCTCCATATACATATCTACGGGCAGTTGTTACGAGGAAAAGCTAACGAGTTCATTCATCATGAATAAAATTGATTGACTGCCCTTATAATTTTTTCTGTTTTTATTTTTTACAACATTTTAGTCCATTCATTCCCTGATCAATGGCAAATGAATTTGGAAAAAAAAATCGCGTAAAACTGCCACTTGTAAAAATCCACAAAATAATTCAACTGGAAAATGTAAAAACAAATCAGTCACAAAAATGATTTGGACAACTTGTTGACATTTTACTTGATATTATTGATGAAAAAGAAAACCAACAGAAATTCAAATATTTTAACTGTTGAACTTCTCGTTTAAAAGTTCACATACAAAAGATAAGCAATTCAATACAGATTACGATGCAGAAACGAGTTGGGTATTTGCTGGTGAAAATCTCTACGGTGTATAAATAAACAATCATCCTACTTCGTGGACATCGGTGTAATAAAAAAGGTTGGGTTGGTTGGTGTTTATGGCATATCAACCCCTGAGGGTGTATCTAATACCAAATTCCGATTCACATGTATATGTGTGCGTTTGTATGTGTGTGATTTGTTCGTGAAATACTTTGTTGTAACCTTTATTTTTAAACATTGTTAGAGCTCATTTGCTTGAATAGCCAAATGGCTTTAAGCATCCTTATCCAACACCAGTAATTTCATTCACTTGTTTGCACGCACAAAACAATTAAAGCATCTTACTAGAGCGTTCGCCGATGGTCCGGGAGAACTGGGTTCAATCCCAGGTCGGGTCATACCAAAGACTTTAAAAATAATACTTGACACCCCTTTGCTTAACTCTGAGCAATATAAGGTACGTATCAAGGGTAAAGTGGAGCAATCCAGGGAAATGAGTAGCGACCTCCCTTACACCTTGGTGTAGAAGCTATTGAAAAGGAAGCCTTCTGCTCGCCCTCAATTACGGTCGCCAACTTTACTTTTACTTACTGTGAACAAACAAGAAAGCAATACTAAATAGAATTATTAGTGTTAGACAGGAATACTTGAAACCATTTGAATAACCACATCTAACACAAATCAGCTACACGCACATGGGTAAATAGTTTCAAGTATTACTATTCAACTTTAGTAATCCTATTTATCAAGAATTTCTATCTAACACAAATAATTTGCCCATAGCTTTATGGTTTCAAATAATATTAATAATCCTAAGTAAATGTTTGAACAGTTCTATATGATCATAGATGGAACCCTAACATGTACTACCACTGGGTCAGAGGGGACCTGGGAGTAATGGTAATGAAGGGCTACTCCATATTTCTCCAAGTTCCAGACTAAACCCTCACCATCAGATGAAGATTAGTGTCATAACAGGACATTCGTTGTAGTGAAGAGACTTTATAGCAGACGGCGTATTCTACAACTACATCAGACAAAGCAGAGTAATAATAAAATTCTAATGACCAACTGATATAATAAATCTTTCACTGGCAATATATAAATGTTCAGGTATCAGAGTATGCGCAAAAATATATCTTAATATAGACATGTCCGCCCTATTTGTTAACTTGGCGCCAAACAATTTATTTTCCCTACTAATTTCACTCCCTTTGGTTGTTCTCTTTTCGGTGAAGCTAAACTGATCAAATCCCCAATTATATATATTGCGGATCCGAAACGTTTTCAGAAACTGAAACGTTAATCTAGCCATAAGTATCGACATTTTCCTATCTCCTTTTGAGTTCAGTACCCTTTCTGATATAACCCAGTTACTGTGATTATTGATTGTATTAAGTTTATTATCTGGTTTAGTTAGGCTGCGAGTTTTTCAATTAGCTGTTAAGTTAGGTGAAATCTCCGAGCGGAAATGTTTGTCAAATTGGAAGGTTCAAGCGAGTGCACCCCGACTGGAGACCAGTCATTTCTATACAGGAAAACCAAACGTAAACAAAATAGATTCATGTCTTGTCACAAGTTTGGTTGAATAGATGAAAAACACGGCAAGCATTTGGGGACACGTGTGAGATGACGCAATAACTTTGATGGCATCACACGACCGATATCCTGAATTTAGATGTATGAAAATTTGTGAATTTTGAAAAAGTTGTCCGTTGGAAGCAGTTGAGGTTAAACGTCGGTTGAAGCAGTGCGGTATCGCTTTGTGTCTGTTCATAGACCCTTACAGATTTTCTCTCTCTCTCTCTCATGCAACTGTATGCAGTCTAAACATCTAACTATAAAAATATTAGACATTATTGTTACACCAATACGTTCCAATAAATGACTGTTAATCTTTGACGGAGAGTTCTTGTCTTTGAGTTGCCACTATCCTGGCAACTTTGTTCCAACGGATCACCCGACCATCGGAAGTTCCGGATGAATTGTGTCATTCCCTATCAGTGGATCTTTCAAATTGGGCGTGGGCAGGGAGATGATTAATAAACAAGCAATCTGGAAACGCATTTGGTGCTGTTACTAGGATAAGACCAATCATTATTATCGCATTTGGTACCACAAATGTTGTCGTGCACAACAGTATTACGTTTGGCGTTGGTATCAGAGACCGCAATATTGTTACAACGGTGCTGTGTCTCGCACAGTGTTACATTTGGTGCCGGACTAAGCGATAGTACCACAAATAGTAACCGATCCCAGAACATAGTATCACATTTGGCTCCGGACCAAGCGATGGTGTTTTAATTGGCGCCGGGACAAAACATGGTATTATACTGGGATCACTGAATAAATACACAAGGAGTAATACTAGTTCATTAAAAATTGTAATTTCTTTAAGAGTAAATTCCCTAGTTCTTTGGGATACATATAGTGACGATAGGTCATCAATGATACTTTTTTTAAATATGACAAGATCTACATCGTATAAATACTCATGGCCAGTACAGTTTATAGGGTTGTGCTTATAAGGCCAACGGAAAATATTTTGATGAGCTCCAAAAAAATTTTTATTGCCGAAATTTGAAGAGATATAACGTTAATATTACTCAAGCAAATTACAACCTCATCCGTGCTCTAATGACTAGAGCACTGGACTGCGTCATCGGAGTCAGCGAGTTCAAATAAATACCCTTGAGAAAAAGGTATGAACCCCCTCATTCCTCAATTCTATGTTAAATAGTACCACTGCTGTTCTACTACAAGAATATATTTGGCATTAAAATCCCACAAACGTTGATGTGCCGTGAAAGACAATAAACCAAACAACAATATGAGATCGTCTTTTCAATCTCCTTAATCTACTGAACAAGATTTTGAAAAAGATTGAATTTATTTCTTTATTAAACTCTAATATCAAAAATATTCCGAACCCACGGAACAAAACTAAGTTTATGTCTTTATGTGTTGATAGCAACAAAATCTGTTTTCTGGCAAAATATTCCCGCTAAAAAACAAAAGCGATAAGAAGCATATTGTCTGTTATATATAACTGCTAGTCTGAAGTGTAATATATTTTAAGTCTAAAATGAAATTATAATATAGGATAAAATCCACGACTCAGAGTTTCACTTTGTTGTTCGTCATATCCTATTTCATACTAAAATATATTGTGATATCACTCTGCATTTTTGTTGCATTCAGTTTGTAAAAGTTTTCAGGATTGAAAGCGCTTTTGGCATTAAATTTTAATCATAATTGTTATATAACAATTTTATTAGAAATATGTTCTTGATAGTTAGCATTAAAAGCAACAAATACGACTGAATCCATGCCTTGTCGTGTTGATGGCAATACATTATGGCTTTTCTTGCATTGTATTACAAAATCAAGCTATTAAAAACACATTATTTTAATCTTTCATGAGCAATTCATATATTAATATTTTTCTAGTTATTACTCATTAATCAGAAATATGGTTGTCACCTATTATAAAGATGGAGTCTTTTTAAAGACTTTTTTTTTCGGTTGTGAAATCTGTCATTGCAACATTTGAAATTATGTTTTTAAAAATTATTTTAAGTATCAAATTTAATTCTTCAAAAATTAAATTTGTTTAAGTTTAAAATATAGTCATGATTTAATTCGATCAGAGAGAATTTCAAAAGTTAGTAAACAAGTTCTGATAAAGAAACTGTCATCCCAGAAAAATAATAAAAAGTCGATTACTAACCTCAGATTCAGCGTTTTACTGCGAAATATTCACTCTTACAACAAAACAGGATATACATACCTGCAAGGTGAAAAAAAAAAGGTCATCAAAACTTGAATTCAGTTAAAGCATAGATTAAATTTTTCTTAAACTGGATGTAGATACGTATCATACGATAAACAAGATATAGTTATGATATCAGGATATGAAATGCTGCAACATGACTTTTTTTTAATTGCTGAAAACTTAATCTTTAACAAATAATAGTGAAAAAATTTGAAAATATTAACTTTTTTTTCTCGTCATAAAATATAAGATCAGCACAGAAATGCACTTATACAAGCAATATAACAAAAACAGAGAATTAACATAAGTTCCAGTGGGTTACCAACATACGTACAAATCAGGGTCTTATCTTATGTGCCTCTTGAGATAAGCTAGCAAAGCATGTTTAGAGAGTTATATTGTCCCTGTGTGCTTCTAACCTTGTGCCAAACTTATTAAAGGACAAAAATGTCAGGTACATACCTTGAATAATTACCCAAGAGAGACAATCAGTCTACCTTTAAAACATAGCACGACCTTTATTATATGAAGGATGCTCGATAAAAAGCAAAAGCAGAGTTTCTGCTGCTTTTATCATTAGTTGTCAAATGCAGCTTGCAGCAGTGTACATGGCACGTTGTAATAGACTTCGTGACGAATATATTTTGAATACGGAGATTCAAAAAGATGGTTTAATTTTGCCTGTTTGATGCATCATATACATTGATGTTGAGACTAAAAAGAATGATGCCCAACTCAGACAAAAATAATTAACGTTTAGTTAATTAGACACTGAATTTAAGCATTAGTTTACAATCAGCTACGAATTTAAATTAATTTTATTTATCTATTTAACCATTAAAATTTTATTCAGCATAGGTACTGCGAACTTGCCAAACTATATAGAATATCCAGGGTACGTGTAGAAGTAGGTGCAACAGATGTGTTGTAATTAATTCTTAGTTACTAGAAGAAACATCTCTTACCATATTAGTTTACGTTTAAAAAATACATTTTCCACCAATTACTAGAATTCTCATGCTTATACGTAAGAAACCATGGCACTTTAAAACGTTACATTTGTTAGAGCAATATATTTAAAAGCCTCATACAGAATGAACTGAATGATACGTTTTTTCGGATATGCGTTCCTGCTGATTATTTTTAATCATCCTATTTCTCGATGCAGGCGCCTTTGGTGGTGTAATGGTTAGCAAGCTCGACTAGCAAACCTACACGAGTGAGTTCGAGTCTCATTGGGTGCCCCTTTCATATGGCCTTGTGCCACATCTAAGCAAAAAGCTTAGTAAATTACCATCCTATTTCTCGATGTGACAGTTATGAAATAGTAATTAGAATCCTTTACTTTCTAAATAAGAACCTAACAGAAGTCCAACGGTTTCATTGTTCCGTTAAAAATCAAAGTAAAATCATGAACCTTACATTAACAATCCATCGGAATAGTATCTTTATTGTGCTTATTATGGTCACATTATTGTATTCTCTGACCTTCGATGATTTCGGATTCAACAAACTGGATATTACGAATCGAAACCTTTAATCAATCTACGGGGTGAGTGTGTGTGTGTTTTTTTTTTTTTTTTCTCATTCCCTTCTGCTTGAGGGAATGTCGTATCAGTTGATTCTTCTCACTTAAATCGTCCTTGATGTGCCGCTTTTGATTTTTCCACTGAATCCAATTATATTCGCAGCCTGAATCCTAAATTGAACTCAATTTCACCAACTAACTTGATTAACTTAACCAACATTTTTTCTGCCACCAAGATGACAATCAAAGAGTGAACTTTTATAGCATTCAACCTTTTTTCGCCTAATCGAAATTTCCTACAAAGTATGCTTAAAATTTCTGATTTGTTTAACGGCAGATCAACTTCTTATGGGCTATTTAATGTTGAAATTTGATCCATTTGTCGGGCAGAATGAATAAGGATTAATTTTTAAGCAATTACAGCTGGTTTGAATTCGTGTTTGGTAATTTTGTTTAATGGTACATCAACTTTCGTGGATTATTTAACGCCAAAACAATTCCTGAAGAATAGTTACGATTCTATTTAACCCATCAATGGGAGGGTAAAAGGGTTACATACCTTTTCAAAGGGCATTAGTCCAGAAGTGAATGCAATAGCATGACTGGAGTTCAAACTCGCTAATGAAGATATCGCTGTCCAGCGCGTGAGCCACTACGCCGAGGGGGACTGAGTTTTCCTTCTCTTAGTCTTGGTTAGGCAACAAGTCTAAAGAACCCTGTATGCGCAACTATTTTACCCATGAATGGGTGGGAGAATAGATTAATTCTTTTACCAAAGACATTAACGCAGCGGGAAACGGACACCGTCGTGTTAAGGATTTGAACCCGCGTCGCCAATTCCATTTCTTACAGCTATAACTGTTAGGCTTAATGCACTTGCATATCTAATTCATTGGTAAATATTGTATTATAACCATAACATTTTTAAACATTCCTATGTTCTATCAAATACTGATAATTTAGGTTCGTTTTATTTAATTGCATATCAACACCTTATGGCCGAAATTGAACTGATCTGTATATTTCTAGTTATAGTCCTATTTATATTTTCAAAGCTCTTTGTTTATTATCATCATCTATTTGCATAGTTATATAATATTAAGATCTTCTAATACAAATAATTAAATCACTGTTATGGGGATTCAAATATTCTTATCCTATACTGATAATTTGGAAACAAATCTATTTGACCCATCGATGGGACCCTAACAGATTCAACCGCTCCAGTCACTAATAGAAACGCTCAAGATAATTGACTAAGGTTACGTGTTTAACGGAATAGTTGGTCTTAATTTCTGAGAAGAATTTTGTTAATGGTCCAAGTATTCCAGTAAAAGTATGTAAAGTTGGCGACCATAGTCGAGGTTGACCAGAAGGCTTCCTTTTCAATAGCTAATACGCCGAGGTGTAGGGGAGGGTGCTACTCCATTCCCAGGATTGTCCCATTTTACCCTTGATCCTCACCTTATAGTGCTGAGCTTTAAGCAAGGCGGCATCAAGTACCATTTTTTTGAATCTTTGATGTGACTCGACCTGGGATTGAACCCGATCTCCCTGACCATTGGGAACACTCCAAGTATTCTAAGTGATTAAAATTGTTTTCATCTTCATTGTTACACTCGTAACTTTTCTGCCTCTACGACCTTCGGCCTTTTTCCAGGTGTTTCATGTCAAACTCAGGAGCCTACACAGAACATTTATTTAATCCATTGAGGGGGAGATTGTTCAAATTCCGTGAACTGGATACAAGTATTATGCTATATTAAGTGTTCCTTGTCATTCTTACTTGTTGTTGGGATTGAACCTGCCACCTCCTGATGATTTTACTCAGAAGCAATTTTCAACCAAACGCCTTATATACTGTGCCATGTGTCCAAGTTCAATCCCAACTACAGGTAAGAATAAGAAGGAATGCTTATTATAGCATAACACTTGTATCCGGTCATAGTTCACGGAATTAGAACAGTCTACTCGCGTGGAATACCGGCTAATTGGCCTTGAGAGTAGACCGTTTGCCAATGGCCCAGTAGACCGGAGTTCAATCCCATGTCGAGTCATACCAAAGACTCAAAAATACTACTTGATGCCGCCTTGCTTAACACTCAGCATTATAAAGTAAGAATCAAGGGTAAAGTGGAGCAATCCAGGGAATGGAGTAGCTCCCTTCCCTACACCGTGGTGTAGTAGCTGTTGAAAAGAGAGCCTTCGGGTCACCCTAGACTAAGGTCGCCAACAACAAACCCCCGTGGATTAAATAGAAGGTTCAGTTCGAGATTCTGTGTAGGCTCCTGAGTTTGCCATGAAACACCAGAAGAAGGCCGGATGACATATCGATCAAAGTGTTGTGAGTATAACAATGAAGAGGACAATTGCCCGAATATACAAAGTGATAAAGAGAAATAGTTGTTGCTGATTCGCCACCGTCAACTATGGGTGATCATTTCCTTCTATTCAACAATCGATTTTTTCTTTGCTTAGCCGAGTCTTGTACAGGACCACTAATAGTGTACCTCATCAAAACTGAACGTGCTAAATTTTGAATTATTTGTAATATATACTTGTATTTACAACTCTTTGACCAGTCTTATAAATATTTATTGAAAGCAGTCAACTTTTTGAACCTCAGTACATTTCTGAAGCTGTTTTTATTGATTTTTTTTTTTATTCAAGTTAAGTGAAACCAGCGCTATAACTATTTTTGCTATAACTATCTCGTTTTGATTTGTCGGCCTCAGTAAGAGTACGTAGTTTGAAGGCGTTTCAAATTCAACGTTATTCAAGAACGACTGAAGACATAAACAAGAGTGTAAAAACGGCTCTATGACAATATATCGTTAGAGTTGGATGCAGTTGGACAATTTGTCAATTGAGCCCTGTTAGTCAACTATTTTGAACGCAGAGAGAATATCTGATACACCGATCCTTTCTTTTGATCACCTTCTTTGAACGTAGAATCTTATTAAATCATCCGATCAAGAGAAAAATCTAAAGGCTTATAGATAAGAAAATTGCGGCAATGTTTTTGAGAAAGATAGAAATAAAAGTAAATTTTTATCGGATTTCCAAGAAAAAAATTACCCAAAAGAACGAAGTGAAAAACACGCATTTAAAATCGCCGATGTATCCACACACAAACTACAACAAAGCTATCTTATAATAAACAAAGCTTTAGTCTGATAAAAAGATTGTTTGAATGGAAAACAATTCGCTGACATATCAGAGGGAAATGAAAATAACAAACCAAAAGATGAAATAAATAGGTTTTCCCTCGTTTGTGCTCGTGTGGGATTGTGTCTGCTTGCCTAATCATTTTGACGATTTCAAAGTAGAATAAGCGCAGATGAAGAGTGGAGCGGACTAGTCCCGTTAAGAAGAAAGGCCTTCTATTGAAGGATTGCATCAGATATATTAAACAGAAACAAAAACAGCGACAAAACGTCAACATAAACAAGTGAAAAATTAACATTTGCTAAACAAACAGGAAAAGTGAGAACCAATGTCTTTTGCCGGCGTCATTAAATTTTCTTCTCACGATTAAAAAACATCTTGCGTTCTCATCATCATCACTAGAAAACCATGGCTTTTTAAAATCCTATTCATATAATAATGTCAAACTGTTTGATTCACTGTGACGATTTAAGATTAAACAGCTAAGAAAAACTGAATTTAGATTTAAGCTTCCTAAAAAAAAATTACTGTTCTAGACATTAAGTATTGATAATCATTTGTAATTCAGGCAATTTCTTAAATGTTCCTAAAATTGTCATTTTCATATCAATACGTATCAATAATCAATGGCTTAAATATTTATCCGATACGTTCTCCATATAATGTTGTTTGATCTCTGTGAGTAATATTCACCATTGAAATAAAAGATTATGTTGAAAAAAAAAATCCTTCAGTAAAAAATGTTTTGTTTTTTTCATTAGGGAGGCTACACTTTTACTGATGTACATACCTATACATGCTAGATTCTTGTGCCGAGAGCAACGAAATATAAAAAAGAATATTTATTACAGATGTCAAACATATTTGGTAATACTCAGATTGAAATTTTTGAGAGTGCACAGTAGGTGTAAATATCTCAATATTATTTTCTATAGTTCTAAACGACAACTATAAGAAATAACAAAATAAATGATATATTGTACATTTCACTAACATTAACGATTATTGCTGACATTTAGCATATTAAATACCGTTTGGCATAAAAAACAATACCCCCTAAAAAATTAAAAAAAAAACCCTCAAAAACAGTGTTTTTGTGGTCAGTTATTGTTCATATACAAGATTCGTTGAAGCGAAACAAACAATTTTAATCTCGGTTCATAGCATCTCGTCTCTAAGACAGTGCTTTATGTTAAGAGAGAAAAGACATCTTTTTAATGTGTCTTTGCCTGTGTTTTTTTCCTATCATTTTGTCTTTCTTCCTTTTGTTCTTTCAACATTGGTTCAGACAATCTGGTCTCTTGCTTCATTTACACCGGAGACACGAAGTAGTGATTATGTGTGTGAGAGAGAGAGAGGGAGATTAAAAAGAGTGAAAATTTATGAGAAAATTGAAAGAGTGTAATAGGGAAGAATTACTAAGTAGGAAACGTGCTATATATATATATATATATATATATATATATATATATGTATAAGAGAGAGATAGCTGTTGAATATATTCGAATGGATATTGTGTTATTAAATGTAATAGGAAGATATAAGTGTTCATATGCGTCCATATATCGCCTTCGGTTTCGACCATCACGAATAGATAAATAAAAGTAAGGCAATGGCTAAATTTCTCTAGAAACACTGTGTCGAATCATTAAGGAAAAAAAGAGTCTTTAAATCAACACGTGAAATCAGCTTTGTTGTTTCTTCTTCGTCAGGATTGTCTGTCAAATTCTCGCAGCTGTCTCTTTCACTTCTGCCAAATCTGGTTGTTCACTTTTGAATGTTCTGCATAAGCAGAAATTTATCATATGTAGATCCGAGAACTCACTTATGCAAAATATGGGTCACTTGCATGAGTGCAATTTCGACACGGCTCAGCTACTACTACAATCAGGTGTTTAACGCTGGCCATCCTCTTCTGCGTAGACAGCATACCAAAAGTGTTCTCTTTGACCGACGAGGACAGCTATTCTCACTAACAGCAGCCGATGGTTCACTGCCTTTCGCTACCGCTACGCGCTTAAAGTGTATCTGACTGTGTGTAAAAATGATAATTCTTGTGTTTCTCCACATTTGCTGGCATCAAATCGGCATACATAATGTTATATCGTTAATACGTATGATCAACGTGCAATATGTATTATATGTACTAATCAATAGCATCTATCAATGATGGGGTATATCTAATATGCATAATGATTTTAAAAAACTTTAATGGTCAAAATATAAAAAAGATACAGGTATATGGTAACAGTCTAGATTTTCATATAACAACCCACAGATTCTATTGTGTGAGCATTTCTTTCAAGTATATCAGATATACAAACGAACCAATATTCCGTACACGACTAGACGCAAAGCAGGAAACAAATAAACGATAGATTAAACAAATAAAACGTCACGTAAATTCGTAAAATAAAAACAACTGTGCAACCTTGTTTTTTTTAATGACCATCTAACAACCCGTATGTATAATGGTTGGTTGATTGAAGTGACAAGTCGACCCGTCAAGAGTTATTTTATATCTAGAAGTTGGGGAATCGCGTTTATTGTACGATGATATTGACATATTTTGCGTAGTTTAAGATTTTTTTTTTGCTTTTGCGCCCATTTCTACAGAATAGCAATATTCTTTAAATAGATCTATTTAATCCATATACGGGACGTTTACAGGCACTACTACGCTGAGTCAGAGTGAACCTGAGAGTAATGGCAATGAATGGGTGCTCACCATTCCCCAGAGCTCAAAATCTAAATACTCAACATAAGATGCTGTTTATTATACTCAGGAAACCCCTCATCAGGGGGGTTCAAATAGCATATCATAAGCCCCACCGACAAGGTGGGGGCTATATAATATGGGTGAGTATTGCTAATTTTGTTAACCTATCACAGCATTTTTGTTAATTCATTAAAATTTGATAGCAACTTTCGAGTAATAGTTATGCCATAACAAAGTTTACTTATGCTCATTTTAGTATTTTTAGATTCATCGTATAATATCCCGTTTAGGTATTCAAAAAAAAAAAAAGAAAAAAAAAAGAAAAAAATCGAGAAGCCAAATTTAAATACTCCCACAGTGAAACTTTAAATCCATTCAGTGTCTAATTCAAAGAAGAAAATAGCAACAAAGAAACCTACTAACAAAAAGATTTATTTTGCTAACACTACTTATTTCTAAAGAGAGACAAATTCGTAAGTGATCATGGATTCATAAACCATATTATAAGTCATGGCCATTTCTGCAATTAGATTCTTCACAAGTATTTTGATAGTTCTAGCTGAAATAATATAACTTTTCGTTGTTTATTCAATTCAAAATTATTGGATTTCAAATGCAACAATTCAGGTCAAACTGATCTGAGCATACAAGCCGTATCTACAACTTTGAGGAGCAGTGAATACCTTTTTGTATTGTATCGAATTTTTGATCTCTGAAAGGGATTATCTATCCATGACGTTATTTTTTTTTAGTATGCCATCAAAGTTTCGCCTGTTACTTCTGCGGATAAATTACAATAAGGCAATGAGCTTTATTCGTGAGTTCGAATCTCACTTGATGTCCATACGTCTGGTCTTGTGCCAAAATAAGCTTACTTGTCTGTAAGAACGTCATAGTCGTGATTGACATATGTACACAATACAGATCACAGAATTTATGTATAAAGAATATATATAAGCACCCTCCAGGGACAAGAATTAAAGTTTTAATATTAGAGAATATATTAAATCAGAAAGACAAACGAAATAAAATAAGAACCTATGTAAAGACATTACTCTTATTCTTATTTCAATATATTTCTATGAAAAATTGATTATTAGATTTCTTTGTGCGAGATATTAAATGCTATTTTTTTTTTTTTACTAGACTGCATTATTTTTCTCTGCGAATATTTTTTTTTAATATTTAAAAGTGAATTATTGCGTTAAACATATTTGAAACAAAGAGGTTATATAATCGACGAGTGGAAGAGCTCGGAAACTGGCTCTTCCCATCACTTTTGGCTTTCATTGTTGAATTTTCATCATTAATAAATTTGACTAAATTAGACAATAATCAATTAAATTGGTTATTTCTTTTTTTCAAAATAAGACCAAACATGAAAATCAATAATACCAAGCAAATATTTATAAAAATCAAATTTTAAAGATTAATGTGCACAGTAGCCTTCCTGTTTACACTATAAACCGCTCTTTGACTGTTTATATGAATAAATTTGCATGTTATCAGTATATAGATAAGGCTAATGTTAATATTAATAACTTCAAACAATTTTCTTAATAATTATGATTGAAATATTAGATCTTGGAAAATGTGGCGTAAATAACGATAGAATCATCAGTCCAGTTGCATGGGGCTGTAGAATACACCGACAGCATCTCTGCAGAGTCAGTGTATTCTACAGCCCCAGCTGACTGGGCAAGACATATGTACATCACTGGATTATAGTGACATACACTTGTACACCACTCTCTAGGTTTACATATCTAAAACTAAGTGACAAGCCTAGCAAGATAACTTTGAATTTTATTTCAGAGTACCTTAGACTTTCCCCAACAAAAGTTAACAAATCAGCAGACGTTTGATAGTGGAGCTTTCTTCCCTTTTGATTTTGGAGTTAACTTCTAAAACTGCTGCCTACACATATACATTTTAATATAAATATATATTCCCTAACTGTGGCATTAATTGTATTTTGGTTGCTGGAAAACGGTCTATTCTTTTTAAGTTTTACATATTTTCGTTTACAGTTTTAGAACACTTTTCTAATCTCAAATTAAATAAATTAGCTTCATAAAATTTATAATATCAGAGAAAGAGCACAAACAAAATCTTATTAATTAGGTCTTGCGATTTTTTTTTTTGATAGAAAACTTAAGCGATGTAACAGTATTGGCTTTTCACTGGAATCGGTTAATTTCCAGGGATTTTTTTTTTCTTTTTGAATTCATTCAGCAATAAAGAATTTAATTAATGACTGAGAAAATCGAGTCGATAAACCACAGTACAGGCGAACTTGAAGTTACCTAACTGAACTACATAAATAACTATTAAAATAATTGAGCGTATTGCAATAGTTAAACTAGGTAGCTGAACAATGAGTTCGATTCTCACAAGGTGCCCGTATTTCTCGTCTAACGCTTAATCTTCATAACTTAGAACTTTAAAAAAAAATTAAAGCATATTCTTTTTACTCCATTAGATTGATTTAATACCACCAACTTTTTTGTCAGATTTTTGATAAACCAGTTAGTTTTGAGGCACCAAGTGAGAAATAGACGCACTAAATTAACGAATTGGTCTCCTAGAGAGGTTAGCTAACCAAACTATTAGAGGCGCCTTAAAATTGGATAAAGTCTTGTAAACACAGTAAAATGGTTCAAATGAAAGGCTCCCAGAGAAGATGGAATTCAGGATAAATTAGAAGCGAGATCTCTAGTCTTGGTTAGCCAGCTAAACGAGTAAATAATTACCAAACATAGTACTATAATAATAACTATTTTCCGCGGTGTGATAGCTAGAATACACTGTTATGTGTGGTCAAGAGAATTAAGGTATGACAAACTGATTGGCTGACCGCATTGTCTCGACGCAGAAGAGAAAAATTGAACGAAAAACGAAAAGGACAGATGACAGCGGGTAAAGTTGATGGGTTAGAATATCGTCTGGTGTCATTCGATAGTTGGATTAGAATGGACTCCGATTCAATTATTCTGTAATCAACCAAAATCTGACTTGAGCTTGTCAAGAGACTCGAAGAAAGTACTGCAGACGATACAGAGAAGCTATCTAAGAGACTCTCTTATTAAAAAGCTTTATACAGAGAACATTTGGTTTAAGATTTATCAGATTATTGACAGAGACTCATCAATAATGCTTTAATTCTGAAGTGGAAAATCAATAGAGTTTAATGAAGACAATTTTTTAAAAGGTCTCAGAACGGATATAAAAACATATGAAAATTGATCTTATTCTGAGCTGATACGGTAGTTCTGTTTCCTTTATAAATATATGTATGTATGTGTGTTAGAATAGCGTAGATTCAGGATCAACAGCGCTTGCCTATGCGATCACCACTTATTCAATCGTTACCAGACGAAAATGTCACTTCTGTATGCTGATGCTCGCACATGCGAGCAACTGAGCATCACTAAGCGACAAAGACTGTATCTATGTTTTTCTTACTTAAAACAACAAAAGCTATTGCACCGATATTTGACACTCTCTATTAGGCAATTCTGATTATATAATGTTTGAATTAATTAATGAAGTGAGGGTCAAGAGAATTAACAATGAAGATTGTCAAATATTTGTGCGAAATGTTTTTTTACGGATTACGTATATATATCATTATGCTCACGTTTATTTTTCCCACCAGATTATTCGTATGTCGATTACAAACATTATCAATGCGTCCATTCATCCACTTCTCATATTCTAGTCCTAGCTCTTTATTTCCTATATATCTATCTTACAGCTTTTCGAATTATCAGCGAGAAAATATTAAGATTCCCCCTACATTTCCATTGTTATAAACGGGCCTCAAGTAGTAAATCTAATATTATCATTCATAGATACATGCCTAACTATGGAATCGTGTATCATCGACAATGTAGTTACGTGTACGTTTTCTTGTAAAAGCGAACAACTGAACTTGAAAGCTCATAATCAAATATGAACATTTCGAAAAATAAGCAAACAAATCAAAACTGCGTGCGCATCGACGTGATTATCAAGTAAACTCAAACGCGGGTAGAATTCATGCAGAGATAACAGAAATAGATTAATAGTTGGGAGATATAAAGCTGTTACTTTGAGAGAAGTAGAATTTCCGTTTCAATAGATGCCGTTGTCATCTATTGAAAGGCATGAACCTTAAGTCACTTCTGGATATTTGAGAAAGATTAGTAGAGTAGTAACCGGACATTGGCATGATGGTAAGAGTGTTCGCCAATGGCTGGGTTCAATACCAGGTTGAGTCATACCAAAGACTCAAAAATGGTATTTGATGCCTCCTTGCTTAATACTCAGCAATATTAGGTGGGGATCAAGGGTACAGTGGAGCAATCCAGGGAAAGGAGTAGGACCCTCCCCTACACCTTGGTGTAGTAGCTATCGAAAAGGGAGCCTTCGGGTCACCCTCAACTTTGGTCACCAACTTTACTTTATTTGGTGGAGTAATTAACAAGGATTATTGCTGGCGCCCTGAGAGTATGGTTGTAGGAAATGGAATCGACGACTCTAGTTCAATTCCTGGACGAGTGCGTTTTGCTTCACGTTAATACCCCTGGGAAAGCTACGAGTCTTTCTGCTTCACACGGGCTAATAGTAGGGAGGTCTAAGTTACTTAGATTTGTGTCATATCCTACTTTTAGTGGATGGGTTGACTAAATGTATACTAATGGATCCTGCGGTACATTGACTGCAATACAAGCATATGTCTTTGCGTATGTAAATTAACATGCATTTATATTAATTTGTGTGTTTAAACATTAAAAAAGTATGTTCATTACTTATTTTAATTGACTCTTCGACATTGGGGTTTAACGTGTGAGGAAAGTCCTTAAAATTTGAATAATTGACTGTCTATATCTGGAACTGCTGAGTTGCCGATTTTTTACGCTTATTTTCATTAGTTAATGGGTCAAATTAAAGATCACTCCGAGCGACTAGTATATTGCAAGTACAAATTGTTTCGTATTACTTAGAAATGAGATGGATTCTGCCTAGTACGGACAGCCCTCAAATGAGTCCTTGCATAATATTCCCGAGAAGACTCGTTTTTTTTAGTTAAGTTTGTTTACAGCTTTTCGGCAAATGAAAAATAAACAATTTGCCCTATTTTCACCATCGTGTTGGATTCATTCAGTTAATTTTGACATTTAACGTGGTCAAATTCAAAATATTACTTTATATAGAAGCCCGACTAATGTCTTCTCGAATACCATTGTATTTTTCTCAGCAATTGGTCTACAATGTAATTGTTGATATATTGTTGCTTTCTTTCAATTTCTACCCTAAGTTATTAAAAGTAAAACAGATAAACAATATTTGTTAAATGGAGAAACGACAGGCGTCATTTTCGACAGTAATTTCCTTATTTCATATGATGCACAACTATTTTTTTAATGGAAATTGTAAGTGTTTACCTAGGGGAAAATCATACACGTCACAATTTCTCACCAATCTCCCTCAAGGTAATTCTTTGGGATTATGGGGTCCCAGAGAGGAATGTTTCCATTTGGACATTAAAAAAAATTCAGGCCTATCGTTTGAACAACGCTGGAAAGGGTGTTTGATATTCTTGCAGTAATTATAATTGTTTGATAATAAGTATATATGTCGACGAAACAACAAAAGTGACAGCGAAATTTTTGTTGGTGAAAAAGCGTTAAAATGCTAGATGAATAAAGTTTGTCTTTGCTTTCACTCCGATCATTTTGTTTGGTTTTTATGGCCTATCAACATCTGTAGGTTATTTAATGCCAAATCCATTTTTATACAAATGAATAGTTCTATCTCAAACAATTTAGTTTAGCATGAGGGCACAGTTTAATAGTCAAAACCATTTCTATTTCAAGCTATTCAATTTTGTCAGTTCTAATTCAAACAATTCAGTTTAGCAAAAGTACGGTTTCAGTGTCAAAAATAAATCAATTTCAAACAATACAGTTAAGCATAAAAATATTTCTATTTCAAACAATTTAGGTTAGCACAAAGTACGCAGTTTAGTTCTATTTGACCAATAGAGAGGACCCTATCAGTTGCTACTAATCCGGGCCAGAGTGGACCTGGGAGCAATGACAATAAAGGGGTACTCCGCATTCCCCAAATCTTCAGCATTGCTGGAACATCACCATCAGATTGTTTAGTGTCATATTCAGGACATGTTAGAAGAGTTTTACCTCTCTGCAGAGAAGCAGATGGTATATTCTACAGCACCAGCCGACTAGGCAACACTCCGATCTTGTAACTTTAGCGAAATAATTATTAACCCTTTGAGCCCTGAGCCTCTCACGACCGTTGCACCTTCCCTAGTCCTGAGATCCTAACTTGAAAAATAACTAACGAGGCAAAATGTTGAAATCTATTTGCGACTTGTTATTAAACTGCCTACATAGAGTAAAACATTCTGAAGATAATTTATAAAATTATATATACAATTGTGACATTTTATTAGCAACGTTGAAGTGTAAAATCTTCGGCTGAAGTTGCGTCCGTGTTAATGTAATTCTAGTTAGCAGCATAAATACCCGCTTCTCAGTTTCAAAGGGTTAAACGGTAATTACAGTGTGCTTACTTCGCTAGTTGTAATTAATTATAAGTTCTATAAATATGACGTCAAGCTTAATGGTTGCTGATGGCGTATCTTTAACAATAAGTGATAAAGTTAAAAACTTCAGTTTTTGTTAATTTAATAATGAAGTCATTGCACACAGATATATGCTGTGACGTTTTGTAGGCAAGATCTCATCTGGGCCAGCATACAGATACTAGCAAAGATGTTATCTTGAAAGGGACATTAAAAACTTTAAAAACATTTTTTAGGTCAGTCAATCCGGATTTAGTTTTTATATGCAGTCATAAACTTAAACAGCAGTTTTCAGCATAGAGATACTGCCATACGTTAACTGAAAGCTAGATAAAGAAAGCCATTACAACCCTCAGGCAGAATATCCTAAAACTTAAGCAAAAAGAGGAGCTTAATCACACATTATCGTAAGATACACCACAACTATATCAATTACCTAAGAGTCATTGGGACATTTTCAGATTAAACCCTAACTTCAATGATATTTTTCAAGAACCTGGCATACTGGCCTATCGCCGACCAGATAACCTCAGAGAAATGATAGGAAGCAACAACATACTTACAAATCAAGTAATCCATTAGAATCTTGCAATAAAATCCACAAAATTTTGCCAACGATATAATATTAAGAATACCCTATGTTGCAAATACCACAAGTTAAACAACTCATTCATTAGCTTCAGATATGAATAAAAACTTACAGTTCATCACGAATCTGATTGCAGAAGTAAATGTTTAATTTTATTTGACTGCACACGCAGCCAAAATAAACACAATGAAAAATCAGATAAGCCATTTTACTTTAGACTCACAGATTCACAGAATCAAATATATGTATTAAAACCAACTAATACTTGCAGAACAACATTTCCGTTCAAACTGTCACGATTTTGATAGA
Source organism: Sepioteuthis lessoniana (assembly GCA_963585895.1). Taxonomy (NCBI): domain Eukaryota; kingdom Metazoa; phylum Mollusca; class Cephalopoda; order Myopsida; family Loliginidae; genus Sepioteuthis; species Sepioteuthis lessoniana. The sequence continues at coordinate 40,045,457 of OY757904.1, read as the reverse complement.
AATGTAAAGTTCACCATCATAGAAAGAACCGAAAGAACTTATTGGATAATATCACAGCGATTATAAAAGCGCACAAAGATCAACACAGACTCCAAATCGCTTTAACATTAAGCTAAACGATCCTCAGAACGTCTATTTGAAATAGAATGGACTGGTTGGTTAACGCCTGAAAGAAAAAATGCTTTAACAAAATAGTCATAGATAATAGAAAACACTATTTATGCTTAACCTATATCTCCCAAATGGAGAGCAAAGTTCTTGTTATCTACGATTGCAGATATCATAAAGGCCTGTCGAAGACAACTAGATACCAGAAAATCTTTATTCAACAGGTGTATTTGCTTAGTTAGCAGTTCGTTCTTCTTACCTTCTCATCTAGCATACCAATCCTTTTAAAAATTACAAAAAACTCTCCAGACGATGAACTCAACTCGAGAGTAGTTAGGAATAGTCAAAAAATAATTTCACTGGTATAAGTCGGGGAGTAGTGTCATCAGTAGTGTATCTTAGACATTAATGACCTGGTGGAGTCCATCCCTCTCCAAGTCTACAACTGGTTTGAATTCAGTTTTCCTTCTAGACCTGTTGCCATACCAAAGTTAAAGAGTCCAGTCTGTCCTATTTAACCATAGCTGAAGGAGAATGGTTGGATTCACACCTCTCCTAAAGGTATAGGCACTATCTGAAATACAGCCTCGGCCAGGATTTGAACTCGAGTAGACAAGTCCACGTTCAATGACAATAACCATTATGCCACGTGCGCCTTCAACCCCAAAGAAATAAAAAAGCAAATATTCCTATTTGTCTTATCACTTTAGTTCTTATATATATATATATATATATATATATATATATATATGCGGTAGATAGCATAACGGTTATCAGCCGAGCAAAACGATTTCCAATTTCTGCTGAGGTGCTTGTATTCACTTGCTACTCATACCCTTGAGAAGTGAGTAAATCTATATTCTTGATTTGTCCAATCGTCAGATATATTGACAAAAATATCTCATCGCTGGCATGTCACGATACTTAAGGGAGTCAAAACACTTTAACTGATATGTTAATGCCCGGGAAGTAAAAAGCTGTTACACTCAATGTCAATTTCGATGGGTGACTGTTATATATAATCGATGAAGACTTTCTTGGCGGCAAGCGCCCATATTCCTTATATAATATATAGGAATAAATAAATATACGTTCTACTGCAAATTTCTGTATAATTCATACATGTATGAACATTGCAGATACATATAGGCACATAATTATATGTATGTGTGCAAAATTAATGAATGCCTGAACAATCCCTTAAACATGTGTACTCAAGAACATATGTCTATTCGAGGTGAGGTGGGGTTATATGCAATGTGGGCCAACAATCATCTGCTGTCGTTAGACGTTATTTCCAGTTTGAATTGCAAATGAGAGAACGTGATTGGCCATTGCGGCATAACCGCGTCGTTCGACATCTTGACGTCTAGTAAATCCTGCACTTTTTGGCGTCGTCCATTTTATCAGCTTGGCGGGCTCCACTTGACGGCGTGATAAATTACGCTGCCATTCCTTCTCGCATCAAGAGCCCCGCGAGTCAATGGGCAGAAAAGTCTCTTTCTCCCCTTTCCGTTTGGCGCTGGTTAAATGGAACAGCATATTCAAGCTATCACGAACTGTTGGATGAAAATCTCAGTTCCTTTGCAACAGTCTGGAACAGCTGAGCACCGAGATGTACTAATCAAAAGTAAATTAAGATAGTCGGAAGATATTGATTTCACTAAGAGGATCTTGTATCTCCAAACCCGACCTGATGTTTAAGATTTTACCAATCTTTTCTCTCGAGTTAGTCCAACTATTTCGAAAGACATTTTAGAGCTTTATCAGTCACAAAAATGATTATAGTGTCTTCATCCTAATCCGTCAGTGATAAGAACGTTCTTTCTCGCTGATAATAAATTTAATTATTTTTTGATTTATAGTTATTTGTTTATTAAATATGCCTCTATGTCACAATTGTTAGGCTCATAGTGTGAATAGAATCCTCTATAGTAATTAGAGCTGGTTTCTGATTTCTTTGTTTAATGGCATATCAACCTTCGTGGGTTATTTAATGCCTAATACATTCTTGGACACGATGATACGAGTTCAAATCCTGGACGAGACTGATTGCATTTCACATAGCACTAATACCCTTGGGAAAGGTATGAATCCAATTATTCTCCCTCCAACTATGGGTAAATAGTAGAACAGATTAGGTTCTTCAGCCTTGATGAGGCAACTAGTCTAGGAGAAGGAAAACTGAATTCAAACCTGTTAAACTCCGCTTAAAAATTGACCTTGTGTCATATCCTGCCCGAGAGGAGGGGTTGGGTAAATATTAATACATTCTTGTAGAACAGTAGGGTAACTATTTAACCAAGAGCTGGGGGAAATGGTGGTACATACTTTTCCCCAGGGTATTTGTCCAAAAGTGAAACTAATAGCTCAACTGGAGTTCGAACACACGACGATGTGACAGTTCAGTACCTTAGCCTTAACGCCATAGGGACTCTCCCAAAGCAATTCACTAGATTTGCTTGTTAACCGCAACTTGCCAAGAAGCCACGCTTAATTTAACGGTTATCATCGTATGGAATAGAACTGATGAACTGGGTTCAAATCGTGGATAAGGCTTTTTAGTATTTCACTTTGCATTAATGTTGCTAGGAAAGACATGAATCAGTTTCTTCTCCCACCTCAGCTATGGGGAAATTGTAGGGTAGATTGGGTTCTTTAGCCTTGGCACAGAAATCGGTTTAAGAGAATGAAAACGGTTTTAAAACCAGCCGTTCTCCTCTTAAAATTGACTGTGTCATCGTCTATTGGCGGTGAACGAGTTGGGTAAATATAAACTTTGCAGAAGGTGCATTTTATGATGTATAATATCGTATATCCAAATTGAAGACAGCGTTTTTAGTAAAGTAAAATCCTCATTAATTATAAAGCTTTAACATGTTTTGAATATTTCTCATCTTATAATTTTGCCATTTTTTTAAGGGACCTGAACTAATTTCTGTTCATAAAATTAAAACGCATTAAGTTTGGCAGAAATACGGAAAAATTAAATGACCGTTTCGATGCTGTATGAAACTTTAACTTATTACCTTGAGGTTGCGCAGATGTTATATGCATCCAGACGAGCAGGTCGAAAATCATACTCTGCATCCCTAGCATGCCAGAAAATTAGGCGCAATATGATACTTCTTATTATGAATAATAAAGTTGTATTATAATATTAAAATGTTATTTTCATCCAAATACTTATAATCGCTACTGTATTGTTTTTATTCTTCTTTGTATCTTCGTGCTGCGTTAAAATGAAAGGTAAATATTAGATTAGATTTTCGCAGACCCTGATGCCAATGCTAATTGTTCCCCAAAAGCTGAATAGTTTTAAACCTCGTTACTTTCGAAAATGCGTTTGACGCGATAAGCTTAAGTTACAAAATTTCTCCTTAATATTTTGCTATTCTGAACTTCAGCAATAAAATTTCTTCCGACTATTTTGTCGTGGAAAGCCGTTTAAAAAGAGGCAATAATTTTCCTGCTATGAGTGTGTCTCCTCTCCATTTTCCTTTATTTTGTGAAAAGGTAATTTTAGCTTTTACTACTTGTGGCTCAGAAGTTTTTGCACATAACAAAATGGGCTCAGTGCATCTGGATACAATTTACCATAGAGATGAATGCGTAAAACGACTTGAATATTCATTAAATCAGTTAAATTATCTAAGTATACGGGGAAAACTAGTCTTTTTCGTCTTGATAAAACAACCGGTCTTGTAGGAAAATCTGCATAGTTTAGTTATGTTTATCTCTGCCAACCACCGGATAAGATTTGACACAAGGTATTTTTCTTGTTGGGGTTTTAGGGAAGGGAGGTCCGGCACGAGTCTCAGTTGATGCCCTGTTCGTCTATGCTGGTCATAGGGTCACTCAGTGCAACATTAACCAGATGACCCTGCTGGACTTACGCTACATTTAGTGAGTCTAAGTCCGGCACGTACGCCTATTCATAGCTTGAACTAGACCCGAAAGTGTAGTGCTATGCTGTACTGTCAATGACGTCACTGCACACATGCAAGTAGCCCAGCCAAAGACGGCGTCCATTCGTCCTTGAATTTTTCATTGAACTTGAAGCCCCCATCCAGCATGAATACCAGGTACCCCGACTGAAAAGTCACGTGCAGCGGGTGCAAATGCCCGGTGCCGCTTGAATCTGAATTGTTTGGTTTCGTTAATTTATTCAACGTTATATTAACTCATTACGGGTTTATTCAAGCCGAAATATTCATGAGTAAATGATTGTAATCGTAACTATATTTTCAATGTTAAATTGAACGTTTTTATTTTTACACATTTATGTGACATCAAGTATTCTTATCTAAGACTCATAATTGGTAAACAAATGATTTCAAGTAGTTAATTACCGGCTCGTTGGTCGAGTGGTTAGAGTGTTCGCCAATGGTCCGGGGGGCCTGGGTTCAATCCCAGGTCATGTCATACCAACGACTTTAAAAGTGGAACTTGATACCTCCTTGCTTAACACTCAGCAATATAAGGTACATTAACAAGGGTAAAGTGGAGCAATCCAGGGAAAGGAGTAGCGGCCTCCCCTACACGTCAGTGTAGTAGCTATTGAAAAGAGAACCTTCTAGTCGCCCTCGACTACGGTCGCCAACTTATTTCTATTTGATAATTAGTCATTTGTAAGCACATATTTACATGGTTTTAAGTAATACTATTTCATACTCATAATTTTCAAATATCTATTTGACTTATAGATGGGAGCTTACCTTACTACAACACCGGGTCAGAGTGTACCGAAGAGTATGAAAGGATTCAACATTGCCAGAGCTCCAGAACGACGGACATTCTTTTGGCGCTTTTTTTAAACTTCTGTATGAGGTGCAGGCGGATTATTCACAGCCACAATGACAGAGAGAAAACTGAATAGATTGATATCTGACACACTGCTGCACCATTACCCTGTTTATCAGCAGATCCCAAACACAAAGCTGTTCTTTTTAGAAAAATATGAGTGGTGTCTTACTTGGAGAGAACATGAGTGTGAAAGAGAGAAAAGTGTGATAATAAATAGAAAATGAGAGATAGATAGATCGATTAGTTGATTGATTCTATAGGCATGTCAATCCGTCTTGCTTTATTTAATGCCTAGAGTTAATGAAAAATTTTTTCGTTGAACATTTATATTAACATAAGGTAAGTTTTCACGGGTTATAATTTCAGGTATTTCTATGTAATTCATATAATTTTCAGACAGTTTTAGTGGGGATACCCCGTGATTTAGTGACGGGCGAGCTGAGGTGCAACATTCCAGTTAGAGAGTTCAAACCCCAGTCACACTTACATTCACTTTCGAACTAATACCCCTGAGAAAGGTATGAACACTTTGAGCACTGGGTTTTATAGTAGTATTTCTCTTCCACATTGATGGTTTCGGCATTAAATGACTTACGAAGGTTTATATATCATTAAACAAAGAAGGAAATTCTATCTATTTACCAAACACTCTGCACGAAGAAAATGAGACAAGGTCAGTTTTAAAGCGGAGTTTAACAGGTTTAAACAGAGAGTTTTCCTTCTCAAAGACCTGTTGCCATACCAAAGTTAAAAAGCCTAGTCTCCCCTACTACTCTGATCAGAGAAAATGGCTTCGAGCTGACAAAGAAAAGAAGCTGAAAGTACCCCGCGAAACCAATTACCGACGCCGACTACACCGATGACATAGCGATTCTGGCAAATACACCAAACCAAGCCGAAACACTACTGCATAGTTTGGAACAAGCCGCCGCAGGCATTGGTCTCCATGTCAATGCACATAAAACTGAATATATGTACTATAATCAAACAGGCGACATTTCCACACTAGACGGAACCTCTCAGAAATTGGTAGACAAATTCACCTACCTAGGAAGCAGTGTCTCACCAACCGAAAAAGACATCGACACACGGCTAACGAAGGCATGGACAGCTATCGATAGGCTATCGATCATATGGAAATCAGACCTGACCGATAAAATGAAACGCAGTTTCTTCCAGGCAGCGGTCGTGTCGATACTGCTGTATGGATGCACTATTTGGACGCTAACAAAAAGGCTGGAGAAGAAGCTTGACGGCAATTACACAAGAATGTTGCGAGCAATATGGAACAAGTCCTGGCTGCAACACCCCACAAGGCACCTGCCTCCCATCACGAAAACTATTCAAGTTAGACGAACCAGACATGCAGGACACTGCTGGAGAAGCAGGGACGAGCTCATAAGTGATGTAATCCTATGGACCCCCACATATAGCCGAGCAAAAGTAGGACGACCAGCTCGAACATACATACAGTAGCTATGTGAGGATGCGGGATGCAGCCCTGAAGACCTGCCAGAGGCGATGAACGATAGGGAGAAGTGGCGAGAGAGGGTCAGGGATATCCATGATAGCGGCACGACATGATGATGACCCTACTACAGGCCAATTACTGGAGAGAGAATAATAATTGGATGCATACTTTTACCAAGAGTATTAGCGCTATGTGAAATGCAAAAAGCCTTGTCCAGGATTCGACCTAGCGCTAAAGAAACGAATTGTATGGGTCCGAGTTTCCTATCTAAATCAAAGATCATATATGGCTCAATGTAATCATGTCTAGTTTATAATAGTCATTTCTTTTTATATACTTATATCGAGTCGAGTAAATGATAATCCTTAGTAAACATTTATACGGGGTGTCTCAAAATAGATGTAACCCATTAATATGATAATGATTTATTACTGAGACAAGCGCAATGACAGTCATTTGAAATACGTCCTGTAAAACATGCCCCCATTTGAGCAAGAGACTTCAATGTTTTTTTTTAATTGTTATTATATCAGCTTCCAGGACATGCAATCTTTTTTTAGTTTCTGGTCTCCGTAATAAATCATAATCATATAAATGGGTTGCATCTATTTTGAGATATTTGAAGAGAAAGTCATTCAAAACTAAGTAGTGACGCTAAAAATTTTCCCTCTTGTCCAAGATATTGTGATTGAAGATTTATTCTTGTTATAGAATACTATTTTCAAATCTGAAAGAAAAAAGAACACAGCATTACTATTAGTAGAGTTATTAGCAGTCACATATCCCATGGTTGGTTTGTCAACAATTTTCGGGTCATTAAACGGTGAATTAAATTTCAAACAATTCAGCCTGTATAAGTATTATTTTGTTTACAAAGAGTTAAATCTTAAATCATTTCTATTTCAAACGTTTAGTTTAGCATAAAGTACGCAGTTTAGTTCTATTTGACGCATAGATAGGACCCTATCAGTCGCTACTACTCCGAGACAGAGTGGACCTGTGAGCGATGACAATAAAGGGGTACTCTACATTCCTCAAAGCTCCAGAATTAGTGGAACCTCAACATCAGATTGTTTAATGTCTTACCCAGGTTACCTTTTTGGGAGGGGGTCTTACCCCTATGCAGGAAAGTATTCGGTGTATTCTACAGCTCAAGCCGACTGGACAAATGGGTCCCATAACGCCTAATAGCTTCAAGTAACTATTCTTAATGAAAAAATTACAGTTATACCGCATCAAGTATTCCGATCGAATATAAATAACTTTTTAAAAACTGATTAATTAAACCCATTGGGTGGTATTAACTATTTGGGCCTGAGTCAGAAAGGACGTCAGAATAATAGCAAAGAATGGCTATTCCACACTCCTCAGAACTGGAGTCTCACCACTAGATACAGTTTAGAGTCATATCCACGACCACCCTTTTTTGATGAGGAGGTCTTACAGTCTCTGGATTCACAGTCGTAACGATAGAGAGATAAAGACTGCACTATAATTCAATATCGCTTTCCGTGATTATTTAGTAACGAATCCCCTCAACGTTAAGAAAATGTTATCAAGTAAATTTGGATAATATTAGTTTACTGGTTGCTAAAATGAAGTCTAAACTCTCTGGGTAACCCGTATTTGTGCTTTTTTGTATCCGAATAAGCCAGGATTAATAAATATTATCCTATCTCGGGGCGCATTGCCATAGCGCAATAATTAGCCTAACAGGTTCATTGATTACTGGAACCAAGTAATCAATAAACCAACCTGAAAGGAAATGACCTAGATACATAAAACCTTCATGCTTTTCCTTAATATCAGATTTGGCATATCAATTCTCTTACTGCAACAAAAAAAGTTCTATTGAAAGCTAACTCTCCTCTAAAACCGATAATTTTTCAGCTCCATATCGTATGGTACTTAGATCCCCACTAGGTGATCTTGACCTATATCTTGATGACTATCAGTACCCTAATGCTTATTGTTGTGACTCAGGTTGTTTAGAACGGTGTAAGTTTTAAAGTTTTGTTGCCCCCCTACATCAGGACCTAAAAAAAAACGATTAATGTATCCACTTCAGACGAAGTTCTGGAGCTCTGAGAAGTGTGGAGCACACACTCATTGCAATTACTCTCAGCTCCACTCTGACCCGGAGTGATAATACCCGTCAGGACTCAATCTTTGGGTCGAAAAGATTTGTTTGGTTTGGTTTTAAGGCATATCAACCATTGCAGATTTAATGCCAAATCTTCTTTATTAGTAAAGTTGGAGAGCTTAGTGAAAGGTGACCTGGAGGCTCCCTATTCAATAGCTACTACAGTGAGGTGTAGGGGGGCGCTACTCCATTCCCTGAATTGCTCCACCTTACCCTTGATCCCTACCTTATAATGCTGAGTGTTGAGCAAGGGGGCACCAAGTACCATTTATTGAGTCTTTGGTATGGCTCAACCTAGGATTGAACCCCGGTATCCTGGACCACTGGAGAACACTATTTATTCGGCCAATCTTTATTTTTAAATATTAGATATATGATTTCTGAACACATTTTCAAGCTAACATTTTAAAATGAAACCGAGCTAATTTTTTTCCACACAGTTAATGATTTCATTTATTTCTATCTAATACGAATAATTCTATTTACTATAAATCATTTGTAAGTAATACCTGAAAAACATTAAACTGTGTGCAATGTATCTCAAAAAATTTGATCTGCCATAAGTACACAGTTTAAATGTTAAATAGTCCGCAGTTTAGTTCTATTTGACCCATATATAGGACCCTATTGGGTTATACCACTACGGGCCAGAATGAACCGCGGTGCGATGACAATAAAGAAGTACTCTGCATTTGCCAAAGCTCCAGCATTACTGAAGCCTCACCATCAGATTGATTAGGGTCATAACCAGAGATGCAGTCGGTATATTCTGCATCATAGCCAACTGGGCCAAAATAGGTTTGTCTAAAAATCTTTTGTATTAGATGGTTTTATGATGCCTAGTATTTTTTATGTGCAAAAATCTCCTAAGAAACTACACAAAAAAGTAAATGTGCTTAGTGTACGCAATTTCTCAATGTCTGTGTCTAAATTAACCAAAGATGAGTTGATATGCCATAAAAAATAAATCTAGTTTTGCTAGCATATACATTGTATGAGTTTTGGTCGATTTTATCAGAAAAATACTATCGGTAAAATCAGCATCTTTAAAAGCGCATAAGCTTCCAGAATTGGAATAGGGATGAGCTTTTTAATCGTTAAAACTTCAGTAGCGTTTCCCGATCTCGCTAACATTCCGCTAATATTATTATATTAATCATTATAAAAAGGCTCAATAACCTCTTGGTTGACTACTGTAACACAACCTCCTTCTGAATTGAGCACCCTTTTTATGAGTCTCATTAAGTGAACGTATTTCTAATTGGATACAAATTATTTCATTCTATTACTGCTGGGGAAAAATCAGTTGTCTTATTCGAGTCTTAAGAAAAATCATTTCCGGTAAAAATTACTATTTTTACAGTCATCTGAAAATAATTGTATTTTTGTTCATCCATAGCCAATTGGAAGTATCTGCGTACGAGAGTATGTGAGTTCTTGTAGGAGTGTGTGTTAAGGGATTCTTTTCTGTAAACACAATATATCCCTATTATAGCTACTTATACTGCTCTAGGAATAGGCTCTTCGAATGTGCATCTTTACTTTTCTCATTAAAGAAAGAGAGAAACAGTAGATTGTTGGGTGTCTGTATCAGGATTACCTGGTTTAGCATATTTATCAGCTTTTCTGGATTAAATAAGGCCAGACGCTTTCGCAATTCATAATCATGAATCTAATCATAGCCAATTAAAGAAAATCAGAAACAAGTTTCAGAATTTGATGTTAAAGAGATCCCAGGAATTTGATGGGTCAGACCATATTGGGAATAAATAATCAATAAAACGATGTAGAGAAAAGATACACACAGAAGTTTCTATTATAACTATAAAAATATCCGTTTTTCATTTATTCAGATGTTGGTTAATAGAATTCTTTAAAATACACAAAAGCGCCTTAATTTTATTTTAAATTATTTCGAGACATTTAAACTTTGGCAAGATATTTTTAATAGGGGAAAGTGTTAGTATTGAACGAAGACCTACTTCTCCATTATGAGGAAAAACCCCAATCCCTCTGAAAAACCAAAAAAACCCCAAACAAACAAAAAACGATTAATAAAAACGAAGATTCTCAATGTACTAATACAAATAGTCCCATTCAAAATCTAATTGAAACCTACCGCGTTATCCCAAATACTCTATGATTTTCCCTCCTCTTTTTTAGTGGAGGTTGGTTTTGAGGGAATAATCAGTTACTCACAATGTTAGTAGTTTCAAGGAGTCAAGATCAAAACTCCGAACATATGACTCTCGAGCAACGTTATGATAAACCACTTACCCACAAATTCTCTCACTTGGTTCAACTAAAGAACGATTTCAAGAAACTTCCAAGAAAAAAGGGTATTAATTTAGCCTATGTAAACAATACAATTTTCTCTATGTAAAACATAGTATATAACACCAGTGAATAGATATTTCAATCTCGTGAAAGACCGACAAGTGGTTTAGCAGAGCGATAACTCTTATTCTAATATACATATGTATAATATTTCCCGCCCTTTCTTTTTCACTTTCTTTCCACATCCCTTTCTTTTTTTTTTTATATATGAAATTATTAAACAACCCGTGAACTCGTTGGATTCTTGTTCTAATAGCAGTCCATGACTAATTTCATGTTTTCATTTAGAAAGAGGCGCGTTTCTAATTCGCATTCAGCTATCTCCGCTATTTCGGGAATGGCATTCACTGCTTTGTCAGAATCGTCAAAATTAAAATTCACTTGCAAATTGGACTAGGAATTGCTTTATTCTCTCAAACCGGGACATTGGCCCAGCGGTTAGAGTGTTCGCCAATGGCCCGGGAGACCTGGGTTCAATCCCAGGTCGAGTCATACCAAAGACTTTAAAAATGGTACTTGATACCACCTTGCTTAACACTCAGCATTATAAGGTACGGTTCAAGGGTAAAGTGGAGCAATCCTGGGAATGGAGTAGCGCCCTCCCCTACACCTTGGTGTAGTAGCTATCGAAAAGGGAGCCTTCGGGTCACCCTCGACTATGGTCGCTAACTAACTTTTTGTGTGTTGGTTACGGTCATATACACACTAAATACATCCAGTATTGGTATTAAAAAATAGGGGAAAACCCAGAACTATTTTCATTATTGCCACAGAGTTTAAGCTGATGATATTTGGTTGAATGGCGTATCAACCCTTGATGCTTATTTAATATCAAATTATATATATATATATATATATATATATATATATATATATATATATATATATGTGTGTGTGTGCTTTGTAAGTGAATAGTTTGTAGGTAACTTCATTTTTAAAAGTTTGCACACCGTTAAATGCTTTCAAATATTGCTATTTAACATTAAGATTATTTAAAATCAATCATTTGTTTGCATAGGGTTAAAATGGCTTCAAGTATTACTACCTCATAGCAACTGACCCTCAACCATCGCTTTCTTGCATCTAAAAGATAAAACAGCGTTGGGTACTAGGTTGCCATTAGAACCATTTGAAGAATAAGGCTGGGACAATAATATTGGTACTAAGGCTTGATATGATCAGCTGTTTCATCAGATTGGGGCTCTTCATCTTCCCGTCTCACCCAGTATGGGTCAGAGTAAAATGTAGCAGGTCATGTGGTCTCTTTGGTTGCCGGGTCACAGACTTCTCAGCAATCAGAATCCGGTTCTCAAGCATTACGGATTGCTACACACGGCCAACACTGGAGGGTCTTAAATCTCTGCAGAGATACAGACGGTGTATTCTACCTAGACACACATAGGAAGTGGTTATTCTCTTAGATTATTGCCGTTTGAGTTACCTTAATAGTAGTGAAATGTCAGTTTTCTACAACAATAAAAAAAATTCTATTATAATTTCTATATATGATTTTATATATTGATAAAAAAATTTAAGCTTCTCAGAATTTTTTCCCTTGATTTGATATCATTTGTTATGAGTCTTTTGCTAATGACTTTTCGCCACAATGAAGGGACTTCTGACAACAACAACAAAGGATAATAATCACTTATGCGTGTCTATAAGCCATTGAAATTTCATTAAGATTTATGGCAATAATGAAAAAGGAATCAATCTTTTCAAAATTTTGTCCAGTACTGTATTACACAAATATAATGAAAGTTATAGTAATATACAGAGAAGTGTAAATTTATAGAAGCTCATGTGAACAATTTTAATGTTTTTAAAACTTTGTATACAGGTTACTTCGTGTTAGTTTCATCATCTTGGTAATTTCATCGCAACTTTTCGTCTACATACCATCTAGACTTCCTTGAGTTTCTTCTGTGTTCAGATCGTCGAATCTTGCTTAGTATTGCACGAATCCAGTGAGACTCGAACTCACTTCAATAGCAGAAGAATTTGACTATCATTGCTCTTGAGAAGGCGTCTAACTTATTAGTATATTTATCTAACTACAAATAAAAGTGACAGCAATTCAGAAATTACCGCTTGCTATAGTTTTTATGACACTTCTTTTCAAAGAGTAATATTAGTCTAAATTTATTCATTCACGAAAGAATGAATCGTTTAAAATTCTCTCGAAAATAATTTCATTAACAAATTTAAATAAATTTCATAAAATAAGAACAGGATCCTGAGATAATTGTGCAAGTATTTTAAAAATCAATGTCAGAAAGAAAAACAAAACGAAGAAATTAAGGTGGATGGTGATATGAAATAGAAAACAAAGTGTACATAATTGGATGAAAGGATAAGAAAAGAAAAAAAAATGTAGTCAGAGGCCGGAGAAATAATGATACCCGTATAAAAAAAAAAAAAAAAAAAAAAAAATGACTACTTGTACTGAAAAATCGAAATAAGCTAGATCGAACTACATTAACGTTATTACATTCACTTTTGGACAAAAACCCTTGGAAAGGCATGTACCCTTTTATTCTCCCAGCTATGGGAGAATCAGTACAACTACTGTTGTAAGAGAATGGCTTTGGCATTAAATTATACACGAAGGTTGATAAGTCATTAAAAGAAAGAAAGAAATAAGAGGATAATATGTAAAAGAGCTACGAGCGCACTTCAAAATACAAACTGAGCATGAGATTACATGGTCATCGCTACGTAGAGGAAATCTAAAGAGAGAAACTGAATCACTCTTATAAGAATACCAGAATAATACAAAAAAAAATTTATTATGAAAAAGTTAGGCTGGGTAAAACTGAGAATAAAAAGTATAAATTGTGAGAAATATATATATATATTAGTGTGAAACCCTCAATTGCCTAGGCAAATGCAGCAGACTAATAAAAAAAAAATAGAAATGAGGAAGGTGATTGACGGTGAATGGTATAAGCAGGTAAATTTTGAACGTACAAATGAAATACACATACGCTCAGACTGAACCAAATTTTAATTACCAAAAAGAAAACGTGCCAAGTTGAGGATTTCACCTTTACAGCGGATCACAGAGTAAAATGAAACGAAAGTGATAAACTGGATAAATACTGAGACCTTGCCAGAGAGATGAAAAGCATTAAGTTCACAGTTATAACAAACATAGTCTAAACCTTGGAACAATGCAAAAGAAGCTGCCAAAGAGATTGAAATCCGAGGAAGAATTGGGATTGTCCAAACCTTAGTACTGTTGAAATCAACTTGAATATATAAAAGAACCTAGTCTGCTGAGGATACTTGCAGTCAACCGAAGTTCAGAGAAGATAACCAATAATTACTGATGTATAAACTCATTTAGAGAATAATATTTTATTATATTAATACGCTTGAATAGGATAGTAGTCATATTCATAATATATTCCGGAAACCATGATGGAAGACGAATACAATAATAATAAAGTGACTGTTGGGTAACTCAACGCTGAAGAAATCCAGGGCACCAAAAGAAGATTTACTATTTTTTATCGAGAATTTACAAATAAGTCAATTATTCTTCTGGGTGCTGTATTTAAACGCTTCATTTATTCGATTTATCTGGTTGCACTGCATATACGACGTGGGATCAAAAATCTATCAGCTCTGAATCATAAAAAAATTAAATGAAGGACACTATGGAGCAGCTTGTATAATAATACGATTATTTCTAGATGTATCGGTGCTAATTTTCAATACTTTGATTGGCAGTTTTTGGCGAAACACAGGTTTGTGCAAGTATATCAACCTCCATACACACCAGGCCTATTTGTGTGCGACGTTTTCTTGTTTTCTAAATTAATAAATGATCTCAAGTATAAGATTTGGGAACGTGGGGGTATCAAAGATTCAAATACGCGGTTTCATTCTATATGAAAAGTTGAGTTGCAGAGGTGCTTTGATGAAGAGAGAATTTGACGAAATAAATGTACTGAATGCCGTTGGGATTATTTTGCAAGAAAAGAAAACGTTTTATTCGTTGTTTAGTTCACTCTTAATAAATACAGCTTCAGTCTCGGTACTTTTTCAATACTATATATAATTGAATAAGTAAGTTTGGATAGCGTAGATACGCTGAAATGCGATGTGGGTCTGGTGATAGATTCGTTTATCTTACTTTGTATGTATACGAAATATGCATGATGAAAATAGGGTTACAGAATAAATGAAATTGAATGCAATAAAGATCCCGATATTTAAACAAAACAACGTTTTATGTATTGTAACACGAAAAATACACAAGAATGAATGAAATGTTTATAATGTATTTAAACCACAAAAATTATACTCACTAAAGAAAAGTCCCAGCCAGTTTAGAGAAAGATGTCTATGTATTTTAAAGTGAAAAATAATTGTGTGAGTGCTGGTGTGAAATTAAGCCAAAATTGGAGAGAAAATGTGCCTTACCTTGCGACAGCAAATGGGAAATTTTTTTTTTTTTTTTAATTTCGCTCGTGGAACGCGAATATACTGCTGTTCGATTCTAAATATTAGACTGGTTAGGGTGTTGAATATTGTGGGGACAAAATGTTTTACTATTTTCTGCTGGTATATAATTCTGGTTGCTATAATAGCATTGGCGAGAAACTGACAGTTTTCTAGCAACGTTGACTGTCTCTGCTATCCAGAATTACATCTACATATGCCCTATCCCCGATATGGCACACTCTTTATTCAGAAATATATCAAATTGTATCATTACTACTTTTGAGTTTGTCATACCAGTCTGAATAAAAGCATGTCTCCAGGACTCTTCTCAGTATTCTGGCATATCTCAACAATACCGTAGTTTGGATGGTCTCGACTCATCCTCTTATTTCCATTACTGCCAGCCTCACATACCAAGGCTTTGGGGGATTTTTCCAACCGTGACAATTACAATTGTATCACACCGTTTCCACATGTTCCATGGCTTTTTTAGTTCGCTGGCAAAGTCTAAGTATTTGTCTATTATTATATGTGTGCTAGAAAAAGAAGGCAATATGTCAAATTAAATTCTCATGTTTCGGTATGAGGGTAACTTCTTCAGAATTTTAAACATGTGGAAAGGGAAGGAGAGATGCGTGCTAATTTTTAGTTATAAGGTTTGGAATAAAATCCATCAGAGAAAGAAAACGAGACAATACGGAAAATCAAATTGACATGTTTCATTATTAGCATAGCGTCTTGGTTAATAGGAACTCTATAACTCTTAAATAATACAGTAAAAATGACTGATCATTCTTCTTTTGGGGTTGTTTCAAATTAAATCGCTGAATTTCCACAGGTCACATAATCATAGCTATAAGAAAAATAATGCAGTTGAAAGTATAAGAAAAAAAAATGAAACCGATAAATAGGAGAAAAAGGCCGAGAAGAGTATGAAGAAGAATATGACGGAAGAGTAGAAGAGAGAGCGAAAGGAAGATTGAAAACGAGGAAGAGTAGAAAAATTAATGGATTTTTCGTTAAATTCCCCCAAAATATAAAAACTGCACGTCAAGAATATTGAAAGTCTCAGTAAATGTTAGGAGGAATTACGAACAAATCTAGTAAAGTTTGCCAAAGAAGAAGCTGAAGAAGCCAAGCGAGAAAAAACGTCTAGAAAGCAACAAGGCATAGCACCAAGCGTCGGAGCGTATAGTCATATACCGCTTTAGTGGACAGTCTTTCTGTTAGAATTTCGGGCAAAAAAATAGAAATAACAAAACCTCTTATAAAGACAGTGCGGTCGTTAAGAATTGAATAGAATTCTTCTGTTATAATCTAGTTTGGATTCAGTCTACCGAAAAAGTAGATAGATTTGGATTTTAGAAACTATTCAACATTATCTTTCATACAATGGTGAAGGTATCTGATGTAGTCACACATAACGCATACACATCCACATATATTCACTCTCACTAACACTATGTATAAACTGAATAAATTAAAACCTTTATTTTTTAAATAGAAACGGCAACATCTACATTTTTATTTTTGGACTGACTTTATGAATTTACCAAGCTCCTTCCTTACGGACAGAATGTGACACAAGGTCAGGTTTTATGCTGAGTACAGTAAGTGTGAATTCAGAATTTTCCTTCTTGACAGGTTACCTAACAAAGGCTAAAAAGAACTTATCTGCTATTTATCCATTGCTGAAATCAAGAGAAGAGATAGATTCATGACTTTCTTAAAGGCATTAGCGTGATTTCTTTTCCTCAGACGATAACCGTTATGCTAAGTACTCTACCTAAATTTTCTTGTGTCTTGTTCACCTCTGCGGTTTGAATTTGTTTTTCGAGCCCAAGGAAATCCATCATACTGAACGCTGATTTTCAAGATTATCAGACTTTGTCATTCAAATACTAGCATAAAAAAACTCAATCTACCTTTATAGCAGTCAGTAAAGTTAATGAACTTATTTAATCTGCACTATCTAAAAAGTACAAACGTTTATCTACATGTTTGTAGGTGGCCCAGTCGGCTGGGGCTGTAAAATACACCGACTGCTTCTCTGCAGAGAGGTAAGACTCCGCCCCCGCAACGAGTGCCCTGAATATGATGCTAAACAATCTGATGGTGAACTTCCAGGAATGCCGAATACCTCTTCATTGCCATCGCTCCCAATTCCACTCTGTCCCAGAGTGGTAGCATTTGATAGTGTCCTATCTATGGGTCAAATAGAGCTAAAATGAATTGTTTGAAATCGGACTGTTTTGACATTTAAACTGCGTACTTATGCTGAACTGAACTGTGTACTTATGCTAAACTGAATTATTTGAAATATAACTGTTTTGGCATTTAACTGATTGTAAAAAAAAAAAAAAAAACTATACTTATACTAAAATGAACCGCTTAAATTTTAATTCAGCGTTAAATGCCCCGAAAAGGGTTCATATGCCGTAAAACAATCAAACTAACATGTTCATAGGCAGAAAATGATGGGGCATCTGTTTATATGGATAATTAGTATTTTCTGGGCTTTCTTAGCGCTTGAAAACCCAATGAAGGCACCGGAGGCAGACGTGCATGATTGTCTTGATTTACGCATTCTAAACACAGAGAGTGAAGCTCAATAGAATTCTTCATTACTGTCAATAATAAAGGTAAAGAATTAAAAATGTTTTTAACGTCATATTTCATGGCCTTGGGAGATATAAAAAAATCCTCCTTTGGCCAATATTCTGGCCCATTTTGTGTACGTTTATGTTTTATTAGATGTCCTTCATCAATATAAAGTTTTAATTGAATTTTTGTTTACAAATATTTTCAGATATACCTGATTAGCAGATCAATAGATAAATAATCTTCATAGGAAATAGAATTAGAATTCAAATACTGAACGAATTATTGCGTTTCACCTGACGCTATTACAATTGGGAAAATTATGATTCCATCTGATCTCGCACTATCAATTGGTAAATAGTAGAGCGGAATGTTAATCTTCTTAGCTTTACTTTGGCAACCAGTCTAGGAAAACTGAATTCGATCCAGGTGTACACTGCTAAAAAAATAGTTCATCTTGAGTCGCATCCTGTGTGTAGAAGAGGAATCGGGCAAATACATACCGTGATTATTTGTTTAGAACATTGATCAGCAATTGAAAAAGAACATTAGTTTTGCATATCAAAGGCTTAGCGAAGCATAAGAACACATGTATAAAGGATCTTATAAGAGGAAAAATAAAGGGAAAAATTGACTTTTCAACAACGTTGTTCGAAACGAATTTTTTTTATAAAATGGTACCTTGACTTGCTTTAGTAAAATTTCTTTAGCATTAATTTATGTTGGTATTTTACGAAAGCATAGTAATAAACTTTCTTTTCATGCTTTTTCTTACCTTTGACTCAGAATTTTTCCGATCTATACCTCCAAACATAACTCTGCCAACCAAGGTTGACAATGTTATAAAACCTTTTTACTTTTACAGACAGAATATTTCATGTAGTGTGCACAAGTACTACTGCTCTTTTAAGAATCCTGCCTTGACTGTAATGAGGGGTTTTCTAACAATAACTGGTGATAAGAAAAAAAAAAAACACAGGGAAATGTTCATCTTAAAATCGTACGAAGAGAACATAAATTGTCACTGTTCGATTTCGAAATCAGTTCCCTATTTCTAGTTCTACATCCACATAAAAGGGTGCAAAATTATTAATTCCTAATAAATAAAGAATTTATCTAGTGATTGTAGGGTTTGAAGAATATCGTTGATATCGAAATACAGGTAATAACTTCAAGTTGAAACACAGCTCAGTAATCTTTGATCTAGAATCAGTGGCAGAAAAGAGTTATGTCGTCTGCCTCTACACAAAAAAGCAACAAAATTTGACGTTGCAACCGTACCGTAAAAACAACCACACCATTATCGAGTCTTTATATCTTCAATCCAGGCTAAACAACTCCTTTTAATTCGAGTTTGTATATGTGTATAAAAGCAAAATTTGGCAATGTTTTCACTAATCTCACATGAAAGGAAATTTTTGT
Organism: Sepioteuthis lessoniana; assembly: GCA_963585895.1. Taxonomy (NCBI): domain Eukaryota; kingdom Metazoa; phylum Mollusca; class Cephalopoda; order Myopsida; family Loliginidae; genus Sepioteuthis; species Sepioteuthis lessoniana. The sequence goes on along the minus strand of OY757904.1, from coordinate 40,026,117 downwards.
TCTGTTTTCAAATCTATCTTCCTCTCCAACCTGGACAGATTGATAATAAAGGGAATTAATAGCCTTTCTTGTGACTGACATAATTATGTATTCCAAACGTCAGTCAAACGTTAGTGTTCAAGTATATGCGAAATCCAGGACTTCGAATGCTGATTTTCAAAGCAGACTGATGCCATTTCAACCCCTGTAGAATTAATTTATTTCGAAATCGTTGGAATTGCGTTCATAATTACGTTTGTGTATGTTTTATTTTTTTGAAAAAGGTCCTATCGAATATGAATCATTTTGAGCATATCTATTTGACTCACAAATGAGACCCTAACAGGTTCTACCACACCAGGTCAGAGTAGACCGGGGAGTAATAGCAATGAAAGGCTACTTCACGCTCTCTAGAGTTTCAGAACTGGAGCCTCACCATCAGAAGCAATTTAGTGTCATACCCAATATACTAATATTTTGGACGCTCCACAAGGGATACGGTCATCGTATTTTATACTCTGTTGACAGAGAAGACATATATAAATGGAGTTTTGTAACTGAAAACTTTCTCTATCCCACGGTATTTTATATTGTTGCTGGTTCTCTGAAAATAGGTATTATTTTCGAAGAATTCATAGCTTTTTTAATTATCTAGATTACTATATTGTTATTTTGTGCGAGCGATTTTACATATTGGTCGAACTGTTTTGAATGACTACTATAATATTACGTTTGAAATTAGATTTGTTTCTTAATTATCAAGGACTTAATTGGATTCTCATAAATATAAAACTTTTTTTTTTTTTTAAAATACCAGAACACACAATATTACATTAATGACGCCCTAAATAGACGATATTCGACTGAGCGTAAATTGTAATACGTTTATTTAAAAGTCATTTCTTATACGATCCTCTGTCATCCATTGTCTTTCCCCTAATTTGAAAGGATAAAAAAATCTTATTAGATAAGCAAATGTTAAAAAAAAGCAAAAAAAAAAACAAAACAAAAACAAAACAAAAAAAAAAAAAACAAGGATGGAGCCTAGAATCTCTGCTTCCGTCAGCCCTGTTTTTCTACCAATGAGCCAAAACTACAATCGCCCGAGGCTAGTTGTATCGTTTGTTTTGATTCGAGTCAATAACAGTGAGTAACTCCTTGATTTAGCTCACTTGGCGCCTGAAAGGCTATGAGCGCGCGCAGTGTTGGCAATGGATTCCAGCCACCCGGCCTAATATGACTGATTGCCACCGTTCCGCATTTTTTCCCGCGCTCACCCTGTCGTTATCCATCCATCCTTCCATTTATCCCTCTCTTCATTTTGAGATCTGCTTTGCTCACCGTTGTTTGTTCTTTTGAGATCTGCAGGGAATATATTCACCCTACGCTTCTGCAATCTGCAACCGTAACTCAGTTGCGTTGATTTTTGTTTTCACACTTTTCCCTCGGCTCCCCACTTCTGCATAGCGTAATATCTTTCTCTTTCCTACCCCCACTCCTTTCTTTCTTTTTTCCTTTCACAATCTCTTAGTCTCCTTTCCAATAAGTTTCTCTTTAAGCTGTATTCTGTTCTTTTTACTTCTCCCTTACAAGCCCTTTCCCTTTCCTTCTTTTTTTTCTATCCGTTCTTTTCCCATTCCTTTCTTTCGCGCCATGCTTTATAATTCTTTGGTAATGGTTCATGAGTTTATCGAATAGAAAGCCCGTTGTGTAGATACGACGAAACGAACTGTTATCAGACCAATCGTCCCAGCTGACTCGTACAAGAATCCTTTCATGATTCTTGGGTGATAATTGTTATGACCAATGGATTTTGGCATTTGTTTCATCAACTGAATCTAAAAAAGCAGCGTGTTGACCGTAACTCTGCACATTTGAATAACACATGAATAAGAGGAAGATTAACAAAAACGATGATAATAACTTAGGGAATAATAACAACATTAATTAGAGCCTGAATTGAGCCTAAGATAGTTATGAATATGAACTTTTAAACCAGGGCTAGAAGCCAGGGTTCGAATCCAGGCAACAGAAGATTTTTTAAGCGTAGAGATTTCTGATTTGATTTGTACACTCTCTTCACCACTCAAAACTATATATATATTTACAAACCACTCATATGTATATCCACGTATAGTCTGTATAATAGGACAAACAGTGATACTTCCAGTTGAAAAAAGGACACAGGAGAGTACAAAAATAACGTACGTATTTTCGTTTACATTGTGTTTCTATTCGTAAATTTATCCACAATACAAGTTTGTTTTATATATTTTCATTATATAAGTAAGTAAAGTTGGCGACCATAGTCGAGAGTAACCCGAAGGCTCCCTTTTCGATTGCTACTACACCAAGGTGTAGGGGAGGGCGCTACTCCTTCCCTGGATTGCTCTACTTTACCCTTGATCCGTACCTTATAATGCTGAGTGTTAAGCAAGGAGGCATCAAGTACCATTTTTGAGTCTTTGGTATGACTCGACCTGGGACTGAACCTAGGTCTCCCGGGCCATTGGCGAACACTCTAACCGCTAGGCCAAAATTCTGAATTCTTTCAGACCATTACTTAAAGTTTCATGTAGAGTACACAATCACCAGACAGGAATGTGAGAAAAGTGACTCATCAACTGTATTCATTGTGTTTGGTATCATCCTGTGATCAGATGTTATTACACCTAACACTCACATGAAGAAACTATATATATATATATTGTTTAGAGTAGTTCAAATAGATGAGTATAAATTATAGAATTAGTTAGGTGGTACAAGACACAGGAGAAATTTATTAATGCCAACATTTAGATAACAATTCATTTTATGTCCAGCAATATATATTTGGAATATGCCAGGAGACATAATTTTTTTCTTCCAGACATAATCGTGTATCCTGGATTAATAGCATAAAACACTTCACGTAGAAACCGTTCTTATATAAGTTGCTAATGTACTTTAATATTTTTCAGTGATGACAGTTGTAAAATCTAGGATATATAATTTGGAAAGCTTTTTTCGTTTTTATTTTAAAGTAAAGATTTACTAGAAACAATTTTTTATTTTAAAAGATTTACCCGTAACTTCATTTAGTTTTTGTAATATCAGAAAATTTAGACGCAAAACGCTTGTAACAGACGATTAGAACTCAGTGAATATACTGTAAAACTTGGACATTGAGTTCAATCTTAATAGGGTGCCTCATTCTTTAGCATTATAACATGGACTAGACAAAGCTTTATACTTAGTTGTGAAACTTCAAAGTTTGAAGAATAGAAGCTCTTCAAAGAAACCGTCTTGAATACTGAAGATTCGGAAAAAAGAATTCCACTCGATGTCACACCACTAGACATTATTGGGCGAAATTATCCAAGTGACGATTATTGTAGCTGCTGTATCAGCAACACCCTACAGATTGGCTACAACTATATCAATGTGTGACTTAAGACTTGCTATCGCTTACTTTCCGAAAAAAAGACAAATTAATACAAATATTGTATTTCGAAATGTTCACCAAATCATTTAGATTGATTTAATATGAAAATCTATGACAAAATAGACGACCCACGATAAGAATATCGGCTTTTAAAGCTCAATATTTGAGAATCAATATATATATATATATATATATATATATATATATATATATGAAGAGGAACTGGATTAATAAGCTAATAAGAACGCATATGTGCAGTTACACATGGACTGAAATATTAGATGGAAGAAAATGAAATATTCTTGGCAGCTCGAAAAGCTTTCTGGTATGGGGGAAAAAGGACAAAAGGCATGAACGAAGATAAGAGACTCAAATGATTAAAATATCCAGAAAGCTTACCGAAAGCATTAGAAATGATATGAGAGAATTAACAAAAGAAACCTTCCAAAATAAATAAATAAATAAAATAAAATAAAAGATAAAAATAACCCCTGCCAGAAACTAAGCAGCGTGAAGTAGGAACAAAGTAGCTTCCAATAAGGATTGAACTTGCATCATATATATATATATATATATATATACACATAACTCAACCCTTCTGCCACGGGGAGGATGTGACATCAGGTCAATATTGTTAGCGTAGTTCCACTGGTTTTAATTTAGAGTTTTCTTTGTCCTAGACTGGTTGCTTAACCTAAGCTAAAGAACCCCCCATGTATCCTACTATTTACTCATAGCTAAGAGGAGAATAAATGAATTCATGTCTTCCCACCACCACACGAAATAAAACTCAGACTGGATTTGAGCTAGATTCAATTTCTTACGATCATAATCATCACTCTAAACGCGCCTCTTACATCGCAGTAACTATATTTTATGATATCGCATTATATATACCCACAAAGGAAATATTTCAAAAATTACTGTGGAAACTAGGATTTAGTTAAAGTAATTTTTCATGAACACATCCTGAGTGCTCGTGTATGATTTTGCATAACATTGTCACATCTCTGTTCATCAAGAAATAGATAAATAAAAATCTTATTTGGTAGGGAAGGTGCGTTTCTCGAAAATCAGTATTCGAAATCTCAACATTTTCCACTGGGTTCGAACATCAAGATCACTAGAGTCTATAGTAAATACTCAGCTACAGTCACAAGGGTGTAGTATTGCAACGCCCTAACTCTAAATAAACAATTGTTTATCAAGATTGGTTTATTAAAAACCATTCGACACCAGCAACTGTCCGAGTCATGTGGGAGGTGTGCGTTGGACAAAAGATTACCAGCAGAGAATTTTTGAACCGAGTTTGAATTTCAGGTGAAGCTGCCAGTTCTTCAGGATATTGTGCTATGTAATAGATTATCTCGTCATAGTAACGCGATAATAGTCAACGTTGAAGCAACTGTAAAGCGAATATTCGAGAATATATATAAGTTGAAAAAAAAACCGGGTCTTTATTGAATCTAATATTGTTTCAAATAACGCTCTTCAACAGAGACTTGGTTTTTCCAACTTATCTCCTGGTTAAGTCAAATAAGTGCTAAAAAGTTACCAAATTCCTAATTTGAAACAATCGGGTTGCATTAGAAATATATATATATATATATATATACACATACACACACACACACATTGGAATTATTTGTTCTGTATTTTAATTTATTATCATTTTATATTGAGCACTCTATGGGATTTTGAATTATATGGATATTAAAGAAAAAAATCAAAAATAGATTCGTTCCCACCTTTAGCTAACTTGGCTTTGGATAATGTAAAGCGATTATATATATATTTCGATGTTTTCTCAATTACACTTCTGATAATCCGTCCTAAATTACTGATTGATGTATATTATCGTATCGCAGAACAATAAATACAGCTTAAAAATGTTTTTTTTTTATAAAATGTTAATTTTTTAAATGCTAAAAATACCAGCGTTTTATTTCCTATTTATCATTAGAAAATGAAAATTATTAGGTACTATGCATCACCAAACACTACAACATTGAAAATAGCCGAAAATGAATTTTCATAAATAAAAGAAATGTATTTGCTTTTGAATTAATTTTTTACGAAAGTTTTTTTAACTGTGTAGGAGAATTATACACATTATACCGTGGGATTTTCTTTTAAGTCAATCCATAATTATGTCAGACACACACATTATATATATATATGTGTGTGTGTGTGTGTGTGTGATTTGTGAGTGTAGTGTGCCTACTATAGAGTGAGAGATAAAGAGTTAATTTCTCTGGACAATTTGTTGTACACTGACTTCGATTCTTACAGAGTGCTCCAAACTTCGGTCATTGCACTAGACTAAACCAAATCGAACAAATGTCTACATAAGACTTAAACTCGCTTGCAGCTGAGACTTCGATTGTCACTATGCGTTTCATGACCTTATATAAGTTTACAACATACATGGCAAATAATTAAATACACGCTTGTATAGATACTTCAGTGGTGCTCCTTGTGTAATGGATAACCTCGGAGGAAATGGACACAGAACTCCAAGTTAAAATCCTGAACGAGGCTGTTTGCCTTTCATCATCATCATCATCATATCGTGCTGGTCGCACGGATATCCCTGACCCTCTCTCGCCACTCCTCCATATCGTTCATCGCCCTAGGTAGGTCTTCAGGACAACATCCTGTATCCTCACATAGCTGCTGAATGTACGTTCGAGCTGGTCGCCCTGCTTTTGCGCGGCCATGTGTGGGGATCCATAAGAGTACATCTCTTATGAGTTCATCTCTGCTTCTCCAGCAGTGTCCTGCATGTCTGGTTCGTCTAACTTGATTAGTTTTCGTGATAGGGGGCAGGTGGCCGTACAGTTGGTGTCTTATGGGGTGTTGCTGCCAGGACTTGTTCAGGATTGCACGCAGCATTCTTGTGTAATTGCCATCTAGTTTCTTCTCCAGCCGTTTCGTTAGCGTCCATGTAGTGCAGCCATATAGCAGTATCGATGTGACCGCTGCCTGGAAGAAACTGCGTTTCATTTTATCGGTCAGGTCTGATTTCCATATAATCGATAGCCTATTGATAGCTGTCCATGCTTTCTTTAGCCTCGTTTCGATGTCCTTTTCGGTTGATTCGACGCTGCTTCCTAGGTACGTGAATTTGTCTACTAGTTTAAGTGGGGTTCCTTCTAGAGTGGAGATGACCCCCGTTTGGTTATAGCACATATATTCCGTTTTGTGTGCATTAACATAGAGGCCTATGCTTGCTGCTGTCCGTTCCAAACTTTGCAGAAGAGTTTCGGCTTGGTCAGGTGTATTTGCCAGTATCGCTATGTCATCGGCGTAGTCGGCGTCGGTAATTGTTGTTGGGGGTATCTTCTGCTTCTTTTCTTCGTCAGCTCGAAGCCATTCTCTTTGATTTTGTCAATCGATGTTCTAAGTACGTAGTCTAGACAAATGATAAAGAGGTACGGGGCCAGCATGTCCCCTTGTAGTACTCCTGCTACAATGTCAAAGTATTCAGCGTCTCGATCCGGTGATCGTATTTTTACTTTAGTGTTTCTATAGAGAATCGTTATTGCCGCTACGGTTTCTTTAGGTATGCCGTACGCTAGTAGGATTTGTTCCATCTTTCCTCTGTGAATGGAGTCGAAAGCCTTGGTTAAGTCGACAAATATCAATGTCGCTTGTAGGTTCTTTGCCCGTACACCTTCAAGGATTCTACGGATGGTTAATATTTGTGAGGTCGTGGATCTATTTCTTCGGAAGCCATTTTGGTTTTTTCTAAGTATGTTGTCGATTTTGGGTTCTATTCGGTTTCGTAGTAGGGCATTGTAGATTTTGGCAGCGATGGATGTAAGTGTTATGCCTCGGTAGTTTTTGGCTAATCCGAGGTCCCCCTTTTTAGGGAAGGGGAGTATGCATCCCTTCATCCATCTATCTATCGGATTTTGATTGTATACTGCGGTGCAGTGTCGGAGCAGTATGTCGTCGAATTGTCTGGTCTTCCATACTTCCGGGGGAATTTCGTCCAGCCCTGCAGCTTTCCTATTTTTAATTTTTCTGAGAACCGAGTCGAGTTCTTCTTGTGTGAACGGTCCTAGTTTAATGTCTAATTGTTTGCTAATTATTCTGGTGATTGGTTCATGCGTTATTTTTGGTGGGTTTCCAAGTAAGTTTTCGAAGTGCTGTTTCCACAGTTTTATTCTTTCTTGTTGGTTTGCTGCTTTAAGTTTTGCTTTGGCTGTGTTCTTTCTTCTGCTCACTTCGTTTATTGTTTGCCAGGCTATTTTAGATTGTCTATCTTCCACCGAGTCTCTAATCTTATCTATCTGATTTTGAATGTATTCTGTCTGTTCCTTTATATATATGCCTGCTAATTGATATTGTGCCGTTTTTAGTTTTAAGGCATTTGTGTTTGTTGGGTTTTTTCGATAGTTTTTGGAGGCTGTTTTCACTAGTGCACGTTTTTCTCTCACAGCTAAAGTTTCCCATGGGACTCTATATTTAGTTTTAATTTTTGTTGGAATGTATTTCGCTGCTGCCTCGAGGTGTGCATTGACGAAATTTTCATATTCGTCGTTTGGTGTACTTTTTTCCGTCTTTTCTTGTAGTGTTTCGAATCTGTTTCTTAATTCTAATACGTATTTATCTCTTATATCTTTGTTGTTTAATAGGGCCCAGTCATAGTGTTTGGTGGTCGCTGTTCGTTTGGCGTTTTTTCGTAGGCTTAACCGTATTTTCGCCGTGACTATTCGGTGATCGGTGGACACACCCCCAAAAGAGGAGTATGCCTCGCAATTCATTGCACTATTTTTCCATTTCTTGTTTATAAGGACGTAGTCTATCTGAGCTTTAGTATTGTTTGCGTACGTGTATGTCCATAGTTTGCCCTCTCTTTTTTGGTAGTTTGTATTGAGGCATGCTAATCTATTTTCTATCATGAAATCTGTTAGATGTTGCCCATTCCTATTTGACGTGTTGTGGAGGCTGTATTTGTTTCCGTTTTTCCCGATTTGGGCATTCATGTCTCCGCCAATGACTAACATGTTGTGTTTCGGGATGCTACGTACTAATGAGGATAACTCATCGTAGAAGGTGACTAGTTCATTTTCTTCACTAACATTGTTGGGGCTGTAGCATGAGATGATTGTTGCTCTGGGGTTTCCGTTAAATGTAGCTGCCATCATTCTAGGTTGTATTTTCTCAACGCTATTAAGCGTTTTTAATGCTCTAGGACCTATAAGTAATCATACCCCTCCTACTGCAGCGTTGACAGAGTTTTTCCATGCGGATACAGTGGCGAGCGACCAGCCATTGCCAGTTTCGTGATATTTGATATATTCTGTGTGCGTGTGTCTGTGTTCTTGTATGCATATTATGTCTATCTTATGTTCTTCGGCCGATGCGATTAGCTCTGGGAGTTGTCCTATTCTATTTAAGGTTCTTACGTTAAATGTGGCTATTTGTAGTGTTTGCTTGCATTTTAGTAGTTTTGATTGTTTGAGCTCTGTAGCTGATTTTTCGAACACCGAGGCCAGGGCTCCAACCTCAGCAGGACGCGCCCCTTTTTTACCCGCGCGAAGAGCGATGCGGTTTGTGTAAGTGGTTTGAGTGTGGGTCATGGTTATCTTTCGATGGCTGTTTTATTCTCTTCTATAGAAGCCCCCAGAAGCTGTTAGTAAATAATAGGTTAGACTCTGCTCTTTAAAATTGGTATGACAAGAAGGAAAACTGAATTTAAACCTGTTAATCTCTGCTTAAAATTTACCTTGTATCGAATCTCGCTCGAGGCAGAAGGGCTCGGTAAATACTTACTTAGGTTGTCTGGCTCTTAACGAGGTTCGAACTCACAGTAAGAAGTTGGCCAGTTAATTAATCATATATGTCAATTATTCTATTTGTAGTTGGAAATTGTAAGTTATCTGAATTCTTCGAGTTTAAGTGTACGTCACATTCGAGAAAGGTCAGGCAGGTGAACCCTGGGTCAATGGGTACGAAAGTCTGTTTTAAAATCCACGGGAGGACAGGATGTTAGAAAATAATCATTTTGAAGGCAATGTCAGCCAACTTAAGAGAAGATGACGTAATACTAAAAGTTAATGACACGTGTTCTTATCATTAGTTGATGAGATAATATATTATATAAGCAGAGTAATTTTAACAGTCAGTCAGTTCAGAAAGTCGGATCGGAAGGAAAAGGTTGAAGCTGCATCAGGGAGATTTCCCACCGAGCTGCCGTCTCTGGATCCGAAAGGGCTTGATGGGTGGAGAAAAGCAAAGTTGGCGTTTTGATCATTAGTTTCCCACGAATGAGACTTTTAGCGTTTCAATGTAACAACTCATATCTTTCATTCTATCTTTCTCTCTCGTTTCGGCTGACGACTATGTTGAAATGTTGCAGTCAGCTAATAAATTGTCGTATTTGAAACAACCGGGTCCGTCCAGTACATTTCCGAAATGTAACATCTACTCATAGTAATGATCCCGTAACGTTACACTAATCGTAACTTCAACCAGCTTGTATACTTGTTAAGCTTTTGATTATACTTTTTCAAACATTATCTTCTCTTGCCATCATTTATACTTATGCTGCCAATGACCAACTTTACTCATGTCAGAAAAAAATCATTAGAAATTGTATATGTTGTTTGAGATTAACTCAAACACACTTTCACATGACTGATAACTTTGAGTTGTCTATATTTCCTGGTGCCTTATCTAATTTTCAAGTTTAGAATCTAATGAGACATTATTGATAAAAAAAAAAAAGAATTCTTCTGGCGAATAGCTTGGCTCATTATTTAGCATCTTGTTTAGAGACTAAATGTAATCACAGAAGAATTAAAACATTCTGTTATTAAAGACATTCTTTTATATTACTGAATAGATGCAGTCATGAATACTTTTTTATGGTATGCGTTTTGTAAGACACGGTAAAGCTTCCAGAAGTTTCGAATAAAAAATATTAAAAAACAACGTAGTACTTTACACGGGTATATTAGTATATGTTTGATGGGTCACAAGTTTCGCTTTGTACGTATTTACCAGTAGGATACGACACAAAGTCGGTTTTTAAGCTGTGTTTAACAGGTTTTAATACAGGGTTTTCTTTCTGTTATACCGAGATTAAAAAACTCAGTCTGCCCTACTAATTAATCATAGCAGGGGGCAGAATAAATGTATGCACGGCTTTTCCAAGAGTATTAGCACTATGGGAAATACAAACAGGCTTGTCCAGGGTTTGAACGGATCATCGTATCTATTTCCTACTATAATAGCCGTTACATCACGAACGCTTTTTATCTCAACGAAAATATGTACCTATCTTCGTCTTGGTGTATGGATATCTGTACATAAATAGATTTGCATCCATGAACGTATATTTAGTTGTTAATTTAACTGGCATTCCTTAAGCTAATATAGCCATCAGTTTTTCAATTGTTTTATCTAATATGATACACGTCCATCATAGTGTCTAATAATGAAAATAAAACTATAGATAATTTGAAGGCGGAAATAGAGGCGCTCTGTGTAGCTTATTTGTTTGGGTTATCCTTAAAGGTTGAAGCGAATTTCAATTTCCACATTCTTTAACTAAGCCCCAACGGTATAATAAATAACGTGTCTTTGTCAACAAACTAAAGAAAGCACGATCATTTTATCCTTTTTCTCACTGGCTATTTATTACAGCACGAATTAATCTTATTCTGTTTTAAGACAAACGATAGGAAACTAATTTTTTCAAACCAAATGAAAAGAAAAGTTGTTTTTTAATAGATGACTTCGTGTTGCTAGTCGTCTGTGAGTATCAACATGTTAGGAGCAAGCAGTAATGGAAAAGAATTATAGCAAAAAGAAAAAAATATCAGCAGCAGTAGTAAGCCATGTTGGTTGAGGACATAACTAAGTGTACAGAATTTAAATTGACAAACGTATGTAAAATAATTTATAATCGGTTAATCATTACAGAGTAAGCTTATAAGTAGTTATTCGGTTTGGTTTGGGTTCTTTTTTAATCGCATATCAACCTTCGTGTGTTATTTAATTCCAAAGCTATCCTTGTTGAAGAACAGTAGTGGAGCTATTTAAACCAAAAGCTGGTGGGGATAAAGTGGTTAATACCTTTTTGAAGAGTATTAGCCCGAAAGGGAACGTAATAGCGCAACTGAAATTCAAACACGTTTACCATAATATCAGAGTCCTGTGGGTTAGCCACAAAGCAGCTCGAACTCCTCACTCTTCAATTTATAGAAGGTCAATTTTCTGCAGAGTAAATCTGGTTTGAATTCAGAGGTTTTTTTTCCAAGACTGGTCGCTAAAGCCCCTAGTGTGCCCGACTATTTTTACGCATGGCTGAGGCGTAGAAGAGATGGATTTATGCTTTTCCTAATGGCATTAGCACGAAGTGAAACGCCAACGGCTTCGTCTAGAATTTGAACTCGGCTCACCGTGTCCATTTCCATGAATGAATAGGCATGTGGACGCGAGGGAGTCAATATGGGTGAGTGAGGGCATAAGTATAATTTGTAAATATGGATGTGTGTGGATAGCAGTATCAAAGGAATAGGTAAATAAATTTAGGGAGGTTTGTAGACTTTGAAAGATTGTAACAGGAAAAAAAATTCTCAATCTGAATGAAAGGATTGGTCTTTTTTTATGTCCATGATAAACAGAATCTTCAGTGCAAATACGGTCAGATATCAGAAAAGGATATATTTTTTCAGGTACTTCTATCGGGTCCTTTTTTAGGTAGTTCAGGGAAGTCCACACTTGGGGACGGTATTCTTTTGTGGAAGTCAACGTCCCATCAAGGGAGCAATCAGAAGTTGTGAGAGAAGTTGTGGTTTGGTTGTCCGTTCAAATAAACTGCTGGGATCATCCTACTTGTCCAGTGTCTGCTATAATTAATCACAAGTCAAGTAGCTGTTCGAGTCAAGGGTCTACTCAAACTGTACAGCGAAATCTGACATGCCTACCATCACAAGGATAAATCTGATTATCAAAAACAAAAATGAAAGTCTATTATCGGGTTCGTTTTCTTTCTTTGTGGAGTTAAATCAGTTGTTTATAGTTTCGACCAAAAGCAAGGGCCGACTCATCTTTTCTTATCAACATACACAAAGTGAGATTGAGGTTTAACAATCGAAATTGGGTGAGTCGCTGATGATACTGCTTCAGAATTGCCTTGTTAGAACTAACAATACAAATAAGATAAAACTGAAGGGTCCTTCATTAAGTCATTTCTGCACAAAATCCAACGAGAATTCTTACGGGAAAACCTCAAGTTCATAAGATACGAATAGTAAACCTCTTTTCTTCTATATGGATTTATCTTTAATAATAACTTATCGTTCATAGCTGATCTTTGTAAACTTTTGAATCAATGATTCTATGTTAAGTACAATAAAAGTTTAGATCTCTTACAGTTGATGGATTCTTCAGTTCGTATATTTGCCAAGCTCAATACAGTTCAAGACAGACAAATTTGCATTGGAAGACTGCAGTACTATTCTTTCAAATGGAAAAGATTTTTCTGCCTGGTCCATAGTTGTAAGGTTCAATATCAATGAAACCCGTGACATTAGCAAAGATTTCGGCTTACAGTGATTCGCTCACTCACTATTGCATTATTTTATCAATTACTGCTTCGACGTAGACATTTTTTGCACTTTAAATCAAATTTTCGAGGGTCTCTGGCGTAGTGGCTAAAGTGGTTGACTGAGAGAGCTTAGTAAACGGGTTCGAGTTCCAATTGCACAATTACGTTCACTTTCTGATTAATATCCTTCGGAAAGGTATAAAACGCTTATTCCCCAGCTATAGGATGAATATTACCCCTAAGGTTCTTCTACAAGGATGGCTTTGGCATTAGATAAACCACGGAGGTTGATATACAAATAAACGTTTTTTTTTACATGATGTATATTGAAAAATCGATGAAAAAATTAAACGTCAGTGTTTAAGAATTATTACCAGATTTATTGACAAAAAAAAAAAAAAAGCGATTATCATTGGTCTATAATAGTTATTTTCACAGCGCTACTACTCTGGTATGAATACAATGTAAAAATTATCTAACTTGTGGTTATTTCTACATAGTTATCTGTTACGCTTAGTTGCGAGACAAGGCTGAAAGTATGAGGCGTCCAGTGAGAATAAAATTCATAAACAATGATCTTCTGAAGTAGCTCGCTAACTATTACACCACCTGAGGTGCCTTCCCGGCTATTTATACATATTTGACTTCTGAAATTCTGAATAAAAAGTTTAACCGTTTTAATAGTTCCGGGAATTAATCTTTATAGTAAAAGTAAATATTGCTCTTCAAATTAAATTTTATCAAGGAAAGGGTTGATTGACTTTGGGGAAAAAAAAGTTATTTAAAATTTTTTTTTTTCAAAACAACCATTTGAAAAAAAAAAAAAAAATGAATGAGTATAAAAAACTTAATGAAATCCAACTATTATTTCTTTTTCGTTAGATTTTTAAAATTTGGGTGTGGTCCATTCAAAAATATTGTAATGAAAATTATTATGTTCTTGTGTGTACACGATGTAAACAACTTTTTTTAGACAAATATCTCCAGTTCTGTATATCAATAATTTTCAACAATCCACGACCTCACAAATATTAACCATCCGTAGAATCCTTGAAGGTGTACCAGCAAAAAACCTACAAGCGACATTAATATTTGTCGACTTTACCAAGGCCTTCGATTCCATTCACAGAGGAAAGATGGAACAAATCCTACTAGCGTACGGCATACCTAAAGAAACCGTAGCGGCAATAACGATTCTCTATAGAAACACTAAAGTAAAAGTACGATCACCAGATGGAGACAGAATACTTCGACATTGTAGCAGGAGTACTACAAGGGGACACGCTGGCTCCGTACCTCTTTATCATTTGTCTAGACTACGTATTTAGAACATCGATTGACAAAATCAAAGAGAATGGCTTCGAGCTGACGAAGAAAAGCAGAAGGTACCCAGCAAAAACAATTACCGACGCCGACTACGCCGATGACATAGCAATACTGGCAAATACACCCGACCAAGCCGAAACACTACTGCATAGTTTAGAACGAGCAGCCGCAGGCATGTTAAAGCTCACAAAACGGAATATATGTGCTATAATCAAACGGGGGACATCTCCACTCTAGAAGGAACCCCTCTTAAACTAGTAGACAAATTCACTTACCTGGGAGCAGCGTCGAATCAACCGAAAAGGACATCGAAACGAGGTTAACGAAAGCATGGACAGCTATCAATAGGCTATCGATTATATTGAAATCAGACCTAACCGATAAAATGAAACGCAGTTTCTTCCAGGCAGCGGTCACATCGATACTGCTCTATGGCTGCACTACATGGACGCTAACAAAACGGCTGGAGAAGAAGCTAGACGGCAATTACACAAGAATGCTGCGTGCAATCTTGAACAAGTCCTGGCGGCAACACCCCATAAGACACCAACTGTACGGCCACCTGCCTCCTATCACGAAAACTATTCAAGTTAGACGAACCAGACATGCAGGACACTGCTGGAGAAGCAGGGACGAACTCATTAGAGATGTACTCTTATGGACCCTCACACATGGCCGTGCAAAAGCAGGACGACCAGCACGAACATACATTCAGCAGCTATGTGAGGATACGGGATGTAGTCCTGAAGACCTGCCTAGGGCGATGAACGATAGGGAGGAGTGGCGAGAGAGGGTCAGGGATATCTGTGCTACCAGCGCGACATGATGATCTCTGGAACGGTACAAAGATAATTACAATAAAATGAACCGGCGTTTTATTGACACATCTTACCTTGTCAGAAGTGCCCAGTTACTAAATAAAAAATTCCATACTGTCACAGCTGTATAGTAATTAAATTCTTTGTTGATTATCTAAGGTCTATAAAATGCGCAAGAAAGTAAGTAAATCATGAAACTGTGTGAATATATCAACAGCCTTCCAAGCTTTTTAACAACGAATGTATAATTCTAAAGGCAAGAGTTTTAAACTTGAACGAATTTTATTTTAAACGTGCATTAAAAAAAAAAAAAAAAAAAAAAAAAAGCCGTTATAATATTAATGGAGTGGGAGGGTAAGAATCTAATGGTTTAGCGAATGTTCGTCAGCCCCTCTGTTCGATCAGCTAAGGCTCCCACATTTTCGGCTCGATTTCAGTTATACTTTCAGCAATCGTTAGGGTCATTTGTAAAAAGGTTTGAAAGTATATTTAACCAAAATTATAAAGTTCACCTACTTCTAATGCAAGTAATACGTTAGAAATCAAGAGTGACAGTGAATTCTCGGCGAAAGATCAAATAAGGAACGAAATTATATCACAAGCGATGTTGTCTGCCAAGAAGTTCTTTAAGAATGAAAACATTTTTGGTATTAGATTTTGAGAATGATGTGCATGTTAGACATAAATAAACGCTTATAACACATTATGTTAACACCTGTGATCATATAAGACCCAATATATTATATTTATTCAATACTTTCACCATGAGCAACGTCATTTTTTAGCGGAGTACAGTAGGTTTGAATTTAGTTTTCTTTCTCCCTGACTATTTGGCTAATCAAGGCTAAAGAACCATGTATATCCTACTATTTAACCTTAGCTTGTTCTCCCCTCCAATGGCATCAGTCTCGAACAAGATTTAAACAAGATTCGCCGTTTTCATTTCCGACAACGGTAACCGCCATGTTTAGCGATTCTCCAAATTATATAATACGGTTTGGCATATCAAATTTCTCGAGCTATTTAAAAGCCATCTTTGTAGAAGAATAATAGTGCTATTATTTAATCCATATCTGGGAGGATAGAGTGGTTTATACCTTTCCCTAAAGGGTGTTAGTGCAAAATTGAATGCATTGACACAACTGGAGTTCAAACTTGCTTACTTCTAAGCCACAGTCAACACTAACCACTGCGACTCGGGTGCTCCATCCAAGTAATACGAATAAGTGCTACTGATTATTGTAAAGAAAATCTATTAAGAAATTTTTAATGAATTTACGTTGTAAAACTTCTCAAAATGAAAACTAACATGGTGTGTACTGGTAGGATATAGTTCGGAATTAAGCGCTTATTTTAGTCAATATCATTATCATAGCTTCTCTGCTGAGGCCATAGAATACAACTGGGTGTGTAGTCACTCAGAACATTTTTTTTTCATGAGCCGAACTTCATATCCGTCAGGGTTTATTATTAGTTTATTGATTGCTTTTAAGGGCATGTCAACTAGTTTGAAGTAATTTTATGCCAATAGTTTTCATATTTACATTTTTGCGTAGTTTTATTTTTGCATTCGGTCCTATCAAATGCGAATATTTAAAAAATCTTTTTGACTCATAAATGAGACTAACAGTTACTATCACTTCGAATAAGAGTGGACTTAGGAGTAATGGCAAGAGAATACTCAAAACATTACAAAACTGAAACCTTATTATAAAATGCAGTTTGTCATATTCAGGAAATTCTTTTTTTTTAAGGGTTTGAGTTTTTACTTCCCTGCAGTGGATAATATCAGCATATTCTGAGAAACGACGTCAGTGCAGTTATCATTAGTGTGGATGCACTTTACTTTAAAAACATCCAGAAAATAAGTCCCTGGTTTGGCTCAATAAACGAACATATTTCAATGTAACAAATGGATCAATGATTTCAAGTTTTAGTACATTTTTCCGTGTTAGTGACACAGTTATTAAAATCCTAAAATCAATCAAAGCATAGAATATTGCTGTTTTGAATTTTCGCTTTTCTGCTCCACGCCCCCGAACTGACACCCAAATGAGCACTGTAATAAATAAGTGATGGGGAGGGGACTCCAATTTGTGATAATTTTTCCTCCACCCCCGTCTCCGTTCGGGTGAACAGCGACTCTGCGGTTAAAAAGCATGCTGTGGAAATGCATTCGCTCAAGAGAACTTTTATCGCAGAGGCGATGCAACACTTGTGACAAGGATACATGCTGAAATATGAAAAGCCAGCAGTTTCACAATTACGATTTATATTTTGTCCTAAAAACGAACGGAAAAAAAAAATCACATGTTTACGCTAAGTACTACACGAATATATTAATTTGATTCATCGTAATGGGCGAAGCATAATTTCGTTACGTAGAGAAGAAATTCCAAATGACACTTCACTTGGAAAATGGAAAAAAAAAAAAAAAATCAATAACGAAAAGCCTCGCTGTGATAGCTAATCTGCAACTTGTAAATTCCATGTAATATAAATGTCTCACCAACATCTGCTGTTAAGAAACCGAAGTAAAAGCGACCATCATGGTTGCAATCGAAGCACCTAAAAACGTATATATTATTAAATGTTTCACGTGTATTTATTTAATCTTAATTTTATTTTCTTTATTCATCGTAAACTAGAGATCCTCACGCAGCAATCGTTAGTTAGCTATGTGGTTTCTTCTATGCTTTCTTCTGTTTTAATAGCCTATCAAACCTTTGTGGATTATTTAATTGAAGCCATCATGGTAGGAGTGTAGTGGTCCTATTTAACCTATAGCTGGGGGGAAATAAAGGGTTTCATGCCATTTCCAAGGGCATTAGTCCGAAAGTGAACGTAATAGTGCAAATGGCATTCAAAACAGTTTACTAGGATGTTACAATCCAACAGATTCGTTTCTAAACTACGGAGACTCCGGCCTGAGAGTGTGGATCGGAAATGATAACAACACTCCCGACGAAACTCGAATTTACAACTATCGTTTATAGCCTGGTTGGGATGAATTTGAATGCTTGGTTTTAACATCATGTGAATGCATTTCGTGTTTTTTTATGCCTTGAGGTGAGGAAATCACATTCATTGTATATTTATATATTTTATGTATTTTTTTTGTACTCAGTTATTTGATAAGTTTTCCTATCTAATAAAAATGATTTGAACAAAATTCTATGGTTTCAACTATTCCCATCTCAGACAATCTTTTCAAGTGATATTTTCCGTTTACTTGCACACAGTTATATAATTTGGTTTGATGGCATATCAACCATTGTAGGTTATTTAATGCCAAATCCATTTTTAATCTTATCAACACCACTATTAAAAAGAAAAAAACAGTTTAGTATAAGTACGCAGTTTAGTTCTATTTGACCCATTTTTAAATCAGTCAGTTTAGCATGAGTACATTGTTTAGTTCTATTCAACGCATAGTACACTATCAGGTGCTACCACGCTGAGCCAGAGTGAATCTAGGAAAGATGGCAATAAAGGAGTACTCCGCATTCCCCAAAGCTCCAGCATTACTGGAACCTCGCTATGAGATTGTTTAGTGTTATATACAGGACACTCGTTGGGAGAGTCGCACCCCTCTGCAGAGGTGCCACCGGTGTATTCTACAGCCCCAACAGTTATATGGTTTCAAGTAAGTAATAATGATAATCCTTACTAAACAGCTTCAAGTTACTATTATTAATAGAACTAGTTTACAGTTATGTAATCAACTATTCTTATCGAATACGAATAATTTTTTAGTAGACCTATTGTTTCCATATATAGGACACTAACAGATACTACTATTCCGGATCAGAGCTGATGTTGGAATAATGACATCAGTGTGTGGAAGATTAGAGAAGTCAGCATTGTTGTGATCGCTATGTTTGTCTCAATCCATACATAAACGCATTGATCCCTTAGTTCAACTGACTATGTGTAGCATGTTGCCTTGGATGAAATGCGATTATTTAGAAGGTTATTTGGATTTGCGGTTTCGATTCTAGCATTTTCAGAACTTTTTTTTTTCATTTATGCACCAAAAGTCACTTTTCAATCACTTAAGAGTCAAGCCTCCAATTTGTCATTTTACCCACAGGAAGTTGAAAACTTTGTTCTGACTAGACTAGATTTTTCTGATTCAGCCTCTCTTAATTACCTGATATTCCAGTTTTAGTGACATTTATTGATTCCCCTCTTGCAACTATCGATACCCATTTTTCGAACATTTTTCCCTATAGTCTTTTTTTAGTATCAATACCCCAACTATTGTCAATACTAAAGTAACAGTTATATCCATCTTTTAGAAAATTTGCCAAAACCAAAAAGAAATCATAGGTTTCAACATTCATGAAAGATAATTCTTTGTAAGTAGACTAGTCAAAATGTTGGACTTTCGAGAAAAAACCCTGAAGATACGCACTCGAAGCGTAACCGAAAAAGTAAATATTGATTTTAACTGCATGTCAACCTTCTTAGGTTTATTTTATGCCTAGAGGTGGGAGAATCGTGTTAACAACGCATCCATAGTACTCTTTAACTTCACCGACAGGCCGGTCGAAATAGCAAAGCCAAGGATAGTAGTCTGAATTAGTCATTGAAGACTTGTTTAACTTATTGTGTGCAAAAACGTTTTTGGAGATAACATACAAGGCTACCAGTTTTCTATCGCAATTGGAATGGGCAGCTGAAGGGTAAAAGGTGTTAAACAGAGCAGTCATGACATCACTTGCAATCGTTTGCTTTCAAAGTGTTTTAAAATTCATGGACGTACAAGTGTCTTGAGCCGCTAGATAGCAATTTCTATTGAGATTTTTGTCATCGAGATTAAAAGAAAAATCATAAAAGAAACACGTGAACAAATAAAATATAGAATCGGTTTGATTAGCCTGAATTTGTTACATTGAATTGTTTTTTTATGCCTCTTTGGCATCTTTCCTTTTTTACTATCTTTTTACATCAACCTTTAAAAAGAAAAATATTTGCAAATAACAAATACATTGTTTATGTAATATCTATAGAGAGATCAACTGTTTAATATTTCTTCGAATATTTCCTTAAAATACCCTCTAAATAATCATTTTTAACCTTTATTTTTGAAATCATCCAATCCAGTCTTAAATTTTTTTAACGATAATGCTGTTTTTTTATTTGATTAATAAATTTGTTCCAAAAATATTACTCAGTAAGAAAAAAAAAACTTTGTTTATCGATTTCAAAACGTAAACCCACTTTGACAGTAAATTTCCAGTTCCACGAGAAATAGGAAAGAATATCCGCCATAATTAGAAATTTCATTAATCATTTTGAAAGTTTCAATTAGATCACCTATTCTTCTTTCTAGTAAGGTAGTTAAATCCTAATTATTCCTATCTTCCTCTAAGCAATCTTAATTTTTATTAGCTTTGTCTTTCTTTATATACCTTCAAATCAAATTATTACATTCTACTCTCCACGTACTTAATGTGAGTACATTTTTCTACGTGAGGTCACATTAGGGTTTTATCTATCTTTAAAACGATATTTAGTTCCCTTGAAATAATATTTCTAACCATTTGCTTTCAATACAATAAACAAAATATGATTTAAATATATTATCAAAACCAACCCGCAAATTGCATTTAACGATAGGAAAGGAAGAACGATAAAGATGTTCAGCGAGAACAATAGTTATATCTCAAACGTAGTAAAAACCACATAAAACGTTAAATCGAGATTATTATTAGGTCGATGTGCTTAAATGCAATGGCGCAGAGAGTAAATCAGTTTCAAGTACTATATATTTATACATACACTCATAATTCTGAGGGTATAACGTACGCACTTGATATTTTTAATCTTTCAAATCATCGATTTAAAAGGTGATAACGAAATGCTAATGAGAATCATCGTTATATTAGAGAGAAGAAGCTAGTTCTAATATATATATCTAATTGGTTGTCTTAAAGAAATTTCAGAGAATACATGCATATTAATTTCATGAAATTGGACCATTTAACTTTGTGGCATAAAACCTGTTAAAAAAAAAATCAATGAGTAAATGGTATTTATAAAAACAGAATACACCCAAATAATAGAAACAATGAGGAGTTTGCAAATCTGTCCATTTTATCAGCGGTAAATTGACCAGAATGATGAGCAATTTTTCGAATATTCTATTCTTGTATTCTTTTACTTGAATTATAAAACAAATGTCTTAATTAGCATTGTATTTATTATAAATCAAAGTGTGTATAGATTTTTGGATGACCTATATATATATATATATATATATATATATATATATTCAAGGGCCGCTTAAAAAGTTCTCATCTTCACCAAGAAAGAGCTGCAGCTGAACAATTTTCGTTGTGGAAATACTACCACTTATAAAACTAGAAAAAAATAATTCGAATTTCTGTTTTAATTTCTGTGCAGGTGAGATCTATTCAAAAGTGAGACGTGTGCGACAAATCTAAAATCTAGATTTAGGCTTGGATCTTTTGAAACGACTCTCATAGAAATAAAGAGGGACATATCAAATGAGATTAGGGTGATATTGTAAAGAAAAAAAAAAAGAAAAGAAAAAAAGGCGTTTAGAATCGCAGAGAGCTTCATCTTTAACCAGCACAAAATACCGTGAATCAATGCTGACCAGATCAGATTTTTCAAAAAAATCAGCCAATTCTTTGTTCAGATTTTTCCTCTTATTTCCATAACGCTATACATGCTGGTCGTATTACGAATAAAATAAGCACATTTTCCTTCTATTATACAGACAAACAACTTTTTTTCAAAGCAAAACCATTATTCTACGATTCTATTTAGCCAAACAAGAATCTGATACGTGTCGTTTGCAGAAAGTATTGCACTGCTTATTCTCAGAGAGTTATCCAAACTTATCGATCGGATTATCGAAACCGCTGAGATATTTTCGAGTCGCACAATTGCACATACATGAATATCAACAAACATGCAGATGATTACATCAATGAAAAAGATACACGCATACACGAGTTTGTGAGTTCAAAAATTATGAACATATGACAGTGTTGACGTTAACATTAAAAATGCTGTCATACACCTACATTCTACTGGAATCTCTCTCGAAAACTACAACAAAATCTGAATAGAAGTTATATACTAAGCTTTTTTTGCTTAGACGTGGCACAAGTCCATATAATTGGGGCACCAAATGGGATTCGAACTCACTCGTGAAAGTTTGCGACTCTAGCTTGTCAACGATTACACCACCCGAGGTGCCCTTCAAAATCTGAATAGTAGTTATACCATATTCATATGCTGTAATATAGAGAAAAAGTGTGTGTGTGTGTGTGTGTGTGTAGATATAAATTGGAAGTGAAAGCGAAGATCAGTAGAGAGAGCAATAAAGCAAAGAGAAGTAAAAAGAAAAAGCGTACGAAGGAAAGTGAAAAGAGAGAGAGCGAGTGAGCAAAACGAAAAGAGAGCGAGTGAGCAAAGCGAGAAAAGAGAGAGCAGAGAGAGCAAAGCGAGAAAAGAGAGAGCAGAGAGAGCAAAGCGAGAAAAGAGAGAGCAGAGAGAGCAAAGCGAGAAAAGAGAGAGCAGAGAGAGCAAAGCGAGAAAAGAGAGAGCAGAGAGAGCAAAGCGAGAAAAGAGAGAGCAGAGAGAGCAAAGCGAGAAAAGAGAGAGCAGAGAGAGCAAAGCGAGAGCAGAGAGAGCAAAGCGAGAGCAGAGAGAGCAAAGCGAGAGCAGAGAGAGCAAAGCGAGAGCAGAGAGAGCAAAGAGAGAGCAGAGAGAGCAAAGCGAGAAAAGAGAGAGCAAAGCGAGAAAAGAGAGAGCAAAGCGAGAAAAGAGAGAGCAGAGAGAGCAAAGCGAGAAAAGAGAGAGCAGAGAGAGCAAAGCGAGAAAAGAGAGAGCAGAGAGAGCAAAGCGAGAAAAGAGAGAGCAGAGAGAGCAAAGCGAGAAAAGAGAGAGCAGAGAGAGCAAAGCGAGAAAAGAGAGAGCAGAGAGAGCAAAGCGAGAAAAGAGAGAGCAGAGAGAGCAAAGCGAGAAAAGAGAGAGCAGAGAGAGCAAAGCGAGAGCAGAGAGAGCAAAGCGAGAGCAGAGAGAGCAAAGCGAGAGCAGAGAGAGCAAAGCGAGAGCAGAGAGAGCAAAGCGAGAAAAGAGAGAGCAAAGCGAGAAAAGAGAGAGCAGAGAGAGCAAAGCGAGAAAAGAGAGAGCAGAGAGAGCAAAGCGAGAAAAGAGAGAGCAGAGAGAGCAAAGCGAGAAAAGAGAGAGCAGAGAGAGCAAAGCGAGAAAAGAGAGAGCAAAGCGAGAAAAGAGAGAGCAGAGAGAGCAAAGCGAGAAAAGAGAGAGCAGAGAGAGCAAAGCGAGAAAAGAGAGAGCAGAGAGAGCAAAGCGAGAAAAGAGAGAGCAGAGAGAGCAAAGCGAGAAAAGAGAGAGCAGAGAGAGCAAAGCGAGAAAAGAGAGAGCAAAGCGAGCAAAGAGAGAGCAGAGAGAGCAAAGCGAGCAAAGAGAGAGCAGAGAGAGCAGAGAGAGCAAAGCGAGAGCAGAGAGAGCAAAGCGAGAAAAGAGAGAGCAGAGAGAGCAAAGCGAGAAAAGAGAGAGCAGAGAGAGCAAAGCGAGAAAAGAGAGAGCAGAGAGAGCAAAGCGAGAAAAGAGAGAGCAGAGAGAGCAAAGCGAGAAAAGAGAGAGCAGAGAGAGCAAAGCGAGAAAAGAGAGAGCAGAGAGAGCAAAGCGAGAAAAGAGAGAGCAGAGAGAGCAAAGCGAGAAAAGAGAGAGCAGAGAGAGCAAAGCGAGAAAAGAGAGAGCAGAGAGAGCAAAGCGAGAAAAGAGAGAGCAGAGAGAGCAAAGCGAGAAAAGAGAGAGCAAAGCGAGAAAAGAGAGAGCAGAGAGAGCAAAGCGAGAAAAGAGAGAGCAGAGAGAGCAAAGCGAGAAAAGAGAGAGCAGAGAGAGCAAAGCGAGAAAAGAGAGAGCAGAGAGAGCAAAGCGAGAAAAGAGAGAGCAGAGAGAGCAAAGCGAGAAAAGAGAGAGCAGAGAGAGCAAAGCGAGAGCAGAGAGAGCAAAGAGAGCAGAGAGAGCAAAGAGAGAGCAGAGAGAGCAAAGAGAGAGCAGAGAGAGCAGAGAGAGCGAAGTGAAAAGAGAGAGCGAAGTGAAAAGAGAGAGCGAAGTGAAAAGAGAGAGCAGAGAGAGAGAGAGAGAGGGAAAATAAAGTTTTTTTTTTAATCTATGCTCGCACGTAACATAGATTTTCATGTAAGACTGATTTTAACACAAGCGGTTTAAAAAAGACTAGACATCTGGGAATGCATTGACACTTTATCTGTAATGAAGACGTACAGTAACTGATTTTCAGTTCCAAGTCAAATCTCTTAATATTTGTCACGAGAGAGATCAGCAACGCCTATGCAAATGGGTGTCATAAAACATTTGTGTATTAAAATTCATATGACCGTTAATAAATGACACAGTCCTTAAAATTATTTTCAATCGAAGAAAAGGGGAAAAAATGTACTGGACATTTTTGGTGCAGACTGAAATCCTGGCAAGGTATCAAAAGCTCATCCTTTTCACGGAAAGCCCATCTCATTTTTCTCTGCATGGCATTTCTGTTCTGAAGATATCTTCTTTAGTTTAAGCCCTCTTAGAATAGTTGTTGGGGCATTATAGAATGACCAATACTATAGCATCGTATTTTTAAGTGTGACTTATCTGAAACAATAACGCACACTGTAAGTAATCCTAGAGGGAATGAATTTGTCTAAGACTACTTTGATAAATAAATGTTTTTGTCGTAAGTAAAAATATGCAAAAAATTCAAAGTAATGGGTTTCCACAAAGCCAAATCCATTTTTATGCAAATAGTCAGTTCTATTTCCAACAATGCCTTTTAGCATGAGTACAGAATTTAATTGTCAAAAAACATTCCTATTTCAAGCTATTCAGTTTATTCAAACAGTTGTAATTCAGCTAACTGAGTTTAGTTTTAGTACATATTTTGTTTACCAATAGTTAAATATCAAAACAGTTATATATTAATAAATTCAATTTAGTGTAACTAGGGTAAAATGTCATAAACAGTTCCATTTCAAACAATTCAGTTTAGATAAGCACGCAGTTTAAACATTTGTACAGTTTAATTGTCAAAAACATTTCCATTTCGAACTCTTCAGTTTAGTCAAAGTTCTATTTCAAGCAATTCAGCTTAGCATAAGCATGTAGTTAGTTCTATTTAACCCATAGATAGGGCCCTATCCTGTGCAACCATTCCGGGCTACAGTGGACCGGGGGGGGCAATGGCAATGAAAGGGTGCACTGCATTCCCCAAAGCTCCAGCACCACTGGAACCTCACAATCAGATTGTTTAGTGTCATATGCAGGACACTCATTGGGGGTCATATCCCTCTGCAGAGGTGCAGTCGGTGTATTCTACAGCCCCAGCCGACTGGGCAATATTCAGAGTTAATGTCAAAACAGTTTTATTTCCGACAATCCAGTTTAGCATGAGTACACAATTTCGATGTCAAAACAGTTCTATTTCGAGCAATTCAGTTTAGCATAAGCATGCAGTTAAACGTCAAAACAGTTCTATTTTAAACGTTTCAGTTTAACATAAATACGCAGTTTAAATGCAAAAAAAAGTAAACTCAAGAAACCACCGTTTAGTTCTATTTAACGCGTAGATAGGACCCTTATCAGGTGCTACCACTCCAGGCCAGAGTGGATCTGGGAGCGATGGCAATGAAGAGGTACTCCACATTCCCCAAAGCTCCAGCATTACTGGAACGTCACCAATAGATTTTTTAGTGTCATAACTACTGTTGTGGGAATAAAGGAAGTACTCCACAAACAAGTAGAACAAGACCCTCACCATAAGATACAGTTTAGTATAGAGTCCAGAATACTCCCTTTTTCGGAGGGGGGTTCTTACTCTCTGCTGGAGAAAGAGTTAGCGTACCCCAAGCTCGATGACCAAGTTCAATTTCATTGTCTCCCTGATATAAAAGGAGAGAGACAGTGACGAGTGAATGACAAATATTCGTACCGAATAACTACTTCAGTTGAATGGAAGCAACCACTCTGTCTTTGGTGTTGATATAAGTTATTAGACGATCCGTGAAGCCATTGGGTTACCGTTCTGACTGCATCAATATGATCGTGGGATCATATTGATGCTTCGATTTAAGAAAGACTAAATCATTTTTATTTTCCCAATTTTCACGCTTATATCGAAAATTTGAGTGATTAAAGAACAACGTTCTGTACGAATCCAGACATAAAAAAAAAAAAAAAAAAAAAAAAAAAAAAAAAATCACAGGAGGAAAAAATTACTTTATTCTTTAAAAATAGAGAATTTTAAATATTACTCCTATAAAAGCTGCACTGATTTTACTTGGCTAGAGTTACATATAAGCATATGAATTTTATTCATCTAAATATATCGATTTATTTTATCAATATAAATATATCGATTTATTTCAACTGGAAATCGCTGAATGCATCAAAAATTTATCCAAAATATTTTACCTTTTAGGTATATCGTTAAAAGGTATTCCTAAAAATATTCTTTATTCAAAAGACCGCTAAATACATAAAATAATTCTATAGTTGACAGAGACATAAAAAAATATAACTTGAAAAGCGTTTGTGTCGATGTCTGATAAAGAATAATCTGTAAGAAAGAGGTTGACTGAATATATTTTCATAGGCGTCTTTTTCAAAATTCTAACCTAAATTGTATGTTACTCTGCGGCGATTTAGCCTTTATTTTGTTTTACTGGAGTTGGATAACTGTTTCAAGCTAGTCTAGATATGCTTGGTTCGACCAATATAAAGAAAACTGATGAATCAAACCCATTCCCCACATTTTTTTTAACCATAATCAATACAAGTGTAATGATCAGTTAAAATCTTTTATTTTTTTCTGACTTAACCGACTCGTGTATAAAAATGCACGAATCGATGATTTACAAAGCCGATCAAGTAAATGCAAAGCTATAATGGCGGTAATTTGCAAAATTTTGATCATTATAGTAAACTGACAGAAACTAGATATAAAGAAAATAAATATATCACAGAACTAAAGTTGCAAGCTGATGATTGGATGTGGAAGTATTCTTATTCCATGCATTATATATGTATACCCTTTCCTCCCGGACGAGATGTGACACAAGGTATATTTTCAAGTGGGGGACAGCTGTTTTGAATTCAGTTTTCAATCTCCGGGTTTGGTTTCTCTACCAAGAGGCCCAGTCAGCTGGAGCTGTAGAATACAACGACCGCATCTCCTACCAACGATTGTCCTGCTTATGACATTAAACAATTAGATGATTAGGCTCCAGTAATGCTGGAGTTTTGGGGAATGTGGAAGACCTCTTCATTGCCATTGCTCCCAGGTCCACTCTGACCCGGAGTAGTAGCGCCTAATTGGCTCCTATCAATGGGTCAAATAGAACAAAAATTTGTGTGCAAACAAATGACTGATGTTAAATTTTGACTTGTATAGCAATACTTGAAACCATTTAACTGTGTAGAAAAAAAAAGATCAGAATCATTTAAGAATATTATCAACAAAATGTTTACAAATCATGTATTTAACGTATATGTATAAACAGGATTTAGCATTAAATAACCTACAATGGTTGATATGCCATAAAACCCAACCTAACCAAACTCTACCAAGGTTAAAAGGTGCTGGTTGTTGTTTTATGACATATCAACCCATGTAAGTTATTTAATGCCACATCCTGTTTTTACTTTAGAGTCATGGTACTATTTTATGGATGTACCACATGGATGCTGACAAAATACTGAAAAAGCTAGATGGCTACGAGACAAGTAAGACGAACAAAACATGCGGGACAATGTTGGAGAAGCGAGGACGAGCTTATAATCGACGTTCTTCAATGGACCCATTCGCATGGACTTGCCTGTGTTGGCTGACCTGCAAGAACTTATCTACAATCGCTTTGGTCATGGGATGCAGTTGGGAGGACTTGCCAAGGGAGATGGATGATAGGGATGAATGGAGAGAGAGAGTCAGGAACACCTGTGCTCGCAGTGCGACTATATATATATATATATATATATATATTTGGTTAGCATATTTAAAAGAGTGTTTAGAGCTCATTTTTTGTACATATTTGATCGAGATAAAAATACTTAAAACCAAAGTAATAATCATATTTAATATTAATCATTTGTCTGCACCCATTTAAATCATTTCAAGAACTGCTATATAACCTTAGTAATTTCTGTTTATCAAGGATTCCTATCAAATACAAATAATTTACAACTGCATGGTTTCAAATAGCTATTTCTCACATTTGATTGAACAGTTCTTTTTGACGCCTTAGATGGAACCCTTATTGATTCAACCAATCCAGGACAGCGTAAACCTTTAAGTCATGGTAAGTAAGTAATTAAGCTTGCTGACCTTAACGAGGGTGACCAAAGGTTCCTTTTTCAAACTTGCTGCTATCCCAAGGTGTAGGGGAAGGTATTACTCCTTTCCTTAGATTGCTCCACTTACTCTTGATTCATACCTTTTAATGCTGTGATAAGCAAGGAGGCATCTAATTCAATTTTAGAGTCTTTGGTATGACACAACCTGGGATTGAAACCCAGTCTCTTGGACCATTGACGAACACTAAAAATTAATTTCCCAAAGCTCCAGGACCGAAGCCTTACCATCAGATGTAGTTTAGTGTCATACTCGGGCTACTCGTTGGAGGAGTGTATTACCCCTTTTTAGAGCTGCAGTCGGCATATTCTGCAAACTTAGCTGACTGGGCAGCATGGATAAAAAAAGGTTAGTCTGCCCCATTTACCTAGAGTTGAAGTGAGTGGACAGAAAAGATGGATTAATATTTTCCCTAAGGTATTAACGCAAAGTGAAAATCAAACAGCCTAGTGCAGAGTTCAACTTTGGGTCACCGATTCCATTTCCTCAGAGGTTAACTGTTACGCCACAAGCACGTTATGCTGCTAAGACGTATCATTACTTGTTCTTCCCCTTTCGAGATAGTAAAGCTACTGAAACGATTCGCCCTATACTCCAAGCAACGCCACACAGCCTCAATAATATTGTATCTGGTTTTAAATCCTTTCATTATCTGGCTCCCTTACCTGCCTAACGTACATATCCTTTTTATTAATGTTTTTCATGCGCGCGTATTTTTCATGTATGGAATATATTTTATTTGTAAAATGTACTTTCGATTCTTACTTTTCTCTTATATGTTATTCAAACTTATTTACCTGTATCATCATCATCATGTCGTGCCACAGCCATGGATATCCCTCTCTCGCCACTTCTCCCTATCGTTCATCGCCTCTGACAGGTCTTCAGGGCTACATCCCGTACCCTAACATAGCTGCTGTATGTATGTTCGAGCCGGACGTCCTTCTTTTGCCCGGCCATATGTGGGGGTCCATAGGAGTACATCACTTATGAGCTCGTCCCTGCTTCTCCAGCAGTATCCTGCATGTTTGGTTCGTGTAAATTGGATAGTTTTCGTGAGCATTTAACATTATTTAACCCATGTTTATATACTTTTAACCAAGTCCTCCTCCTCGGGCGGAATGTCGCACAAGGGGAATGTTTTAGTGGAGTAAAGTGGGTTGAATTTAAAGTTTTCCTTCTAGACTGCCTAATCACAGCAAAAGAACCCACTCTGCTCTATTACAAACTCATAGCTGGAATGAGAACATTTGGATTTTATGTCTTGTCCCCAAACGTATTAGCGTAGAGTAAAAGTCAAACACCCTCGTTCTGGATCTGAACTCGCACCGTGGATTTCATTGTATAACCGGTACACAAATCATGATTGTCATTCATGTAAATAACGTGGAAATAAAGGTCAATTCGGTTTGGTTTGGTTGATTTTATGGCATATCAACCTTTGTAGGTTATTTAACGCCAAATCCATTTTTATGTAAATAATCTGTTCTATTTAAAACTACCCAGGTTAGCATAAGTACACAGTTTAATTGTCAAAAACATTTCTATTTTAAACTATTCAAGCAGTTATATATAACAATTCAGTTGAGTGTAAATACAGTTTTAATGTCGAAAAAGTTTTATTTCAAATAATTCAGTTAAGCATAAGCACGCAGTTTAAATGTAAGTACGGTTTAATTGTCAAAAACATTTCCATTTCAAGCTATTCAGTTTACTCAAACAATTCAGTTTATGCCGTTAGTTCTATTTAACCCATTGATAGGGCCCTATCAGGTGTTACCAATCCGGGTCAGAGTGGACCTGGGAGCGATGGATTCTTGTGTGGTCTTGGGGAAAGCAAAAGAGACTATTAATGTTCGAAAGAGATTAAGATTGAGGACAAATTACAGGAAGAAATCAACCATTTTCTTGATAAAAAAAAAAGATTTAATTCCCAAAATATGAAACATAACCCACTAATAACCACAAAAGAATGAGCATTTCTACTTCAAGTGATTACAATCCAACAAGGACTCTGTCTACAGGTATTAAATATTGGTATTGAGGGGGAATTTGATGGAGTTTTATTTTTTATTTACAATTTTATGCCAAGAGGTTAGAGCACTCTAGGTCAGAGTTGACTTGGTTGTCATGGCAATAAAAGGGCAATTCACACACTTCCCAGATCTCTAGAACTAGTCTCACTACCAGAGGCAGTCTAGTGTCATACCCAGGACACACTTTTTTTTATGGGAAAGGGTCTAACTTTACTCTAGACGATACAGTCAGCGTATTCTAAGACCTGCCAAGAGGGCATACAAATGACATTAATACCAAGTTACAAGTGCTGCGTACCCAGTGAGGATTGAGATCATTATACAATTAATAGTGCATAAGCTAAGTTGCTAAACATTGTGATAGAACGAAAATGGAATTCACGGGTTTCGCATCGATAAGCATCACCGAAGAAGACTTCACTCACTTAATTGTACTTGAGTAGGATTAGTAAAAATTTCACCACTGTTACAGGCTAAACGATATCTGTCAAGAAAGGTTAAAAAACAAATTTTAAAACTAAATAAATGAATGTCTAGAAAGCTGCATTCGCGGAAACGTGATAAAAATTCGAGAAATATCAAAGGAATTGCTCTTGCAGCTCGCGTTGACGTGGCTGGTTTTCTAACATTGCCACTCCCCCCACTGGCGTCGCCATCGCGCGATTGCCACCAACTTGCGTGAGTTCACAGTCACGTGCTACCCTCCTCTTTCGAAATACTTGCAAGCCAAGGGTGGCTGAGAAACAGAGCGTAAAAAAAGTTCCGTTAACGTTATAGTTCATGTTCATGTTCCAGCGCGCGGGAAGGCGCAAGTGGGAGGTGGGAGGTGGGAGCGGCGTTGTGAAGTGAATTACACTCATTCGTCTGGGTCGCAACTTTTCTTTTTCATATATTTGTAAGCGGTAGATTTTTTTTTTTTTTACCTATCAAATACCTTGACATCTAACCAGATTTCTTTTACCTGCGACTGATTTGATTGGTGATACCGAGGAGGAGGAGGAAATGGTAGTATGAGTGATGATAATAAGGATGACTGCAATGCATTGAACATTCGCGTTCTTTAAAATCAGTTTTATTCTTTCTTTTCTTTTATCTGTTTCTCATTCAAAATAATAATTCAAGCACTCTTTCAAAGTGTAGTCAAACTTACATCAGATTCACACCCAAACACACATATCTAAATATCCAAACACATTTATATATTTAATATTTATACTAAACCTGATTTTTTTTTTTTTTTTTTTACATGTGTGTCTGGTGAGAAGTTAATTTTAGCTAATCTAATTATGATTACAATTTAACGTTATCAGCATTTTTTTAGTCAGTTTAATCTTTACTGTTCTCAATTTACCGTATATTTCAAGTATTAAATAAGTTAATTGAACAGGATGAAAACTCACGACTCAGAGTTTAATGTTATCGATTAACGAGTAAATTAGTATTCAACACTTCAAAACGTATTGAAAACTATCGAACTCGAAAATGAGTCATGAGTTTATCGTTTATCCAGTTTCATTATGGTCTCTTTAAATTTATAAAGCCCAAATATTTCATTTCCCTTATATTACTCTTATATCTAAGAAATAATGACAATATAAAATTACAGAAAAAACAAAACAATTGAACTTACCACTGATTTTACTTCCTCAAAACATAAATTTCCTTTAATATTTTACTAATACAAAAGAAATTAGGATTTAAAGTTCCTAATTTCACAAAGTAAAGTAACCATATACATTTTACTCCTATCCAAACACTAAAATAGAAAGTGGAATAATCATAGGTTTTACCAATGGGCTCTTAGGATTTGCAACCCCAAATTTCTAGATTTGGAATTTGGCAAGATAGAAAAATCCTTCACGCAGTTTCAATATCCAAAATCGTTTTAACAACGTGCGAAAACAAAAGCCTTAAAAAATCATGAACGTAAATGTTCTCCAAAAATTTCCAATAATGATCACTTACACAGGTATATTATATCCTTTAATTCAACCACAAACATCGAACACAATCTTTAATTTTTTAATCGACACTGCTTCAAATTCTTCAAAAAGAATTAAGAATATAATCAATAACAAGAATAATATCAACATCAAATCTAATGCCAGGATTATAACTTAACAAATACGCAGGTGAAACATCTCGCCCAATCCAAAACAAATTTACCACGCTCGGTCGGAGTTGATTTAATCGTAACGGCAGTAAAGGAGTAAATCACATATAGTCATAATTCTTTCAAAATTACAAATATCAAAATAAAGATGAGGAAAGTGATGAAAAAGGAAAGAAAGTGTTAGAAGCGAAATCAAATATACTAGACCGAACAGACATTTTTTTGTCAACATATTTTTTGTTAATCCTTTCGAATTGCTGTATCGATTTTATATTTGGCGGGAATTGGTTGATAAACCTTCCATAATTAGTTATTTCCACAAGTACTTTCTGCCCAACTTTGGGCCATCATCAGGGGACGATTTTTTACTGAAGTGATGTAACTTTTGTATGTACATTACTACTTTGTAAGAATGAGCGTTTGTACTGTTGTATTGTGTAGCGTTTACTTTTCGAATTTGTTTCTATAAATAGCGTCAGTAGCTAAAGGCATTTAAGTACTTGGGAAAAAACTAATTATGGAAGGTTTATCAAACAATTCTTGCCGAATATCATAAGATTGATAGGGTAATTCGAAAGTATTAACAAAAAATATGTAGAGAAAAAAATGTCTATTATATTCAATCAAATATTTATCAATGAAGAAATGCTGCATATATATATATATATAAAGAAATACATCACGATTTAAGATACATTTTGAACATTGTTTTTGTCAGTTTTGAAACAGAACGCTACAAATGGAAAAAGAATGTTAAAAGCTTTTTTCCCCCCAGTTTAATCTTAAAACTAAAATCAACCATGACTCATAAACATCATATTAACTGCCCTAATGATGGTTTAATGTAAAAACGGAAGCATTTAAAGTGGCTAATAATTCAACTATTAATGAAGTTATCCTCTGAATATCTTGTTTTTCATATTTGCAAGTTTACACTACGCCAATAAAATTAGCTGGCTTTTAAAGCAGATTGTAGCATTAACTTTGTTCAATATATCCCTGAGAGGTAATAAAATAAACGGTAGCATATGTTATACTTGTTAAAATAAAATTATGACATGAAATAAGCTTAAAATATACAAACTTTTCAAAATGTTGGGATCAGATTTTGATTTAACTTATTTCTCTTCGTCTTTCATATAAAAACGTTCGCGTTTTTTCCATTCGTTTTTGTAATAATTTTTTATAAAGGATATCTTTTAGCGTTTTACTTTTATCGCTTCTTGATTGCTTGTCTTTCACAGCATATCAACCTTTTCAGGTTATTTAATATCAAATCCTGTTATATATATGTCATTCTCAGACAGATAGTTTAGTTGTATCCCAACTCTTCAGTGTGGCTAGACATGTTGGACGCTTCCAAGTGGGATTGAAATCCGCCCAAATTTACGTTAAGCCGATAACTTACCGCTCTCAAACGAATAGTTTTAAAGTAACAACTTTATTTTTAATGAGCCAGTACTCAGGTTTTTGCAATACTGTTAAATAGTTTCAAACCTTCGGAATCTCAAGTCCTAATACTTTTATTTGCTAGTTTGGTGGTTTCAAGAATAGCAAATGATTAAACAGCTCTATTTGACCCATAGTTGGAATCCTAAGAGGTACTACCTCTTCGGGTTAGATTGAACCTAGGAGGATACTCCACGTTCCCTAGAGCTCAAGAACTAGAGCATCACCATCATATTGTTTAGTGTCATAACTGGACACTCGTTAAGATGAGAAGTTATTGCTCTCTCAGCAGAGATGCAGTCAGCGTATTCTACAGCCGCAGCCGATTACTGTTCATCTCTTGTTTTCCAGGAACAAAAAGATGTTAATACCTATGACTAATATATCTAACATTTACAAATGCATCCAGAAGGGTTATATTCAGTATGCTTTAAACTTCCGGAGACTGTCAAGATAAGTTCCGGTTTGGGGTGTTCAACGCCAGGCATTTTCGAACAAAGTCCCTTACTGATACTTTCTCTTGTATTTTTTAAAATAAAACTAATGTAACATAGCAATTAGAAACCAGCCCAAGTATGCAGGCTTAACTCACTTCAGTAAATAATGATATCACACATAGACACACACATTTATATATATGAAAATAATTCCTACATGGCCAAGAGCGAGTCTACCTAGGTTTCCCCTAACGGCTCTTCAGGGTCGTACAGGCCACTGAGATCCTGAAGAACGTTTTAGTGAAACCTAGGTAGACTTGCTTTTATAGGAATTATTTTCATAATATTAGCTCTATCTCATGTTTTAGCTTAGGTAATTATATCACTTTTTCCCTTTTGACTAGACATACGTGATACTTGATTATTTTCAAGTACCACGTGCATTTTCGTCTTTTTTTTTTACTGAATTTTTTTCTCGGTATCAGTTCGTAGAATTTGAAAATTGTACCTTCTGTTTTTTTTTTTTTCGCACCAACAGAATCACAGATGAAATATGAAAGATTAATATGTGTATATATATATATATATATATATATATATTATATACACACACACACACATAAACGGTGGTTTAACCGGTTTGTGTTTATTTATGCCAATTGGTCTGGGAATTGCGTACATTGTACGATGATATTTACATTTTATGTGTAGTTCCTTAAGAGCTTTTTTTGTACACGATTATACGTCAAGCATTCGTATCTAATACATATAATTTGCAACAGATCTATTTGACCCATAGATCGAACCCTAATATTCCGGGACAGAGTGAAGCTTGGAATAATATCAATTGAAGAGTACTTCACGCTTCCCAAAGATTCCTTACTAGAATCTCATCATTGTAGTTTAATAGTACGCACTGGTCATCCTTTTTATTGAGAGTGTCTTAATTCTCTGTTGAGGATACAGTAAGCGTGTTCTTAACACCGTCAGTAGGGTAATATATAGATAAAATGCGCATGCAGATATAGAAGAATAACTCAAACATCAGTTAGAAGTGAAATACATCTATCTGGCTTTACTGTTTTTATTTAAATTTATGCTAATTTCCCCCACTTCCTTTTTTGGACTTTTGCAGGTTTGAATTCTTTACCCCATTTTTCTATTTCGCTTTGTAAGAGTGTTTTTTTTTTTTTTTTTTTGATATATCATTAGCATCAAAACCGACTTTGATCGTAACGTTTCGCGCCAATATTAATAGGAAACAAGGAGAAAAAAAAAGTAAAGAGTAGAAAGAGAAAGGAAAAGTTCAAGAAATTAAAAGACAAAAAATGTATATAAGGAAAATATTTCAATGTTAAAAAAAATAAAACAGGAGAAAAAAAAGTTTTAAAAAAATCCCACAAAACCCCAAAACATCACGAAAAACAACAACAACAAAAGAAAACTCCCATCAAAAACAAAACACGAGAAAAAAAAAATGTAAACGCTCTTTTTATGATTCCAGTAGCCGTAACCTCAGCGGGTTTACGGTTATTAAGTTTAATGCTTTCCACTATTGTCAGTGAAATTTACTTCACAGAATCTCTTCAATTGTACAAAGGAATACAAACAAAAGATAAAATCATTGTCTGAATTCAGCTGCTTAGGAGAGAAAGGGCTTATCTTGTCAATATAGAATGGGCTGTGACTCTTTAGGAACGCACACGGGCGTGCAACCCCAGAATATATAGAAAAAGAACAAAGAGAATTAAATTAAAGTACCAAAACTTAAATAAAAACGAAAAAAAAACTAAGAAATCAGTAAAAGATAATATTGATCAAATTCTTCGCGGTTACACGTATTTTGGATTTCCTTTTGGGTTCGAAAAACGAATACAGAAAAGAACAAAAAACCCAAAAGAAATGAATATATAAAGAATACCAACAAAAACAAAAAAGAGAATTACTTTATTTTTCAGTGTGTTTTTAATGCGCATTTGTGGGGTTTTCTTGAAAACCTTGTCACGAGGAAAAATGCCTGGAATTGCATATAATTAAAATAAAACACACGGGAGAATAACTTAATACGGAGGTGGATCAATAAGCCCGTAGTGACACGTGGCTATTAACAGAATTTGCCACTGAAGATTTTACTGCATGAAGTTCGATTTACGTTATTAATATTCACCACTGAAATAAGTGTTCAGCAAAATGAGGAGATTATGTTGAAAAACATTCATGCAAAATAAATGCTTTCCTCTACAAGTGGCAACTGATGAACAAAGAGACAGACACACACAATATATATTATATAAGTAGACCGAGCGAAGTCAAAGATGACCCGAAGGCTCCAGGCGCGCTCTCTTGGCGAACGCCCCGGGGCCTGTTCTGGACTTCGGTCCGAAGCGTGGCCCTGGAAAAGGAACAATGGCAGACTTGGGGCCTTTAATTAGGCACCTAGTTTCGACTAGGCTACCTTCGGGTGGGCGAGCTGCATTTTTGTCTCCTTTGTCCCCCTTGGACGGCACTAGACCATGCGTCTAGTTTAAGCCGCAAACTGGCATACGTGCCCGGACCCACATTTGGGTTCGTGAAACTGCTTGCCTCATCAGGCTCACATTGCACTAAGTGAGCCGATGAGCAGCACTGACAAGCAGGGTTCGAGTCTCGGCTCGTTCCCGACCTCCCCTCCCCTTTATCCCCACTTTAATCGGCCTTCGGGCTTTTGACCTTGTGTCAAGTCGTGTCTGGTGGGAGGCAGCGACAAATACTAGGCTACCTTCGGGTGGGCGAGCTGCATTTTTGTCTCCTTTGTCCCCCATGCACGGCACTAGACCATGCGTCTAGTTTAAGCCGTTTACTGGCATACGTGCCCGGACTCACATTTGGGTTCGTGAAACTGCTTGCCTCATCAGGCTCACATTGCACTAAGTGAGCCGATGAGCAGCACAGACAAGCAGGGTTCGAGTCTCGGCTCGTTCCCGACCTCCCCTCCCCTTTATCCCTACTTTAATTGGCCTTCGGGCTTTTGACCTTGTGTCAAGTCGTGTCTGGTGGGAGGCAGCGACAAATACTTGACCCGAAGGCTCCATTTTCAATAGCTACTAGACCGGGGTGTAGGGGAGAGCGTTACTTTTTGATCGTGCCACTTACTCTTAATTCATAACTTATAATACTTAGTGTTAAGCAAGGAGGCATCAAGTACTATTTTTTGAGTCTTTGGTATGACTCCACCTGGGATTGAACCCCAGTCTCCTTGACCATTGCAGAACACTAACCATTATACCATATAGAGAATAAAAAACTACAATCTCACCTTCCCATAAGTTTAATATATCAACAAAAGAATAGATGACAATCCTCCCATAAGAAATTAATCTAAAAAAACAAAGCAAAACAAAAAACCCAAGGACGAAAGGAATTTGGGTTATTCATTTAAAACCATTCATATTCTGAGTCATCGCGAATACAAGTTGCTTCTTGTCGATTTAAAAACTTAGAATATACTGGAAATTATTTTACGGAAACACCAAGAGATAAACGTACTTTCATCAGATGATTGTCTTTTATTCCATCGTTAATACAAGAAAATCATATCAATGTGAGAAGTTTTTAATTTTCTTTAGCCTTCAGGCCAACAATTGAACTCTTTGATCTTTCAAATTGTTTTAGACGATTGTTTATAATATTATATATATATATATATATATATATATATATAGTGTGTGTGTGTGTGTTTTTTCATGTATAAATAAAGACATAATTCCGATAGAGACTGTTTCCTAACACAAAATGCTTTTGAATTTACTAGATGCAATATTCTGTAAAGTAAGTAAACAAAAACTTGATGTGTAGATATATAGATAATTGTTTCAATTAGAAAGTACTCAATTCGATTTACATGAATAACATACGAGGTAACATGTGCATCCTAGTAAAAGTGACTGAAATAAAGAAAGAAAAAGACTCCACACACAGCAAAACACCTTTCTTTTAGAAAAAGGTTGTACATCAGGTATTGAGAAAATATCTTTGGCGATAAACTCATGTGATATTAAAGGTAAACAGAAATAGAATATTTAAGCTAAACGACTTAAGTTTTATTAGTCTACTTTTCACTCTTATAAGGGTTATCACGTCCGTTTTTGTTTGCTTTTTATGGGAAGTTTCACAGGAGTATTTTTTTTCCATTCTTTAAAAAATTAACACTTGCCAGCTGCCTTTTTTTTTTTTTAGAAGGACATTCACTGGAAGAGGAGGACATTTTTTCTAGACTAAACTACATTCATTGGACACTCATAAAGATTGCGCAGACTAACAACATTTTTCCTTAACTTAAATCAGCGAGAACGTCAAGAACTTGAAAGTCATATATACGAACCACTATGTCACAAGTAAATTTCTTAGTATTGAGTTCAATCTTTACTAAGTGTCTCCTGCTTATTGCCTTCTGGTACATCAATTTTTTAATGATTTATGTTAATGTTAATCTGAACGCACTAGTTTCTGTCAAATCACAAAAGTTAAGCAGCGATTACCAGCGGAATACTTAGTTGGGTGATTTACTTAGCGACAGGCTAATTTGAAAAACAACCGACTTACACTTAAAAAATATCTACGAAACGATGAGGTCAGTGCCAGAAGTATACGATTGCAGATATCATTTTATAAAAGAAAATGATCTTAAGTCAACGAATTGATATGCTACGTCAAAAGTTCATTTTTGTCACTTCTCATAGCATATCAACTCTCTTAAAACTTTCACCAAAAGCTTTCTGACTATGCTCTTATATCGAAACTTGTGGAAAACAATCAAAGACTAAATGACACACAAATATATAATTATATATAATCTTTCTGTTGAGTTCATAGTAATCAGTAAATAATAAACTACAATAGTGCGTTAAAGTCCATCGTGGTATGTCAGGGAAATCTATGTCAGACTAGGACGGAAATAATCTCACTGAGGCTTGCGGTACTTCAGTTACAAGAGACTTAAAATGGAATTCTATGCAAAGAGCAAAAAACTCCACATGAAACAGTTCTGCTTAAATTTTTTTCTCTACTCCTCGCTAACCCTGTTGACGGGGCTTAGTAAACGTTGACTATCTTCGGCAGAGAGATAAGATACTGCCCACCAAAAGGAATGCCCTGCTTATGACAATAAATTAAATCTGATTGTGCGAGTTAAGTTCTGGAGTCTTTGGGAGTGTGGAGTAACCCCTTTGTTGCTATATCCTCATGGTCCATTTTGAACCGTACCGGTAATACCTGTTTAGGTCACGTCTATAGGTGAAGTGGAACTGCCTAGACTACGTGCTTAGAACATCGATCGATAAAATCAGAGAAAACGGCTTCGAGCTGACAAAGAAAAGAAGCAGAAGGTACCCCGCAAAACCAATTACCGACACCGAATACGCCGATGACATAGCGATACTGGCAAATACACCCAACCAAGCCGAAACACTACAGCGTAGTTTGGAACGAGCCGCCGTAGGCATTGACCTCCATATCAATGCACACGAAACTGAATATATGTGCTTTAATCAAGCAGGTGACATTTCTACACTATACAGAACCTCTCTGAAACTGGTAGACAAATTCACCTACCTAGGAAGCAGTGTTTCGTCAACCGAAAAAGACATCGACACGCGGCTAACGAAGGCATAGACAGCTATCGATAGGCTATCGATCATATGGAAATCAGACCTGACCGATAAAATGAAACGTAGTTTCCTTCAGGCAGCGGTCGTGTCGATACTGCTGTATGGATGCACCACTTGGACGCTAACAAAACGGCTGGAGAAGAAGCTAGACACCAATTACACGAGAATGTTGCGAGCAATATTGAATAAGTCCAGGCGGCAACATCCCACAAAGCACCAACTATATGGACACTTGCCTCCCATCACGAAAACTATCCAAGTTACACGAACCAGACAAGCAGGACACTGCTGGAGAAGCAGAGACGAGCTCATAAGTGATGTATTCCTATGGACCCCCGCATATGGCCGAGCAAAAGCAGGACGACCAGCTAGAACATACATAGAGCAGCTATGTGAGGATACGGGATGTAGCCCTGAAGACCTGCCAGAGGTGATGAACGATAGGGAAAAGTGGCAAGAGAGGGTCAGGGATATCCATGCTAGCGGCACGAAATGATGATGACGATGAGAAGTACTTGATACCATAATTAAATTATTTGTATTTAAAATAGTGACTTGAGACGATCTAACTATGCATAAAGGATCAGAATTAGATACTTAAAACCTATACAACACTGTGCTGATTATCTGTATCAAATAAGAATACTGATATAACTGTATGCGAGAAAGCTCTTAAATAACTACACGAACATATAAACAAGCATACACTGAACGTTATTGTCTAACCTATAAGCACAAAATAACCAGAGACTGGTTATATGCCGTTAAAACCAATACTTTGAAAACAATATCCATTACAAGAATCCTTTTCCTCATGTGATGCACTTTACACTTTATGTCGGAGAATATAGCGTTGAAAACGTGTGCACAAAAAATGAAAAATTAGCACCTCAAAAAGCAAAAATAGCAGCAAAAGTGTTTAATTGTGCTAATAATACTTTGAATATCAATGGTTTTCTCGGAACAAGACAGAACCTATTATTTTCAACGGCAGAGTTCTTTGCAAGTGATATTCAAAGAAGCTTACGCTGTTGATTTTTTTAAAAAACAACCCACATGATACCTGTGAAAGATTTAAAGAGCAGACAGTTATGTAATCTATGAAAAATTATCTATCTTGTATTATATAATGAAAGCATATGGAAAACGCCTGTTACTGTTGAGTAGTATGAAAAGGAAAAAAACTTTAGTTTTAAAAGAGGAAGAAGCTACATATAAACCATGCAAAATTTTAACACTTATCTCGAATGTAGATTAATGACCGATGCTCAATTCAACGTTTAACGACTATCAAAAAGATTTATTTGACAGGTAATGGGATCTATTACAATCCTCAAAAGAAAATTCCTGCTGGTGCTGACAGAAAAGATAGGTCAAATGAAAAAGAACATTACGTTGAATCAACTACCGGATTATGGATTACCATTCCGTGGACATATCTTAGTTGAAAATAATGGCTGGTTTAATGACACTGGAAACGACAAGAATAATAATGGATGGAAGGAATTTCTACATTCCCAAACCGATTCTTCGTGTCAAATGAGAAGCATGTATCTTGCCATAAAAGCTTTTTGCCCGAAATTAGTAAAGATAACATGCCGAATGTAGAATTATTTCAACAAGCTTCTTTCTTCGTTCACATAATTCATTTTCACTCATACGGTTTTGTAATTACATTATGAAAATAATAAAATATATTTTAAGTTTTTGTAATTATTGTTTAATTATTTTGATAATCGAATTATAAGATAATAAGATAAAAAAAAGTAGTGCACTTCTCACTTTGTTAGGTTTAGTTTTGAGAAATAAAAATTTCTGATGAAATATATTTACAACGAAGACATCAGTTTTATTTTTCGTATTCTTTCTTTTCTCATACCGTCGGATATTATGTCAAATCTTACCCCTCCGACCCAAATACACAATATACTTCACTGATGAAAAATCTAATTGCCAAACCATAAATATGCATTTCTTTTTTCTCAATATTAAATATAACTAGATTACAGCAAATGTTCACATATACAGACTAATACACCAATAAAAGTAAGGCCTGTATCAAATTTACTCTGTGCCCACAAACATACTGTACCTTGTTCTAAGAATCATTAGAATTGTATTTTCCATTACTAGAGCAAGCAAGATGTCTTTCTAATGATTATATACAATCGCCAATGAAACTATTCTTAAAAGAAACATACATTTTGTGGCTTTAAATTAGACTATTATGTAATGATAAAAAAGAATTAATTTATAAAAATTTTTTGTTTGTCCAAACTTTCGTCAGTTTTATTTCCTAGTTTTTAGAACGTGTCCGGCAAAAATTTTGCTTTTTCGGTTTGACATTTATTTTCTTAAGCTCTACCATAACGTCGTCGTAATTTGTATGGTCAGCCATGTACTCATGTACTGAGAATTTGAAACAATTAATCAGTAAACTTAGCCTCGTCGAATTGTTTAAGGACTCAGCTGTCAGAGGTGAGATTTAAAAAAAAAAAAAAAAGGACGTTCCCTTCTTGTGAAGCCATTCTTTGCTGCTGGTACTAATGGCAAGATCGGGAAAAAAATACACAGATCTCAGAAGTCGTTCCACATTTTAATGCCAGAATTGTTTTGAGAATAATAAATCTGGTTAAGCGAATGAATTATAATTTACATGAAAGAAAAAAAAAACAGAGGCTCATAAAGTAAGCTTATCAAAAGCTTTCTTTGCCTAAACAATCAATACAAAAATCTGAATTAATATTTTGAGTGGATTTTTCCATAATATACACAAATATGGGATTTTAACTGTCCACACGCTGTGATATCTATCATAGATAAATTATTCATGTTTGAACACATTAGACGCTATATAACCTGCAAAATGTTTATACTTTTTACCATTTGGGTCAAATTTTTCTCAGAACTATTATAACAGTCTTGAATTTGAAAAAAATAAATTAAGATTAACAACACTCAAAATTAACTATTTGATGGTCAATAACCCAAGGTTAGAATGAATTTTTCAATCGAACTTCAAAATCCGAAAAAGTTTTAGTGTAAAAGAATACAGGAAAAGCAAAAAATGTTCTTCAACGGTCATGTCATAGTTAACCAGTAAACAGTATTGCTAACATAACGTCAAAAAGATAAATTCATCTTATTTAAACCCATTCTGAAATGACTTTTTATTTGATCTGAAATAAGCACTGTTAATTGACATGTTTACGATATTAAACCAGTTATAACTAATCTTAGTTTTAAGTTTAGTAAAACCAATTTATCATCTTTGGATTTTTTATTTTTTTTCGTTTGAAGAAAGCACTTCAGTGGTTACAACTGACCTGTCACTCGGTTCTTCGCATCTTTCCATGAAATAAATACCATTTTTACTGAATCTTTAAAGTACAGAC
Source organism: Sepioteuthis lessoniana (assembly GCA_963585895.1). NCBI lineage: Eukaryota > Metazoa > Mollusca > Cephalopoda > Myopsida > Loliginidae > Sepioteuthis > Sepioteuthis lessoniana. Next base: position 39,982,510 of record OY757904.1, on the reverse strand, counting down.
TTCAGTTCAACACCAAAATTAATTTTCAGCTGGTAAAATTCCAATACAATGTTCAAATACCTCGTACATTTTCGATGTTGAAGCTTGTTTCAAAGCGACCGAATAAGGTAAACAATGTCAGCTATAATTATTGGGAAATCTCGATCAATGATCTGTTATTCAGATCGCCTCTTTTGTATCAAAAGTGAATCGAAGAAAACTGGCATTTACATCGTAACATAAAAAGAAAAATGTAATTATATCAGTATTCCTATATAACTTTGACAAGTAAAACCGATTATTTGGAAATTGGTTTATGATTGTAATTTTAAAAAAAATCTCATGACAGAGGGATTTTTAATAACGTCGTATTCGAAATATCGGAATTATATATATATCTCATCATATCGTGCTGGTAGCACGGATATCCCTGACCCTCTCTCGCCACTCCTCCCTATCGTTCATCGCCCTAGGTAGGTCTTCAGGACAACATCCCGTATCCTCACATAGCTGCTGAATGTACGTTCGTGCTGGTCGTCCTGCTTTTGCACGGCCATGTGTGGGGGTCCATAAGAGTACATCTCTTATGAGTTCGTCCCTGCTTCTCCAGCAGTGTCCTGCATGTCTGGCTCGTCTAACTTGAATAGTTTTCGTGATAGGGGGTAGGTGGCCGTACAGTTGGTGTCTTGTGAGGTGTTGCCGCCAGGACTTGTTTAAGATTGCACGTAGTATTCTTGTGTAATTGCCGTCTAGCTTCTTCTCCAGCCGTTTTGTTAGCATCCATGTAGTGCAGCCATATAGCAGTATCGATGTGACCGCAGCCTGGAAGAAACTGCGTTTCATTTTATCGGTTAGGTCTGATTTCCAAATAATCGATAACCTATTGATAGCTGTACATGCTTTCGCTAACCTCGTTTCGATGTCCTTTTCGGTTGATTCGACGCAGCTTCATATTATGGTATACTAGATGAAATCTGATTCACAGGTGCTACGATAGATTTAAATCGTATCAAGTGACATTGCACATCAAGCTAAGTTTCTTTTGTAGAACTGTTCATCATAATGCTTTACTTTTTAATCTAAAACAACTCGTTTTAGAAATTTTAGCTGAAGCAATAAGTGATATTGTTTGATTTTTTGGGTTTTATGGCATATCAATCTTTTGAGACTATTTAATGCCAAATCCATTTTTATACAAATAGTTATTTTTCAAAAAATTCAGTTTAACATAAGTACAGTTTAATTGTCGAAAGCCTTTTTATCTCAAGCTATTAAGTTTAGTCAAAAAGTTCTATTTCAAACAATTCAGTTTAGCATAAGTACGCAGTTTGAATGTCAAAATAGTTCTATATGACCCATAGATAAGACCCTATCAGGTGCTACTACTCCGGGTCAGAGTGAATCTGGAAGCGATGGCAATGAAGGGATACTCCGCATCCCCCACAAAGCTCCAGCATTACTGGAACCTAAATATCAGATTGTTAAGTCTCATATTCAGAACACTCGTTGGGTTTGGTCTTACCCCTCTGCAGAAAGTCAGTTGGTGTATTCTACAGCCCCAGCCGAAAATTTGACTTAGATCAAATCACGTTAAAAGCAAGAGCTTACAATAAAAAAATCCACGTGTTTAGGAAGGGGTCTCAGAATTTTTAAGGGTCAAGTGACAAACTTGTCACAACATAGATAGTCAGTTGGGAGATTTTGCTTTGTTCTTGGTTCAATTCTGTATTCTTGGAAATGATCAGACAATGTGAAATTCAGAAATTTATTTCAAAATTCAATATCACATTTTAACTAACATACCAAATAAAGATAATCCACAATCTCAGCAACAGTAATCCAAGTTATCTTACGGCCAAATCACGCTGAAAGAGCACCTCAATTTGAGGGGCAAAATTAAGCTAAGCTTAGTTCATTTCTGTTTGGGTTTTTATGGCATATAAATCATTATAGGTTATTTAAAGCCAAATTCTGTTTTTTGCATATGCTAAACCTTATATTTCTCGGTGAATAATTTAAAGATAACACTTCAAAGTACTAAAAGCTGATTTGTTTGCCTACGATTAAATACTTTCAACTATTGCTATTTAACACTAACAATTCAACATCACCCATTTGTTTGCAGACAGTTAAAACCAAACAAACTTATGAACAATAACCATTTATGTCATACAAAACATTGAAAATCGTGTATTGCCAATCCTGTCTAGACCCATATATCAAATACATATGGTTTCTGAATATTCTGCTAATAATATTATTAAACAAACCTGAGCTCATTTTTCTTCACAGTTAAATGATCGAAAGTAATTCTATTTGATAGGAATCATTCTATTTTAATAATTTGTTTGTAACAGTTAAATGGTTAAAAGAGTTGCTATGTAACGATTTCACATAAGTCATTTGTTTGCACACATTTAAATAGATATGTTCGATATGTAAGAGATTAACATTTATAAAAAGGTGAGGGATCTTATTTTCCCCTCAGTTACATTGTTTCAAGTATTGTAGTTAATACTTTTTTGACATTAAGGTTGGCAACTATACAATCTGTGTCACTATACATACTTTCTATACTATCGGTTCTTTGTAGGGGTTTTGTCGATCCCTGAGCATTACACTGTTTATTGATTCTTAAACGTTACTTTGTTCTTGATGTTGAGGGGAATGTATAGAATTTGGTTGAGGGCAGTTTGAATGCACTTTCTGGCCTTTTATTGTTCACTTTAGAGTTCATCTGTATTTTCCCAGTTTAGCCAATGGGAGCTGGTGGTTTTTGTTTTAGTTGTTAAGATTTTGTAGGAGACACGTTTTTTTAGTCTGTCTTTGACGCTTTTTAGTGAACGGATTGGTGAATTATGTTAGAGTTGTTTTTTTTTGTTAGATTTTGCACATTTAGGAGGAATAGTTAGAGTATTTACCACCCCCTCCGCTCGGGCAGGATATGACACAAGGTCAATTTTTAAGCGGAGTTTAACAGGTTTGAATTCAGAGTTTTCCTTCTCCAAGACTAGTTGCCTCACCAAGGCTGAAGAACCCAGTCTGCCCTACTATTTATCCATAGCTGGAGGGAGAGTAATTGGATTCACACCTTTCCCAAGGGTATTAGTGCTATGTGAAATGCAATCAGTGTCGTTCAGGATTTGAACTTGTGTCGCCGTGTTCATTTCCTACGACGATAACCATTACACCACAGGCACCTCCAAGGAGGAATGGTTAGTGTTGGAGTGGTAGATCCTATGTGTTTTTGCTTGGACTTCCACATGATTTCTCTTAATTCTTGAGTTTGTGCTTGGTAGAATTTTTTTTTTCAGGTGTTCCTAAAATTTTGGCCAGCTGGATCAATTCCTCCACACGAGATCTATTTTTGTTGTCTTAATTAGTTGTATCTGTCCTCTGAACAATGGAAGCATTGCTATGTTCTTCCATGTAGGTTCCTACTATTTTCGTTGTTTCCAGAAGAGAAACATTCTTTTTATGTCTCACCTCAAGTATTTTTTGTAAACATTGCAAGATCTTGCGTAAGGCGAGTGATCTTGTTGGCAGTTTGCACGTATAATTTCCTTTGAGCAATCTTCCTCCCTGTGGTCCGGGTTCTTTTCCCCGCATTTGGTTCATGTGTGTCGTCCTCTACAGGCTTCCCTGTTGTGTGCATATTTTTGGCATTTGAAGCACCCCAGAGGTGCTGGGACGTACTGCTCAACTCTCTCAAGACAATAACTCATCTTCATCTCCTTGGTATTATGCGGCTGGTTAAATGTCTATGTAAGTGTTGGTCTAGATTCGTTCTTCGCCTTTTCTAATGGTGATTCTTATATTTGTAACTACCTGTTTTCCCAGAGTTGATGCTATCGCTTCTTCTGTAGCCAATGGCAACTCCATACGTCCGATAAATCCTTTGGAAGTGTTGAATTTTTCATGCGTGTAAACTCTGCATTTGATTGTATTAAAGGCTTCCATGTTTAATGTTTTCTGCCTGCCTCTGGTTGTCCACCTCAACAAGCATTTTTGCGTTCTTTGTTTTCTTTTACCATTTTTGGGTTATCTCTTATTTTTATAATTTATTCAATGAAGAAAGGGGAGAACTAAGCCCGGCAGACCCTCTCTAAAGATTCAATGACAATGAATGTGGAAAAGTCCGCTGTCTTATTCTGATATATTTCGTTTTATTTTTTTAATTTGAAGACACCATGGGTGCTGTTTATTCTTCGCTGGCCCTCTGCTCCACCACAGAGTCCAACTTATGTGTGGAATGTACCAAGGGGGGGGGGAACCCATTCGCTTTGTTTTAGACGGGGATACACGACCAGTATACTCGAGCTGGGAGTTCATTTTCGAGTCATTGCCAATTTAAGGTTTTCAGTACTGGTCAAATTCCCATTCTCGCAACGCAATTGACCCTCAGCCACCGCCTTCTAGCAACTAAAAGATAAGGGTTTGGAATTTGCTGCAAGAGCAGATTTTAAAGTACGGCCGGGATAAAATTTATAGTTTCTAGAGCTTGACATGACCAACCTATTGTTTGGATCAAGCCTATCCGACCGCCTTTCACACCAGGTAAGGGCCGAAGTAGTGTATTGTAAGTCATTGACCACTCTGTCGCCAGATCAATGACTATTAAACCCCCAGGATTCAGTCCTAGCGCCTTACTAAGTCGCCACCCCCGGCCAAAAGGTGGCCTCGTTGTTGGTGGTGGGGGGGCTCTAATCCACCTGCTGAGATACAGTCGGCGTATTCTACAGCCCCACCCGACAGGGCGGATTTTTTGTTCGGTATCCTGTCATGGAGCAATGATTAGCAAGCTAGTATCGCAAATAAACTGAAGATGAAAGGAGAGTTTGATCCTCACTGGATGTCCCATTCTTGCATAGCGATTAGTATAATGCTATCGACGTCGGAAATGGAATCGGTGTCAAGATTGTAAACATGGACGCGTCTGTTTCACAGCGCGTTAATACTCTTAAGGAAAGGCGTGAATTCAGGTCTTCTCCCTTTGGTATAGATACATCTTGCCCATTGGATAGGGGCTGGGTAAATACGAACTTCTGGACTTGTGATGTATCTAGGCCAGGCTTAGTTTAAGGCTGACGGTCTTGTCATGTGGAAAGAACCGGTTCACCAAAGTTAAACAGCAATTAAAATGTTCAGTACTCAGGAACAAATTAGTAACAGCAGATACAGTAAGCAACCTTGTACCAGTGTGACAGATTGAGCAAAGTTCAGACAATAAGAAATACATTTGACGATTGAATTGCAAAAGAAAACAATATAAAGGCAGCTTCATAAATTTTCCTCAGGTGACAAAAGATTTAAATCGAATAACTAAAAAAACTAACAAGCATTATTAACAAAAATATAATACTTTCTCAGTTGTTTACGAGAAGAAAGAAAAAAAGAGGGGCGAATAGATTTAACCTGAATTGCTAGAAAATCAGAATCTGAGCAGTTATGACTAAACAGAGTAATAAGCTGTAAAGAACCCATTTCTCAAATGTTCCAATGCCTTCGAAAGAAAGATCATCTACAATAAGCTTTTGATGTTTAATAAAATGTTGAAGGTTGATTTTGCTGTTTAAACTAATAAAAATGGCCTGGTCGGCTGGGGCTGCAGATATGACACTAAGCAATTTGAATTGTTTGAAAAATGGATTTGGCTTTACATATCCTCTAATGGTTGATGTGCCATCAAACCAAACTCATAAGAAATAAGTGTTTACTTTTTCTATTGAAAAATATTTCAAGTGATACAACATACACACACATCTTTTAGGAAAAATAAAACCTTCCAAGTCGTCCTTTTTGCAAATTTTTCCACCTCCACGATGTATTTTATTTTATACAGTGCAAAATAAAAGCATTGTAAAAATAAGGTAAGAAAAATGTTTGGCTTAGGGTTACACTTACTGTTCTTTTAACCTTGATTAATATTTGCTTAGAATTAGTATGTTTTTCTTTAATATTCACACCATTTCCTACGTAGTGTTTAATCTTAAAATATGTATTCCACTAGTTTGTAGATTTTTCTTAAACTTCCGAATAAAGTAATTTGGAAGTTGCACGTTCAGTCCCAACTAGAGGTAAAATATCAATGCGTACTTACTATAGCTTAACACTTGTACCCTGTTATGGTTAACGGATTTAGAACTATATAACCTCGTGGCTTAAATAAAGGGTTCAGTTCGAGGTTCTCTGTAGTCTCCTAAGTTCGATATGAAACACTTGAAGAAGGCCGAAGCACATATTGGCCGAAACGTTATGATTTCCTGAAGGAAGTTACAAACAATAGTCGGAAAATTCTCAGTGGTAAATCATGATTTAATCTGAATGGTTGAGATTGAAATCCACAAGCTAATCTACTAGTCTGATGTTATGCAATTTGAATACAGGATTAAATCGACCTAGAAATACGAAGAGGATGTTTTTATGTTTGTAATTATTTGAATTGGTAACTTACATTTGTTTATAATTTTCTATTAAAATAATGTGTGAAACAAATTCAAAAAATAGAAAACTAAATTTCGCATTGATTTTAATGGCATGTCGCTTCATCTAATAATATTTTATGTCAAGAGTTTAAGGAATCACGTTCACTGGAAATTTATATTTTTATGTGAACAGTCCTAACGAATACGATCAATTTTTAAACCGGTTCACTGCAACCATATATGAGACCCTAACATTTACTAACCCACCGGATAAGAGTGGACATGGTAGTAATGGTAATGAAGGAGTACTACACTGTCTCCAGATCTGGAGCTTCTGCACCAGATGAAGTTTCGTGTTATATCCAGGAGACTGCTTTTTAGGGGGTTTATTCTTCTAAGGGATGAAGTCCGCGTACCTCTGAATTGAAATAGAATTCATAGAATATATTGAAGATTAGGATAGAAATCATGGAATCTTATATATCAGTAAAGTTGGCAACCCGAAGGTTCTCTCTTCAATAGCTACTACACCGGAGTTTTGGGGAGAGCTCTACTCCTTTCTCTGGATTGCTCCAATTTACCCTTGATACGTACCTTACTATGCTGAGTATTAAGCAAAGAGGCATCAAGTACCATTTGAGTCTTTGGTATGAGTTGACCTGGGATTAAACCGAGCCATTGGGGAACACTCTACCCACTTAGCCGATGGGCCGGTCTCATATATATATATATATATATTCACCTGAACCCTGCACAGGAACAAGATGTGACGCGTAGTTTAATTGGTTGGAAATTATAGTTTTCCTTTTCCTAGATAAGTTGCCATGAAAAGGTTACAGGGTCCAGTCTGCCCTACTATTTATCTATAGCTGAAAGAAGATCAGTCGGATTCATACTTTACCCATTGGTATTATTGCTTTATGAAATACCAGCAGCATGGTCCAGAATTCGAACTCTGGTCACCCTGTTCATTTTCTAACACGGTATCTATTACACCACGAGCACCTTCTTTTATATATGTATCGAATATTTCTAATGAATTTATTGTTACGCTTTGTAATCAGGACTCAAGCCCGACAGAGTAAAAGTGCCACTCACAGGACAGTTTCGAAATATTCCCCTTTTTTGTGAAACGTATGAAATTAAAGGGCAAAATGAATGTTACAATAGTAAATTAAAAAAAAAAATAGTATGGTCAAATATATATTTGATATGCATGTAACAGCGATTTCCTTCCAGTAACTTTATACAATGTGCATGTTGGAAAGAAAGGCTGATATATTAGACGCCAGTACGCGTAGAGTTTCTTCCAGTTCTGCTAAAATATATGATCAAGAGGTAGAAAAGCAATGCCCTCAACCAGAGAGAGAGTTTATCTATTTAATGGCATATCGATTCATGGGCTTCTTAATACGAAAGTTTATTTAATTTGTTAATGTTTGATAATTATTTATAACAATATTATTAATAATGCATTGTAAACTTAAAAAGAAAAAAACATTTTGACATAATTGCCTGTTTACAGTTATATAGTATCAAGTATTCCAATCTGAATTTGTTATCGCAGCCGTAATGATGCTATATAGAAACACCAAAGTAAAAGTCCGTTCTCCGGATGGAGACACAGACTACTTCGACATTGTAGCAGGTATACTGCAAGCCCCCTACCTCTTTATCATCTGTCTAGACAACGTGCTTAGAACATCTATCGATAAAAATCAAAGAAAACGTTTCAAGCTAACAAAAGAAAGTAGCAGATGATACCCACAAAAACAATTATCTACGCCGACGACGCCAATGACATAGCGCTTTTGGCAAATGCACCCGCAAGTAGAAACCTTGCTACAAAGTCTGGAACGAGCCGCTGCAGGCATCAGCCTCCATGCCAATGCACACAAAACGGAATATATGCGCTTTAATCAAACAGGCGACATCTCCAAACTAAACGGTAGCTCTCTGAAACAAGTTGACAAGTTCACCTACCTGAGAAGCAGTGTCTCATCAACCGAGACAGACATCGACACGCGACTAGCAAAGGCATGGAAAGATATCAATAGGCTATCAGTCGTGTGGAAGGCAGACCTGACCCTTAAAATGAAGCACAGTTTTTTCCAAGCAGCAGTCGTGTCGATACTGCTACATGGATGCACTACATGGACGCTAACAAAACGTATTGAAAAGGCTTGACGGCAACTACACAAGAATGCTGCAAGCAATATTAAACAAGTCTGGGAGGCAACACCCCAAAAACTGCAGCTGTACGGCCACTTACTACCCATCACGAAAACTATCAAAATTAGACGAGCCAGACACGCGGGACACTGCTGGATAAGTAGGGACGAGCTCATAAGCGATGTACTCCTGTGGACTCCTTCACAAGGACGAGCAAAGGCTGAATAACCAGCTCGAAACTTCTTGCAGTAGCTCTGTGCTGGTACGGGATGTAGCTCTGAAGACCTACCGGAAGCAATGGACGATAAGGAAGAGTGGCGAGAGAGGATCAGGGATATCTGTGCTGATGGGGTGACATGATGATTCCAATCTGATTCACAGCTTTATGGTTTAAAATAACTATTCGTATTTGATAATCACTTGTTTACACAGTTTTGTGATATTAAGAAACTAATAATAATCCTTAGTAAACAAGTACTTCAAATAATTCACCCTCAGTTATATAGTATCAAGTATTCCTTACAAGGATTAAGTTTATAAACAGATCTTTTTGACCCATAGATGTGACCTTGGCAGATGCTTCCACTATGGGTCAAAATTAAGCTCGTCACTAGATGCAGTTCAGCATTATACTGAGTAGAAAGAGAGAGAGAGAGAAATATAATCTCGACAGATGAGCATCCGTTCTGTGAAAACCAAACAATGCATGAATAACGAATGATGTCACATAACTAGTTCACGAATTACTAATTCATGTCAGTCGACGCGGAATTTTGCTTCTGTATGTAAAAATCTCAATATGAACATCACCAAAACATTACATTTTCTAACTCGCCATCTTTTATAACATTAAAATTGAAAATTATTTTGAACTACAAATGAAAGTAACAGAAATGAAAAACCAAATGAAGCGGAAAATTACTTTTCAAAGAGTGGGGTGTTTGTTTGGATCAACAAAGATTTTGCAAAACTCCATACATAGATAAGCCTAACCGAATATTTGCTAAACAAAAACCATTCAAGCAAGGATGAGAAAAGGTCTTGTCTTCCACGACCCTGAGGTTAATAACTCTTCCTTTATATTAACCCGGAAGGCCATGCTAGATACAGAGAAACTTTGCAAATAAAAGAGTCCATCTTTTATAACTAGCACGAGACCTAAATAAAACTTTAATAATGATAAACAAAAAAAAAAAAAAAACTAAATTAAAAGTTAGAACCTAATAATTAGAATTAAACAATTATCTCCCTTGAACTATTACAGCAATCAGCATAAGCATAAACGCAAACAATACTATTATTACAAGCATGATTAGGAATTACTACTACTTTCTTACTGTAATGTAGTGACTACCTCCTACCTCCATTGACACTTGCAACCACATGAGGGACTGTCAACATGAGGGACTGTCAACAAAAGGTCTATCACGTGAACACACGCGGTAAGTTCCAGATATTGTCACAATCGAAAGTTGTAAATTTTTTTTTAAAGAGTAGGTCATTTGGTTGGTTACCGGCCGAGTGATCAGTAACGAATTAAATTTGGGATTAGAGAAACCAATCCCCTTATGGGGGAGGGACAACGATTTGTCTAACAATGGATCTTTCCACGATCGATATGAAAATACAATTTCATATCTTGCTTTTGTGACTTATCCAGAGGGATGGAACATCGATAATCAAGGAAGTGCAATTTTTCTATAACCACGGGTCTGATTTTATTTTCCTGGTTTGAACTTGTCATCTAATCTTTGGTTTAGTTTTATGGCATACCAACCATTTTAGGTTATTCGATAGCAAATCCAGTTTATTCATATATATTAGATATGTATAATTTATAAACATACATCAACTAGAGAAATAGTTCCAAGTATTGCTATGTATCACTAACAATTGAATTTACAGACATTTAAGCGATCAAACACTATTTCAAACAATTAGATTCGGTATTAGTCATTATTTTGGTGATAGTTTTATTCATTGGTCAAATAGAACCGTTTGACATTTAAAGTATCAGGTGTTACCACTCCAGGTCATAGTGGACCTGAGAGCGATGGCAATGAAAAAGTGCTTTGCACTTCCCAAAGCTCCAACATCACTGGAGCCACAATATCAAATTATTTAATTTCATATCAAGACACTCGTTAGAGATCTTACCCCTCTGTAGAGATGCAGTCTATGTATTCTACAGCCCCAACCGAATGTGGTGCATCTCGTTTTTGTTTCCGCTAACTATTTTTAATGCCCTGCAATGTCATAAGTATTACACAGATAATTATCAAGTTACAATGTGCCATTATCGCACTGTCACGATACCAAATCGGATCACAAAGGTGATTTGTAAAATGTAAAAATATTTTAAGCGGCTTTTACAAGACCAGAATATTTTTTTCAAGAACACAATAGATCTTTTGATCTTTTATGGCATGTCAAAAATGAACTTGCTAATTAAATATAACCTTAAAGAAACCCTAACTTTGGATGAAATTGATAAAAAAAAAGGTACGTACGTCATTTCTTACAACTGCCGATTCACACTTAGCATAACGGTTATCATAGGGAATGGAATTTGTAAAGTCCTGGACGAAGATACTTGTGTTCCATTTTACGCTAATCCTCTTTTGGTTCTCCTCCTCATCTATTAGTAAATAGTTAGCGGTATGCTTGATTCCTTAGCTTTAATAAGGTAACAAGTCTAGAAGGAAAACTGAATTCAAACTATCTTCGCCCCGCTTAAAAATTAACCTTGTGTCACATCCTACTCGTTGTGGAGGGTGTGGGTAAATATATACTGTTGCATGGCATCTTTTCCTTTCGACAGTGAACGAATCAATTTTTAGCGAGAAATAAATTTAAATATAGAAACATAAAAATGTCACTAAGCAAAAAAAAAAAGCAAACAAAAAAAAAACAAAACAAAAAAAACAAAAACAAAACAAAAAACAAAAACAACAAACAACCCCCCCCCAAAAAAACAACCATATTCCTTGTAAGTTTATTAATTCAGATTTTTGTAAAACCTGACGCCTAACAAGCATTGGAATCAAATGATAAATGGGAAAATGATCACTTCGAAAGGAAAGCCAGTAAAGTCTCATTCTTATCTAGTTGTAAAATCTACATTGCTCAATCGATAAGTATATGAAGAGTTTGGTGGAAACTCTTAGTTCTTTGCTGCCGTCCGTTCCACTGTCGATTGTCTTCTCTTCGCTCGGTCAACTTCACATTTCCTGCTTGTGTTCCTGTGGATAAACACGTTTCATAATCGAGAGCTTCTTCAAAAATCTGTTGTCAGTTCAATTAAACGGTTGGACGAATTGTGTCCGTCCACTTCGAAATATTTTTGGCCTGAAGAACCTTACCCGTCTGTCGGGTGAAACCATCACATCGGTGAAGTACCCGACTGCTCAGAAATAGAACTATTCTTTTAAGTCTTATTTCGAATTTTATTTCGTTTTTACATTTAGATTCTTTTAATAGATTCTTTCCTTTGCCGTCGAACTTTCTGTGATAACATCAGTAAGTTTTTTTTTATTCGTAGTATAAACCATACTCCCGCGTCAACGTTTAAGTTATCTTTACTAATTGAGTAATTTTAACTTGCATGTCAACCCGTCAAGGGTTATTTTATGCCTTTGGTAATTGTGTTCATGTGTACGTTTTTGTGTTGTTCTTTGAGCATTTTTTGCACGCAGACATATATCAACAACTATTCATGTCTAAAATTAGTAATTTGCACACAGTTGAATAGTTTCAAGGATATTACCTAATACTAATGATTATATGGTTTAAAGTAATTATTTCTATTCATGAGTAGTCATTCGTTTACACACAGTTATATAAGTAAAAGTAAAGTTGGCGAACCGAAGGCTCCCTTTTCAATAGCTACTACTCCTAGGTGTATGGGAGGGTTCTACTCCTTTCTCTGGATTACTCCATTTTACCCCTGATACGTACCTTATAATGCAGAGTGTTAAGCTTGGGAGGTATCAAGTACCATTTAAAAAAAAAATCTTTGGTATGATTCGACCTGGGATTGTACCCCGGTTTCCCGGACCATTGGCGAACTCTCAACCCATTTACAGTTATATAGGGTCAAGTAAAAAATAATGCTTAGTAAACTAACTTCAAGTAATCTACGTATTCCTTTCGGACAATGATAATTTTCAAATAGGTTTATTTGACATATAGATAAGACTAAGAACAATTACCGCTCCAGCTCGGAGTGGGTCATTGAGTAATAGCAACGAGGTGGGCGCTCCAGAGTTCTCGAGAACAGGAAGCTCTCCACCAAATGCGGTTTAGTGTCATGCACAGGACATCCCTTTTAAAGGGAGGGTCTTAATCCTCTGCAGAGGATACAGTGCATATTCAAACCACCCCGCCAACAATACAGTCAGCTATATTATCATTCATTTTCTAATCTCATTTTCAATTTTCAAGTATTCCGGTAAAATATGCTAAATAATGGGACCATGAACACAGACCGCATACTATTATCATATGGATATCATTCCATCAATAACTTCATGTAGGAACGTTAAAATGATCTAAATGAAATTTCGCAACAATCAATCATTGTATTTTGAATATCGTTTTGTATAAGATTCGGAACCTTATGATACAAATAATTATAATTACTTGTTTATCATATATTGTGAGGATTAAATAGATTCTAGGTTATTTATTGCCAAATCCATTTTCTACAAATAAACAGTTCTATTTCAAACAATTCAGTTTAGCCTAAGTACACAGTTCAATCGTCGAAAAAAATTCTATTTCAAACAATTTGGTTTAGTATAAGTATAGTTTTTGTTTACACACAGCTTAATGTCAAAAAAATTTCAAACAATTCAGTTTAGCGTAAATACAGTTTCAAAAAACAAAACAGTTCTATTTCAAACAGTTCAGTTTAGCATTCCAAAACAGTTCTATTTCAAACAATTCAGTATAGTATAAGTACATAGTTTAGTTCTATCTGACCCAGAGACAGAGCCCTATCAGGTCCTACCACCGTGGTGTAGTCGTTATCGTCGTAGGAACTGGACACGGCGACACGAGTTCAAATCCTGGACGAGGCTGATTGCATTTCACATAGCACTAATACCCTTGGGAAAGGTATGAATCCAATTATTCTCCCTCCAGCTATGGGTAAATAGCAGGGCAGACTAGGTTCTTCAGCCTTGGTTAGGCAACTAGTCTAGGAGAAGGAAAACTGAATTCAAACCTGTTAAACTCCGCTTAAAAATTGACCTTGTGTCATATCCTGCCCGAGCGGAGGGGTTGGTAAATAGTATCAGATCCTACCACCCCGGGCCAGAAACGACCTTAGAGCAATGACAATGAAGGGGCACTCCGCATTTCCCAAACCTCCTGCATCCCTTGGATCTCACCATCAGATTGTTTAGTGTCATATCCGGGACAAACATTGGATGGGGTCTTACCCCTCTACAGAGAAGCAGTCGGTGTATTTTACAGCCCCAGCCGACTGGGCCATAGACAGATTTGGATAGATTAACAATATTGAAATGTGAACGTTAGACCAGACCTCAGGAAAATACAGTAGAAACACACATATATATATATATATATATATATATATATATATATAGCATAAAAATTAATTACCTATGTTTACTAGTGTATTGTAAATGTATCAAATTAACTTTGCAATGTGTCTACGTAAACGAAACATTTGAAAATGAAGGGAGACAACTTAAGCCGTATCTCGATTTAAATCTTCAAAAATATTATGATTTGTGCAGACTTACTGTCACTTTGTCATCTGTTTTGACTTGTGCGTAATTTAGGCGTTTCAAGTAAATCGGGAACCAATTACGTCAAAGCGAAGATAAACTAAACAAAACAAAAAAAATATAAATATTCCGTTTGTGGAAAGTGACTGGACAGTAAATCACATTAGAAAGGATTATAGCCAAATAAAACAAGGATGACAGAGTATTTTGGCTCGATTTGACTCGTGTAAGCAGTTAGGGTTCGATCATCATAAACCCGAAGCTCTTACTGAAAATAAACAAGTGAAATACTAACGTTCCAAGACTGCGACTGGCGGTTAAACCGAAGTACATAGATAAAACCTTGATTTGAGAAAAGAGATCCTTTCTCATCTTACACTTATTATTTTCATCAATTTAAACAAAAAAATAAAGAGAAATACCAATAATGAATTTTAGAAGATAACCGACTGAGTGAGGCTCATAAATATTAGAGAACTCGAAAGAGATTTAAAAACTCAGTGATATATTAATAAGCATTGGTAATTCAAAAAGGTGAAACTAGATAATTAACAGTGTTGGGTTGGCGTGTAAAAGAGAAATATTTTTTAATTGCGAAAACTATCCCTTATGCAAGCACACTTTGTCGTGAATATACAAATATTTCAACAAAATGAATAATAAGTAAAAAGAAATAGTGAATCATGCGTTTTCTCTTTTTATCACAAATATGGTTTTGTTTATTTTTTATAGTCTCAGAATTGATGGATGCCATTCAATTCTACCAATCAAATCGCAGAAATGATAACTCAGTTCTTCGAATATCATAGCAGAAGTGACAAACGCAACACAGTTATAGCATTAGATTGGTTGGGTTGTTTTACAGCATATCAACCATTTTTAGGTCATTAAATACCTAATTAAATTTCAAACAATTCAGTTTAGTATTAGTGTAGTTTTTATCTACAAACGGTTAGACGTTAAAGAGTTCTATTTCAAACGATTCAGTTTAGCATAAGTACACAGTTTAGTTCCATTTGACGCATAGGACCCTATAATATGTTACTACTCCGAGCCAGAGTGGCCCAGGGAGCGATGGCAATGAAGGGGTACTCCGTATTCCTCAAAGATCCAGCATTACTGGAACCTCACCATCAGATTGCTTAGTGTCATATTCGGGATACTCATTTGTTGTGGGCTTACCCCTCTGCAGAGAAGTAGTCGATGTATTTACAGCCCCAACCGACAGGGCAATATAGCATTAGAGTTTATAGGACTTTACACTCATAATTTAATTTGGACGGTATGCCCCTTGTCCCCACAACAAAGATGGTGGACGCACATATTCAGTCTCGGGAAAACATTGGCCAGGAGAACCGCGTGACCTGCTTAAAACTACGTCCATGCGTAAATTTCTTCTTGCGTTTTTTTGGAGCCGATTCCAAGACACGTATTTTCTATAAATACGTCGTCTTCATGCACTCTTTCTCTTTTTCACAATTTCCATTGCAGCGGCAACACACTCACTCCAGTGCGACTCAACAGACGTCAAAAAGCAACAACATGGATGGGCCTCGCAAGCATTCATTCTTTCAATATACATTGACTATAAGACTTTTTCCAGTCTCGGAGAAACCGACTGTTTCGAACCACAAAAAGAAATGGACATTTTAAATATGTAATCCAACTTAATAGGACGTTTTCGTCGTTAACCTTTTAGTGGTTTAGTTGTGTTAGTTACACACACACACACGACTATTTTTGATATATTAATGTCTGTTTTATTATAGTATATCAATTTGTTTTGTTCGTCGCCTTGTTTTGAATGTTCCTTTTTTCCGTGACGTTTCATATCCTTTATTCATTCGTCTACTCACTCATTTGCTTCATTTATTTACAATTTTTTTCCACGTGCCTATATTCTACCTTTTTCTGAACATAAACTAAACACCATATAAAACTTTATCAATATTAAATTTTGGAGGGCTAAGCATAACTACCAAAATAAGTCCCCCCTACAAGTTACAAAATTGATAACTGAAAATGAATTTGCGTTTACGTATTTATTGGGAAAAGTATTGTGTTGATTAAGTCTACTAACTCAGCTAGAATTGAACATTTTTACTATGTGATAAAGGCGAGAATTTATAAATTTGGGGAAACAAACGAACAAAAAGAGAAAAAGTAAACAATTTTACTTTGCTCTGGTGTCACCGATTTTCTTTCAAAGATTGCAGTACGATGTCTTCTGAGTGCTTTGCCACATGTCAACAAGTGATGCGCTGCTTATCTGCCAATATGCCATGACAACGCGAAAGAAACAGACATTTAGCTTTTAGACGTTCCACCCTTGGGAGAACCTTTAGGTAAACTACTACATGAACTGTACGCTTTACTATCTTATCTTTCACCTGAGGATTAGATGCAAGCGGGAAAAGAACCCATCCCACTACCAGCAACAGTATCGTCACGTAATATGTGCATATAAATAAATTATGCGAGTGGCGTGTGTATTTGATACAATAATATTTATTATGAACATTTTCCCATGGATGAGAAATGTCTGTCCAAAGTTAAATTTCGTAAAACTCTGAGAAAACAGAAATTCCTGTGTCTTTTAGAAAAAATAATTTGACATCTCAAAATGCCACGAGAAAAAAAAAACATTTCCTCGCAGAAAAGTCCGCCCACATGATTGCTTTTTAATACAAACATTAGTTTATATTACTGTATGAAAATAAACAATATACACTTATATACCATCTTTGTAGTAGTAGTCGTCGTCGTCTGTTTTGTTTGAGTGGAATAGTAATTTGCAGCAACTTGTCTGAGCAGCAGTATTCAGAAGTCGTGCTTAGTGTAAAGTTTTTTTGAAAAATGAAATCGGTTAACCATGTTCAAATCCTAAAAGAAGCTGTTTGTGTGAATATTATTGAGAAAAGCATGAAAAACTGTTCCTAGCTACGGCTAAACATTAGATAGATAGATAGACATTCATAGACAGACTGTTTCATTGTATCACAACTTTTCAGTGTGGCTAGATATGCTGGACACTTCAAGCTGGGATCGAAACCCACTAAACTTTACGTTAGACATAGTATCTAGCTGCTCAGCAATTTGTGGAGAGTTGGATAAATCAAACACTTAAAACAGGTTTAACAGTATCTGCCCGCAATATTTCGCTCTTTATTCGAAGAACTTTTTCCACATATTTCTATCATACCGTCAGATTCACTATCATTTCTCCCTCATATATATATATATATATATATATATATATATATATATATATGGCTTTGATTAAGTAACCGGTCTTGGAGACGTAAAAATGAATTCAAAACAGATTTACTCCGCTTAAAATTGATCTTGTGTCATAACCTGTTCTCGGTCGTGGGGTTTGGTAAATATAAACACCCAGTAGTTAATTAGTAGATTCAGCTTAGTTTGGCCCGAAACCACAAGTGCGGGGCATCAGTAAAAATAAAACCTATTATACTAGCGAATTTTTGGTCTGTGAGGTTAGATTATTAACCATTGAGCTACGGCAGACACCAACCCAGGAATAATAATTGCTGCTACTGGCCCTCAGGCGCCTAATAATCAGTCTTCTATTTGTAACAAAAATCTGCATCACGATATGTTTCCTTCTCTATGTTAATAACTCGACAGATCTATTTGTTGAGTGGCCAACAGACGTTTTATGAGTAGAGGTAGGGCTCATAAATGTTGGCGGGAATGCATGGAAGAGAATGCAAGAATACAGGTCAGACTCCACCTAATTCATTAAATTTCTAGCTATCTACCCATAGTTTATATACGAGCTGACTTGCCTTTGTCAAGGGTAATAATCAGTGTAGCAGCATCATATTGCAGCAAGCGACTCAGCGGTAATTATGGGACGTTTTACTCTCACGCTCACTAACCACTTTTCACTTCATAAATTATTTGTGAATATAAGTAGTGATAGGATAAAAACCAAGGATATGGATTCGTGCCTTTCTGTCAAGAGCATTAATAACTTTAGTGAGTCACATGTTCAGGTACTGTAATATACGAATAGTAAGAATTAGTTTCTGGTTAAGACATAAAAAGTTCTTTTAGCAGTCGGCGATGCAAATTGCTCTGATAAAAACCTAAAAGCAACATTAACATTATGCAGACTAATGAAACATTGATAACATTTATTTTCATCCCATTACACTATGTTTTGGTTCATTTAAAGGCATATTAAGCCTTTATTGGTTATTTAATGCTGAAATTTGATTCATTAGTAAGTGGCCGATTATAATCGGAACTGTTTCCAAAGTTTCATTGTGACAAAAAAAAAAAACCAATCACATTTTCTTTGACTGTAATAATCATTTGTTTGCACAAGTATTCTTATTATGTACTAGTAATTCATAGAAAATTATGAAGTTTAAAATAACTATTCCTGTTTAATAATAATTTGTTTACACAGTTATGATTTCAAATATTCCCATTTAATACCAGTAAATTGCAAGTAATTACAGTTTCAAGTACCGTATATACTCATCTATAATGCAACGTTCTTGGACCTAATTTTAGCCTTATATTCAGATGTCATACTATAGACGAGATACAAACTTTAGATAATTGGCAAAGGCTAAGTCTAGACTATTTGTTCTCTTAAAATGTTCAGCTGCACTAGTCAAATAGTCCACGATAGTATCGGCTACTCTATATATACGATAACAATTTTAATACACAATTTGGAATTAGTTGGTATTAACTACACCTGCCTGATACAAATAATTTGCAGGAACCTATTTCACGTATTAGGTACTGCCCCTCTGGCTCAGAGTGGACCTGGGAATAATGGAAATAAAGGAGTGACGCAATACTCCCCAGAGCTACAGAAGTGTAGCCTCTTTACTGGATGCTTTCATACATTAGACAACTTTTTTGGTGGTGGGCTTGCCTTCCTTCTGCAGAGAATGCACTTGATGTATTCTAAGCCCTGCTGGCTGACAATGCTCTATGTTAATAACAAAGATTGTATTATGTGCTTAAATGAAAATTATTTCTAACATATAAAAGTTATGCCTGTACTATTCAAATTATCATTGGAAAACGAACCGATTGTAAAGTTATTTTAGCGGACTTTTTTTTTTCTTTTTGATTCCAAGTGACTGAATATCTTTTACTTCAGAATTAAAATCCTTACATTTTATTCTTAATGAAGCATTATTCCCAAACCGAAAAACTGGCTTCATTTCATTTGTTATGCAACAATCTCAAGTGCTTCAGTCATACGAAAAATGCACCGTTCATATTTATACTATAAACTCTTGATAGCGAATGACGGAAACAAGTTTGTCAAAAGACGGTCCATGGCGTCGTTTGAGGAAATCTGTAGCCGGCAAAACGCTTTATGATGCAAGGAGGGGCTCATAAAACTCGGTGAGGGAGTGTATTGAACGACATGAACGACAGAAACACGGTTGGCACAATTTCAACCATCTGTTATATGTCTTTACGCCCACTACCATCGGCCTATGTTACTGCGCACAGGAAAACTCCCAATCATATTTACAGCTGCATGTATAAATACCTAATGGCTGGCCTCCTCTTAGTTACATTTATTTCTATACTTGGCTTTCAACTTTCTCGTGTTTGTACGAACGTGATGTTTGTCAAATCTATTAGTTGGAAAGGAATGAAGGAAGTTGGATCTGTGATCGACTGCAGCCCGGTTCTCGAGTATTTTTCCATTTACATCAAACATTTCAGGTGATCAAGAAACAGCAATACATTTTCCTATTCTTTACTTTGATAATACTGTCATCGGAATAAATTAAATTCTTTCTCCGACTCGAGCTCTTTGCAACCTGTTTCTCTTTGATAGCAACTATTATTTTCTTTCTTCTCATTGAGCGAGGAGTTTAAGGTAATGAATAATTATTTCATTATTTGCAATTTTCTTTTTATCCCCAGATAACTGTTAGCCTTCTCTTGAGTTCGAGTGACAGCAATTCTCTTCAGCTCTCTAAGACTCCTCATTATTCTAACTTTAGCAAAGCTGTGGTCTGAACGATCTCCTGCCTCTGTTCAAAAGACCTATGGAATTGTTTTAAAGGTTTTAGTTGTTAACTCCTCGTGTGTTTTTCGCACCAACAGAATATTTTCATGGAATTGGGTGGCAGAAATTTTCTTCAGGTTTTCGGTACTCTAGTATACAAGCCAATTTCAGTGCTGTGATCTGAGTGGTTTTAATATTTCTCATCTTCAGTCCCTATAGTCTCTTTCAAGTTCTCGGGAACAGTTCTAGGGCTCAAACTTTAATTGCTATCGATTACCTCTATGTTCCACAACTTTTTCAGTTCTTTGGCAAGGTCCAGTTATTCTTCTAGCTTTTCGTCTTCCTTCATTTTCATTATCACAGCAAAATAAGACAATTTTTTTGTTTATACAGTCTACTTTGTTTGTCTGATCTTCTAGCCTGGATTGGGCGATCCGGTTTTATCATAAAAATACCAGAGGATTTTTATGCGTTTCATTTTCTAAGACAGAATATGGCTTTCGCATTTATTAGATGTCAGCATAATCAAATTTCAATAACTTGCACAATTCCCAGCGGTTCACTTTTACACATCAATCATGTATTCCTTTTGTGCCAGTTTGCTGTATTCACTTGTGAGATTAACTTTTTTATTCCTGTCACCACATTTGCTTTTCTTCCGCCTATTATTGATTTGGTTTTATGGTATGTCAACCATTTTAGTTTATTTAATGTCAAATCTTCTTTACACACACACACACACACACACACACACACACACACACACACGATTTGTCAACAAATTTAGTTGATAACTTTTCTAAACGAGCCAAAGCTCATTATTTTGCAACTAGCTAAATGGTTCCAAGTACTGCTATGAATCACAAACAATTCATTTAAACCTCCGTCATTTGTTTACGCACAGTTAAATGATCAAACTGTTCTATTGAAAATAATTCACTTTAGCATGTAATTTGTTTGGAAAGTTTAAATATCAAACAGAACTATTTGAACCATTGATAGGACACTAGGTGCTACCTCTCCAGGTCAGATTGGGCCGGGGAGCGATAGCAATGAAGGGGTATTCCGCTTTCCCCAAAGCTCCAACATTACTGGAGCCTCACCATCAGATTGTTTAGTATCAGATCAAAACACACGTTGGGTGGGTGGGGGTCTTACCCCTCTACTAAGATTCAGTCAATGTATTCTACAACCCCCGCTTGCCGACTGGGTTTTCGTATTATTTGTTTTTACTTTGACATAATTGGCTCTTATGTCATTATTTTGAGTAGCTATTAAAAGTGAATCAGTTTCACTTTTGAGATCTTCCCTTCAAATATCTATTTTTACCTGGGCTCAAACATTGACCTTTCTGCCACATTACAAATTCTTCTTTCGAACTTTATCTTTAAGAGTCAGTGTGTTTCTGCACCATGGAATCTTCGCTCATAGTTTAATCGTACAGTCATGTGAAGCTCATTTGTTAAGATTCTTTTGACTAAAACATGCTTCTTCGTACACTTTGCACATTCTTCTCTAAAATTCACAGTATGCATTTCTCAGCTTACAAAAAAATTGATGTCAGATCTTTGTCCATCTGAGAGTACTGATTGATTAGCCATTTTGGCATACCCTAAAAAAAAAAAAATTCTTTTTAATCAAGATTAGAATAAATTTTTTATATAAACCAATTTCAAACAATGTCCAGTTGACATAGTAAAAAATGCTGAATATTTTTACATTTATTTTAATTAAATGACCCTTCGAAAATTCGACGTGCATTTAATAAATAATCGTAATGATAGTTTAGAAAGGTCTGATGCAAAGAGGATAAGACGATCGGCAAGAGAACTGACACGACCCAGACAAATTGCGTTTGACTGCAGATTAATTAAACTTGCTACATTTTGATTTTCAGTTGATCACCAAATTGTAGAGGTGCGAAAATTTGGAGAAAAAAATATCATGCTTATGCAGGAAATAACTTCCATTAAAAATGTATTTGGTTTTATGGCATATCAACCATTGTAGGTTACCCCATGTCAAATCACGTTTATACATATATCAAATATATATAGTTTGCAAACACTTCCAAACGAGCTCATTTTCTTACATACTGTTAAATACTTCCAAGTATTGCTATGTATAACTAGCAACTCAATTAAGTATCAGTCATTTGTATACACACGGTTAAATGATCAAACAGTTCTATTTTGCATAAGTCAACTAAGTTAAATAGTTCTAAGTATTGCTATGTAGCACTAACAATTCAATTAAACATTAATCATTTGTTTGCTCTCAGTTTAAATAGTCGAACAGTTCTACTTGACCCATAGATAGGACCCTATCAGGTGCTGCAACTCTGAGTCAGAGTGGACCTGGGAACAATGATAATGAAGGGATACTCCACATTCCCCAAATTTCCAAGGCTGGAGCCGCGCCATGAGATGGTTTAATATCATATCCAGGACACTCATTCTCGGGGGTCTTACTCTTCTGCCGAGATAGAGTCGGATTATTTCGACTGCACCAGCCGACTGGGCTGCCATTGATAAAGGAAATGGAGAACGTGCAGAAGGATATATAAGCCGAAACGTTGAGGGTATCACAATAAAGATGAAGACAATAGTCCAAATATTCTAACTGATAAAACTGTATGGATATTGCAAGAGACAAACTAAGGAAATTGCACACGAGATGTCCTAAGCAATCTGATGGAGAGGTTCCAGTGATGCTGGAGCTTTGGGGAATGCGGAACACCTCTTTATTGCCATTGCTACCAGGTCCACTCTGGCCCGGAATGGTAGTACTTGATTGGGACCTATCTATGGGTTAAATAGAACTAAACTGCATGCTTATGCTAAACTGAATTCTTTGAATTAAAACTTGACTAAACTGAATAGCTTGAAATAGAAATGTTTTTTTACAATTAAACTGTGTTCTTACGCTAAACTGAATTGTCTAAAAGAACTATTTTGACAGTTAACTGTGTGTAAAGAAAAGCTATACAAAAACTAAACTGGACTGTTTAAATTAGAACTATTTGACTAAACTGAATAGCTTGAAATAGAAATGTTTTTGACAATTAAACTTACGCTAAACTGAATTGTTTGAAATAGAACAGATTAGTATAAAAATAGATGTGGCATTAAATAACCTAATAAGTTAGATATGCCATAAAACCCAACCAACGAACTTCTGGTTTAAGTTGGTAAAGAAAGAACCCTATATTAGCCCAGGTGCTTTCGACCATTTCGCTGGTCATCTTCAGGGGCGTGTTAGATCGCTTGTTGCAGTAAGTTTTATATTTATTCGGAGTGACTTTTTTTTTTTATTATAAATCATTGATGGGTTTGTTTCATTCTGTTAGGATGGATGGTTAGTTGTTTAATATGTTTATTTATACTTGTGGTGAATGTTATTTGATTTATAGTAGTTTTCTTTAACAAGATGACCAGGGAAATGGTCGAAAGTGCATGGGCTAATATAAGGTTCTTCCATTAACAACTTGACCCAGAAGTAAGAAGACTACTGAGAAGACTTAAACGTCTTCACTTGAAGATTTTTAAGAAATAATCCGTGGTATTCAATGTCTCAGTGGCGACTCTAACCTATTTTTGCTACTCGTGCCCCCGCTTCCCTCTGTCAACTTCAGTTCCCAACCCGTGGTCCGTGGACCCAAAGTAAGTCATCATAGTTGCTATTGCGTGATTCTCCGTTGTATAGCACAGATTGACAAACGTACCTTGCATGGTGTTTTTTTTTGTAAACAATCAAGATTCTGTATAATTTGTAGTCTTGTTAATACAGTAGATAAGATAATTTTTTTCCTTTCAAAAGTATAGAAGAAAAGAGAAGATGTTCATTACTATGACGAGAAAAATATGCTTATTAGAATAAAGAAGCTGATGACAATATACAGACACAGCTAGTAGTTTCAATTTCGCTTAAAATAAAGATTATTTGTTGAAAATGTATTCAAATAAACAAATTTTAGTTACAGAATGTAATATATGCAACATTCATTAAAGAAATAGACATCTGTTAGTGAAAAAACGAATTAAAACACGCCGTTTAACCAACATTTACCATAGCGATGATGATGACGTCGGCTCTAATCTGCTATCCCCTCTCTCTCTCTCTCTCTCTCGGTCCCTCTCCCCAATACATCTATCAGCAGTCACACGTGCTAAGATTTTTGAGCACAGTGTTAGGGTTGCTCTTGGCTACAGCCAAAAGCGTATTTCTCTAACATTACTGTTATTATAAGGGTCTAGTGCCTGGTACGGATCGGGCGTTCAACATTATAGCCGATTTTATGGGATGTTCAATGAATCTGACGGTGGCTGGACAAAGACCATCCGTTCAAAACAGCATCGTTGTATTATTCCCAGATATATTTATGAACTTTTGGCTACTTAGTTATCGAAACTTGAATAGATACGTAATTTAATTGAGATCAGACTATGTATGTTTGCTTGAAATTAATGGATGATTTTTAATCCATTTTGAATAACATTGACCGAGTTATTGGTCGTGCCGGGCACGAGTAGCACTAGTCCCGTCTCCGCCCCTGATATATATATATATATATATATATATATATATATATATATATATATATATATATATATATATATACACGAGTTGGGTAGACCGACACATTTTTCTTTTTCCTGATATAGGAAAAATAGGCTCTCATTTCGTATCAAAAGCCTCACGTAGTGCAGAGAACAGCATGCTAAACAACATGTCAGCATGTGTCTTCTCTTTAAAAGTAAAGAGACAAGACAAGACTAGACATATTGTTTACATCAGAGCAAATATACGAGAAGAAAAAGCTAGTGATCTATTTCTTTCTCTTCTACATACAGCTCTATTCAGGTGGGCAAATAACTCTGCAAGACCCATCGTTATTTACAAAACGGCCTTATGCACGGGAGCTCCAAGTGAGGCTCGAATTTACCTTTGATACTCCAGGAGATAGGATTGCTAACCAGTAAATTTCAAAGACGTGCTGAATATTATTCTTAAAAGTATTTAGATACTCACGAGACAGAAAAGTAAAACAAGGTCAAAATGATGTGAGGGTATCCCGCAGGAATCGAGACTCACACGGTGCAAAGGAAAAACTCGCTTAGTTCTGCCGAAATTCCTCTTCGGAGGAATCTTACACTTCAACTCAACCCTTATCAGTTTTAGGCTGAGGATATAGGTGCTACCTGAGAGATGGGAGGCTCTCTGGAACTAAGCAGTAAATGTTTATCAACCAGAACTGTCACAGATTTCAGTTCTTACTATGTGATATTCTTGTGGACGTTTGCCAATTCTAAGCCCGATAATTATTTTTTCAGGAGGCTTCACAAGGTGAAGAGTTGATTAGTTAGCTTAACAGAGACTTGAGAGTTCGATTTCCACCAGGTGCTCCATATAGCTAATCTCGAGCTTCAACGAAGCTAAGCAAATAAGAACCAGATGTCACGTACACTTTGTATCTAATTGTCCTTAATTGGAATCATTTTGAAATGAAGCTTCTTAATCTGAGAATTAATTTTTTTCTTTATTGCGGACTTTTTGTCCTCATCTTAGTAGTTTTTTTGTGTTGTTTCTTCTTTCACTATGTTACAAGGTCGCGGTAAATCACCTGAAGAAGGCCAGAGGTAAAATTTGGCCGAAACGTTGTGAAAAACAACACAAAAAACTACCAAGATGAGGACAAAAAGTCCGCAATCAATAAAAATTAATTCTCAGACTTTGTATCTAGTTCAGATTTCGACAAATCTGCGTGTGAAGACATATTTATCGAGTTAGGTTGATGGAATGCATGCACACACACACACACAAGTGGATAGATGCAAAAAAAGGTGCACAAGGAAGCTGATGGTGGAAATAATACCCGACTCCCCCCGAAAAAACGACTGTCGATCGATAGACAACTGATAAGCCAAAAAAGAAAAATCGTAAATAGTATTTTCAATATTAGTGCCAGTCCACCCACTCATTTACCAGTGAACGTTGCTACCTTCTCAGCCAGCAAATATCAATATGACATCTGTTCCGAATGAAATTGATTTCGTATCTCAAGGTTAATATGATGACGTCATATATCCGTACAGAAACGACAATTCGATGAATTAAAAAAATTCTTTGATTGAGCAACAAAGGTCTGATATTTAATACAATCATTGAATATTCCGCCTACCTCACAAACTACTAAAATCAACAACAAACTCATGATCTTAACGTCTTTTGATTTTGGCATGTAGATAACATTTTTAAACGAGCCAGATCTCATTTGTTTGCAACAAAGTTAAATAGTTTCAACTACTGCTATCCAACATTAATAGTTCTGTTTGTTACAGACAAATGTTATCCAGTTGAGTAAATGATTAAACTGTTCTCGTTAAGCCATAATTGGGAGTAACTGGTATAACGATTCTCGTTCAGAGTGGACCTGGGAATAATGGCAATGAAAGGGTAATCCACATTCCCCAAGCGCAGGGACTGGAGCCTCACGATCAAATTATTCAATGTCAGATCAAAGACACTTGCTGTGGGATGGGTGATCTTATGTGTCCGCCTCAGCACCCCTTACGAGTCGATTAGGCTGCCTTTTGTTTAGGATAAATTGGTTTAACAAACATATCTTACTTAGTTGGTTGTTTGGGTTTTATGGCATATCAACCGTCATAGGTTATCTAAATGCCATATCCTGTTGATGTTTAACCTAAGATTTCTAAACGAATACTTTGTAGATAACATTTTAGATAACTAGGTTCTCATTTGTTTGCATACGACTAAATGGTTTATGTTCATTATATTTTTGGTACAACCCAGAAACAAATTGGAACAGGACTGGCTCTGTGGATACTGACGAGTCCATATTGGACTTCCAGCTCTGAAGCCACTCATGAATTTTAAAACCGTTACGAACACAAAGTTTGTAAACCCTATAATTTTAGAGGTGAACCCATGGTGACCATCTTCATTCATTCGGCCGGTAGCTATTCTCACGGTTTGTGACTTGGTTTGCTCTAACGGCATATCAATCATTGTAGCTTATTAATTCCAAATCCATTTTTATACATATAAAAAGTTCTTTTTCAAACAAATCAGTCTAGCATAATTACGCAGTTGAAATGTCAAAACAATTCTATTTCAAGCAATACAGTTTAGTTCTATTTGAACAATAGATAGGACCCAATCAGGTGCTACCACTCCGGTCCAGAGGGACCTGGGAACGATAGCAATGAAAGGGTACTCCGTATTCCACAAAGCTCCAGCATTACTGGAGGCTCACCATCAGAATTTTTAGTGACATATCCAGGACATTCGTTGGGTAGGTCTTACCCCTCTGCAGAGATTCAGTCGGTGGTTTTTACAGCTCCAGCCAACTAGGCTGACTTGTTATAAGATTGTTTCAATCAGTAAAGGATTTTGTCGAAAGGATCATTTAAATGCCTGCTCACTGAAAGATGAGTTCACTGGTTCCATCGTGGGGCCCCAACTCCTGTAGCTTCTTTGGGGAGGAATCGTTTGACGAAGCCCATTCCTGCATTTACCTAACCCCTCTAACACAGTTTTTTTTAAAAGTAGAGCACAACTAGTTTGAATTTAGAATTTTCCTTTTCATAGATCGGATGTCATATCAGGTTTTCTCAAGGGTATTAGCGCTATGTGAAATGCTAGCAGCTTCGACATTGATTTGAACTCGTATAACCGAGTCCACTTTCTACGGTGAAAACCGTTACGCTACAAGTGCCTCAAAGATATATCATTTTAAATCTCGCAGATTAATCTCTACCAGTAGACGTCGAAGATTAATATTTTACCGATTACACAGGGTACGACGGATAAATTGTCTTTATTTAAAATTATTTTCACGTACGCGCTCTTTCTTTCAGTTTTGTGCACAGTACAACAAACCAGAGTTAGTTGGACACTTTATCAAGAAAGTAAAACGGTTCACTCTTCCAGAAATTCTGAAATCACATGTACGGAATGGCATTCACGGTTGATGCTCCAAAACGAAAATTTCCAAGTATTTGGATGTCCATTTGAAGACAGATTCACATTCATGAAAATCAAAAACCAAATCCACATCACGGTGTTTGTGGTGATACCTCCATTCATCTCCCCACTCAACACAGGCCTACACTAAGTTATTGGAGGAGGCAATTCTCCACTGAATAGTGAGGATAGCTTCTGAAAGACCCTTACAGTCTCGCAACAGGTCTGGGCCATGCCATGAACAGGAGAACCCCATATTGGTTGAGAGAAAATTTCTGCTACAACATTAGCCCAAACATCTGAGTCTAATTCTCTATATTTCAATCCCCTTGATTATTGCGTATGCGGCGCTGTTGAACGAGAGACCAGCAAAACTCTGCGCAACAGCAAAGATAAACTGAAGGCAAATATAACGGCAATATTTACCAATTTAAACAAGGAGACCATCGAAAAGGCTTGCTGGAAGTTCCAAAGCCGTCTGTTGGCCGTGGTTGAAGCCAATGGTGATTTCTTGGAATAAATCTAATTCATACTATTTCAAGATATTTTCTTGTAATCTTGGTAAATATATCTGCCAAAGTGAGATGCCACTATTATTTTCATTTTTGCGTAATTAAGACGACAGTTTATCTATCGCACCTTGTAGAATCGGTGATTATGGAAATTTAAGATTAATTACAAACAAATTACAACCTTTATGGGGTAATTATCATAAGATACTGTTTCGTACTAGTTTAGAATTAGTATGTTCCGGAATGTTCACTAATTCTGATGCTAGCAATTATTATATACAATGTTTAAATTCGATGGCGCATATAACAGTATTTGCATTTTTTACCCTTTACAAACTGAATTTTCATCAGCTATTGATTTAATCATAATGTACGTAACAATATACTACGTCATAATTAGTTGCCCACATTCCAAGACAAATCAATTCCAACCTATTTTTAAGAAAGCGGGGGGGGGAATAAGTTCCAAGATTTCTCACTTGCTATATTGAATTAAATACAAGTATTCTGTGCCACAAAACGAGTCTGAGCCTAAAAATTTTACAAAATTCTTAAATAATTACACGGTCATATAAATATGTTGATATGAAAAATCAATGGAGCAAAATGTAGGCCAAGCATGGAAACAAGATTTTTGCATTAACTACGTCATAACCTGTGAAAAAAAAAAACCTTAAATTTATCTTTAGAATTTAAAAGATTGATAAATTTTTCGAAGGTAGCATTTAGGTTGTCATTCTATGAATAGCCTTTTGGATCTTTAATAAAATAAAACCAATTCGTTTTTCTTTTTCGCGTTTTCTATGAACCACCTGTAAAGTTTGGGAATCTTCACAGAAGTGTTGCTTGATGATTATGAAAAGGTGTTAACTTTAACGTCACATTTTTAGGTTTTAGTTTTCACTCGAGTTAAAATGTTGTAAAAAGCACCTGTTTTCATGTGTATCAGCATTTAATTTCGTTACTATCAAATCAGGAAAGTTATTTTTTACTTTTATTTACTGTTATCACTGATTTTGATTTGTTTTACACAATATATAAGATGAAACTGTCCTCTTCTATGAATCCTATTTGCCTTACTTCCTGACCATGACATTCTTAATTTGGAGTTTTAATGTTTTTTACCCGGAGTCATGTTGATTGCAGCTTTAGCTAAAGAGTCGGCTTTATCATTGCCCTGAATTCCGATATGGCTTGGAATCCAGCAAAATATCACCTTTTTTGCTATGGACCAGTGAGCTGAGTAACCAAAAAAATGGCAATTATGGGATGAAAATTCCCCACAATAAGCTCTTTCAAATACAACCCATTTTAAAAGATAGGAAGGTCGATCCTAATAATACCAGAAGAGAAGAAACTGCCCTTACTCGACAACGCATTGGACACACTCGACTGACTCACTCCTTCATTCTTAAAGAACCTCCCCCAAAATGTCCATGTGGAAACCAATACTCAATCAAGCACATTTTGATTGAATTCACAAAACTCAACCACACCAGGAAAAGGTTTTATAAGGAGAACAGCATGAAGGAACTATTTTAAAAAATAGCTCTCAACAATAATCAACTTCTTAAAAACAACTGGCCTCTTATAAAAGATATAGACTTACCAACACCTTCGACCATCAAGTGTATACAAACAAAAAGCTTTGACCTATTTTCAAATATTAATTCCAGACCATTAATTTACAATTGATATATATATGCACACACACATTTATATATATATCTCAGAATTTGTCACTCAGTGACCCTTAAGAGGTTAATCTGCCAAAAATCCAACCATCGCCAACCTGAAAATATGCGTTTACAAATTATATATATGTGTGTGTGTTTAAAAAGGCTATGGCATTAAATAACCTATTGAAGTTGATATGCCATCAAATCCAACGAACCAACCATGGTATTTTTTTTTAAAACTTCAATGCACAGTTTCCAGATTGGATCCCAAATATTGGTAGAACAAGTTTTCTATAAAATGTTCTTTTTCATCATTTCCCCCTTGTAAAACGAAAATATTAATGACGAAAACGGAAAGATTGATGCTGTAACGTTAGTATGCAATTGGAAAATTTAAATTTTGTTTTTAGATACTTTGTTTAAATGCAGTCAGTGATGAAATACAGCCTTGATTGTTTTTCCCCCCCTTTCCTCTTTCAACCAGATTTAGTCTTGTCATATATAACTTCATTAGAAGGCATGCCTATCTATCCGTCATATGCATGATACAGACTGTAGATTGAGTGTAAGCTTTGATATATTTGCCTAATAAATTTCTAATCATGATATCAGGGCTAACAAACAGCCAGCATTTTAATAATATACATTCTTCTGATATGACCTTGTAGAGACGACCGATAAACGTCGGAGAGATTTCTGGCAGACAAGTCAATCTCTAAAGTCAAACGGGTCGGGAAGATTTTTCTCATGATTACATTAGATCCATTCCCATTGAGAAGAAACTGCTGAGAAGTGCAGACATATGTGAGAGCAAATAAAAGAGCCACATAGTTATGGCAGGTTCACACTTGTTAGCAAGTTATATTCTTACTAATTATTAATGAATACGTATTTTGACCCAAGTTGGCTTCATAGTTGAAATATCAATGTTTTAAGAGCTAATGTATTAATAAAGTTCAATAATTTTTAAATCAGTAAACAGTTCATACTTAGTTGAAATACCAGTGTTTTAAGAGTGAACGCATAGATATATTTCAAATCTTTTACATTATCTAACAATATACGTGGGGCCTTCAATAAGTTTCCAGACTTTTTTGTACAGGTATTTAAAATTGCCGTAGACTCTTGAAAATTCAGTATGTTATTGTTATACATCTTATGAGATGACTGACCAATTTTTATGATTTCAGGTTCAAATGAACAGCTACAGTTGGAATTGGAATACACCCTACTAAAGTCTGATTGTCACAGCTGGTGAATTTAAAAAATGCAATCTGGACGCGAGGACACTTTAGAAGAACGATATACAATAAGATTGTGTTTTAAACTTGGAAAAAATGCCACAGAAATATATGGAATGCTTCAGAATGCTTTTCAACCATCATGCATGAATCGAGCATCCGTTTTTAAGTGTCATAAGAGATTCAAGGAAGTCTGTGAGGGATGATGAGAGGTGTAGGAGGAGTAAGGAAGTCAATATACCAGAGTTGATTGGCTAAAGAGTTAGGGCTACTATGTTGAGGTTTTAAGGGAGTTCTGGAAGAGATTCTGAGGGAAGAGGCCAGCACTCTTCAAATTGGGTCAGTGGCATTTCCACCGGGACAATACACTAGTGCACAACTCCATTCTTGTAACAGACTATTTAACCAAGATGGGCATCAAGACAGTTCCTCACCCTCCCTACAGTCCAGACCTTGCTCCCCGTGACTTTTGGTTATTACCTAAGCTCAGAGGCAGTCGTTATGAGACAATTGAAGAAATGAAAGAGGCTGTGACGAATGTCACATGATAGCCCACGTAGACGATAGAGGTAAGATTAATACTATCCTCCCGTTGAATTATCAGTATCTTGCCGTAAAAAAAAGTGACCGTTAAGGAAGAATATAGGTCACAGAGGGGTATCAACAGGTGTCGGTACTTAGTAACCTCAGGTCGCCGGACACCAAGGGGGAGAAGAGAGAAGCCAAATGATTGGCTGGGACCTCAAAACAGAAGTGGGGACCCCTTCCCCTCAGCGGAAGTAAATAATAAGAAAGCGAGTTTTTGAGCAGGGTTCGTAGCGGGCAGACGAATCATAGCCAGTATTCCGGGTTGAAGACAAAAGTATACCCGATACACGAAGGACCCCAGGTTCTTCAAGCCAGTGTAAAAAAATAGAAGCCCGTGAAAGAAGAAAGATTCTCCAGTGGAACCCCGTCGAAAAATAAGATGAGTAACTTTGGGGACATTTCTCCTTTATACCCAAATTTTGTATACCTCTCTCTCTCTCAATTTGAAGAAAAGCAAAAGTCAAGAAAAGACATTCATATTCGTGGACTGTCCAATTATTATATGTTTTGACACTTTGAAAGTGTATATAACTGTAGTAAAGGAATTCATGTATTTATATATCACACGTGGTCTATGTTGTTACTTCATGCTTCCCCTTTAGCTTCTATTCGCCTTATGTTATCTTGCTTAGACTTGTCCTTTTAATTCCTAAAATATCACACGGGAAACCGGAGTTGCCGACTACTACACTATAATATTATTACGACTAAAACCTATAGGTCCATATTCTTCCATTATCTAGGGGAAAGAAGTTTAGCGGCCTGGTGGGTGTGTGATAGTGTGAAATTTGGAACCCCTTGCCAGCGGCGGTTAGTCTGGCCCTAAATTAATCCCTCACGTAATATGCCAGTTCTTATATGCCTGAGAGAAAAACTCTGAACGAGGACTTATTCTATAGGGGATCAAGTGCCAACCTGCCCCGTCTTCACACGTGCGAAAATAAAGTACTGTTTGGGGATTTTAGTCAATTTGCCGTCACACGAAGGTCATTGACACGCTCACACAAGAGGACTTCCACAAGTTGTTGGAACGGTACAACAAGTGCATTGTAGCCGGAGGAGATTACTTCGAAGGGGACTTGAGTTTCATGTGTGTACTATCAATAAAAGTGCCCATACGAAAAAAGTCTGGAAACTCATTTCATGATCCTCGTATATTTTACCTACAGATGGGACTAACAAGTACTACTACAACTACTTCGGTTCAAAGTGGGCCCAAGAGTAATAACATCACAGTGGGGTGACTACCCAGAGCACCAGAATTTGAGTCACCAGCGGATGTAGTTTAACATCTTACCTAAGCCACGTATCGCAGTGATCACGTATCGCAGAAATGAAGATTTTCTTTGGTGATCTGATTCGAACAGGTGATTCATATAAATATGTTTGGAATAAATAGGTAAAAATCTGGAATAAAATGTGGGTGAGTGAATGGTAGTATACGCAAGTGAGAACGACTAATGATACATCGTCTAAATGGAAGAGGATGTTTCTCATCAGAGAGTAAACTCAACTATTTCTTTCAAGAGGTCCTCCTCAACATCTGCTTGTTTTGTTAGCCTGTAATTACGGGAAATGAAAGACATCGGATTTTGTCACAAATAAAATCAAGAAGATATATTTTGCCAACGACTTTGATGTTCAGTTACACAACCTGTAATTTCATTATTTAATCAGGCGTATCACCTTAGCACTTACATATACATGCACCATGCTTAGTGTGATTAAATATTTTGCGCGATATAATTGTGTCTTCGTATTTACGAACAAATAATTCAACTAACATCCAATTCCTCATTAAAAAATATGATCTAGAATTCAGCTTTCGGAATAGAATTATGAAAAACAACTTCAAGCTTTCTCGTGAACAATCCTAGAATCCTAAATTGGGCTATTTTTGAGAGTTCAGAAATGTTATGGTGTATATTTCGCTATTTAGAACTTTTGGGGAAATTTTCATATTGGTAAACACAGTTTAATTTGAAAGTAAATGACTGATTTCATGTATTGAAGTCGTATACTTCATCTTTTGATGACAAAAAGATAAATATAAATACTTTAGACTTTTATTATCATATTTATTTACAACATGCGATAAATCATTGATAAAGACTCGTAGTTCTGTCTTATAAGAAATATCAAACTAAAAAGTTTATAAATCGGTAAAGAATATTGGAATACCAAAGAACATTGGAATACCGTAATTACAAATTTACTATATTTAGTGGCAGCTTTCAAATCTGGCCGACTGCCAAACTATGAAAAAAGAATCTACAATAAACATCCGCATATTCATCGACTGTTTAAGCTTTTGAATAATTAAAAAAAAAGATAAATCGAAAAAATACATTTTCGGTTATTTTTTCTAATTCCGCACAAATATCTATATCATCCGGTGGGGATCAGCCTCGCAGCTGTTAAATTGACGAGCTAACCATTGTTCCTCGTTATCGTAGTTCTTTTTCAAACGAGAATACAAAATGAATCTTTGATTTTAAAGAATTTTAGCTCAATGAAGATGAAACAAATATATTCAATCTCATTAAAAATCTATGCATTCCTTGTTTTGATGAGAATCGATTTTTTTTTACAATTAGTAGTTCATTTTTACACTACGAAATTTCAAGTCCCAAAAGAAAAATACGTATATAACAATCCCCTCCCCTCAAAAACAATCATGATTGTTTTTCTCGCATCGAAAAATATCTGGGTTTTTATGACTCACAACGTTCTTCTTTAATCTTGGGATTATTCATTGTGCCTAGTAAATAGAGTTGCTACATTTGACCTTATAATTATTTCCGATCTCTCTCAAGGTAGACATTAAATTTTTTTCTTAAGTGATTTTTCTGTCATGGTCAAATTTATTTTAAATACAACATGCATAATACATTGAAGATGTAATATCATTTTTTTTTAAATTGTCGGATCCGATGTTTATTATTCAATCAGAAATACACGAATAACTTATTTAAAAAAAATGAATATGACGAAGTAGCCCGTGAGAGTAACAATAGGATTACGTGAAAAGTAGCTTCTGTGCCGTTTTTCGTATATAGTCCAATCAATATCTTTTAGTGTTTCTAAATATTTTTGAGAGACTCACTACACTATTGGTTTGAGTTGATAAAACAACAAAAGACTATATATTTATAAAATGTGTTTTGTAAACAGTTTTAGAGAAACTGTTGGTCTATTCAAGATTCCAAGCGACAATTTACTTTGGTGGCATATCAACTATTGTAGGTTATTTAATAGCGAATCCATTTTTACACATATAAACAGTTCTATTTCTAACAGTTCAATTTATCCTAACTTTAGTTCTATTTGACCCATAGGTAGAACCCTATACAGTGCTTCCGCTTCAGGCCAGAGTGGTTCTGAGAGCGATGGCAATAAATGGGAGCTCACCATTAGATTGATTAAAAAACGCAATCTTAGGTCTCTGCATTCTGTCCGATCAAATAATTGCTTTGGTCTTGAAGGTCTCTTCTTCATTAGATTCCGAGTTCTTAGTATTTTTAAGGATCTTTGATTATTAATAGAGCCCGCGAAACAAATATAATAGACTCAATACATGTCAAGTTTTAAAATTATAGTAATTTACAATGTAGTCTTTTTTTTTTTTTAACTAATAATCGTTATTGATCTTGTCCCGTCACAGCTTCAACTTTTTTAACGCAGAGACTGAATATACTCTGAATAATTCTATTACATTTTTTGTACATTTTGACACCGTTCTATCCTTTCAGATTATTATTTCTATAAATGTTTTTAATTGTTCTAACCGTATACATGCGCTTTTAGACGGTATTGCCATACAATCACAAGAATAAAAGTTCTTCAGATTATACCAAGACTAAAATCAAACCAAAATTCCACATTTATCTGTTATTCTTTCTCCAACAAAATGGCCACCTTGCCCATTACTACAACCAACACCGCTTCATTTTTCCACCTTGTCCCTCATTAGGAACAAAGAAGAATATTTTAACTTAGGAGACAATCTAATGATGCTCTTTGCGACTTACTTACATTTCAAACCTCGCTTCGTCAGATCGGAAGCGACCAGCCATTTTTATTTCCACTGCTTTGATTGTACAAATTATAATCGATTGCCTCTCGGCGTATCAATTGATTTTACCCCTACCCCTCACCCTCTAAGAGTATTCAGTTCGCTCTCCCACCGTCGAAAAGGGAAATCGGTAAAAATCACTTTGTTACTGGTTCTGTCTTATTTTTATCATTGTTCTTTCTAGCGAGCCAGATTCGGGTAATTTGAACCAAAAATACAATCAAATGAAATGAAATGTAGACTGGGGAAAGTTCCGTCCTAACAAGAACGCAGCACTCATAAGTATAAGCGGAAGGAAGCGCTTCCGGTTAAATAAATAGCTAACAACATTAAAGCTAAATATATTTGTTTGTTTCCATTTCGTAGACAACGGGATCACTTTGCCTTGAAACGTCCTTTATCGAACACTTGCTTTTCGAATAGGTCGATAGAAAAAAAAAATTAAGTGAACAGCTAGTCTCAATAACAACTTCGGGAATTATTCACAAAAGGCTCTTACCAAACTGTCTCGGGCTTAATGATACGATAAATTGGTTGCCTCATAAGAAATTACTATGTTTAATTTACAGGAATTTGTAGTATAGCCAAGAACATTATGGGTTTGTTGGGTGGGGGGTAAAGAAGAAGAGTGGACCAATTTAGGGCTACAGATCATAAGTGGGGAGGAGGGGTTCGATTATTGATTTTCCATTGAGAAATTTAATGCATCACTTTCGCCTAAACCAGAATAAAAAAAAAGACGTAAAATTTTAACATTTTTCCGATAAAAGTCAATCTAATTTGTGCAAGATTTTAAAAGATTTCGAAATGGACAATTAATACGATGCTGAAGTTTGTTCAATACAAGAAAGACAAAAGTATGAGACGCATAATAAAGATTGAACATTTCTTGCAAATTGATCTGCCAGACTAGATTGCAAATCATTGTTGACCTATCGCGATATGAACTTTTCTTCAACTTAGTTCGTAAAAGAAAATAATAAAGAAATAGTATGGCCACCAAAGAATTAAACTCATCACAATCGCTGAAGGGGTCCATGTGGACTTGTCGAGATACAGAAGTTTTGGTTTGGTGGCATATCAACCATTATAAATTATTCAATGCCAAATCCATTTTTATACAAACAGTTCTATTTCTAATTAAACAGTTTAGTTCTATTTGACTAATAGATAGGACCCTATCAGATACTACCACTCCGGGTCAGAGTGGACCTATGAAGGGGTACTCCGCATTCCCCAAATCCCCAGCATTACTGGAACCTCACTATCAATTTGTTTAGTGTCATATCCAGGTCACTCATTGAGAGTGTCTTACCCCTCTGCAGAGATGCAGTCGGTGTATTTTACAGCCCCAGCTGACTGGGACAGAGACAGTGTTACTATTGAACTCATAGCTGGTGGAGATAAGGAAGGTCATACCATTCAAACGAGTATTACTACCAAACTCACTTTTTTCGATGACGCAGTTTAGCATGTAAGCCACTACGCCACAGGAACTCTATTATTAAAAGGAAAGCCAGACATAGACAATGGAGATTCACTTCCTACCAATGTTTCCATCTGATCACCCCATAACTTTCCATTTTGATATATTCGTCATTTCACCCGTTTGCTGCTCAAGAAATCCAACTCGCTCTTTGATGTGAAACAAACGTTGATCGGTAATGGACGAGGTAAATTTCGTAAAAGAGTTGTTTGGATGGGGGAAAGGGGAGTTACTTAATCGTTCCTGTGTGTCTGGCCTCGCCAGAATTATTTCAATTACATCATCTGAAAACTGAGGTTTTATTCATTTGTTTGAAGTGGCAGTTAAGTGGTTACTTTAAGTATATTGCTAAAGGTTTCCAAGTGAGAACAAGATTAGCGCCCGCGAGCCTCTACTAAACAGATTGGTATAGATATTAACTTAGGCAGAGTAGGGAAACCTATAATTCACGAGAAATATGAAAGATCTTAGCTTCACATATGAAAATATACGTAATTAACTTACGCTTTCTCTCAAACAGATTAAATATATAATGTAACTCAAATCCACCCGCCTACGTACGATAGGCGTGTACCGAGTATCTTTACTATGATACTATACTGCGCTCGGTGGTGAGGCTCCAGTTGTGGACTTCTAGAGAGTGTGTCACCCTTCATTATCATTACTCACTGGTACACTGATATAGAATGATAGCAACTTTTAGAATCCCATGTTTGGGTTCAATAGATTGGTTTGAGTTAGCATTTGGAATGATAAACAATGTTAATACATTGGCTCTGAAAACATTAAAAGAGTACTATGTGTAGGAATATTTGAAATAAATTGTGTACAAATTTTTAGCATTAGATAGAAAGGATCATTCAAAGAAACAAAGGATCGGAATAGTTAAATGAAAATATATAAGGCGTTCTTGATGTAATGATTACCTTAGTTGGAAATAGACACGGCGACCAGAGTTCAAATCTGTTTGCATTTCACTTGGCGCTAATATTAGAAATATGCGATTCCAATTATACTCCCTCCTTCTTTGGGTAAATAGTAGGTCAGACTGTACTCTTTAACTTAGAAAAAAACTCTGAATTCAAGTCTGTTAAACTACTTGAAAATTAACCTTGTGTTGCATACTGCTCATGCAGAGGGGTGGAGTAAATTTATAAATGAAAATATAAAATTGTTGGCTGTTTACCCTCCAAAATGACATCATCACATTTATCCAAGCCAACTGGTCTTTTGATTTAGTCGCCAGGGCTTAGAGTATCCTTGCTGTATATGGGCAACACCTTCCGAACATGGGTGCTCTGGGTGGTTTTTTGTTCGGTTTTTATGCCATATCAACCTTTGTGGATTATTTGATGCTAAATCCATTTTATGCAAATAAACATTTCTATTTCAAACAATTCAGTTTAGCCTAAGAACACCGTTTAATCGTCAAAAACATTTCTATTTCAAGTTATTCAATTAGGTCAAACACTTCTATTTCAAACAACTCAGTTCAGCATACAAAAACAGTTCCATTTCAAACAATTCAGTTTTGCGTAATTAAGCAGTTTAAATGTCAATGCAGTTCTACTTCGAGCTATTCAGTTTAGCATAAGTTCAGTTTAGTTCTATTTAAACCATTTATAGGACCCTATCAGGTGCTACCAGTCTGGACGAGAATGGCAGCGACAGTAATGAAGGGGTACTCCGCATTCCCCAAAGCTCTAGCATTACTGGATCCTCACTATCGGATTGTTTAGTGTCATATCTTGGACACTCGTTGGGGAGAGTCTTACTCCTTTGTAGAGATTCAGTCAGTGTATTCTTCAGCCCTAGCCGACTGGGCATGTGTGCCTTGTGTACGACATAAGAATGTATATTGAAAGCTGAGTAGAGGAAAATACCCTCATTCTAGGTCAACTCTGGAGCGGTAGTACCATGAATGTGTCAAATTGATCAGTTTAAAAATTAATTGTATCAAATAGGACAGTGTGAAAAAAATCTCTTAAACAACTGAAATGTAAATATAAACGTATAATGAACGCGATACCTAACGTCAAGGTATGAATTATCTCCATGTGGTCAAAAAATGTATTACTAACGTATTGGAACATTAGAGACATGGAAAGGTGATTCCTTATAGAAGAAGTGTCAGATTTCTTCTAGCGACTGGCTGGGGAAGGTATGGTAGCTGATTGTCTGGCCTGGTAAAATTAACACATTAACTTGAGTTGGTGATAATTCTTTCGTTTTATTCCCCACCCCTCACAGAATGTGATCAACAAAAAAAGTGGTTTTCTGGAGAAATGAGGTTTCCAGATGCTGGTTTAGTAACGGCCTCATGGCTTCCATCCGGGCAAGTATACTTTTATAAAAAGGCACCCGCTGGTCATTCCGGAGCTAAAAAAAAAAAGCAATCGGTGGGCGCCTCTGGTGGTGTAATGGTGGTTTGCTAGCTAGAATAGCAAACCTAAATGAGCGAGTTCGAGTCACATTGGGTGCTCCATTCATATGACCTTGCGCCCCATCTAAGCAAAAAGCTTCGTAAATTACTAAAAAAGCAATCGGGGATTGACGAATAGAAGAGAAAGGAAGGAAGAGAAGTGACATGACGAATAAGAGTCCAAGAAGGGGGGAAAAAAATCACAGTCCAGACGAGTTGACATTTCATTAAAAATCAGTCAATCAACTGGTCTTTCGTTTGTAATTTAACAGAATTGGAACTGTAACAAACAGTTACAAATATCTGCTTTACGGATGGGTATTTTAAATTAATTGTACCTATTCGTATTTGATATGCTGAGCTGACATTTGGGTATTGTGTAAAGCTTTCAAACTTGAGTAATTTTATAATTTCTGCAATTATTGAAATGTTCATATCTGCTAAGATGAACGCAAACTAAGTCACGTGTAAATGTAAGCAAATATTGACCAATGTTAACCTTGTCTAGCAGCAAGCTACTAAACTGGAGCACTGAAAACAATTTACAAATTATGGATTGTGAAATAGCCTTTCTAACTATCCCTCGTAAAATATTTGTTTAGAATGCATTTAACAAAACCTTATGCCATGAGTAGTTTGTGAGAAAATTTTTGAAAGTCAAATTAAACTAGTTTGAATTCAAAGTGTTTTTCTTCACATGGACTAGTTGCCTAACCGAGGCTAAAAATTTCGGCTCTTAATCG